>CM053162.1:47074850-48274850 GCA_028571685.1 Heterohyrax brucei
AAGGACAGAAGGGAAGTAAAAGGCACTTTGCCGAAGACTTCGAGTCTCTGGAAGATACAGCCTTCCTTTCAGCCGTATTCGTCACTCTCGCAGTCCCCTCAGAGTCCTGTCGTTCCCGTGTCGGCCGCACCCATTCGCATTTTCTTTCTCGACTTCTTTCCTCTTCCAGTCGCGCTGCTATCATCTCACCCTGGAGACTGCGGTAGCCTCGAATGGACTCTGCTTCTGTCTCTTCACCACCCCGTCTTAGACACGCACAGCCAGAGTCATCTTCCTGAAACAGCACTTTCGGGTTGGCCACCCCACACCTTCAATGGCTCCACATTCCGTGAGCAGAACCCATCCGGACTCAGCCTAAGTAAAATTCGAGGTTCTTCCTGTCCAAGACCCAGCCTTCGAGGGAAGTGCAGTTTTTAACTGTAATTTAATACTGAGCCATTCTGTAAGGTTGGAAAGTAGTGAGAAAATCAGAAGGGGGTTAAAAGGAAACACTGCCTTCCAGTAGATTTCAGCTCGTAACGACCCTACCATAGTCAGTGATAGAAATGTACAATTCCTCATCAGAAACTCTGGGAGTAATATTAACAAGGCAATTTTTAAACCTTATGGTCTTAACAGCCCTCTTTTGTCAGCTCAGTTATTTAAATCACTGAATTTTATACACTATCTCGGGTTATTTAATTACAAAGGGCATGGTATAGTACATTGTCCAAAGTTTATCTTCCAACCTGCTCTAAGAACCAAGAAAATTACCTGCTAAGCTTATTGCAGAATCCTTTTCTATTCCCATGTCACCAAGATAGAGAAACAACATGATTCTCGTTTCTATCCATTTTTATTAAGTAAAACTCTTAGTCCCCAAATATCACTGGCACCTTGGTTGATAACCTCATTAAACATTAAAGAGTTCCTTCGCATTATGCCGGCTTCTGAAACAAACATGGTCACTACCGCAGGAGGACCCAGAATGGGTCGATCATAGACACGCTGGACTGTGACATGCTTCAGTCCTTCCAGCTTATTGAGGCTTCGTGGGATGAAAACTGAAAAACCAGTTCAAGGACTCCCTCCTGAGCCAAAAACACAATGTCTAATCTGTCTGCACTCTTGGAAGTATACCCCCAAACTTCCTGTAGCCACTTAATTCCTTTCCTAACAAAGAATTACCTTCTAATGACTTTCAGCCTAGTAAAAATTAAACAAAATGGAACACATAAGGACTACTACACCAGCATGAGACCAGAAGAACCAGATGTTGCCCGACCACCAACAAAGACAACCCCGACAGGGAACACAAGGTAGAGTGTTGTGCAGCACAAGGAAAAGGGGTAGGTAGATCTAGAACTCTATTAATAAAGACCAGACTTGATGGTCCGACAACCTGGAGTGTCCACTGAGTACTGGCCCCTGGACTTGCTGCTAGCCAGAGCTGAAACCAGTACTGAAGCCAATGCTCCAGACAAAGAAAAGGGACACAGAGTGATGCAGGTGGTGTATATACTTTATGGTTTAACATATATATGAGGCTGTCCTACTGGTTTCTTTTTAGAGGGGAGATGAGAGGGTAGAGAAGATGGGACAATTGCTGGTTAAGTGGATATTGGAAGTAAAGAGTGAAAATAAAGAGTGTGCGGTTACAGGGTGAGGAGAGCAGGTAGAGATACAGAGAGGCATTTTATATGGAACACTTAGGGTTTTATATGGAAAACTGACTTGGATTGTAAACTTTCACTTAATCACAATAAAAAAATGAAACAAAATGCAAAGTATAGAGGACAATGACTTTCTTTTGAGGGCACTGGTTAGATGTCAATTTTCTTTACCCTCTTCCCTGCAAGATTTAAGTGTACCTGCTGTACACTAAGGACTAAAGTTGGGGTATAATATACAGCTAGCAGCTTGAGAGTGGTAAGTGGATTTTTTTCAACTTAAGTTGTTTAAGTCTCAACCTGCCCCAGAAGTCAAGAAATCAAACAGCATGTTGCACTGGGCAAATCTACTGAAAAAAAGACCTATTTAAAGTGTTGAAAAGCACAGATGTGACTTTGAGTATGAAGGTGCACCTGACCCAAGTCATGACATTTTCAGTCACCCCATATGCATGCAAAAGCTCAACAATGAATAGGAAAGACCGAAGAAGGACTGAGGTCTTTGAATGACGATGTTGATGAAGAATGGTGAATACACCATGACTGCCAGAAGAACAAACAAGTCTGTCTTGGAAGAAGTACAGTCAGGGTGCTCCTTGGAAGCAAGGATGAGGAGATTTTGTCTCACATACTTTGGACATATTATCAGGAAAGACCAGTCCCTGGGGAAGGGCAACATGTTTGATAAGGCAGAAGATCACCAAAAAAGAAGAACCTTGACAAGATTAATTGACGTAGCAGCTACAACAATGGGTTCCAGTGTGGCAATGATTGTGAGGATGGCGCAGGACTGGACAATGTTTTGTTCTATTGTACATACAGCTGCTATGACTGGAACCAACTTGATGGCCCCTAACAACAACAATAACACTTTTATCATTAAGATTAATAACTCAGAATAATTCATTAATCTAGCATGAATTTGGAAACCCTGGTAGTGTAGTGATTAAGTACAACTACTAACAAAGAGGTCGCAGTTCAAATCTACCAGGCACTCACTGCAAACTTTATGGGGCAGTTCTACTCTGTCCTATAGGGTTGCTAACAGTCATAATTGACTCAGTGGTCATTGGTTTTAGCATGAGTTTTATAGGTTGCCCTGTTGTTGAATGAGAACTCTGCTAGGGTTGTTTGTCTCTTTCTTTTCTGCTTTCATTTCTTTCTTTTCTATCCTCTTTTTCTTTCTTTTTTTAATTTCATCAAATATGTATGAGCTGACACACAAATGTGTCTAGAACTTGTGCTTAGAACAGTGTGTTTGGAACTTGTTCTTGGAACAATGAGGAATGTGAGAAACTTTGTCGGCACCCCCAGATACTGCTTCAGTCTCTCTTGGCAACTGGTGGTCCGGTATAAACCCTTGGCTAGGATCCTGCCTCGATGATCGAGAGAGGCTGCCTTGTCCCGTATGAGGTCGCTGATAGGTAGTTACCAGAATCTTTTTTCCAACAAACAGTCAAGAAATCCAATTTAAATTTAGTTAGCAGGAGCGAGATTTTAGTGGATGATTTTGCAAGATTGCCATTCCTTATACTCTAGCTCACTGAGTACTATGAGGTGAACAGTCTCTCCTGGATGTCACCTAAGTTGTAGCATTCCATTCCCTCTTAAAGTTGCCCTCTTAAAGTTGTGTCTCCTGCTTTCAGAGTACATTTTTTTCTTCCCTTCTGCTCTCCCCCTTTCTCTTTAGGTTAGCTAGTAATTTCTTATGTTAGTCTTTATTCTGAAAATGGACCATTTTGAAATTTATTTTTCACAAGGAACACAAAGATGAGTGGTTACAACCATCTGTCTTCCAGGAATTTACAATCCAGGAGGGTAGATGTGTGCACAAACAAGGCAAGGCATAGAGGAGAAAATGCAAAGATACATTAAAATAATACGAAATGTGTAGGGATGGGAATCAGCTCAGTCATTGTCAGAAACTATGACTATCAAGAAATCATGCAACATATTGCAGCAGGCAATTGGCTGCAAAAGATCTGTCAAAGAATAAAAATCTTATACCCTGTTAGGAGTCAACGAAAAGGAGTTTTATTGAGGAATAATGGCTATAGCTGGGCAGCTTTAGGCACTAATAGAAAATGCTCTGACATTCACAAAGGAATGCAAGGTTTTGTTTGTTTTTAAAAGAAGATGGTTAGAATAATTGCAACCACAAACAGACCTTTCTGATATGAAGAATGTATTTTTTCAAAATATATTCTTTCTGAGGGCAAACATTTTTTTCTGAGAATAATCTGCACACACTTCCCAGAATCTCAGTCAAGCAAACATAATCACATTTGTTTGCAAAACAAGACTTGTTTATCCAAAAGTGGTGCTCACACTTTACAAGGAGCAGCAGGGGGTTGAAACAAAATAGAGCCTCATTCAGACTCATGTCAGTTATTTTACTTATGCCAAGCTCCTCGGTCTTAGTGTGCTCTTTCACAGACCTCTGTGGAAACAAAGATGTCACCTTCAGGACTAATGTGCACCTGACCCAAGCTACGATCTTTTCATTCACCTCATACGCATGTAAACACCGAACAATGAATAAGGAATAGCGAAAAAGAACTGATACATTTGAGCTATTAGTGTTGGGGAAGAATATTGAAGATACCATGGGATGCTAGAAAAATGAACAAATCTATCCTGGAAGAAGTATAGCCAGATTGCTCTTTAGAAGAGGGCATAGTAAGGCTTTGTCTCACATACTTTGAACGTGTTATCAGGGAACCATCAGTCCCTGGGAGAGAACATCGTGCTTGGTAAACTAGACAGTGGCTGAAAAAGAGGAAGGCCTTCAGTGAGAATGATTGACACAGTGACTGCAACAACGAGCTCAAACATAGCATCAGTTATGAGAATGGCACCTGACTGGGCCGCGTCTTGCTTTGTTGTACATAGGGTTGTTACTGAACTAAAGCAAGTTGTTCTGCTTATCACTGTAGCAGAAAATTTGAAGACAGCACAGCAGGGTGTTTAAGGAATATTTTACTTGCAGTAATGCCAGCAAACTGGGGGGACAGCGAGCCAAAAACTGTCCTATTTGGGTTACGTTTCCAGCAGTTTTTATAGCCTGAATTCAAAGGAATTGGTGTTTGTCACAGAACAGCAGTCAGAGGTCACAGGATTTCGTTATATCATAAAGTATCACTATGTTTTATCAAATTGTGAATAACTCCAAATTTCATTGTCTTTCTCTGAGTTCTTAATCAATTTTACTTCCACAGAGATAGGGAGAGGAATGCGGACCTGATAATTTGGTCTGAGGCAAATAATTGAGGCAGAAGGTGGAATGCAGCTCAATAACCTAAGTGACCTTTGTTAAATTCTTACACTTACCACAAGGATCACTATCAGCCAGCACCAACTTAATGTCACCGAACAACAGGAATGGGAAGGAAGGTATCGTTTGCTAAGGAACACAAGATAATTTTTTTGGTTTGGTAGAAATACTTTATACCTTGATTGCAGTGACAGTTAATTACTTAACTCCGTATGTTTATCAAAAGTTGTATAATATATACCTTAAAAAAAGGTGATTTAACTATGTAAATTATATCTCAATCGTGAGTCTGGCATTTAAAAATTGATAGAAGATGGAAGTACAGAGGAGGAAAATAATTCCAACTTGAAAAATTGAGGCCACTTTGTTGATGAGGTGGTATTTGAATTAGGCCTTAAAGACGAATAAAAGTTTGCTGATCAGTAGAATTGGGGGAGGGGGTAGTTTATCCTAGAATATGCGCAAGAGTGTATGACCAGAACTACAGAAGTACGAAAACATGCCCATGTAAGGAAGGGTGATACAGGTCCTGTGAGAGTTGAGGTGGAGAACAGTTAGGGCAAGGCAAGATGATAGGGAACCCGGAATGCCTACTAAGGGGTTTAGGCTTGATTCAGTTGGCAGTGGAGAGCCAAGAAAACTCCTGGGATGGAAAGTAAAGTGACTGGGTAGATATTTTAGAAAGAACACTTTGGAGCAATGTGGAGGCTGAAGGTAGAAAGATTACTTACAAAAAAATAATTGGATTCCTTTAGGCAAGAGATGATGTGTCCTGGCCCAGGGCAATTATACTAAAAATGGAAAAGAGCAAAGATTCCAGAGATAAGATGGACTCTGAAGACTGGGAGGAAGGGGACAGCTAACAATGACCCAGAGATAATTTCCTTACCTACAAGCAAGGGACCAAAAACTGAAAATGCAGTGCCATTAATGTGACTCATAGTGACCCTGTGGAACAGAGTAGCATTGCTCCATAGAGTTTCCAAGGAGCCTCTGGTGGATTCAAACTGCTGACCTTTCATTAGCAAACACAGCCGTTAACCACTATGCCAGCAGAGAACCAAAGCTCCAACAAAGCGAGAGAACTGGGTGGGAGGTAGAAGGTGGCAGGTGGGAGGGAGACCTGGAGATTGGGTGAATGAGAGGAAGAGAACACTGTTCTGTATTTTGAGGTCAGGGTTCAAGCTGGCCCTCGTGTGCAAGTAATAAAACTACCAGAAATTGCCCCCCTTCTGAACTGGCACTAAAAATAAAAGTCAAAAACCCTGGAGTTAAATGAGTGTATGAAAACACATCCCTTTCCATGATTCTGAAATACCACATTCAGTTTAGGGATACCATGCAGCAGGAGTGAAAAATCTTAAAGAAAACTGTGAAGTTAGAAAATGTTTTCAAAGAACCAGATGGTATCCGGCCACCACCAATGACAGCTGTGATAGGGCTCATAATGTTGATTCTCGGGACAATATGAGAAAAAAAAGTGGGGTGCATCTTAAGAACTCTGCTACAAGGCTGCAAATGATGGTCCAAAGGCCTGGAGGTTCCCCTGGGAGTATGGCCCCTAGACCTGATGCTGCCCGGGATCACAAATCTTTACTAAGTTCAATTTTTCGGACAGGAATGGATTAGACTCAGAAACAAAGAGTGACCATATTGTGTGTGCACTTACGGTTCTACGCATTTATAGGATGTTGTCCTACTGGCCTCTTACTGGAGAGGGTGGAGATGAGGGGACAAGAAATTGTTAAGAGGATATGACATGTATAGAACAGAGAGGAGGAGTGTACTGTCCAGGAGAGCAGAAGGAACTGCAGATAGGCAGGCTTGTAAATTTAAACCAGACTGTACACTTCCACTCAGTCACAATAAAAAAAAAGAGAAAAAGAACATGTTTTCAGGACTGCAGAGCTTTCTGGTTACCACTACCTCCTTTCTTTCTCCAGATAGCTTTTCTCCACAGCTGCCTTTATCCCAAGCTTATATTTTTAACACGTTAGTTAAACCCGTCTCCACTTCAGTTTAAGGTATTCACCCCTCCTCTGCTTTCCTCTACCTCCCCGTACTAGGCAAGATTCCCCATTGCCTTAGGAGTGAAAGATGCTTTAGAGGTGAGACTGCCGTGGAACGAATTCAGACTTATGATGACCCAAAGTGTGTCAGAGTAGAACCTGCTCCATCACGTCTTCAAGGCTGATTGTCAGAAGTAGAGCACCAGGTCTTTTTTCCAAGTGATTTAGGAAATAATATTGGAGTTATTATCTCTTGTCCTAATCATAGATAATGTCACCCAGCTGGAGCTGGGC
Organism: Heterohyrax brucei; assembly: GCA_028571685.1. Taxonomy (NCBI): domain Eukaryota; kingdom Metazoa; phylum Chordata; class Mammalia; order Hyracoidea; family Procaviidae; genus Heterohyrax; species Heterohyrax brucei. The sequence goes on from CM053162.1 coordinate 47,082,077, forward strand.
TCAAAAGGACACAACTGGGCCCCGAGGTGCAAAAGCAATAGTTAAATAATCCTGGGAAAATATCCTTTAGGATACATTTCACACAAGCCAGAACACAAGACTTTCCACTCTTTTTACATTAGCATTTAGTGAATGGAAAATGTATTGGACCAACGACATCCCTCCTGTCTGTCTTTACAGGAACCTGAAGTAGCAGTTGTTAAGAAAACCAAAAAGGAATCAAACCCACAGCCATTAAGTTGATTCTCACTCTTAATGACTCTATAGGACAGAGTAGAACTGCTCCATAGAATTTCCAAGGAGCAGTTGGTAGATTCAAACTGGCATAGCACTTAACCACTATACCACCAAGGTTTCTGGATGTTAAGAAAGGCTATTCAAAATGTAAGATCACAGTTTCTAGCCAATGTGTGAAAAGTTGAAGCTTTCAATGGTTTTGTCTACTTCTTATATTAAGATATACTGATGACTCTGTTAACTTCTTTAGACTCAGGCAGATGGGGCTGAGGCAGCATGTTTGTTTTCTTATTCGTGCCTGTTCTGTAATATTCCCTTAGATTCCAGCAATCATGGTTCTGGGCAGTGTGTTTGTCTGCTTCCCACTTTTACTGTTTTGAATACATCCAGAGAAAACTTTCTTGGTGCTTTACTGAACTTCAGGATGTTTTTGCCCTACAATAAGAGGTACGTCTGGGTGGAATCAAACCTCTAGTCATTTGGTTAGTCATCAGGCATGCTAACCATTTACAAAAACACAAGGATTCCCCAGCTCTGTTTACTCCCTCCAAATTAGGAAATTGAAGAGGAGGATGCTTTTGCATCTCTGTCCCTCCCACTGAGTCTTCTCGGCCTTGAAGAAGACTTTGCTCTAAGCTGCGTAGAGAGACACTGGGCTACACTATCTGTCACTAAAGTGTGACAGGAGTCAAAACACTGGTGCAGGGCAGGACCTGGTAGAACATGTCTTCAGAGCCTGGAGTTCTTTTTACAGACCAAAAAAACAAAAACTGAACCTTAAAAAGGAAACAAAAAAACTGAGCCCTGTGGGTGAGTTGACCAGCCAGCAGGACTCTGTGTCTCCTGACTTCCATTTCAGTATTCTTCCCACTTCCTTTAAGACTGTTCGCTCAGGTCACTGGAAAGAAATTATCAGAGCACCAAAGAAAAGATTATTGCCCAATCAAACCTAATCAGCTTTCTTTCTTAAAAAACACAATAGATAAAACACTGCAAGAAGACTCTACTCTGTTCAGTAATTAAACTCTGGCTTCCCTAACAGTACTCTAAAAATTCCCCAAAGCTACTGGTATTATCCAGTTATTCCTCTATTGGAACTCTGAGTTCGACTCATATCACGCCCCTTCCTGAAAGCCTTCCTAGACCGCATTAACCTGAAATGAGTAGTCTTGGTCCATCTATGTTCTACCTCAGCTTATTTTATGTGCCTCTGAGAAACCCTGGTGGCATAGTAGTTAAGTCCTACAGCTGCTAACCAAGAGGTCGGCAGTTCGAATCCACCAAGTCCTCCTTGGAAACTCTACTGGGCAGTTCTGTCCTATCCTATAGGGTTGCTATGAGTCAGAAAAACTTGACATAGTGAGTTTAAGTGTGCTTTGGTAAGTAATGCCTTACAACTGCACTGCCCAATTTGACCACATACGACTTTCTAACTTAGTTAATTTAAAAATTCAGTTTAGTTTCTCAGTTACACTATCCATATTTTAAGCATATGGCTAGTGGCTACTGCATTTAACAGTGCAGGTTTATAGAACATTTCCATCATGGCAGAAAGTTCTATAGGATGGTACTGTATACTCTTACCATTTTACATGTATATGTTTTATTTTTCCAGTTGGGTTACAGCCAGTTGAAAGCAGGGACTATGCCTTATTAAACTTTGTATCATTTCCCACCAGTGATTAGCACAGAGCTTTGTACCTAATAGATATCCGGAATATTCATGATTGGGTCCCAGGAAAGAACTGACAGGTTAGTCAACACTAGGTCTACGTGCTAGGGTTTGCTGATTCTTTTGTTTCTTCCTCAGCCAAAAATTAAAGCCCAGTCCATCTTGCTGTAAAGAACAATAATGCACTGACACCTAACACATAAGAAACTAGTTTTTATCCAGGTACGGCCTGCAGGAAGGAAGGGCTAGTGAAGGGATTGGCTATGGTGTGCTGTAATGTGCTTGCGGGGTGCTGGCAAGTCAATTCTAACTAAACTGACTCTATAGGATAGACTAGAACTGCCTCACAGGGTTTCCTAGGCTGGAAGCTCTATGAGAGCAGATTGCTAGTTTTTTTTTTTTTCTCTTGTGGGGTTCAGCTGCTAATCTTCTGGTTATCAGCTGAATGCTTAACTACTAAGCCACCAAACCCTCCACACCACAAAAAAAAAACCATTGCCATCAGAAAACTCTGGTGGCATAATAGCTAAGGGATATGTCTGCTAACCCAAAGATCAGCAGTTCATATCTACTGGCGCTCCTTGGGGCAGTTCTACACTCACTTACAAGGTCGCTATGAGTTGGAATCAACTCAGTGGCACTGAGTTTGGTTGGTTTCGGTTGCCATCCTGCCGGTTCTGATTCATAGCAGCCCAACAGGACAGAGTAGAACTGCCTGTAATCTTTCCAAAAGCAGGCTGATACATCTTTCTCTTTCAAAGAAACTGGTGGGTTGGAATCACCAACTTTTCAATTAGCTGTGGAGTACCTAACCACGGGGACACCAGGACTCATTAGATCAAACTCCAGGCTTTTTGTCTAAACTTTTATCTGAATATCTAGTTTCCCGATTTCCACCTCTCATAGATTGTTCCCAACCTTCTTGTGAGATCAGGGGCTGCCCAGATGGATCATGAAAGTGTCTGGGTCTAGGCAGGCCAGGCCACAGGAGTGTCAAATAAAACCAGATTAAAAATTACCTAAATAAATCCCCCAAGCCATTCTAGGTACTCTGGAATTCCTTGGGACAAAGGGACAAAGGGCTCAGCTAGATAACCAGTTCCTCTTTCAGAGCACACCTCCAACAGCCTGTCCTTAGCCAGCTGTCATCTAAGAGAGATGGAGAGAGCTTGTGGACAGTCAGTTACTGGAGCCTTTCCTCTCCTGGGAATCTATTAGCAAGCAAGAGGTGAACCACAGTTGTCTGTGATTTAGTCCAGGGTCTTCTTACCTAACACAACCTGTTGTTTTCTAATTGTTAAAGTGTAATGCTTACATTCTTGGAGGCAGAGGCTACTTCATCATCACTTTTTGAGATGATGAAATACAGCTGTTTGTGAACATGTCTGCCCCCAAAGACTCAAAATGTAAACCGCCTCTCCCTTGGTCTTCCTCCCTGACATCTGCACCTGAACTATGCCATCTTTCTGACCCCTCTAAGCCCTGCTGTCCTGAAGATGTGGTTTAAAGTCCTTTTCGGTCTGTGCATTCTCTCCTGACTGCTCCAGTGGGACAGCATCCCTCTCTCCTCTGAACTTGCACTGCCACACTACTGAGTGCCTCGCCATTGTGCTGACACGGGTGCTATTCCTTATCCTTCTGTGCACGCTTATTCCTTCTACCAGGGTGAGTTCCTGAGAATACGTGTTTCCAGGGCTAAGCCCCTAAGACGTCTTCAATAAATTTGATATGTCTGTAAAATTGATAAATGCATTTCAATGAATACTTAATAGTATTGAACACACAACACTCCTCATCTGTCACCATAATGCAGTATATTCAAGACAAAGAGTCTCAATATAACTTTCTTTAAATATTCATACGTTTCAAAGCACATGCTGAGGATGTTCTAAGTGCTACATAAATGTCAAACAAATGAATGTTCTAGATAAGCCTTGTGAAAGACAAGTCACATAGCCTTCTGGTCACATATGTTCTAAAATGTGTATACAACACTAGTGGGCTTTGATAAACTTCAGTGATGGCCCTGTCTTTGGGCACGCTCCAGTGGTACTGCCATAGTATCAGTGATGGATATCGCACTGTAATCATCCTCACAGAATTACTTAAGTGTCAGCTGATGTACTTCAATGATCCAAGCCATGCTGGCACGTTTTGTGCCCCTAAGAACGCATCTTCACTCCATTCCCCAGCAGCAATTACCCTTGTAGACAGCTTTCGCTTCATCAGATGGTGATACAAAAATATGACTAGGCTGGGCCAAGCCAAATCATAACTAGCAGATAGGCAAACCTGATGACAGTATGAGGTCACAATCAGAGCTCCATGTAAAATCTTACACAGTTGGCTAACATTCCTTGGATTTCAGTTAGAATGGGAGAGTGGGAAAGTGGAGCTATGTTTTCTTCTTTGCTTGCTGAAAGATGCTCCCCCAAAAAGTCTTTTCAGTAAAACCTGCCGTGCTCACTCCATGAAATCTGTCTTGGTCCATCACCTATTCATCAGTCCACTCATTCATTCAATTCCCTTTCTGCTATAAAATGGGACCTATGCCAGTGAACAAAGTCAGCTAGGTGTGTGCCATCATGGACAATGTAAATTCTTATGGGAGAACAATATCAATCAATGACTGTATTTCCTCAGTCTAAGCCACCATTGATTTCTGCCAGCTTTTTGAGAAAAAAGAAGTGCTACCGCATCAAGTATACATATTGACTGGATGTATAATTCTACCTCCCCCAATTACCACCAAAAACACATGTTGGTAGAATAAAACTCAGTTAATTTCTTGTCCTGGTAAGGAAGAACACTATCTAGATAGTGTTTGTAGCAGAAGTGTTCATAGCTACAACTTGTAGCATCTCAGAAGGAAGTAATGGAAAATGGGCTATTAAGCTTTTCAAGTCCAGTTTCCAGTGAGTCTTTCAATGGGAGGGTGTCTCAGTTAGTAATGAATAGGGATTCTGATATAATTTTTAGACAGAGCAGGGTGAGGCAAGGTGTTCAGAAAGTCTTTAGGGTGTTGATTGACACTTGATGCTCTCTTTTGAATAACTGACGAGTCACTCTAGAAGTTCCTGGAATGAATAATAAACTTAGTTGCAAACTTTCCTCTTCCTGGGTAAGAGTTTTGCTGGAATAGTAAAATTATATTGATGATAACAGTTATGGGTTGAAGTGTGTCCCCCCAAAACATATGTTTTAAATCCTAAATCCATACCTGCAGGTGTAATTCCATTTGGGAACAGGGCTTTCTTTGTTATGTGACTGAGGCTATAACAGTGTAAGGTGTATCCTAAATTAATCAGTTTTGAGATGTAAAAACAGCAGAGTAGGCAACTAGACAAAAAAACACAGGTATGGGGAGATAGTGATCACCCCACACGCGGATCACCAAGCGGCAGAAGCTGAAAAGAGGCAAGGGCCTTCCCCAACATCCAACAAAGGCTTCCTCTGTTGGCGCCCTGAATTCGCACTTCTGGCCTCCTAATCTGTGAGATTATAAATTTGTATTCAATATAACTACCCATTTGTGATATTTCTGTTAGAGCAGCCTACGTAACTAAGATAACAGTAAAATATTGCAAGCACATTCATGTATACAGTATGCTATGTAAATAGTCTCATAAATAGGAAAAATGTGCACCTTGGGAGAAATCAGGAAACCTTGGTGGTACAGTGTTTAAGTGCTAATGGCTGTTAACCAAAAGGTAGGCAATTTGAATCCACCAGGTGCTCCTTGGAAACTACTTTGTCCTAGAGGGGTACTGTGAGTCGGAACTGACTTGACAGGAACTGATAGGAGGAATAAAGATTAATTATGCGATCAGGGAAGTGTAATCCTAATTGTGAAACATACAATGGAGAAACACAGGGTGCTATGGGAGCATGTAACTAGGGCACCTCACCAACTCCACAGAAGTAAAAGAAACATCTTTAAGCAACTTGTGTTTGAACTGAGGCAAAATGAAGAGTAGGAAATGGCTATCTGAAGGACTAAAGAAATGGGGCTGAGAGACTGAGATAGCATGTCCAAAGATCCGGCGGCAGGAAGGAGCACAGTCTATTTGAGGACTTGTTTAAAGATCAGCAGGCTGGAACTCAGAGACAGAGGGAAGAGGCACACAGCTAGGGTAATGAGGTAGAAAAGGGCATCAGTGTTGACTTCAGAAGGATCATTTTTTGAGACAGAGAGACACTTAGGGTGTGAGATCTGAGATCCAGAAATCATAATCTGACATTCTTACAACCTTATAAAGGGTGACAAACAAGCCTCCACGCTGGGTTACCATAATAACATCAGATACCCATTGTTGCCCAATAAAGGCAAAACCTGTTCCAGAATAACCTCCTACATGGGCTCAAACTTGTGGTCAAACAGGTTGTCTTGATATCTGGTCTGAAGAGGTGGCCATGCCCCAGGTGCAGGAAGAAGAGGCCTGATGAATTTAAGGAAAGGAAAAAAGGGTTATCTTCCAAGAGTTTGGTCTGTACATGACAAAAATAACGTGTTTCAAAAACATAGGGTAAAAAAATTTTGGTTTATAGTGATTTGGGCTTTATATGGTATCACTCATTAACCTATAAAAATACTTAATCAGTGTCTAGTAGGTATAAGCTACTGTGTTGGATGTTGAGTAAAACAGCTTTCTGTTACTAAAGATTCTAAACAGATGACGATGATTTTACAGCTGCATCACCAAGTGCAATATTTTGTTTGGGGACTTCTTGGACTGTTTGGAGCCCTAGTGGCACAGTGGATAAGAGCTACCACTGCTAATCGTAAGACTCACATCACAAGTGCTCCTTGAAAACCCTAGAGATCAGTTCTACTTTGTTCTACAGGGTTGCTATGAGTTGGAATGGACTTGAGCACAACAGGTTTGGTTTTGTTGTGGTTTTCTGTTCTAGTGATCTGATGTTGTGTAGCAAACTACCCCAAATGTAGTAACTTAGAACCACTACTATCCCTCATGATTTTGTGGGTTGATCCCACTCAGCCGAGCAGTTCTTTCTTGGTGTCTCTCAGGCAACTGCAGTTAATGTCAACTGAGATTACAGTCATCTGAGGGCTCCACTAGGTTAGACATCCAAGATGGCTCACTCATTCACTAGTAGTTATGTTGACTGTTGGCTGGGAGTGCAACTGAGGGTGTCACCTCAGAGCAGCCACTGGTTGCTTCTCCATGGGACCTGGATGTCTCACATTATGAGTTCTGAAAGAAAGTAACCTAAGTGCAAACATTCCCAGAGGCAGAAGCATAAGCTGCCAGGCCCGACAAGAACTATGCCTGGAATTTCACAAGGTTACTTCTGACACGTTCTGTTTTCCGAAGTAGTCAGAAGGCCTTCTCAGATTCAAGAGGATAAAGAAATAGAGATGCTGCCTCTTGATGACATCACAGTGCACTAGAGCGCACGTGTGCGTGGGAGTTATCCTTGCAACAATCTTTGGCAAGCACAATCCACAGGATGGGCCTATTGAGGACATTGGGACAGATTCCAATACCAAGCCTTATAGAAAGGATGGAAGGGATGCAAAAGAAAGAACAGGCGTCGTCCTCGCCTTTGAGGTGGTCATTGGCAAAGCAACGCTAACACTTCAGCCAACGAGTTCAGTTACTTCCAAGATTACATAGCTAAGAGTATAAATAAATGCACAGGCATCTCCCACTCAACAACAGAAAATTTCTGCTGAAAAGTAAGCTTCCTGTTTGAAAACTCAAACTGGGATCCTACTTCCAACTGTTTTAAAGGGGAAAAATGACAATGAGTTACACGTCAACCCTCAACCCCAACCAATTCTCCCAGTCATAATTAAAACACTGTAAAACATCCATAAAGCACTGTAAAACATCTATGTAAGAGACAATCACATCAGGAGGTAAAATGTTTGAAACACTCATTTCTTGATCACCCTGAATTAACACGAATGTTTCTAAGGAGCTACTTTGAGTCTAAACTGTGAAGTGTTTGAGATTTCATCTTACTTGCAAAGAAACCATAGTGGTGTAGTGGTTAAAAGCTACAGTTTCTTACCAAGAGGTCAGCAGTTCAAATTCACCGGGAGCTCTCTGGAAATTCTATGGAGAAGATCTATCCTGTCTTACAGGTCACTATGAGCTCCAATAGACTCAATGGCAACAGATGTTCGTTTGTTTGTTTTTGGTGCCAGGAGTAGAGAAAGTTTGAAATGATCACTTTGGAGAATGAGAGAATGGATTTGCAATAGCTAGTTCTTTTCCAGCAGGTCCAGAAGAAGTCTAATTCATAAATACACCAATGAAGATGAGCAGGAGAATGACGGGCACCAGAGTCGGAGTGGCCTACTGGAGACCCTTCTAGGAGAAGTGGGTCTGAAATTTGGATCAGGAGACCGGAATGTGAACTTTATACAAATCACTTGTTTTCTTAAGTGATGCGGAACAATGACTTAACCTCCTTCTGCTTCAAGATTTATTATTTTTTTTAGCATTTTTAATTGCAATGTCTTTTTAGCTTTTATTGTTAAATAGTTTGAAATTTAAAAAGTTGACTAAATAGTAGCATTTCTGTATACCTCTCATCCAGATCTTCCTAATGTTAACATTATACATAACTGTGACACAATTATTAAAACTAAAAAGTTAACATGGGTATGACTCCGAACTACAGACTGTGTTGCATTTTACCAGTTCTTCCACTGACACCGGTTTCGTTGTTGTTCCAAGATCCAGCTCAGTACCTCACATTGTGCTTACCTGTCAGGTTTCCTCCAATTTTTGACAGTTTTTAGTCTCTCCTTTCTGTTACTAAGCTTGACACTACTGAAGGATACTCCACCCCATTGCCAGTGAGTCACTTTTGGCTCACAGTGACCCGGCCGGGCACAGTAGACCTGCCCCATGGGGTTGCTATGTCTTCCTCCTGGGAGAGGCTAGTGGGTTTGAACTGCTGCCCTTTTAGTTAGCAGCTGAGCTGTTAAATCATTGTGCGCCAGGGCCCCTGCTGCAGAGTTCTGGTAGGGTAGAATTTCCCTCCGGTATGGGTTTGTCTGATGCTCTTTGACGATTAGATCAGGATTGTGAATTTGGAGGAAGATAGCACAGAGGTGATGCTCCCTTCGTACCACATCAGAGGATTCATGACTTGTTAACCTTGACCACTTGGCCAAGGTGTCGTCTGCCAGTTTTCTTCATTATAACATTATTAGTCACTTTTCCTTTTTTAAATATAATTTTATTATGAGTAAATGAAAATTTACAAATGAAGTCAAGCCCCATACATAGATCTCTATGAAACTCTATCTGCTATCCATGTGCTGTCCCTGTGACAGCACACTTGTCCCTTCCTCTGTGAATTTCCCTTATTCACTTAACGTAGTCCTGTCCCCTCCTCTCCACTATTTCCTCTCATTACTATTGGGGAGCATTTCTGACAGCCTCATGTTTTATACTCCAGTCCAATTTTTGTCTAAAAAATTGTCTTCAATGTTAGTTTCATCTCTGGGGTAGGAACAAGATCATAAGCCATGCTCTCAGGGGACCCTCCATGTTGCTGGACCATGAAGTCTGGACTTCTAACAGAATTCTAGATCTGTACCCCTATTTTTGTCCCTCTATGTCCGGGAGTACTTTTTCCTTTTTCATACTTTACTTTGTTAGAGGAGAGTCATTACTACAGCCCGTACTTAAAAAACAAACAACCAAACAAACCCCACTAAACTAAACCCATTGCTACTGAGTTGATTCCAACTCATAGCAACCATATAGGACAGAGTAAGAGCCATGGCAGTGAAATGGTTAGGAGCTCAGGCTGTTAACCAAAAGGCTGGCAGTTTGAATTCACCAACTGCTTGGAAACCCTATGAGACATACCTACTCTATCCTCTTGTCATATTCCAAAGAGCTGATTTCTACTTGTAGAACTGCCCATAGGGTTTTCAAAGCTGCAGTCCTTACGGAAGCAGACTGCTACATTTTTGTGGTCCATACTCAAGGAAAAGAGCATCCTGAGCTTCAGTTTATAAACCTTTGCAATGAAGAAGTTTAGCCCCCAAATTCTATAATTCTAGGTTATGTCCTAGAGTTGTATAATTTTAGGAGAACCTCAAATTTTCCTAATATCAATGACCTGTATATCCTAGACTATGATTGAAATTATTAGATTAATGAGGAGTTCTTTGGAGTTTTGTATTGCTTCCTTTCTGCAAGTCTTTCAAAATGGGATTATTTTGGGGAGAATCAGTACCAAGCTACTGTAAGTAAACTGGCATTTTATAGAAAGTTGTTTGGAGGCCAAGTATTGGAACCTCCCATGTGAACTGCATTCTTCTTTTGTGTATATTATGCGTAACCTGAAAGTACTTATTGTGCAGACCTTGTTCTGGGCCCTCTGCCTTGTGGTAAGACCAGTTATAGAATGTATTTACTTATATATTCACTCAAAAAATTACTATGAAAACACTGTTGGGTAGTTTTGATTTCCCTAAAAATTTCATATGGATCCTAGGTCAAACAACTAAACGTTTCCATTAGACATCTCTATTCTTTTTCCCAAGCTGTGTATTCTTCTTCCCAAGCTGTGTATTCTTCAAAAGAACTGCTTCTAATCTTCTACTCTGTATCCTACCCTGCACTCTATTCCCTCCCTTATTCTCATGAATAAAGCCTCTGCATCGATCCGACTCGGCGGCACTTAGCTTTGGCATCTCCGCTAACAAAACAAAATCCCAAAGCTGTCTCAATGGCCCCACAGGGAGGGTCTTGGTTCAGTCTGGATGGGTCTGAGCCATATGGGGGTCACAGAGCTATCAAAGCCCGTCTTTGAACCCACCAGATTCTCAGTGCTTCACTGGTCATCCACCTCTGCTAAATACATCTGGGAAACAGAGTCACTGAGGCTCTTCTCCGAAATCACAGATAATAAATTGAGTCCCCCTAACCAAGTCATCTCATTTTCCTCAGTTATTTCTTAACTGGATGTGTTTCCTTACCTTTCACCCCCACTGGATGTGATATCAATTCTCAGAAGTGTGTAAAAATGTGGTACTCTCCAACCACTTTGAAAATCGAACTGACACTTTCTTTAAAAGCTTTAAATATAAATACCGTATGATCCAGCAATCCAACTTCTTGGAATATACTCTAGGGAAATAAGAGCTACCACACAAATAGATAGACACACACCAATGCTCATCGCAGCACCACTCACAGTAACAAAAAGATGGAATCAAGTTAAGTGCCCTTCAATGGACTAACGCATAAACAAATTATGGTATATTCACATGATGGAATACTATGCAACCATAAAAAACAACGATGAATTTGGGAAACATCAAATAAAAGAATCTGGAGGGCATTATGCTGAGTGAAATAAGTCAATTGCAAAAGGATACATACTGTATGAGCCCTGTCATGGGTTGAATTGTGTCCCCCCAAAAATATGTGCAGCTGTGTGGCTGGGACATGATTCCCAGTATCTTGTGACTGTCCTCCATTCTGTGGTTTCACTAAACTGTATGCTAAAGGAGCTGTAAATTCCTGCATAGGATTACTTCCTTGCTCTGCTGTAGGGGGAATTTCCCTGGAGTATGGCTTGCCCCACCCTTAAGCTTTTCAGCCTGCAAGAGATAAAAGGAAAGAGAAACAAGGAGAATGGGGAGCCCTGTTACCATCAAGAGAGCAGCACCAGGAGAAGAGTATGTCCTTCAGACCTGAGGTTCTGCACCAAGACACTCCCTGGAGAAAGACTGATGCAATACCAGACTTTCCTCCACAACCGACAAGGGGAAAGCCTTTCCCTGGAGCGGACACCCTGAATATGGACTTGCAACCTACTGGACTGTGTAAGAATAAACCTTCCTTTGTTAAAGCCATCCACTCTGTGGTATTTCTGTTAGAGCAGCCCTAGCTGACTAAAACAAGCCCACTATTACAAGGACTCAAGAATTGTTTTAAACACAGCAGAAAATATTCTTTGATGGTTACAGGGTTGGAGATGGTATGAGCAGGAGTGGTATTTAGTAATTAAATAACTGATAAGAGCTATTATAGATGATTGTCATCATAGTGTCACTATGAGCTGGAACCAACTTAAAGGCAGTGGGTTTGGTTTTTTGGTTTATTATAGTTAGAGACAACACACAGCAGGAGAGAAGTCAGCACAAATAGATTAAACCCAAAGCTTAAAAATATTCTAAATAAAACCAAACACTTCCATGGACAGAGTAACATAGTTAGTGATCTGAGGACCACAGCCTCAGGGGACATCTGGATCCACTGGCATAACAGTTTTTTTAAACAAATATTCTGCATCTCACTTTGGTAAGTGGTGTCTGGAATCTTAAAACCTAGGAAGTGGTCATCTAAAAAGAATTAACTGATCTCAATTCAACTGAAACAAAGGAGGAAAAAGAGCATCAAAGACAAGTCAAAAGTGGGAGCCCAAAAGATAGAAAGGGCAACATAACAGAGACAACACGGCAACATGAGACCAGAAGAACTAGATGGTGCCCAAACACCACTAAAGACTACCCTTACAGAGTATACAACAAAAAGTCCCTGATGAAGTGGGAAAAATGTGGGATGCAGAGCTTGAAAGTGGAAGACATAGCCCCCAAACTTTCTGTTAACCCACAGCTGAAACCATTCTGGAAACCAACTATTCAAAGACTGAACTGATATATAAGCCATAAAATGACACTAGTGAAGGATGTGCTTCTTGGCTTGGGCACATGCAGGAGACTAACTGGATCGCTGCTGCTCAGAGGCAAAAGGGAACATGGGAGGTATATAGGAGCTGGTCAAATGGACATGATAAGTATGGGTTGCAGGAGAGGAATGTGCTGTCACATTCTGGAGAGAGTAGCTAGGATCACATGGCAAAGTGTAAGTTTTTGTATGAGAAACTGACTGCAATTGTAAACTTTTGCTTAAACACAATAAAGAACAAACAAAAAAATGTGGTACCCTCAATGAGATACCACTTCAGTCCCCTCAGTGGGCAAAAATTAAAACGTCTTAACAGAGCTGAGTGGAGCAAACCACTGTTGGAGCAAATTGGGATACTGCCTGGTCAAGCTAAAGATTCACATTCCTTACCCTCTAGCAATTCCACTCCACGTATATACCTTAATCAGTGCTTTCTACACTGAGTTTCCAACCATTCCTTTACATAAAACCAATTTTCTTGTTGTTATTAGATGCTGTCAAGTCCATTTGCAACTTACAGCAACTCCATATGACAGAATAAGACTTCCCCATCTGCTTTTCCAGGCTGTAATCTTCGTGGATGCAGTTCGGTGGTCTCCCATGGAGCCCCTGGGTTGGTTCAAGATCTTAGTTGCTGCACAATCAAGGAATTTAGTGAGTCAAAACTGATGTTTTGGAATGGAATGTATGAAACAGAATAGATTAGGATGTCATATATAATGACAATGACAGGATATCATATATAATAAGATTGAATATTGTTTACTGAAACTTATTTTTGTTATACATATATGCACTGTGTATGTTTTCTGGGTCGACATAAAAAAATATTTTTCTTTGCTGTCATAGTTTTGCCACTTCCGATTCATGGCATCAATTCTTCCTCTGTCTTCTCTGTTCATTGTCCAGTGTTCACATGCACATGATACAATTGAAAATACAACAGCTAGGGTCAGGCATACTTTAGTCCTCAAGATGACATCTTTACTTTTCACTAGTTTGAAGAAGTCCTTTGCAGCAGATTTTCCCAGTACAACACATCTTTTGATTTCTTGACTGCTACTTCCATGGGTGTTGACTGTGGACCCAAATAAAATGAAATCTTTGAGAACCTCAAAACTTTCTCCATTTATCACGATGTTGCTTACTGGTCCAGTTGTGAGGATTTTTGTTTTCTTGATGTTGATATGCAATCCATACTGAAGGCTGTTGTTCTTGATCTTCATCAGCAAATATTTCAAATCTTCACTTCCAGCAAGTAAGGTGGTGTTGTCTGCATAACTGCAGGTTGTTAATAAGTCATCCTCCAATTCTGATGCTACCTTCTTCTTTGCATAATCCAGCTACTCGGTTTATTTGCTTGGCATACAGATGGAGAAGGTCTGATGAAAGGATACAGCCCTGACACAGACCTTTCCTCACTTTAAACTATACATTGTCCCCTTGTTCTGTTTGTGTGACTGCCTCTTCATCCATATATAGATTCCTTAAGAGCACAATTAATTCTTCTGGGAATTCCCATTCTCTGCAATGTTAGTCATAATTTATTACGATCCACACAGTTGAATGCCTTTGCATAATCACTGAAACACACCTTAACATCTTTTTGGTATTCTTCACTTTCAGCCAAGATCCATCTGACATCAGCAGTGATATCATGGCTCCACATCCTCTTCTCAATCCAGTTTGAATTTCTGGAAGTTGCCTGTCAGTGTACCGTTGCAGTTGCTTTTGAATGATAGTGAGCAAAATTTGGCTTGGTGTGATATTAACAATATTGTTTGGTAATTTCCACATTCAATTGGATACACTTTCTTTGAAATGGGCATAAACATGGATCTCTTCCAGTCAGTTGGCCATGTAGCTGTCCTCCAAATTTCTTGGCATAGATGAGTAAGCACTTCCAGCACTGCTTCTGTTTGTTGAAATATCTCAACTGATATTCTGTCAATTTCTGGAGCCATGATTTTGTCAATGCCTTCAATGCAGCTTCAATTTCTTCCTTCAGTACCATTGGTACCAGATGATATGCTACCTCTTCAAATGACCTAACAGCAACCAATTCTTTCTGGTATAATGATTCTTTGTACTCCTTCCAGCTTCTGCTTCTTCTTCTTTTTTTTTACTGGAAGATTTATTCACATAGAATGTATTTTTCAACAGTATAAACATATGTCAATGAATACTTCTTGCATGTAGAATTCTGGGACAACAAAAACAAATTTTGTGGCAGCTACAATATTCAATTTCGCCCTACCATTGTTTTTTTTATGATTGAATGAAAATGTACATTCCCATATAAATTTACATGCCCACCTATATGCAGCTCCCACTGCTCTCCCTGCCCGGTGACAGCACACTCTTCCTCTCCGCTCCATACATGTCTTATCACCCCAAAAATCTCCTGTCCCCCCCCTCCACCCACTGCCACACCTCCAGTAAGAGGTCAGCAGGACATATAGATGCATAGAACCATAAAGTGCACACACGATATGGTCACTCTGTGTCGCCAAGTCCAATCCATTTCTGTCCAAAGAGCTGACCTCCATTATGATTTATCAACAGGGGCAGCATCAGGGCCAGGGGCCATGTTCCCAGGGGAACTCAGAGGCCCCTGGACCATCACTTGTGGTCTTTTAGTGGAGATCTCGAGGTACACCCCTTTTTATTCTTGTGTTGCCAGTGAGACTCAACTTTGCAAGCTCCATCTCTGCTATCACCGGTGGTGGCCAGGCACCATCTGGATCTTCCTGTCCCAAGTCGATGTAGTCACTCACTCACGTGGGTCTCTCTGTCTTCCGGGTTCTCTTTCCCCCATGTCCTTTTGGTCCTTGCGGATCATCCATTCCTGCTGAGTTGGATCCATTCCTGCTATACCCTCAGATGTCAGCTTGGCAGCTTTGAAGACCCCAGACACCACTCACCAATGTGGGGTGCAGAAGGCTCTCTTAGCAAAATGCTAGTTGTGTCAATTGGCCTCGAATTCCCCTGAGAGCATGGTCCCCAGCCCCTTGCCCCAGCTAGTCTGTCCTTGCAATATTGGGTTAAGATGGGAGAAGTAATCATGTTATGTTGAAGTCCAGTTAATACTGATCTTCTTTACCTTTCAGCTTCTTTTCATGCTCCTTGAGTTGTCTAATAGTTTCCCTATAGAATCCTTCACTATCGCAACTTGAGGCTTGAATTTTTTCTTCAGTTCTTTCAGCTTAAGAAATGCAGAACGTGTTGTTCCCTTCTGGTTTCCATTTGCAGCTCTTTACACATGTCATTACAATACTTTATTTTGTCTTCTCAAGCTGCTCTTTGAAATCTTCTGTTTAGGTCCTTTACTTCACCATTCCTACCTTTTGCTTTGGCTGCTCGACATTCAAGAGCAACTTTCAAAGTCTCTTCTGACATCCAGTTTGGTCTGTTCATTCTTTCCTGTCTTTTTTACAACCTCTTGCTGTCTTCATGGATGATGTCTTTGATGTCATTCCACAATTCATCTGGTCTTCAGTCATTAGTGGTCAACACATCAAATTTGTTCTTGAGCTGGGTCTTTAAACTCGGGAGGGATATGCACAAGATCATACTTTGGTTCTTGCGGACTTGTTCTAATTTTCTTCAGTTTCAATTTGAATTTGCATACGAGCAATTGATGATCTGAGCCACAGTAAGCACCTGGCCTTGTTCTGACTGCTGATATGGAGCTTTGCCATTGTGTTTTTACACAGACGTAGTCGATTTGGTTCCTGTGTGTTCCATCTGGTAAGGTTCATGTGTACAGTTGCCATTTGTGTTGGTTAAAGAAAGTACATGCAATGAAGAAGTCATTAGTCTTGCAAAATTCTACCATGCAATCTCTTGCAATATTTCTATCATCAAGGCCGTATTTTCCAACTAATGATCCTTCTTTGTTTCCAGCTTTTGCCTTCCAATCACCAGTAATTGTCAATGAATCCTGATTGCATGTTCAATCATTTTCAGACTGCAGAAGCTGGTAAAAATCTCAGTCTCTTCATCTTTGGCCTTAGTGGTTGATGTGTAAACTTGAATAGTAGTTGTATTAACTGGCCTTCCTTGTAGGCATATGGATGTTATTCTATCACTGACAGCACTGTACTTCAGAACAGATTTTGAAAAGTTCTTTCTGATGATGAATGCAACACTGTTCGTCTTCAAGTTTTCGATCCCAGGAGAGTGGACCATATGACTGTCAGATTCCAAATGGCCAAAACTGGTCCATTTCAGTTAATTAACGCCTCGATATCAATGTTTATGTCTTCCATTTCATTTTTGACTAGTTCCAGTTTTCTTCAATTCGTACTTTGTACATTGCATGTTTCAATTATTAATGTATGTTTGCACTTTTCCTTCCCATTTTGAGGTGTGACACATCAGTGAACAAAGATCCCAAAGGTCTTACTCCATGCACGTCATTAAGGTCGTCTCTACTTTAAAATGGCAGCTCTTCCCCACTCATCTTCTGAGTGCCTTCCAACCTGGGGGGCTTATTTTCTGGCACCATATCTGACAGTGTTCCTCTGCTACTCATGAGGTTTTCCCTGGTTAATTATTTTCAGAAGTAGATACCGATCCTTTGTCCTAGTCTGCCTTAGTCTGAAAGTTCAGCTGAAACCTGTCTACCATGGATGATTCTGCTGGTACCTAAATATCAGTGGTATAGCTTCCAGCATCACAGCAACAAGCTAGCCTCCTCTGACAGTAGGATACTGTATCCTGCTTAAATTTTAATCCTTAGAAACCCTGTGGAGCAATTCTGCTCTGTCCTATAGGGTGGCTGTTTTAGTCATCTTGTACTGCTCTAACAGAAATACAGTAAGTGGATAGCTTTAACAAAGAAGAGTTTATTCTTACATAGTCCAGTAGGCTACAAGTCCAAATTCAGGGTACCAGCTCCAGGGGAAGACTTTCCCTCTTTGTCAGTTCTGGAGGAAGGTCTTTGTTCATGGAGCATCTTGGCACAGGAACCTCAGGCCTGAAGAATGTGTTTTACGGGTGCTGCTGCTTTCTTGATTATATGAGGTTCCCAAATCTCTGTTTGCTTCCCTTTGCTTTTATCTCGGGTAGGATAAAAGGATAGAAAGCGGTGCAAGCCACGCTCTTAGTTAGGTGTTGCTATCCCACTCTAATTCTCTTTTAACATAATCCTATCTACTATCCACAAGCAGAGTTTAGAATTTGTAGCATAGAAAAATCACAAAATGGAGGGCAGTCACGCAATACTGGGCATCACCAGCCCAGCCAAATTGTTACACATGGTTTTGGGGCTACACAAGTCAATCCATGTCAGTCGCTGTAAGTTGTAATCAACTCAGTGACAATAGGTGTGGCATATGATCACAAACTGATGCCAATGAAGTAAGAAGTTAAAACTGCACTGAAGGCATTGACAAAAAACAAGACTCCAGGAATTGACAGAATATCAGTTAAGATGTTTCAACAGATGCACTCCTGGAAGTGCTTACTTGTCTACGCCAAGAAATTTGGAAGACAGCTACCTGGCCAACCTGCTAGAAGAGACCCATATACAAATGCCATTCCAGAGAAAGGTGGTCCAACGGAACAAGGAAATTAACAGTGTCATTAATAGCATACACAGTAAAATTTTGCAGAAGGTAATTTCATTCCTATATAATCTATGCAAGTCATATCCTCTTAACCATCTCCTGTCCCCTCCTTACCACCCTCTCCACTCCCTTCTATTAATAGGCCAGTAGGACAACATAGAACCATAAAATGCACACATGATATGGTTACTCTGTGACCCCAAGTCCAATCCACTCTTGTTCTAAGAGTTGACCTCAGTAATGATTTATGATCAGGTGCAGTTTCAGGTCTAGTGGCCATGATCCCATGGGAACCCCCAGGCCTTTGAACTATCAGTTGTAGTCTTTCAGTGGACTTCTCTCTTCTTTTGATTACCTGCTTACTGTTTCGCTCCTGGAAGGCTGAGACAGGTAATTGTGTCTTAGATGGCTACTAGAAAACTTTTAAGATCCAGTATATTCATTGAAAACATGAATATAGGGAAGTTCTACTCCGACCTATAGGGTCACTACAAATCAGAATTGACTCAACTGTGATGGGTTTGGTTTTTTTGGTATAGACGCTTCTATTTGCTCCCACCTACATATGTGTCTGTACCTACCCATGTACCAATTTGCCTATAGCCACCTATATGTGCTTAAACACTTGTTTTTGTTATAGTTGTGCTGTAATCATTACATCCACAATCTGTGCCACTTTCCCCATCACTAAACATAATTAGTCTCTACTGGATAAAACGTATTTTCTCCAATCCCTTTCCCATGCCTTGTAACCACCAATGAACATCGGTCTCTCTATTTTTTTACTGTAAATTTTTAAATTGTGTTTTAAGTGAAAATTTACAATTACAGTCAATATCACAGTGGTGGCTAGGACTGCGCCAACTTGGCAACTCAATGTTTGGCTGCTGTACCAAGTGGCAGGGGTGAGGTTTGCGGTGGCTTCCTGCCCCTCAGTTCTCATCTCTCTATGTTCCAACCCCTACTTCCTGTCTGCTCACATTGCTAGCAGCTCCTTCTCTCTTCTCCTGTCTGGTTGCTGGACATGAACTAGCAGCTGTTGGATTCATCAACCCCTACAGCCAGCAAATGAGAATCCTGTTCCCCAACCTCCCAATCCTGGGTTCACCAGTCTCTGCAGCTCCATGAATCATCAGAGACCTTGCAGTCTTGCTGGAAGCTTGGGATCCACAGACCTACATAGCTGGTAGTCTAGAACTCTGGTCTCTGGCCTGCTGACCTGGGGTTCACCAGCTCCCGTGGCCACATGAGGCTTGTGCCAGGACACTCAGCCTCCACAGTTGCATGAGCTGTTTCCTTTATATAAATCTTTCCTTGTACATATACATGTTACTGTTTTGTTTCCCTAGAAAGGCGAACCAAAGACAATTGCATACAAAAATTAACACACAGTTTGCCATATGACCGTACTCTCCCTACTCACACTGTGACAGCATACTCCTCCCCTGCAACCTGCCTTTCCTGTATCCATTTAACCAGCTCCTGTCCCCTTCTGTCATCTCCTTTTGCCTCTCAATAGGAGTTGCCCAGTTAGTCTCCTGTATCTACCCAGAAGCATACTCTTCACCAGTATCATTTTTTTTCTTTTTTATTTAACATGACTGAGTGAAAATGTACATTTCCATATAAATTTACATGCCCACCTATATGCAGCTTCCACTGCTCTCCCTATCCGGTGACAGCACACTATTCCTCTCTGCTCCATACATGTCTCATCCTCCCAACAGCCTCCTTTCCGCTCCTCTCCACCCACTCTCCTTCCTCCAGCCAGAGGTCAGCAGGATGATATCCTATAGATGTATAGGACCATAAAGTGCAACCAATATATGGTCACTCTGTATTGCCAAGTCCAATCCATTCCTGTCCAAAGAGTGGACCTTTGTTATAATTTATGGGTAAGGGCAGCATCAGGGCCAGGGGCCATGCTCTTAGGGGAATCCCAAAACCGCTGGGCCATCAGTTGAGGTCTTTTAGTGGAGATCTCAGGAGGCACCCTTTTTTATTCTTGTGTTGCCAGTGAGACTCAACCTAGTGAGCTCCATCGTGGCTATCACTGGCGGTGGCCGGGCACCATTCAGTTCTTCCAGTCCCAAGTCAATGAAGGTACCCACTCTTGCGGGTCTCTCTGTCTTCTAGGTTGTCTTTACTGCATGTCATTTTGGTCCTCGGTGAGCATCCGTTCCTGCTGAGTTGGGCCCATTTGCTGTGCCCTTGGATGGCAGCTTGGCAGCTTTTAAGACCCCAGACGCCACTCACCAATGTGGGGTGCAGAGAGCTCTCTTAGCAAAATGCTAGTTGTGCCAATTGGCCTCAATTTCGCCTAAGAGCATGGTCCCTTGCCCCCTGCCCCAGCTACTCTATCCTTGCAATATTGGGTTAAGATGGAAGGAGTACTCAAGTTATGCTGAAGTCCACTTAATGTTGTTCTTGTTTCTAACGTGTGCTATCACCACTTTCTCCCAATCAGATTTCTAGCAACTATCTAAACTAAACCCTCCCCCACTCACACTCCCTCCTTGCCCTCCCTTGCAGCTGGCAAAGAGTCTTTTCTTATATACACAAATCTGGTTTTGAGATCTTATCGTAGAGGTTTCATACAGTATTTGTCCCTTTGTCGCTGACTACTTTCACTCAACATAATGTCTTCCAGTTAAAACCAGGTTACGAGATGTTTCCTGGAATCATCGTTATTCTTCATCATTTTGTAGTGCTCCATTGAGTATATGTACCACAGTTTACCTATCCATTCTTCTGTTGTTGGGCATCTGGGTTGATTCCATCATTTTGCTATCGTGGACTGTGCTGCGATAAACATTCTCGTGCATGTGTCCATTGGTGTGAAAGGCCTTGATTCTGTAGGATATATTCCAAGTAGTGGAATTACTGGATCAAATGGTATATGGATGTCCATTTTTTTAAAGAAGCGCCAGATTGCTTTCCAAAGAGGCTGGACCATTTTGCAACCCCACCAACAGTGCAGGAGGGTTCCACTTTCTCACCAGCCTCTCCAGCATTTGTTGTTTTGTGTTTTCTGGATCATGGCCAATCTTGTTGGTGAGAGACGGTATCTCATTGTCGTCTTGATTTGAATTTCTTTAATAACTAAAGATCGTGAACATGTCTGCATGTGTTTTTTGGCTGCCTGGATCTCCTCTTTAGTGAAGTGTCTGTCCATCTCCTTTGTCCATCGCTTAATTGGATGGCTTATCTTCACCAGTATCATTTTAATGCCTTATAGACCAGTTCAGTCTTTGTCTGAGAAGTTGGCTTCTAGAATGGCTTCAATTCCGAGTTAACAGAAAGTTCAGAGGTCATGTCTTCTGGGGACCTTACAGTTTGTCAGACGATCGAGTCTTGGTCTTTTTACCGGATTTTGAGGGCTGTATTCCACATTTCTTATGCTCCATCAGGGACTCTTTATTGAGTTCTCTATAAGGGCAGCCTTTGGTAGTGGCTGGGTACAGTCTAGGTCGGCCTCATGCTGATGTAGTCTCTGCTACATGTGGCCCTTTCTGTCTCTTGGGCTTACACTTTCCTCATGTCTTTGATGCTCTTTTTTCTCCTTCACTCCAGGTGGACTGAGGCCAATTAATGCTTTTTAGATGGCTTCTTGCTAGCTTTTAAGACCCCAGATATCAGGCACCAGAGTGGGATTTGGAATATTTGCTTAAAAAACTTTGTGGTGCCAGTTGACCTAGATATCCCCTGAAGCCATGGTCCCTAGACTCCTGTGGTCTCTATTTATCTATTCTTGTCTACTTATCAAAGAGGAATCATATAATATTTGTCCTTATATGTTTGACTGATTTAACTTAGTGTTATGCTTTCAGCATTCCTCACATTACAATATGTTTCACAGATTCATCATTGTTCTTTATGGTTGTATAGTATTCCACTGAATGTATGTGCCACAGTTTGCTTACCAATTCATCTGCTTATGGAAACTTTGGTTGTTTACACTTATTTGTTGTTGTGAATAAAGCAACTATGAACATAGAAGTCTGTTCGTGTCATTATTTTTAGGTTTATAGGATATACACAGAAACAGGGTGTCTTATTGTTTAAGAGCTCAGCTGCTAACCAAACTACTAGCAGTTCAAATATACCAGCCATTCATTAGAGATGCTATGGGGCAGCTTTACTCTGTCCTGTTGGGTCTCTATGAGTCAGAACTGACTAGATGACACCTAACAACAACAGGTATTTTTATTTTTAAGCCCAGAAGTTTCGCAGTGATTTGTAACACAGACAACTGAGATAACGCTATGTGAGTGTCTGTTAAAATAAATAAAATAACGGAAGTGTGGAAACAGAGAAAGGAAGGGAATCTGCCAACTACATGATAAAGAGGCATCTGGGAGGGGAGGGGAGAAGAATGAATCTGGAGACAGTATATACACACATTCCCTCCAAAAGTCAATATAGGTAGACAAAGAGACTCTAAACCTACCAGCTGACCAGATGCGCGTTGCCTGCTAGAAGAGCTCTGGGGCCTGAAGAGTCTCCTGTGCGTACTTGCCAAAGTTGGAAGGGCACATGAGCCAAGAGAATGAACCAAGAGGCCAGAAGGATGCCTAAGGCAGCACTACTTCCTACACAACTTAGGGCTGACAGTGAAGAAGAAAGGGTCCCTCGTATCCTATTGCAGCTTACCTCACATCTCAGGTAACCTAAGTAGTCTCTGATGCAAAAATAATAATAACAGACTAACCCCCCTGAAATCAAAGAGGGGAAATCTGGGGACACTAGAGAGCTGAGCTGTCCTGAGCATCCTTCGAAACACAGGGACCCAACCAGATGATCACCAACGTCTGATAATGGGCACGCTTTTTGAAAAATTAATTTATCTTTTTTATCATGGTAAATACATATAACAAAACAACCCCTGCCACTTCAACACAAGTCAGTGGCATTAATTCCTTTTATCATGAAGTACAACCGTCACCGCAGTTGCCACACACTTCTATCACCCTTAACGGAAGCTCAGTGCAATCCAAACAACGAATGCCTCTTCCCCTCCTCTTCTTGCCCCTCTTACACACTAATAAGTTTTGTTCTCTATAACTGTGCCTATTCTAGACATTTCACATAGGTGAGATTATGCAGTATTTATCCTTCCGTGACTGACATTTCGTTCTGTACAATATTTTCAAGATTTATCTATGCAGCATATATCAGGACTTCATTTCTCTTTGGGGCAAAGTAATATTCCATTATATGCATGTGCCACAATTTTGTTTAGCCACTCATTTTCCTGATGGACATTTAGGTAGTTTCCGCAAAGGGCATACTGTTAATTTTGCATAAGATATGGGAGGAAGTGAATCCTACTTGGAAACCATTAAGGAGACTAGAAGTCAATGAGGAACTCAAACTGGTTCTCTGTCAGAAGAGCTGGTATTTCCAGGAAAAACACTAGCTGTTGTGTGTCTGCTTTGCAGCAGGACAGATAAAAACGACAGGACAATATTATTCTGTGGTCTTAAGAAAATTTGCAAGGACACTTGTAGTAGGAGAAGATAGCATCGATGTTGAAAGAGCTTCCTGCTACAGCACTTACCAATCCATCAGCAGTAAAGGACCAGTTTCTTTGTTTTCACTTAGAATCCAACATGAATGGACACATTTGCAAAATGCAATGAAAATAAAGTTCTAGAAGAATAATCACATACAATTGTCATTGATCAATCCAACAACTAAAGAAAAGGAGAGAAGCCCTAATAGCTACTCTAGAGCAGGACTTGCAACACTGACTTCTGAACACAAGGAGAAGGTCACTGCTCTGAGACACCTGACAAGTGCCTCACACTCAACCAGGTGCATCTGTTTCTCAAGAGAGGGCTTCAGAGACAATGCAGCTAGTCAGACTGGCGAAAAAGGGGACAAGTTTCGTGCGAGAACATGCTCTTGGGTATTAATGATGCACATGTGATTATTATTTATAACTCAGTCAACATAGGCAATACATGAAGTGATTAAATCTTGTCCCATAAGGGATCCATGGATCTGTGCCAGTATGACTCAATTATTTAGAAAGATTTTCTTTTTTCCTTTTTGTCATGATTTACTCTCCTGTGACCAAAAAAAAAAACAGATTTGGGATTCGAACTACTCTGAGATGGAATTCAAGGTCATAATGGCCTTTGTTTTCCTCAAATTAAATGGAAACAAAGACAGGTTAAAAATATAAAACAAGCTAAAAAATAACCTCATCCTGAACTCCCAGTGGGGACCCTGCACATTTTGGTCTTTGAGTCATCATCCTTAGTATTTTCATGTCCTTCATTTCTTTGTTGTGGTTGTGTATT
Organism: Heterohyrax brucei; assembly: GCA_028571685.1. Taxonomy (NCBI): domain Eukaryota; kingdom Metazoa; phylum Chordata; class Mammalia; order Hyracoidea; family Procaviidae; genus Heterohyrax; species Heterohyrax brucei. The sequence continues at coordinate 47,106,558 of CM053162.1, forward strand.
GTCAAGTCAATTACAACTCACAGTGATTCTGTAAGACAAAGTAGAACTACCCAGTGGGATTTCCTAGGCTGAAATCTTTATGGGGGAGCAGATCGCCAGGTCTTTTCTCCCACGGAACTTCTGGTGGGTTCGAACCATTGACCTTTTCCTCTGAGCCACCAGGGCTCCTTTCTAGTTCTTGTGGGGGGCAGAGAGAACACTGCCATTGAGTCAATTCTGATTTGGAGCAACCCTGTAGGACTGCCTCACAGAGGTTTCCAAGGAGTAGCTGGTGGATTTAAGCTGCCAACCTTTTGTCTTTTGATTAGCAGTCAAGCTCTTAACCACTGCGCCACTGGGGCTACTTCCATTCCTTAGGGTCTGACAATGATATGCTCATCATTCTTTTGAAAGTGGTGATAATAATTTTTGACTTGGGCATCCAGCAGTCCCAATGAATCAGGAACCAAGCAGAAGTGACACCAGCAGTGAAGTTCCCATACAACAAGACCAGAGCCTGTGGTGAAAACCTGCTCTGCCCATTTGTAAGGGGGTAGAAACAGATGGTCAGGAAAACTGTGCCTGTGCTCACACAGTGAATGTCTTCTGCCTCAGGGTGGTAGGACTGGTTCCACACTACCTGACTTCCAATCTCGGACTCCCTCTCCCCTTCATTGTATTTCCTGCCCCTTCAAGATGATGACTAAACTACAGAGTAAGTAGACAAGACGATATAAATAAGTTTCACGACAAAAAAAAAAAAAAAAGAAAAGGAGGCAAGGAGGGAGAGAGGAAGGGAGGAGGAAGAAGGAAGGAAAGAAGGGAGGGATGAAGAAAAAAGGAAAGGAACAAAACGGAGAGAAAAGATTGGAATCTTATTATCAGCATTTGATATTTACAACCTCCTTTTAAGAACTGGGGACCTGGCGGTATAGCGGATGAGAGCTATGGCTGCTAACCAAAACGTCAGGAGTTCAAAGCTACCAGGCATTCATTGGAAACTCTATGGTGCATCCCTACTCTGTCAATAGTGTTGCTACAAGTTGGAATAGACTCAACAGTAGTGGGATTTTTTTCCTAAAAAATGGAAATATAGCCTCGTTGTGATCACCTGTTTACCTGAAATATCAAGTTTTTATCTTGCTAATTACTATTTTTCAATATAGTTTATTTAGCATAGGCTTTTAGGCTGCAGAATTCATGTGGGGGCTGTCTTATATGCATGGCAGGACGCTCAACCACAGCTCTGGTCTTTATTCACTACATGCCAGTAGCACCCGCCCCCGATTTTGATTACCAAAAAATGTCTGCAGGCATTGCCAGATGCCCCCTGTTGTTGTTGTTAGGTGTTGTTGAGTCAGAGTCAATTTCGACTCACAGAGACCCTATATGGGGAAAAAATCACCTTGAGCTGAGAACCACTTGTTCAGTGTGTTCCTGCTAAATATCTTTCCAAGCTCAATTCAGTTTATACCTGGAAATTGCAGCAGATAAATGGAATTTATAAGAAGGGAAAGTATATGATTCTTTCATGAAAGCACCCATAGGAGTCCTTGGGTGGCACAAATGGTTAAGGACTTGACTACTACCCGAAAAGCTGGGCAGGCAGGTCACATCCATCCAGGGATGTCTCAGAAGAAAGGCCATCTGCTTCTGAAAGGCCACAAGCTTGAAAACACTGTGGAGCAGTTCTATGCTGCACACACGGGGCCACTATGAATCAGAGTGGACTCAATGGCTACTGTTAGCAATGATAATTTCAACAAAATCATTCTTCATGCTCATCTCTCATCCAATTTTGAATGCAAATAGGTTATTAAATCAGACAAGCGTGCTAAAAGCAGACACCTATCTTTGAAGTGTATCTTTCTTAGATTCAATAAAGGGTTTGCTCTCTTCTGCTTGTTTGTGATGCAGAACGCTATTGCTTGGTATTTTGTTGGCATGTCCAATAATTTCTTATACTTATTTTAGAACTACAATGTGTAGCCTTCATTCCTTCCTTCTTTTCTTTCTTCCTTTCCTCCGTTCCTTCCTTCCTAAATATCTTCCCATCCAAAATTATTTTTAACATGCTCTGAGATATCTGAAAAGTTGCTCCAGGAGTGAGAAGGCTAACTTTCAGTAGCCCTAGAATGATGCGGTCAGAAAATTAAGTCCACAAACTTAATTATTCTAAGCGCTCCATCCGTCACTGGTAAATATTACTGCAGTCACCTTCAGAGTGCTACCCTTGGGAAGCTATGCACCAATGCCAGTGCCTAGTCTACTTTTCAAAGCAATTTTGGAACTCTTTCTGGAATGGCCTTTGCTCATGGTGGCACAGTGGCAAGTTTGCAAGCTTAATTGTGTAGTTGTCTATAAGGGAGTTTTTTGCCAGGGAACAACTATAAGGGAACACCCTCCCTACTCACCCTACTCACCTGATGTGTCCCCCAGTGACTTTTTTCTTTACTTGAAGATAAAGGAAATGTTGAAAGGAAGACATTTTGATGACATTCAGGACTCCAAGGGTAATATGACAACAGCTCCGATGGCCATTCCAGAAAAATAGTTCCAAAATTGCTTTGAAAGATGGACTAGGTACTGGTGTGGGTGCATAGCTTCCCAAGGAGAGTACTTGAAGGTGACCATAGTGATATTCAACATTGAGGTATGTAGCACTTTTTCTGGGATGAATTCATGAAAATCGGCAGTCCTCATATTTCTAAAGCATTTGTAACATAACTAAGAACATTAACTTCTTGGTTTTCCAGGTCAGGCCTCATTTTAAATAGATAAAAAGCAAGCTGGAAAACTCAGCAATCTATGTGTATAAGGGATCACAGTAGAGGGTCCCAGACAGAGCTGGAGAAAAATGTAGAGTACAACGCAAATTCACAAAAAGATCATACTTACAGATCTGATGGAGACTAGAAAAACTCCAAGAGTATAGCCCCTGGAACCTTGTAACCTTAGTACTGAAGTCACATATGAGGTTTATCCTTCAGCCAAAGGTTAGTCAGGTCCATAAAACAAACAATAAAATAGCTAGCTCAACCATGAATAAAAGACTAATTGGGCGCAACAGCACAAGGGCAAGGACTAGAGGGCAAGAGTGGACAGGAAAGCCACGCTAACGGAACTGGGGAAGCCAAGGTCGAGAAGGGGAGACTGTTAGCACATCATGGGTTTGGCAACCAATATCATGAAATAATTATGTTTACTAGTTGTTTAATGAGAAACTAATTTGCTCTGTAAGTCTTCAGCTAAAATCTAATAAAGATACACACATATTTAAAAATACGCCAACTGCCCCACCTCATTAAAAAAAACACTTCTGGGGTAAAGAGTGTGTGACACCAATATGATATTAAGAATATGCTCAAAAAAAAAGAAATGAAGAACAAACCTTATTCCATGAGGCAACTTCCCCTTATTATATGACAAGAGACACAATAAAGGACAAATCAAAATGAAAAAAAAAAAAAAGAATATGCTCACTGTTCGCTAAAATAAGTGTGTTTCGAGATGTCTTTTTGAAATCTATTGTGGCCTCTCCAAACATTTTGGTCATCCCAGAAAAAAAAAAACCAATTGCTGAGGTCAGTCAGTCCCCTGGAACTCCCAAAGCTCATCCGGGCAATTCAGAAGACTGACTCAAGTAGTGCTCTTTTTTCCTCAGAATCCCAACTACAGATTTCATTCATTTGGTCAGAAATGAATTTTTGTTCTAGAGCCATGCAGGCTGGATGAACCTCAGAAACTACTCTTCTGAGATAATCTTTAAACCTTAAACCAGAAGCATCCTCTGAAGTCTTCTTAAAACCAAACAATAGTTGAGCTTAACAGTAAAAAACATCTGCCTTAGCCATCACACTCTTTTAAGAATTGTCTATATGGGATTCAATTGACAACAACCATGAGAAAGATTATGCAGGAAACTTAGGGAGCAGTGAGTTGATGTTAACAGGGGATGAATAATTTAGGAAAGGAGGGTGAAAACGGTCATATGACTTGCAGAGTGCAATCAATGTCACTGTGTTGCACGCGTAGAAACTGTTAAATTGGTGTATGTTTTCCTGCATAGATTCTCCACAACAACAGCAAAGTAAATTACAAAAAAAGTGTTCTGATCCTTAAGAGTTGAGAATGACTGTTGCTTCTCTTACCCGTGGAGGAAGCCAGGTAGAAGCAGCACCCTCTTTCTTTTCACTGCACTAAGCTCTGTTAATAGAAAGCTGACACTGTCCGTGAAATTGATTTGTTCAGTTGGTAACAGGAAAAAAAAAAGAATGTCTCTCTCAAGTTTATCATGTACAAAATTATGGTGGATACTACTCAGTTACATTGAGAGTTGGAAAAGAGGGTTGTCACATGAGGTCTGGCAATTAAGTCAGTGAACTTAATTGTTCTAAGTGCTGCATACCCCATTGCTGAATATCACTATAGCCACCTTTGAAGTACTCCTCTTGGGGAGCTAGGCACTGATGCCAGTGCCTAGTCCACCCTTCAGAGCGATTTTGGAACTCTTTCTGGAATGGCCATTGTGCATGGTGGCACAGTAGCAAGCTCACAAACTTAATTATGTAGTTGTCTGTGAAGGAGATCATAGCCAGTATACAAGTCACTGTACTGGAACACTCTCCCTACTTCTCTGATCTGGCCCCCAGTGATTTTTTTCTTTACCCAAAGATAAAGGAAATATTGAAAGAAAGACATTTGGATGACATTCAGGACATCAAGGGTAATATGACAACAGCTCCGATGGCCAGTCCAGAAACAGTTCCAAAATTGCTTTGAAAGGTAGATATCGTGGATTCAATTGTGTTCCCCCAAAAGTATGTACACCCATTTTCCTGGGTCATGATTCCCAATATTTTGTGATTGTCCTACATTTTGTGATTTTGCTGTGCTGTGTGTTAAAGGATTAGAGTGGGACTGTAAATCCCTTCAGAAGATCACCTCCCTGCTCCACTGTAAAGGGAGTTTCCCTGGGGTGTGGCTTGCCCCACCCTTAATCCTTTCATCCTAGAAAAGATAACAGGGAAGGGAAGCAGTCAGAGAACTGGGAACCTCACACCAGCAAGAAAGCAGCACTGGAGAACAGGGCGTCCTTCAGACCTGAGGTTCCCGTGCCAAGATGCTCCCTGGACAAAGACTGATGCAACACTGGACTTCCATGCAGAGCCAACAAGGGGAAAGCCTTCCCCTGGAGGAGACATCTTGAATTTGGACTTGTAACCTACCCAACTGTGTAAGAATAAACTTTCCTTTGTTGAAGCTGTCCCCTCGGTGGTATTTCTGTTAGAGCAGCACTAGCTGATCAAAACAGTAGACTAGGTGCTGGTGTGGGTGCATAGCTTCCCAAGGGGAATACTTGGAAGGTGAGCGTAGTGATCTTCAGTAGTGAGGTACGTAACACTTGATCTAGGAGGAGTTCATGAACTTAATTGGCAGTCTTTGTATTCTATTGGGGAAGTTCTACTCTGTTCTGTAGGTTCACTATGAGTCAGAATCAACACAGTGGCAGTGGGTTTGGTTTGGGTTTGCTGTCAGTGTAGATCTCTCACTGCCACCACTCACACCTATACCAGGTCAATATCCTTAGCATGTGTGCATTTATAAGCAGGGGAGCTTTTGTTTGGTCATGGAGAATGAGGGAAGGAAGCCTAGGTGAGGGAGAGGCTGCAGTTACAGAACTAGGGACCTGAATGAGATAGGACTCCCAGCCTCCATCTAGTTCTTAAATGCCTGTGTTCACTGCTACGAGAGGGTTTGACACAAAAGTTGGTGGATCTCTTCAAGAGGGGCTTGGAGAGAGTTCTCAGCAACAGAGAAAAAGAGAAGACCCCTTTCTGCTACTTCGGTGTAACCCAGAGCTATTCTTAGACTCTAAGAACTAGAAATAGTGGGAGCTCCCAGAGACCATGGGTTGGAGTCGGGTATCAGGAGGTGCCACCATGAGCCTGCAGACAGCAGCTGTGGACAGAGGGGATCCAGATCTAGAGACAGACAGGAGCAGTAGTCATAGTGGGCACTAGCGAGGCACCCCTTTGATTGCTCCCAGTAGTAATGTAGGGTCACTGTGGGGGAAAGAGACTGGGAGTCTCATAATTCTTATGAGTGCAAGAATTTATAAAAGCCAGTAGACACTGAGTTATACACAGATTGTTTTGTTTAACCTCTATAATACTCCTATGAGGGTGGTTTTTCCATCTTACAAGTGAGGAAACTGAGGCCTAGAGAGGTTAAGTGAATTGCCCAAGGCCACATGACTCAAGAAGTAGAGCTGGGATTTGACTCTAAAGGCTATGCTGTTGACTACTGTGCTACATTGTTCCCAGGTCAGAGGATGAGGACAGATTGTGAAAGTCATCAAGCTAGATGCTACTGCTTCTAATATAGTCACCAGTTACTCCAATGTATGCATTATTACTTTATAAAACACTGCTAAGAATGCTAAAATTTTTATATGTGCATGGTTCTGTCATGTTGTTACAAAATGTTATAGAAAAAGACTCCTGTTCTTTTTAAAAAAAAACAAATTCACACATTTAACTGAAGTATTTGACTGTATTTCCTTTGTACCTACTCTTTAAAAATGATCAGCCTAAAAGTCGGATCCAGTAGCCTATCTCAGACCATTTAAGACAAGGTTTAAAGACAAGTGACCTTGAAAGTAATTGTGAAAAATTAAAGAGTACCTCTGCTCACCTCCACCTTTCTTTGTAAGCTGAGTACATACATAATTCATACATTAAAAACCATTATGATTCTTTCATACATTATTTTGTCTGACTCCTGAAATACATTTACTTTGTGGGTGTACACAATCTCCTCCATTACAAGGTCCTTATCCTATATTAACTAGAACATCCCAAGTCTTTAATAAACACGACAGAGTAACCCTAGAGGCTCTCAGAGGGATTCCTTTTGCATGTTGCTCACCTATAGGATGGTTAGTTATGGCTAACATTGTGTAAAATGGGAATTCCAAACCGGGTAATTGTGCTCTTAAGGAATCTGTATATGGATCAAGAGGCAGTTGTGTGAACAGAACAAGAGGACATTGTGTGGTTTAAAGTCAGCAAAGGTGTGTATCAGGACTGTGTCCTTTCACCATGTCTTTTCACTCTGTATGCTGAGCAAATAATTCAAGAAGCTGGATTATACAAAGAAGAACAAGGCATCAGAAATAGAAGACAACACTAACAACCTGCATTATGCAGATGACACCACCTAACTTGCTGGAAGTGAGAGAGATTTGAAAGATCTACTGATGAAGATCAAGGACCACAGCCTGCATTATGGATTGCACCTTAACATCAAGAAAACAAAAATCCTCACAACTGGGCCAGTAAGCAACATCATCACAAATGGAAAAGGGACTGAGGTTGTCATGGATTTCATTTCACTTGGGTCCACAATCAACACCCATGGAGGCAGCAGTCAAGAAATAAAAAGTGGCATTGTATTGTGAAAATCTGCTGCCAAGGACCCTTTAAACTATTGTAAGGTGAAGATGTCACCTTGAAGACTAAAGTGTGCCTGACCAAGTCATGGTATTTTCAATTGCATCATATGCATGTGAAAGCTGAACAATGAGCAGAAAAGACAGAGGAATTGATGCCTTTGAATTGTGGTGCTGGAGAAGAATGTTGAATGTACCATGGACGGCCGAAAGAACAAACAGATCTGTTCTAGTAGAAGTACAACCAGAGTGCTCCTTGGGAGCCAAGATGGCTAGGCTATGTCTTACATACTTTGGACATGGTGTCAGGAAGGAGCAGTCCCTGGAGAAGGACATTATGCTTGGTAGAGTGGAGGGTCAGCGAAAGAGGAAGACTCCCAATGAGATGGGTTGACAGAGTGGCTGCAACAATGGGCTTAAGAATAAAAATGAGTGTGGATGTGGCATAAGAACAGGCAGTTTTTCATTTTGTTGTTCATAGGGCTGCTATGAGTTCGAACTCACTTGATGGCACCTAACAACAACAACATAGGGTGGCTGGATTCCTGGTGGTGCAGCGGTTAAGAGCCTGACTAGCAACCAAAAAGTCAGCAGGTCCACCAACTGCTCCTTGGAAACCCTATAGGCCAGGTATACACAGTCCTGTAGGGTTGTTGTGAGTTAGAATAGACTTATTCACAATGAGTTTGAGGTTTTTTTTGTTGGTGGTGCTTGCAAAGAAGTCTTGACTAGATGTAAATTCCCTGAGAACCCCAAAACTCACTGTCCTTGAGTCAAGCCCAACTTACTGTGACCTTATAGGAGAGAGTGGAACTGCTCCATAGAGTTTCCAAGGAGCACCTGGTGTAGTTGAACTATCGACCTCTTGGTTAGCAGCCATAGCACTTAATCACTGCATCACCAGGTTATCCTCCTTTAGAACAGGAACCTTAATGTGGTCCTGCTGTATTTCTAAAGCCTAGAACAGTGTCCTGAGTAGGTACTCAGTACATATTTGCTGAGTGCATAAGTGTGTCATAAACTACTCAGACCACTTGAAGGAAAGTGGAGAGGGTGTTTTAGATACATACTGCATGAAACCATAATGTCTATCTGGCCCCTTGGGAACTGTTGGCACTGTGGGATTTTTGTTTTCCGTTTTTTTCTCTGTTTTCCTCTCACCATTTGGTCTTTTACAGCAGCTTTGATACAAATTCCTGGGACACTTGGCCAGAGCGGCTCAGCAAGAGAACACACCCCCCTCAAGTGCCACTGTCTTGTAACTGGAAGTCCTGTCTGTGATGAGCTGTCTTGGGTCAGAGGCCCCCCTTGGTCCAATAGACATCTTCTCCTCACTACTCGTAACAAAAGCTCTGAATAGAGAGCAGTGGAAGAAAGCAGTCAGATTCAGCTAAGAAGAACTGTTGGCTAAGGCAGACACCACGGCTGACAAGCCCTCTTCCTTGGTCCTTAAAGTGTAACCTCTGTACAGGTAACATTGGCATTACCTGGGAACTTGTTAGACTCTCAGCCCTACCCTATACAGGCTGAATCAGAATCTGCATTGCAAAACAACTCCAGGTGACTGGTTAAAAACTCATTGCCACCAAGTGGATTCCAACTCATAGTGACCCACAGAGTTTCCAAGGAGTGCCTTGTAGAATGGAATTGCTGACCTATTGGTTAGCAACCACAGCACTTAACTGCTACGGCCACCAGGGTATCCAACAGTGATTGGCAGGAAGACAGAAGTTTGCAAAGCACTGTGATGCCACACCGTTCTTGCTACATTCTTGTTGGGTACGTGGCTAACCACATGCATATGAAGACAGCAGCTTTTTTCAGACCACCTGTTACCTTGGCAGCTGTATTGCTTAGGCTCTTCTTTTGCCTTTTACTTTGTTTTCATTTTCATTATTTTAAAATCGTAAGAGCTTCTATTTAGTGACCACTGTGGGATCCGACTCGACAGCACTTGGCTTTTGGCTGGCTATGATGTATTTGGAAACCCTGTTGGCATAGAGGTGAAGGGCTGCGACTGCTAACCAAAAGGTTGGCAGTTCAAATCCACCAAGTGTTCCTTGGAAACTCTATGGAGCAGTTCTATTCTGTCTTATAGGGTTGCTATGAGTTGGAATCAACTCGATGGCACTGGGTTTGGTGTGGTTTTGGATAATACATTTCGCACCTGGTGGTAAAGTGGTTAAGAGCTGCGGCTGCTAGCCAAAAGGTTGGCAATTCAAATTTCCCAGCCACTCCTTGGAAACCCTATGAGGCAATTTTCCTCTGTCTCATAGGGTCCCTGTAGTGGGAATGGACTCCAGGACCACAGCATGTTTTGTTTGTTTTTTAAATGATATATTTAACCCCTTTTTGTAAGTGATGAAACTGAGGTTAGAAATGTAATACTACCTTCTCAAGGTTTTAAGTGAAATCCAGGATTGCTTTATGATTCCTGTGTGAACATTTCTTGCCACACTCAAGGAATGAGTCCTTTAAAAAAAAGCATGGATACATCAAAGAAATTTCCTTTGAGAGAATAATACATAAAGGTTTAGTTTCATTCCCACGCTCTCAGAATTTAAGTGAGGTGGCCTAGGTCCCTTTCTTTTCACTTTGTTCACAGAAATCATTTTAACAAGCTCCCAAGAAACCTCCAAAGCTTCAGCCAAACATTGTCTTCTAGTACTGCCTCTGGAAACACTGGTGGTGTAGTGGTTAAGTGCTATGCCTGCTAACCAAAAGGTAGGCAGTTCAGATCTGCCAGGTGCTCTTTGGAGAATCTGTGGAGCAGTTCTACTTTGTCCTGTAGGGTGGCTATGAATCAGAATCAACTCAATGGCAATGGGTTTCATTTTTCAATGGGTTAGTACTACCCCTATGACAGAGCTCTTAACCTTGCTGCATTTAACTTCACCTAGAAATGCCACTGTTGGGTAGTGTCTGAGGTCTTAAAATCTCCAGTAGCCACCCAAGATACAAGAATTGGTCTCTATTCCCCTGGAGCAACAGAGGAAGAAGGAGACCAGGAAACAGAAAAGGAATTGGACTGCAGGTCTCATTGTTTCCATGAATTACTATCTCCATTTTCCTGGGACAGAAGAAATGGGTATGGCCTGGCTACCTTTGTGAATGTTTTGATCAAGGACCCAGTAGACAGATCTTGGTCAAAAAGAGGAAAAATGTGAAACAGAACTTCAAACTTTTATGAAAATCGCACTTACGAGATACATTGAGACCAAAGGAGTACCTGAATCGGGAAACCGCTTTTAAACCTTGAATGGAAACTATTTCATGAAGTCATCTTTAAACTAAACAATTTAGCTCAATTAATAAAGAATGTTTGCCTTGAGCCTTGTGCGCTTTTAAAGAGGTTTCTGTAAGAGATCAAATTGATAACAATAACACTAAAGCACAGATATGAGAACTTTAAGGGGCAGAGAGTCTAAGTTAATAGTGATGTCCTAGGCTGTGTTATCTGGAAAAGCAAAAGTAGTAAAATGTATAAAAGCATGTAGAGAGATTTACATCAAGAAAATGACTCACTCAATTGTAGAGGCTGGAAAGTTCGAAGTCCATGATTCAGGCAGGAGGCTTCTTCTGACTCATGTAGCTGCAGGGGCTGGCCAACCTAAGATCAGCAGGTCGGACAGCAGGCTTCTGGGTCACAGTCTGTGAATCAAGGGGTCCTAAGATTGGCAGGCAAGATGGCAGGTAACCCATTAGCTCGAGTCCCAAGAAGAAGAGGTCAGATGAAAAGGAGTCAGCTACAGGACCCATACTGTGCCAAAATCCCACGAGCTGTGCCAGAGAGTCCACCTATATTGAATGCAGGCCACACTCTTAAGGAAACTTCCTGTCAACTGATTGGCTGCTCACAGCAGATCCTGTCATGAAAATGATCACATTATATAAGAGTTCATCATGGAAGTGACTTGTACAACTGCCAAACCACTCAAAATAATGGCCCAACCAAGTTGACACACAATCTTAATGATCACAGGTATGAAAAAACACGGACAGAGACAGCAAGAATAAGGACGCAATGTGAAGTATGCAACAATTGTCAATGAATTGTACATGTAAAACTGATTACATGGGTATGCATTCTGTTGTATACATTTTCACCAAAAAGGAATAATTTTTAAAAACCATCATCTACATCCTATCTGTAATATTCTTAGACAATTGATTTGGAATGGGGACTAGCATTGGCCTTTGTTTGCTTTTCCTTTATTTGTATGTTATAGTATTGTATATGACTGTCCCATAGAGCCAGGATTCAGAGACTGTGCTCTGAGGCCAGTGGTACTAGTGCCACCCAGGATGCAGCAGAAGGCTTGTATCTAAAAATGGCCCAATTTAGGGCCTTTTAGTGGCTCTTTGGAGCCACAGCTTTTCAATAAACTAGATTACTGGAAGGACTTCATGCAAGACCAATTTACAAATGGTTTTTATAATTAAAGTTCATTTTGTGGTAGGGATCAGCAAAAAACAGCACAAAGACAGAGAATCAGGATGGAAACGACACTGGAGGCTCCCATTAGTTGGTGGCCAACTCTTGCTACATTGCCAGATAATTCTGGTGTCCTTTAGTGACACCTCTCAGGGTCAGTAGATCATGTTTTGTCATTAATGTCTCTAGATTATTAGAGGTCTAACAAAAAGATTAAGGTCATTTAAAACTCTGAAAGTCAACTGAGATGTGAAAAGCATACTTTACTTAAGGAAATGAATCAGGTCTGGGTGCTTGAGTCAGGAATGACAAATAAAAGTGAAACAAAACATATTCATTTCAGTCCTAGAGATTCCAGGAATGCTAGTAGACACAGGCATCTACTTTTGCCAATGAAAACAAAAGCAACACAAAAGCAAAGGGACTGTTTTAAAAGACAGACACCTACAAGGACAGAGAGAATAAGCAGAGACATAATGGGAAACAATTTTGGTAGCTGGAAAGCAGATGGCTAGAAGAAGTGAATTTAGTAAAATGGTAAAGCCTCATGGTAGTAAGACTGCAGTTCCCCAACTAAATTGCCCAACTAGATCAAATACAGAGAATCTCAATCTGTAAGGTTCACACATGTACTCAAAAGTTCAACTGAAAATGTTCACCCTCCTTCCCCTCTATTCTCAAATAAGTACAAACACTGAGGACGACCAGACATTAGAGTAAAAATCTCTCATGTCAAAGATGCGGACTGTGATGAGCAAATAAAAAAAAGCAACTTGGAGGAAACAGCTAGAGCAGGCAGAAGGCAATCAGCTGTGAAAGAAGAGCAGAAGGCTGTGAAAAAAAATAACAGAGTAACAAGAAATTAAAACAATAAAAGCAAAAACGAACAATAGAAGGTCTTGAAAATGAAACTGAGAAAATTTTCTAGAAAGTAGAGCAAAAAGACATAGAAATAGAAAACAGAAGAAAATTAGGGGACCAGTCCATAATTACAGAAATTCTGTAGGGAGAAAATAAAAGGAAAGAAACCATCAAAGAAATAGTTTAAGAAAATTTCTTAGAACTGAAGGAAAGTGAAAGAGTTTTTCAAGTACTCAATGTAATAGAAGAGAATAGACTTACACTACATGACATCGTTGTGTAATATCAGCTCTCTGGGCACGTAAAGAATCATTTAAAATCTTCAGGGGGCAGAGTCAAACAGGTCACAGAAGAAGGAACCAGGGACAAGAATGGAATCCGTCTTTTCAGTTGCCACTTTATAAGCCAAGCCAAGCCAATATAAGCCAAAGACAGTAGAAAAATGCCTTCAACTTTACAAAGGAAAATTATTTCCAACTGATAATTCTACGCCTAATCAAATTATCCATCAAGTATGAGGGCAGAATAAGGATATTTTCAGATTGATAAGGACTTAGAAAATTAAATTGCTATGTACCTGTTATCAGGAAACTCTTCACAGTGTTCTTAAAATAAAGCTGAACAGCAAGAAAGAGAAAGATAAAGGATACATAGGAGGTACAGGAAGTGAGATTCTACACACAAGAAGAATTAAGGGAATTTCAAGGATAATAATTAAAAGGCAATCAACAACCAAGGAGATAGATATAGATTTTTCTGACCCAAATTAGGATTATGACAGGTACCAGGGATTGAGTTGTGTTTGCCTAGAAACGTATGTGGCTGTTTGACTGATCCATGATTTCTGGTATTGTGTGATATTCTTTTATGTTGTAAACACTCTTCCCCCCATGCTGTTAACCAGGGAGGATGGGTTGCAGTTGTGTTGTTGGGCAGGATTTGACATATAAGATTGTTTTGTGCCTTGAGGCAGTCTCTTGAAACATAAAGGAAAGAAGCTAACAGAGAGACTTGGGGCCCTCATATCATCAAGGAAGAAAGCAGTGCCAGGCACAGAATATGTTCTTTGGGAAGGACTGGGGTCCCTGCACCTCAGAGGTTTCCAGTCCAGGGGAAGATAGATGACAGGGACCTTCTTCCACAGCCAGCAAAGAAAGCCTTCCCTTGGAGCTGACACTCTGAATTCGGACTTTTAGCCTACTGGGCTGCGACAAAATAAGATTTCTCTTCTCAAAGCCGTACACTTGTGGCTTTTCTGTTAAAGCAGCACTAGATGACTAAGATAATGTGCAAATGGGGGGATGAAAGTAGAAGGAGGACAAAGAAAGAAGAGAAACTCAAATGCTATTTCCAGGGTCTTGACTTCCCAGGCAACAAGGTAAAAGAGATGGAAGCTGTATCTAGGAAGCCGAAAATAATAGAAAAGAAATAGAAGGATCCTTATTTTTCTTCTCAGATAATGCTGACCTTTACAGCTATGTATAGCTACAAAATAAACAAAACCACTGCTATGAGGTTGATTCTGACTCATAGCCATGGATATCTATAACTATGATAAAAAAAGTGAAAAGTGAAATAAAATGTGTATAAATTCATAGTAATTTGCTTACATTAAAAAAAAAAACCACTGCCATCAAGTCAATTCCAACTCATAGTGACCCTGTAGGTCAGAGTAGAACCGCCCCATTGAGTTTCCAACGATCATCCGGTGGATTTGAACTGCCAACGTTTTGGTTAGCAGACGAAGCACTTAAGCACTATGCCACCAAGGTTTCCTTGCTTACATTAAGTACCCAATAAATATTTATTGTTTCAAACAAGTAATTTTCACTAGAAAATAACAGGAGCAAAAAAAACAGAAAAATGATGAAATTGTAAATGCCTGGAGATGATCAAGATGAACATGTAGAAATTTATTTATAATATAAAATTCAAATAAAGCCTCAACAGTTTTATTTATGCTTCTGTAGGTTAAGATAATAATAAAAATGAAATACTAAATTTCCCAGTCAGTAGAGGAGTTCTGAAAACGGTGAGTATCAAAAATAAACAGATAAAAACCTTTCTGAAATTCTTGCTTTGTGACTGGGATTCAAAACTAATATTATATTAAATCAATTTAATTGTGTTATAGAAATTAATGTATTGACTTTTCATGTAAGGGATATAAAGGTAAGGCTAATATTCAAGGAATACTGGTACTTCCTTGTAAATTATTTGTAGACTGTTTTAGTCAGCTAGTGTTGCTCTAAGAGAGATACTACCTGTCATAGATTGAATTGTGTCCTCCCTAAAATAGGTGTAGCCCTGTGGCTGAGCCATGATTCCCTGTATTCTACGATTGTCCTCCAGTTTGTGATTTTCCTGTGCTGTATGTTAAAGGATTAGGGAGGGACTGAAAAATACCTACCTGTTCCGCTGTAAAAGGGAGTTTCCCTGGAATGTGCCTTGCACCACCCTTAACACTTTCATCCTAGAAAGAGATAACGGGAAAGGGAAGCAGGCAGAGAATTGGGAACCTTACACCATCAAGAAAACAGCACCGGGAGAAGAGCACGTCCTTCAGACCTGAGGTTCTTGCTCCAAGATGCTCCCAGGACAAAGACTGATACAATACCGGACTTTCCTCCAGAGCCGACAAGGGGGAAAGCCTTCCCCTGGTGGGGACATCCCGAATATGGACTTATAGCCAACTGGAGTATGTAAGTATAAACCTTCCTTTGTTAAAGCCATCCACACTCTGTGCTATTTCTGTTAGAGCAGCCCTAGCTGACTAAAACACCACCAATGGTTGGTTTTAACAAAAGTAAGTTTATTCTTACACGGTCTGGTAGGCTACGAGTCCAAATTCAGGATATCTGCTCCAGGGGAAGGCTTTCCTTCTTTGTCGGCTCTGGAGGAAATTACTTGTGTTGCATCGCCTCTATTCAGGGAGCATCTTGGTGCAGAATCTCGGTTCTGAAGGACGCGCTCTACTCTTTGTGTTCCTTGCTTGATGGTGTGAGGTTCCCAATTGTCTCTGAAGGCAAAAACAAACTTACACATTAAATCTTGCTCTCTCAACACAACTGCTGCCTGTCCACCCTACTAACATTACTGGGGCAGGAATTCCAACATGGAGGAACATCGCAGAATACTAGGAATTATGGCACAGCCAAATTGTTATGGTTTTTTAAAGAACACATTCAGTCAATCCATGACACAGACAGTTTCTGCTCTGATTGGTCAGTGCTGCAGAATACTCGGTTTTTAAAACGTTTAAATACAACATTGAAAAGGTGCCAAAACTATACAAGATGATTGGTTTTCTTATTTGGGGCTAATCTGAGTAGATCTCACCTTATTCTGAAATGTCTGGTTTTCTCAGTTGTAACACAATTGTTCTTTCATTTTTTGATTCAACAATTTCATTTTTTGATGATAGTTTTTCATTTTTTGATTCAACAATTTCTTCTAGTCATAATTTTAAAATTAGCAATTCTTGGGCTTACTATAAATTGCATAACTGCTGCTGCAGATTGGATAGATATCTACAATAATTTCTGGTTTCAGTCTCTTCATTTGATAGTCTTCCTACGCAAATTATGGGATGTTACTCACACAAACTGTTACTAGATAAAACTGCCACACAGTACCTGTGGTTTTGTTGTTGGCTTGTTTTCTCTTGAGCTATCTCATTTAAGGGGAAAAAATACACAAAAACCATGTTGTAGAGTTATGGAATTTGGGAACTGGAAGGGATGCTTGATGTCACCTAGCCTTGCTTCTTCACCTCAAATATGTGAAAAACTTAGCTAGCTAGTGACAGAACTGGGACCAGAATGCCAGTATGCTACATGCAGTCCATGGAACTATTAGAAGCACAAATAGCGCAGCACCAATGCCCACATATAATCACTTTAAAATCAGGAAATGTTAACTGGGTCATCTGCTTCAAACACAGAATAAAATAAAAACCAGGACAGAAACACACGACTTTGTCTCTAACTGAAGTGCTGATGGAAAAGATCAAAGTCTTCACACCTAACTTTTCCTACATGTAAAAATGCACAAGTGCTTATTGAATAGCTACAAAATTCATAACAGTGAATAAAGCAGTTGGAATACCAAGTGAAAAATAAACAGAACTGCTATACATAAGCCAACTGTTAGACACCATTGGGTTGGCCATTCATTAATTTTAATGATTAACTTAGGAATGTTGTATACGAAGCTGAATTCTTCTCACAATTAAACTAATTAAATATGATCTTTTTGTTGGCAGTACTGTACCATTTATTATAATAAATAAAATGCAGGGAACCCTAGGGTTTGGAGATGATACAGAGCTGAATCTATTAACATCATAAAGTACTTGTTAGCATTTTTTAAATTTGTTAGCATTTTAAAATTTACCAATATGATGAAATGTATGTCCACTGTGTATACATGTATGTACAGTTAAAAAATAAAGCCATTGCTACTGAGTTCATTCCAACTCATAGCAACCGTGTAAGACAGAGTAGAAGTTCTCTATGAAGTTTCCAAAGAGCAGCTTGTGGATTTGAACTGCCAGCCTTTGGGTTAGCAGTTGTATTTCTTAACCACTGTGTCACCAGGGCCCCAAGTACACATGTATACACACACACATTTTGTCATGGGTTGAAATGTGTCCCCCCCAAAATATGGGCAGAACATGTGGCTGTGCCATGATTCCCAATATTTTGTGATGGTCCCCCATTTTGTGATTTTCCTGTGCTGTATGTTGAAGGATTAGTGTGGAACTGTAAATCCCTTCATAGGATTACCCCCTGCTCCACTATAAAGGGAGTTTCCCTGGAGGGTGGCTTGTACCACCCTTTATCCTTTCATCCTGCAAGAGATAAAAGGAAAGGGAAGCAAGCAGAGAACTGGGAACCTCATGCCATCAAGAAAGCAGCACTGGGAGAAGAGTACATCCTACAGACTTGTGCCAAGACACTCCCTGGACAAAGATCGATGCAACACAAGGACTTTCCTCCAGAGACAGCAATGGATAAAGCCTTCCCCTGGAGCAGACAATTCTGAATTTGGACTTGCAGCCTACTGGACTTTCTAAAAATAAACTTTCCTTTGTTAAACCCATCCAGTTTGTGGTGTTTCTGTTAGAGCAGCGCTAGCAGACTAAAACACATGTGTAAGTGTTTATATATATACAGTGAAAAATGGAAATACAAATAGCAAAAATAAGAATAAAATGTTAAATTCAAATAAGCAAAAATAAAATGACCATATTCCCACTACGTATATTAGAGTATATTCTTCTCCATCTTTATCTTTGCAATTTTAGACCAAATTTAGGTTGTATTGCACATACTTTTCAGTAACCTGTTTTTTGTTTGTTTTTAGTCAATACTTTCCACCTTTCCACTGTAGTAAAATTTATCTAAATAGCACGCATTTCACCCTTTATTGTTTGATTTATGCAAAATATTCAGAATAGGAATTCCATTGTATCTGGTTATTCTGTACCTTAAATAACCTCCAGTTTAGTCTGATTGCTTGCTTGCATGTATGACTCTATTGCCTGTATTCCTATAAGCCATAAATTAGACCCTAACGCTTGAAAAACCTGTTGCTGGTAAGTTAGTTCCAACTCACAGTAGTGCTACAGGACAGAGTAAAACTGCCAAGGCTAGAATCTTTTTAGTAGCGGATTGCCAAATCTTTCTCCAGAAGAGTAGCTGGTGAGTTAGAACCACCGACATTTTGCTTAGCAGCCAAGCACTTAACCACTGTACCACCAGGAGTCCTTCTCCAAAAGACTTAATGGATTCCAATTAAACATTTTAATCTAGAATACATCATAGGGAATGTTGGTACCTCCTTGCATTACCTCAGACAACAAAATGATATCTGGCTGTTCAAAGCAGTACTTACTAATTACCTGCTGTGTGCGCACCCCGAGTAGTACATTAACAAGAGTCTCAACATAAAGCAAAAGAGGTGTGTGGCAAGAAGAGTTTACCAAATCTTTTCCTCTTCCTCCTTTGAACTCCTGGACTTCCTGTTATGCCTTTGTTTTTGTTAAGTGGCTTGAGAGTTTAAGTGGGTTTTCCAGTGGGGGTAATTAGTTTAATTTCTAGTGAAGAGTGATTGGTTTCAATGGGGTTACTGAATGTGAGGGAGAAAAGGTAATTACTTAGAAGTCAGGACAAAATAATGCTAAGAGTTCTGATAAGTTCAATTTGACTCTATTGTCTCCTTCCCTGTGGCCCTATGCTTCAGCAACAACTAACCAATGTGCCACCCAATGCCAGCCCAGTGGAACATTTTCTATCATCTCCATCACTAGGACTCTTTTTCTAAAATGTAACCTGCCGTCCTTCTTGCTTGCTGATCTTGGAATTCATCAATCTTTGCAGCCTGTGAGCAAGAACCTTGCTACCCGACCTGCTTATCTTGGGTTCACCAGCCCCTGTAGCTATACGAATCAGGAGAAGCCTCTATCTTGACCCACAGACTAGCGACATTACAGCCTCTACAACTGTGGGAGCCATTTCCTTGATATAAATCTCTCTGTATATGTATGTACATCCTTAACAATTTTGCTTCAGTATAGAAGCCAATCTAAGACATGGCATTTTGGTTAACAGCTGAGCTCTTCTTAACCACAGCATTGCCACCAGGGCTCCGAAAGATAATATTTATATTTATAAAAATATAAACACAATGCCATTGTCGTTCTTTTCCAAAAAGTCAAACATCATTCCTTAATATTACGAAACATTCAGTCTCCTGCTGTCATTTTTGTTCACTGGAGTTCCTCTCTCTTGACAGTAGTTGAAAATTCCTCTTGGCCCACATGCATCTGCCACTGTTAGGTAACAGTCTTACAATAACTTTTTTCCTGAGTTAGCTCAAGTAGCAAACCCAGTCTCAGTTCAGAAATCAGCATTTCCAATCTTCTGTAGTAATCAAAATTCAAAACCCTGCCTGGGGATATATCTCCCCCACTGAAGCCAGAAGGAAGGCTGAAACCTCTCTGCTCTCCCCTTCCTACTCCTTCCCCACTGCTGTCTCTGGTTTCTCTCCCTGCCAGGGTTGGGGCCTGCAGGAGACAAAAATGGGCCCCTTCCTCACCATTTCCCTGACCAGGGGGATGTGTTGCCCTTCTGCAGAGTCTTGTCAGCCTCTGTTCTCAGCCCTAGGCCCCCAAGGCCTTTCTCTCACCTCTTTCTGCTCTAGGCAGTCAATCCTGCTAGAGAGGACTCAAGGGAAGCTCCACACCTTGAGAGTGCAGATCTGTTCTAACTCAGTGGAGTGCTTCTGGATCCAACCACCAAAAGAGCAACCCTGCTTCTCTTTCACTGGGTTCCCTAGGACAGGACTCAAACCCTGTTCCATGGTATGTTTAACATTTCTCAAGTTCGAGCTCAGCCTCCCTCAACTAGAAGAACCGCATTTTAACCTGTTTATGGGGTTGTTATGAGCTACAGTCAACTCAGCGGCAGTGTTTTGGCCTTTAAGGCTTATGTGGTCTCTGGAAATCCTGGTGGTGTAGCGGCTAAGTCCTGTCTGTGGCTGCTAACTGAAAGTATGGCTGTTTAAATCTGCCAGGCACTCCTTGGAAACTCTACAGAGCAGTTCCACTCTGTCTTATAGAGTTATTATGAGTTAGAAGTGATGGCATTGGGTTTATTATTATTATTATTTTATTTTTTATAAGGTCTCTGGAAACCTTGGTGGCATGGTAGTTAAACGCTACATCTGCTTACCAAAGTGTCAGCAGTTCAAATCCACCAAGAGCTCCTTGGAAACTCTATGGAGCAGTTCTACTTTGTCCCATAGGGTGGCTGTAAGTCTGAATGAATTTGACAGCGGTGAGGTTTTTGGTTCTCCCTTTCTAGACTGTGAAGAATCTATGGGCAACATCCATGTTATTCATCTCTGTATCCTAGCAATCATTAGATGCTAAACATTTTAATGCCCTTTTGTTCATCCATAGCTCAAAGGGATCACACCTTTTTATTAAACCTCTGTTCAACAACCACAACCAGTTTCCATTTGCTGCCTATCATGAGCTGTCTTTCTGCTCAGTATTCACCAGTGTTCAAGTGATAACAGAAAGGAAAGAGATGAAGTAGAAAGGGCAAAATGAACATTTTCTATTCAGTGACCACTGGATTCTTATCCATTTAAAACAATGAGATTCATTTTGAGAAGCCAAGAATAGCATTTAATGTGTCTGTGAGCTTAGCGAAGCTAAGAAGTAAAGGTGGGCCACCTACTAGAATAAACTATATTTAGTAGCAGAATTACAATAGATAAGAATGCAGAAATAGTTCTTCCTGAGAGCACAATGATAGCTCTGTGGGTGTTATTTAAGGAATCAGCTGACAAAATTTGGAAGAAATCTATTATGTTACCAAAATAGTTTTTTTTCTTACTGACCCAAGGGACTAATGTTATTGAGGAAAAGCCTGGCTTGCCACTGAATGTTGAGGATGTGACGGTGTGTTTTGATGAAAATGGATATCTAAGGTACAATTTCATATCCCATGGGACATTTACTCAAATTCTACCAGTTTAAATGAAGATTAAGCTTATTATTCTTATGCCAATATTAGCCTATGCTGATTCTCAAATATTGAGTAACGTCATTTCACTTTTAGGAAACGTTACATGGAATCAATGAAAGAGCTGAGTTGACAGAGTTCCAAGAATTGCAACACGCAGAATAAAATGAACAAGGAAATCATTCATGGAACAGGCCATTCACAGACAGCTTGGTACTACTATAGTAAGGGAAAAAAGAACAAACCGCACAGAAAAGTGTAGTTCTAGATTCTGGATTTACAGAAGTTTGGGTCAATTAAAGTTCACATTATAGTTTCTTTGCCCCAAACACAACCAAAGCATGATTATTCATTCAATTCGTGCATCCCACAAATATTTGCATGCCTACCATGTACCAGGTACTGTTCTAGGCACACGGTTTACAGACAATAGCCATAAGATGTATATAAATTATGTAGCATGTCAGGAGACAAATTATATGGGGAAAGAACAGAAAAGTTAGATGGATTAAGCAAGTGAGGAAATGGAAGAGGTGGTACCAGTCCTAGGGCTGGCTTTGTTGAAAGGTAGCCTGCTGGTGTCAAGCCTATTCTGATTCATAGCAACCCTATAGGACAGAGTAGAACTGCTTCACAGGGTTTCCAAGGCTGTAATGTTCAAGGAAGCAGACTGCCACATCTTTCTTCTGTGGAGCAGCTGAAGGGTTAGAACCCACAGTTGGCAGCCAAGCGTTTAACCACCAGACAATCAGGCCTTCTGCTGAGAAGTAACTTTAAGCAAAGACTTGAAAAAGGTTCAAATATTTGGAGGAAGAACATTTCAAAGAGGAAACAGCTAATACACAGTTTCAAGGGAGAAGGAGCATCTTGGCTTCTTCAATAAATGGCAAAGAAGCTGAAGGGGCCGGAACATAGCAGAAGAAGAACACTGAGAAGAGCCAGGGACTATGGAAGGATATGAGCTCCCACTCTTTCCTTGTTTACTCTGAGGGAAGGGCTGCTTTTAAAGAGAGAAGGAACATGACTTAACTCACATTATTTTGAAAGGTTCTCTCTGGCTTCTCTGTTAAGAGGAAATGATGGAAACTGCAAGGCCAGTTTGGAGACTTCTGCAAAGGCTAGTGATGGCTCAGAACAGGACATAGGATAGGAATGACGAAAAGTGATCCCCTTCTGGGTAGGCTCTACAGGTAGGAGGATTGGATGTGGACTGCGAGAGAAATGACACCACATTTTTGGCCTGAACACCTGCACAGTGGGGAATGGCCATCAGATGAGCTGAGAAAGCTACCGGCAGAGAAGATTTGTGGGAGGCAGATCAGGATTTCAGTCTGGGGTGAATTAACTTTGATATCTAAGTGAGGAAGACAGTGAGTAGTTAGACATGTGGGTCTGGAGTTTAGGAATCGGGTCTTGGGGGAAGGCATAATTTTGGAGTTGTCAGTATTTATCTATGCATATATAGATGTATGTATATACCAGACCCATTGCCACTGAGTCAATTCTGACTCATAGCAGCTCTCTAAAACAGAGTAGAACTGCCCCAGAGAGTTTGCAAGGAGTGTCTTGTGGATTTGAACTGTTGATTAGCAGCTGTAACACTTAACCACTATGCTCCAGGGTTTCCTAAAGACATCTATTTCTGACTGATTTCGAACCAGGGACCTTTCACGTGTGAAGCGAACATGATAACCACTACACTACAGAAACTAGGCAGTATAGCAACATATAAAACAAGAATCAAACCCACTGCCGTCAAGTCGATTCCAACTCACAGCAATCCTATAGGACAGAGTACAACTGCTCCATAGAGTTTCCAAGGAGCACCTGGAGGATTCAAACTGCCAACCTTTTGTTAGCAGTTGCAGCACTGAACCACTAGAGTTTCCTATATTAGTATATAAGAAGGAAAAAAAAATACTGCTTTCAAGTCAGATCTGACTCAAAGCAACCCTAGAGGTCAGAGTAGAAGTCATAGAGTTTCAAAGGAGCGCCTGGCAACCTACTGATTAGCAGACGTAACACTTAACCCACAACACCACCAGGGTTTCTAGTATATAGATGGTATTTATTTGCTTATTTCCATTCTTTTGACACGAACATACAGCAAGGTACACATACTGAGTAAATACACTTTCCACCTTGACTTAACAGTTGTTAACATTGTGCTGTATTTGCCCTACCTATCTCTGTTTGTTGCTTCTGTGATCAGTTAAGCCTAACCATTTGATGGGTGGAGTCATCCTGATCCTTTCCCTCTGGCTATTCCTGCAGGTCTGGTGGAATGTGAAGTCCCAAGACTGAAGGCGGTAACAGAGAGGAACGCAGGTGACAATTGACCAGGACCAGGGAAGAAGGCCTCGCTGCTCTAAGGAAGAGGTCAGACAGAAGAGAGAAAGCAGCAACAAACCAAAATCAAACCCACTGCTGCTGAGTCTATCCAATGCGTAGTGAACCTATAGGACAGACTAGAACTGCCCCATAATGTTTCCAAGGAGCACTTGGTGGATTCGAACTGCCAGCCTTTTGGTTAGTAGCCGTAGCGTTTAATCACTACCCCCACCAGGGCTTCCAAAGCAGCACAGCAGGCCAAAAAGGAGCAACTAGTGAGGGAGAGAAACACCAAAAGCATGAGTGTAGTTGGCTCAGGAGACATTTATTCACGTTTCAAATGACCTACATTTACCAAAATGTGAAGAGGCAGATACCACAAACACTCATGCAAATCAGTCTTCCTACTTCAGAGTTTCTTCTTCACACTTACAGAAACGGCAATTTATTTTTCCCTTGACGGTAGTGATTTTGCTGTTTTAAACAAGAAATCTAGTGAATCCAGGGTCATAGACTCCATAAAGGATAAAAAGGCCAAGTCAGAACATTGCCAACTGAATCAGCTAAAAAAAAAAAAAAGTCATTAACAAGATGGAAAAGCTAATCATTAACTTTATGCGGAAAGGAAGGAAGCCCCAGACAAGTAAAACATTATTGAAGAAGAACAAAGCAGGAGGCCTCACACTACCTAATCTCAGAACCTACTTTGCAGCCACAGTAGTCAGAACAGCCTGGTACCGGTACAGCACACGCATCGTCCAATGAGTGGAACGGAATCGAGAATCCGGATATGAATCTGTCCACTTACATCACTTGATCTTCTACAAAGGACCGAAGTCCGTTAAAGGGGAAAGACAGTCTCTTTAACAAATGGCAGTAACACAAGTGGATGTACATCTCAAAGGGGGGAGAAAAAAGAAAAACAGGACCCATACCTCACACCCTACACCAAAACTAATTGAGAATGGATCAGAGACCTAAATGCAAAACTTAAACCATATATGGATGAAAAAATAGGGACAATGCTAGGGTCCCTAATCTATGGCATAAATAGGATATAAACTGTAAGTAATAATGTGTAAGCACCTGGAGATAAAATAGTTAACTGGGATCACCTAGAAAATGAAACACTTCGCTCATAGATGGCTGGCTAGCTCATCAAAAGATTTCACCAAAAGAGCAAAAAGAGAACCTACAGACTAGGAAAATTTTTTTGGCTACTGTGTTATCTCACAAGGATCTAACCTGCAATGCTTCAACAAAAAGACAGGTAATTTAATTAACAATAGGCAAAGAATATGAACAGACACTTCACAAAAGAAGACATTCAGGCAGCTAACAGACACACAGGGAAATGTTCAATATCGTTAGCCATTAGAGAAACGCAAATCAAGACTATAATGAGATAATATCTTAATTTGACCTTATTGGCACACACACAAAAAAACAAAAAACAAAAAACAACCAACATTGGGGAGTTTGTGGGAAGACTGAAACTCTTACAGCCAGCTAACAGCTGCATAAATTTGTACAACCACTACAGAAAATGGTATGTCATGTCCTTAAAAATCTAGGAGTAGAAACACCATTTGATTTAACAATTCCACTCCTAGGGATATATCTTTTAAAGAAATAAGACCTGTCACACACTTGGACACATGCATATCCCAGTTCACTGAAACATTATTCAGATTAGTAAAAAGAAGGAAACAGCCTAAGTGCCCATCAACTGATGAATGAATAAACAAATTATGGTACATACACACAATGACATACTGTGCATTAATAAAGAACAACGATGAATCCTCAAAACATCTCACGACATGGATGAATCTGGAAGGCACTATGCTGAGTGAAATAAGTCAATCCAAAAAGACAGGTACTGTTTGAGAACACTTTCATAAAAACTCAGGGATAGGTTTACACACAGAAAGAAACAATCTTGGTTGGTTACGAGGAAGGAGAGGGTGCAGAGGAGAAACCACTAACTAGATAGTAGTTAAGTGGCAACTTCAGTGAAGGGAAAGACAACGCATAATACAGGGGAAGTCAACACAGCCGGACCAAAGCCAAAGCGTGGAAGCTCCGAGATACATCCGAACACTTTGAGGAACCAAGTAGCTGGGACAGGGGCTGGGGA
This sequence comes from Heterohyrax brucei, assembly GCA_028571685.1. Taxonomy (NCBI): domain Eukaryota; kingdom Metazoa; phylum Chordata; class Mammalia; order Hyracoidea; family Procaviidae; genus Heterohyrax; species Heterohyrax brucei. The sequence goes on from CM053162.1 coordinate 47,132,294, forward strand.
CCAGAGTCTTGAGGGACATCTACGCCAATTGGTATAATATACTTCAAAAAGGAAACATCCTACATCCCACTTTGGTCAAGTAGCGTCTGGGTTCTTAAAAGCTTGTGAGCAGTCATATAAGATACATCTGTTAGTCCCATCCAGTCTGGAGCAAAAGAGAATTAAAAAAAAACAAAACAAAAACACAACGGAAACATTAGCCCAAAAGACTAATGGACCCCAAGAAGCACAGCCTCCACCAGCCTGTGGCCAGAAGAACCAGATAGTGCCTGGCTACCATCACCAACTACTCTGACAGGGATCACAGCAGTGAGTCCTAGACAGAATGGGATAAAAATGTAGAACAGAATTCAAATTCATGAAGAAAGACCAGATCTACTGGTCTGACAGAAACTGGAGGAATGCTGGAGATTATGACTCTCAGACAGTCTGGTAACCTAGAACGGAAACCATTCCCAAAGCTCACTTTTCAAAGATTAGACAGGCCTCCAAAACAAAAAACGAAGAACATGCTTCTTAGTTCAATCAAATATACAAGGCCAACAAAGCAACTCCTGACTCAAAGGCAGGAAGGGTCAGGAACTGGATAAACAGACACCAGGCAAGGACAAGAGGAATGTGCTGTCACATTGTGGAGAATGCAACCAGTGTTGCAAAACAATATGTGTATAACTTGTTTAATGAGAAAATGATTTGAGCTGCCAACTTTCACCTAAATCACAATGAAATTTAAAAAATGAAAAAGATTACAGCCTAGGAAACCCTATAGTGACTTGGGGTGACTATAAATTGAAATCAACTTCATGGTACTTAACAACTCACATTTATCTGCAGAAAATAAATGGCGATTAAACACTAAAAAAATTCCTTTCCCTCAAACTAATGTTCATAGTCTAACCACCATGAAGACAAGCAGTGTACGTGTAACTTTGGACCCTGTTTGTGGTCTTTGGACATAACTCTGAAAAGATTAATTTTTAGGTAGAGGTTGCTACATTGACAGGCAAAACTCATCCATTCTTGAGCTCCCTGAACCCTGTGATCCCTTCCTCTGTGACTCAAGAAATAACAGAAAATAAATAAGTGGATCACATATGGAGCCAAGAACAGGCAGGCACTTGCCAATAAATAAAAACACCCCTTGTCAGCCACAGCTAGAAATTTAGAGACAAAAGAAACTTCAGCAGGGGGAGGTCTGGGTCTAGCATCATGTATTTATTCTGAGTCCAAGAGAGAAGTCTGGTGGTCCCTGGGTGGCCGAAGAGTGACTGCTGGGAGAATGTCCCTTCAACCTTTCCTCAGAGTCGTGGCTTTTCACACCAGTGCTAATTCTTTCTACACCTAAAAGTCTCTCTGCTGTCTTTTTTCAGCCAAGTGCCAACTTCAGAAAAAAGCCACTGTAACATCCAGTCAATTCTGATTCACAGCAACCCTGTAGGTCAGAACAGAACTGCTCCATGGGGTTTCCACGGCTCCATGTCTCAACAGAAGTGACTGCCACACCTTTCTCCCGTGAAGCAGCTGATCGGCGGGAACTGCTGACCTTCTCCATTTGCAGCTGAGTGTTTAACCACTGCACCACAGGGGCGCCTCAGTCCAGAAGAGAAACTGTTTCCCAGACTTGCATGTATCTGGTTGAAAACAGTATCACCCTCCTTCTGAGCCATAAGGAGAGACTTAAAGCAAAGGGGGAGGACAGAAACCCAGAAGAAAAGAGGAAGGACAGACAGAAGAGCAGAAAATGGGACGGAGGACCATCATGACTCTATTTTTCCATTCAGTACACCATATGATAAAAAAGTGTAGATGAGATTGAAAAAAGCTGTTCTATTTTAAAATGAGCTGCTTCTATATTCTAAGAGGGTTGCCAAGAGAAACTATCTAGTTAGAAAACCATTCAAATGGGCTCTGTTTGGCAGAGGGAGGAACTGGGCCAAGTGGAGAAAATGGGAAGTTGAGAAAAGAGGAATGAAATCAGTCTGCGTAATAATCTCAGAGGTTAGAGGCAACTGGCCAAGCCTTTGCAGACTTGTTCTTTTGATGTCAATTTCCTTTTTCCGCTATGTGTGAATTTAAACTGTGTCCTCACTAGGAGTTACGGTTCATCTCGAGAGACCAAGTATGTGGAGTTTTGCCCACAGATCACTAGGATAAAGCTGCAGAAGACTAGAGGAAAAATTGAGCAGGACAGCCTGGTTGCATAGTGGTTAAGCACTATGGCTGCTAATTAGAAGGTCAGCAGTTCGAATCCACCATGTACTCCTTGGACACTCTATTGGGCAGTTCTACTCTGTCCTATATAGAGTTGCTATGAGTGGGAATCAGCTCAACAACAATGGGTTTTGTCTTGACGTTACACCAGCAGAGCGTTTCCCAAGTACTAAAACCATACTTACTGCTATGGGGTCAGTGTTGACTCATGATGACCCTATAAGACAGACTAAAATTGTCCCGTAGGATTTTCAAGGATATAATCTTTTTTTGTTTGTTTGTTTTACATGAAGATTTACAGATCAAATCAGTTTCTTACTAAACAATTAATACATACACTGTTTTATGACATTGGTGTTCCCCAATCCTATGTCATGTCCACTCTCTTCTCTTCTCAACTTTGGGTTCTCTTTTATTGGCTTTCCTGCCCACTTGTCTTTTCACCTTGGGTTTTGGAATGAAGTGCCTAACCAAGGGTATAATCTTTATGGAAGCAGGCTGCCACATCTGTCCCCTGTAGGAGAAGCTGCTGTGTTTGAACCACCAACCTTTTGGTTAGTAGCCAAGTGCTTTAAACACTGAACCACTAGAACTAATACAAAGATTATTTATTCTCTGTCAGGCTCTGAGTGCTTTTTCACATTAAGTATCGTTAAGAATCTTAGTTTAGTTCTCACAATAAAACTTTAAGAGGTAGATACAATTATTATTCCTCCCACTTTATGGATAAAGAAATAGGCACAGAAAGGTAAAAGGACTGGTCTGAGGTCCCACAGCTGTCAAGTGGAGGCACTGGGACTTGAACCCCCGGCAGCCTAAACCTTCACACACAAGCCTTTCTTTCTTCTTTTTTTTAATTTGATGTTTTTCGCTTTGTGAAAATACATGGCAAAAGACACACCATTTCAACAGTTTCTACGCATATAATTCAATGACACTGATTACATTCTTTAAGTCATATAACCCTTCTTACTTTTTCTCAATTATTCCACCACCATTAATATACACTCACTGCCCCCTAAGCTCCTCATCAGAGCTTTTTAGCTGGCAGTTTGAGCCCATACAGATAATTCTTTGAAAGAGCACCATGCTTAAGGCAGACGAACTTGACTAATTCAGCTCAACTATTGCTATGAGGTTGCTGTGACTGGGTTTGGTTGTTGCTTGGTTCAAAGAAGACTTCATGGAACAATTTTGAGGTTTACAGCTTAACGATGATTTCAGGGCAGTTGTCTCATGGCATAAGATGCAACTGTTGATAGAACCAACCCAACACATGTTCCAGTTCCTCTTCTGATACCCACCCAGCTCTCCTTCCTCTACTGCTCCAGAAGATACCAGGCTTTAAGGCATTCTGCTGCCCTCTTATGAGGACAGAGACTGGAGCTCCTTGTTTTTCATTCCTGTCCTACCCAGCACACTGTCTACCTTGCTTCTTCAGAGCATACTATCCCAGCCTCACCCTCCTGTCTTTATTTGTAAAGCTCAGCCAGGGAAATGAACTGCCAAGGTTTTTGAGGATTATTTTGCAGAGGGGAGGGGAGGGATGGGGAAGGGACAAACCAAGACCTGTGGGTAGAACCTAGAGAGGGTGGAGATGCTGACTCAGAGAACTGACCAGGGCCCAGGCCAGTGATCCTGTTAGTGGGGCTGCAGGGAGGTGGGCTGTGGGCTTGGAGGCATACAGCCTTCTCAGCCCTCCCCGTCCTCTGTTGCAGCACCTCGCTAGGCAGGAGCTGGCCCAGGAGGTACCTGGGTTAGAAGGTACCAGCACAGTGCCTTACGCTTACTCCAGTTAAATGACTGAGCAGATGAGTGAACAATCTGTAATACTGCTCCTTTTGCAAGTTGTTTTTCTTCTTGTTGCTTTGGCCATGTATCCAGTTTCCCTCGTTACTGTTGCATGGATATGTTTCCTTTTTTTCTCAAGCTCTCCCTCTGTAATTAAAACATCTAAAGTAGATGGGAAAACATCTGTTTTCTTGTAAAAGCTGGGGTGTCCATTTCATGAGTGGTCCTGGAAAGGGGGTACTCTGAACTCACCTCTGTTCCAACCCACTCTTGCACCTTTCCTACCCACGCCCTCTTTCCTTTTTTGTCTCAGTTTCCCTTTCAGACCGCTTGTCCTTGAATAACTTCTGGCTTCACTTGATGAGCAAGACCTGTCTCCTCAGCTCTTACAAAGAGTCAGCCTCCCTTAACATTTTCTTCTAAAAATATTTTAAAATGTTACATTTCAGAGATCCTGAACTCCACACCCCAACAAGCTGGTTCGCTATAAAGCATCTTTAGTAAAGCACCACGAGGTTTTATATTACATATGCTAAGTGCTGAGTAAATGTGTGGTGAAAGAAAAGTCAGTCAAGTGGACAGTCACACAGGAATCAAAACACGGGTCCTCACTCCAGCCATTTGTTTGTTTGCTGTATGATCTTAGAACAACTCAGTTAATCAAGATTGACATAAACGATTGAAAATATTTGTGTTCTGATTCAAAGTATGAAATGAGAGGTACAGTAGGCATAATGATGACTCCCCCTTTAAAAACTGTATATATATTCATAATCTAATCCCCATATCTGTGAATATGATGGATTACGTGGCAAAGTGCAGTGAACAATGAGGGCTGCAGATAAAATTACGGTTGATGATAAGGGGACTTTGATGTAGAAGGTTATTCTGATTACTGGTATGGGCCTAATAAACTCAGAAGGATCCTTGAGTCAGAGGCAACACTGCTGGCTTGAAGTCTCTAAAAGCCAGAAACAAGAAAAGGAACAGATTATTCCCTGCAGACACCTTGCTCTTAGCCGAGTGAGACCCAGGTCAGGCTTTGGACCTATGAATGGTTAAATGAGGCAACACCGTTGGATTTGAAGATCTAGGAAGGGGGCTGTAAATCAAGGAATGTGGGCAGTCCCTAGAAGCCAGAAACAGGAAAGGAACAGATTATTCCTTGCAAACACCTTGCTCTTAGCCCAGTGAGACCCGTGTTTCAGGCTTTTGACAGATAGAACTATAAAGACAGTAACTTTGTGTTGTTTTAAGCTGTGAAGTGTGTGATACAGAAGTAACAAGAAGCTAAGACAGAGACTAATAAATATTAAAATTAAATAAGATCCACAGGAAGAGCTTTAAAAAGTTCTTTGATGTTGTGTAACTAACAATTTTGTTTTTAGTTTACTTTAAAAAGTTACCTATGTAGTAATCAAGACTGTGTCACATTGGCATAAGAAGAGACACATAGATCAATGTAGCAGATTTGAGAGTCCAGATGGCCACTTACAGTCAGTTGGAAACCCTGGTAGCATGGTGGTTAAGTGCTACAGCTGCTAAGCAAAAGGTCAGCAGTTCAAATCCACAAGAGCTTCTTGAAAACTCTGTGGAGCAGTTTTATTCTGTCCTATAAGGTCACTATGAGTCAGAATCAACACAACACCATTGAGTTTGGTTTTAGCTTTAGAGTGAGTTGATTTTCAACTGGGGTGCTGTATTATCTACTGCTGCAATAGCAGAATTACTACAAATTAGTGGCTTTAACAAAGAAGAATTTATTTTCTCACAGTTTAAGAAGCGAGAAGTCCAAATTCAGGATGTTAGCTCTACAAGAAGGTTTCCTTTCTGTTGCTTCTAGAGAAATGTCCGTGTCTTTTCTGAGCTTCTCCTTTCAAGAGATGTTCACATGGTTTGGCATGTGTCTTCCCCCATCTCTGCCACTGACTTGCTTGGTTAATCTTTTATATCTCAAAAGAGATTGACTTAAGAAACACCCTGCACTAATCCAGTCTAATTAACACAACAAAGACAATCCATTCCCAACTGGGATTATAACACAAGTATAGAGGTTAGGATTTATAACGCATACTTTGGAGGGACACCATTCAGTCTGTAACAAGTGCCTAGACAATTTACTGAGCGAAAAAGACAGTCTCTTCAACAAATGGTCCTGGGACAACTTGATAGCTACATGCAGAAGAAGCTGGGTCCTTCTGTTAAACCATACCTAAAAATTAATTCTAAATGGATCAAAGACTAAAATGTAGAGCTAAAACTATAACACTCTTAGAAAAAACATAGGCGTAAACCTTCATGACCTTGAATCAGACAGTGATTTTTTTAAATGTAATACCAAAAGCCCAAGAAATAATAAAAAAGATACATTGTGAATCAAGCATCTAAATATGAGAACTAAAACCCTAAAACTCTTACATGAAAATACAGGGTTAATGTTAGTTCTTTAACAATAGATTCTTAAATATAACACTAAGAGCAACAAAAAATAAATTTGAGAAAAATGGATGTCAATAAAATTAGGATATAGTGCTTCAAAAGGTTTCACTAAGAAACTGAACAAGTAACCAAAGAAAAATATTTGGTTCACAACTCAATACTGGGCTGTAGAAATAACCCAAATGTTGGTCAACTGGTAATCCAAAGCAAACCTTCTGCCACTGAGTCAATTCTGACTCACACTGACACAGTTTAATCGTTTATCAGTTGACTATGAGTAAGATAAAATGTGGTATATCCACGAAGTGGAATATTATTCAGCCATAAAAAGGAAGTTTGAGAAAAGAGTAAGCAGCTCTCACTTTGGCTGTAAGTGAAGATTCGCTTGTTGTTGTCATGCTGGAAGCTATGCCACTGCTATTTAGGTCCCAACAGGGTCACCCGTGTTAGACAGATTTCAGTTCAGCTTCCAGACTAAGACAGATGAGGAAGAAGGACCTTAGGGTTTCCTCATTTTTCTTCATTCTTTTTTCTGATTCTTTCTCAGAGGGATATCCATGTGTTTGTCTTCAATTTCACTGACCCTGTGTTCCGTCATTTGAAACCTTCTCCTCAGCCTTTTCATGACATTCCATTTCTGAAATTTTACTGCTTAACTTTTGGATTTCTAATTGTTGTTTTTGTATGATTTCTAGTTGTGAATTTATTTTGGCAATTTGTTCCTGTACTATTTTCATGAATTATTCTGTGTATTTGTCACTGTTTCCATGACTTGTCTATTTTTACCTTTTTTTTGTCTACTTTTTGGTTCAACTCTTGAGTAGCTTTGAATATTAGAGATTTCAACTCCCTGTCAGATAATTCTAGTGCCTTTTCTTCTGCTGTAAAGTCATCTGGTGTTTTGTTTGGACTAAAATTTTCCTGTCCTATTTATTTATATGACATCATCTGCTGTCTTTGGGCCATTCAGTGACTCAGGTACCTGGAGCAGGGCAGGGCCAGCAGATGATCTATGTCCTGCTGGAGCTCCTGAACGTGTTACCTTGTACTTCTGGTCTTCTACTCCCCTATGTTAGCTGGAAGTTGATGCTGGAAGTCTCTAATGTGGGTTTGGCAAATCCAAGAGCATGAACGCTGCACTTCCTGAACTCCTGGGCCACAGCAGCAAGCCAGGAGGCATCAGAGGTGGAGCAGTGGGGAGAAAATGGGAATTGGGGAAGGCTGACTTGTTTGTCATCAGGTGTTCTGTCCTCCACCGAGACCTCCGTAAATCGACTCTTCCGTACTCTCCCGTCTGCCTCTCTGCAACAGGAGTCCAAGATGGCAAATCTGTGTAGAGTTAGCTGACAGGGAAGTTTCTCTCGTATCCCTTCTCACTCTCTGTTTTCTGTCAGTTTCTTACTCCATTCAGTTTGGGGCTAAGATCTGTATCTCTTCATTTGACACTCTGCCTCCAAGATTGATGTTTGTCTCTGCTTTACTCAGTTTTTCTGGTCTTTGCTGTGGTGGGAGGGCACAGCACTTCTGTTTAGGGCACCATGTTGGCTAGAAGTAAAGATTTCTTTCTAAGGTGACAAAAGTGTTCTGAAATTAGATAATGGAAGTGGTTGCACAACTTTGTGAGTATACTAAAACTGCTGAACTTTTTACTTTAAGGGGGTGTATAGTATGGTATGTGAGTTGTATCTCAATTTTAAAATATTGTCTAGAAATCTATTCTGGTTTTGTCAAGCTAAAAAACACAGAGCTGACAAAAGGAAAAGGTACTGATCTAGTCCGTCATTTCCCCCATTTAACTCCTTCCCTATGGTAGAAGTTTGATCTACTTCGTTTCACTATTTTCTCCTTCCTGTTACAGATACATGCCCTACTTTTTTGCAAATAATGCATACTTCCAATGTTTGTGCACTGTGCCCTCTCTATCAGCTCCACATGAGATTTTTTTCCTAAACAACACTGCGCCAATTGCCAATTTTTTTAACATGTAACTATAAAAAAGAAAAATGAGCATAGCATGCTAGTAAAAAATGCTTTGCAGTGGGAGGACAAGGTTAGCAAGCAAATGCTGGTGTGCAATATTTGCATAAAAATACAGTATAAGCACAAAAAAAGGGCTTTGTCTTTCTTATTCTTACAAAAAGTAAGGTCAGTCTATATATGACTTGCTGACTTCACTTAATTTCTCAGAGATATTTAGTCAGTTCAATATAGTGAATTTAACTTGTATAAAATTCATAGCTTCGATGTAGCATAATTCTTTATTTTTTCAATGTTTCCAATTTGCTGGTTAACTGGAATCACATCAGCCTTATACAAGCCTTTTGGTGACATATAGATACATGTGGATACAGTTTGCTGTCTATTAGAAATAGAATTGCTGGGTCATAGGATATTTTCAATGTTATTAGGTGATACCAGTTTTTCAAAGGGACTGTGTAGAGTTAAATTGCCATTAACAATATATGAGCAAGCTAGTTATGTACATCTTAATCAACACTTGGTATTTTCTGTCTTTTAGCTATTATTATCGGTGTATGGTAGTATTGCATTGTAGCTTTTAGTTTGTTGTTATTTAGCTTTTCATTAAAGTACACATAAACTATATATACCCCTGTAACCAACACTCAGATTAAGAAAAACAATAGTAGAGAACATATGTGTATCCTATGAGCCAGCAATTCTACTCCTTGGTATACATAGCAATAGAAATTCAAATGTATGTTCATTAAATACCAAAACTCAAATTTAATAGCTTGTCATTTTGCTTCATTTACCTTAAATCCTAATACATTTTGATATGTAAAATAAAGCATTTCAGATAAAGTTGAAATCCTCTATGACTTCCAATCAGTCCCATTACTCTCCTCTTCTCCTCAGCCCTTTAGTCAACCACTCAGAAATTGTGTATTTTTATATCTTTATATGCACATATTTGTATCCATACCTTCAGTGCCCATGGAAGCAGCAGTCAAGGAATCAGAAGACGCATTTTACTGCTGCAAAGGACTTCTTCAAAGTGCTGAGAAGTAGAGATGTCACCTTGAAGACTAAGGTGCACCTGACCCAAGCCATAGTATTTTCAGTTGCATCACATGCATGTGAAAGCTGGGCAGTGAACAAATAAGACAGAAGAATTGATGCCTTTGAATTGTGGTGTTGGAGAAGAATATTGAATGCACCATGGACTGCCAAAAGAACTAAAGATCTGTTCTGGAAGAAGTACAACCAGAATGCTCCTTGGAAGCAAAGATGGCAAGACTGCATCTCACATACTTTGAACATGTCAGGAGGGATGAGTCCCTGGAGAAGGACTTCATGCTTGGCAGAGTAGAGGGTCAGCAAAAAAGAAGGAAACCCTCAACAAGATGGATTGACACAGTGGCTGCAATGATGGACTCAAGGAAAAAAGCAATTGTGGACATGGTGCAACACAGGACAGTTTTTTGCTCTGTTGTGCATAGCGTTGCTACGAGTTGGAAACACCTTGACAGCACCTAGCAACAACATATTCATACATTGGTTGCTATGAGTTGGAATCGACTTTACAGTAATGGTTTTGGTTATTTCTAGTGAAACTGAGCGTCTTCTATTTTCTCTTCCTTTTTCATATCACTGGCTCATTTTTCCATTATATTATCTTTTATTCATCAGTTTTTAGGATTCTTCGTTTATCGAGTCAGATCCGAGTAGACAGCACTTAGCTGGCTGGCTTGTTTATTAGGCTATCAACCACATTTCTCTCCCATTTACTGAAATATTTTTATCCCAGCCTATCATTTTTCATTTTGTTTATGATGTCTTTTGTTTGCGAGAAAAAGTTTAATTATCATGTGGTTAAACTTGTCTATTTTTTCTTTCAACTTGTCTGGGTTTCCTGTCTTGCTCAAGAGGAGCTCCCCACCCTCATCTCGAAAGTTACACAAACGTTATTTTAAACCTTCATCTGCTACTTTTATTTGTTTGTTTTTATGTTTAGATTTATTTACAAACAGCACACCAGACACTACCAGGGGAACCAAGGAGTACACTGGAGTGGAGAGAGAGTGTGGAAAGGCAATAGTTGGTAACTGAAGTCAAAAGCACTGTGTTCTTCAGACTTTTCCTACATATTTGTTGGAAAATAAATGCATGCACCACCTAGGCTATCATTTGATATTTTGTTAGCAGGAAGTAGAAAATTGTTAGCCATTTAATGAAATGAAATCAGATGAGGATTTTTATCTGTGGCTTTTTTCTATCCTGACCGGGCTAACTGAAAAATATGCTGGTTCTTGAAGACGTTCTCGTTGGTTGCCAGGTGACGACCAGGCCAAGGGAGGCATCTTCTGGATGTTTCATAAAAATGGAATCATGTCTTAACGTCAGCTTTTGTGTCTGGCTTCTTTGATTTCACAGGGTCTTTTCAAGATTTATTCATGTTATGGTATACAACAGTACTTTATTCCTGCAGGGTTGCTAATAGTGGGACTGGGACCTGACAACAACAATGACATTCCTGTTGATGGCCCAATAATAATATATACCTTTATTTTTTTTTAACCATTCATTAGCTAGTGGACATTTGGGTGATTCTACGTTTTGACTGCTACAAGTAAAGTTGCTTTGAACATTTGATACAAGCTTTTGTGTGAACATGCGTTGTCATTTCCTTTGGGGTATATACTTAAGAGTGGAATTGTTGGGGTATTTGGTGTTTGATAACTGTGTAACTTTCTGAGGAACTTTGAAACTGTTTTCCAAAGAGACTACTCTTTTACATTCCTACTGGCAATGCACCAGGTGTCCAATTTCTCTGCTTCCTTGACAATATTTGTTATTATTTGCCTTTTCAATTATAGCCGTCTGAGAGAGTGTGAAGTGGTGTCTCATAGCTTTTGTTTGCACTCTTCTGATGATGAGTGATGTTGAGCATCTTTTCATGAGCTTATGGACCATATGTTTATATCTTTTTGAGAAATGTCTAATTATATTACTTGCCTGGTTTTCACTGTTGGAACAATACATGCACCTACTCCTCACTTGGAAATTGTTAACCAAAAGGTCTGCAGTCTGAATCCCACCAGGCGCTACTTGGAAACTCTGTGTGACAGTTCTATTCAGTCTCATAGAGTCGCTATGAGTTGGAATCAACACGATGGCAATGGGTTTGACTTTTTCTGAGTTTACTCCCCACTTATCAACTAGCTTGTTATTCAATATTTTGCATTTATGGCAGTAACAAATATTTACTAAACAACTGTTTTGTCCATTAATGACATACGTCTGGCAGTAGTGAAAGCTAAAGTGTGAGGTGAGAGTATTGCTGGCTGTGATCGTTAAAAGTCAAGGTCAAGGTGGTGGGGTCCTATTCTGATGTGGTAATGTTCTATGATCTGATGTGGTCATCTTCCTTTTTGGTATAACATCAATTTTGTCATAACAACTTGGCCTTTGAAACCTAACCATGTATAACAACTTGCCAGTTCAACATTTTCATGTGTACAGTTCAGTGACTGTATAAACACGTATACTCTTTGCTTTATATCCACTTTACAGATATGCTCGCATACTTGGAAGATGATGTTTTGATAAATTATTGCATCACTGTTTGCAATTGCAAAAGCTTAGAAGCAAACTGAATATAATCAGGGGGTGAGTTAAATTCATATTGGTACACGTATAAAATGGAACACTATGTAGCTATTTAAAAAAAGAGTAAGAATGCTCCTTAGGTACTGATATAGAAAATTCTCCAAAATCTATTGGTCAGAGAAAAAGGGAAGATACAGGACAGTATGTGCAGTATGCTCCCATTTGTGTAAAAAATATTTGCTTGCATATACACAAAATATCTCAGAAAGGATTACAAGGAGCTAAATTTGCTTCTAGGAAGAAAAAGTGAGTAGCTGGGAGATAAGTATGAGACACTTAAGTTTTCTTTGTTAAGAAAATTTCCAAACACAGTAATAAAAAGGCTATTATAATGAACACTTATGTATCAGGAAACAATCTGTGCACATTGTGCCAGTTTTGCTACATCTGTCCCCTCTTATTGTCCCATCTCCCTGCCAGCCTGCTTTATCCATTCAAAAGTATTTTCAATATGTATCTGTAACAGAGAAATACTTGAAAACAACCTCTCTCACCACAACAAAACTACAATGCTGTTATTACACCTAACACCATCTCGTATATGATCTGTCTCAAAATGTCTTTCTATGGTTTAGATACATCTATTCATAATTTCAATATATATCTCTAAAAGATGAGGACTTAAAAGCTACCACCATCCCCACAACAAAACCATAGTACTATTATTATACCTAACAAAATTAAGTGTAGTTCCTTAATATCATCTAATATCCAGTTTTATAAAAACCCCAAACCCATTGCCACTGAGTTGAGTCTAATTAACAGTGACCTCCCAGGGTTTCCAAGCTGGTGGATTCTAACTGCTGAACTTTTGGATAGCAGACAAGCTCTTAATCACTGTACTAGCAGTTTACCAATCTCAAAAATGTCTCTATGATTCATTTATTCAAATATGAATCAAAATATGATCTATACATGTAATCGAATTTCTGTCTTAAATTGTCTTTTAATTTATAACAGTTCCCTTTTCTCACATTTTTCATATCATTTTATTTGTCAAATAGAATTGTTCGGGAAAGGAAAACTTTTTAAAAAAATCTTTTACTGTGAAGGTCATCTGAGAACATGGCCCCTAGACTTGCTGCTAGCCCAGAGCTGAGACCAGTCCTGACGTCAACACTTGAGACAAAGGTTGGACTGTACTAAGGGATACAGAATGTTGCAGGTGGTGTATGTACTTTTTGGTTTGATATATGTTAGGAAACTGTCCAACTGGTCTCTTTTTATAGGGGAGAGGATAGGTTGGACAGGAGGAGACAGGTGTTGGTTGAGTGGATAATGGAAGTAAAGAGTAGAGGGGATGAGTGTGCTGTCACAGGGTGAGGAGAGCAGATAGAGCTGCATAGAGGTGGGTGCTTGAAGTTTTGTATGGCAAATTCACTTGGATTGTAAACTTTCACTTAGCCACAATTAAAAAATTTAAAAAAAAAAGATATTTTATTGTGGAAACTTTCAAACACAGATAAAAGCTGAAAGAATCATATGATGTGTCCTCATTTATGTACCACCAAGCTTTACCAGTTATCAACTCATGGTCAATCCTGTTTCCTCTTCATCCCTGTCTGCTTAAAACCCACCATTCTATCAAGTTAATTTTCCACATGATGGATTAAAATTCAGGCAAAGTGATTACAGAACTTGCCCTCTTATTTAGGATGCCATATAACCACTTTGAAGAAACTCTGCATATGCAAATATCTGTAGATCTTCAACAATTAAAACATCTTCAGATGAGAGGAAAATTCTTTTCTATGAATCCAGCTAGGAAGATGAGTCCAGGATTCACAAGGGATGTTGCACCAACAAACAAAATGCCCTAAAGTGAGATGATGGAACGAGCCACAACAGTGTATCATCAAATGGATCAGCTGGAAACTGTTAAAAGTAACTTTCTGAAAAAGTCGAGGAGTAATAACTAGCTCAGTAGCAGTGAACACTGTTAGCACTTACAGTCTAGTTTCTGATCACTGTTTCCTATTAAAAGGAACTCAAGTTTCTTTGAGAAATGGCAAATTCCACTTTTAGGGGAAGAAAAATGAAAGATGAGCCACAGACCATGTCACTCTACCAAAAAGCAAAGAACTCACCAAGGATGGCTAGAACTACATCAGAATAACTTAGGAGACTACTTGAAGATGTTTTCACAAGCAACACATTGTTGCTAGTGCCCTTGGGTTGCTTCCAGCTCATACTGACTCCACCTATAACAGAATGAAATGGTGTCACGTTCTCAGCCATGCTTAAAACAATTGCTACCTGTAAAGCCTGCCGTTGGAGTCATGGTGTCAATCCATCTCACTGAGGGTCTTCCTCTTTTTCACTGATCCTCTGCTAAGCATGGTGTCTTCCAGGAACTGGTACTTTCTGGTAATATGTACAAAGTATGTGAGATGAAGTCTTACCACCCTTACCTATAAGAAGTATTCCAGCTGTACTTCTTTGAAAGTACATTTCTTTGTTCTTCTAGCAGTCTATGTTACTTTCAATATTTTTTACCTACACTCTGATTCAAATGTATCAGTTATTCTTCAGTCTTTCTTATTCATGGTCCAGCTTTCACATGTATACGAAGTGATTAAAAATACTATGGCTTGGATCAGGAGTACTGTCTTCGTCATCTAGTGATGCTGTAACACAAATACCACAGGTGGATGACTTTAACAAGCAGAAATTTATTCTCTCATACTCTAAGAGGTGCCAGATCCATGATAAGTCCCTTTCTGTTGGTTGGCTCTGGAGGAAGGTCCTTGTCATCAATCTTCCCTGGTCAAGGAGCTTCTCAGAGGAAGGATCCCAGAGTCAAAGGATACTCCATTCTTCTGACTCTTGTTTCTTGGTGGTATGCAGTGCCCAGGTTTTTCCTCTCGCTTCTTCATTTTGTATGTCAAAAGAGATTGACTTATGACAAAACCTTGCTACATTACCATAATTGCCTCCAATCCTGCCTTATTAACATCATAGAGGTAGGATTTGCTACTGTTTTAGTCAGCTAGGGCTGCTCTAACAGAAATACCACAGAGTGAATGGCTTTAACAAAGGAAGGTTTATTCTTACACAGTCTGGTAGTTTGCAAGTCCATATTCAGGGTGACCACTCCAGGGGAAGGCTTTCCCCTTGTCGGCTCTGGAGGAAAGTCCGGTATTGCATCAGTCTTTGTCCAGGGAGCATCCTGGCGCAAGAACCTCTGGTCTGAAGGACGTGCTCTTCTCCCGGTGTTGCTTGCTTGATGGTAGCGAGGTTCTCAATTGTCCTTTGTTTCTCTTTCCCTTTTATCTCTTACAAGCTAAAAGCATTAAGGGTGGGGCAAGCCATACTCCGAGGAAACTCCCCCCACAGCAGGAATTTACAGCCCCACCCTAATCCTTTAACATACAATTTAGCAAAACCACACAATGGAAGACAGTCCCAAGATACTGGGAACCATATCCCAGCCACATGGCTGCACATATTTTTGGGGGGACACAATTCAAACCATGACAATAACATACAGGAAAATCACATCAGATGTCAAAATTGTGATAATCACATAATACTGGGAATCACAGCCTTACCAAGTTTGAGACATACTTGGAGCGGATACAGTACAATCCATGACACATACCTTAGTGACATCTTTGCTTTTTAATACTTCAGACAGGTCTTTGGCTACCAAATTTTCCCAATGCAATACATTGTTTAATTTCTTGATTGTTGTTTCCATGGGCATTGATAGTAGATCCAAGCAAAATGAGATCCCTGGCAATGTATTTTCTTTACTTATCATAATGCTGCTTATTGGTCCAGTTGTGAGGATTTCTGTTTCTTTGTGTTGAGGTGTAATCGCACACAGAGGCTGTGATGTTTTGTCTTCCTCAGTAAGTGCTTCACTGTCTCTTCACTTTCTACAAGCCAGGTTGTGTCATCTTTGCATTGCAGGTTGTTAACGAGTCTTCCTCCAATCCCGATTCCCTGTTCTTCTTTACAGAGTCTAGCTTTCCCGATTATTTGATTAGCATACAGATTAAATAAGTGATATTTTGTGATATTAAACCATGTAGCATCCCTTTGTTCTGTCTAATTTACTATACACAAGTTCCCCACGTGCATAATCAAGTGCTCTGGAATTCCCATTCTTTGCAATGTTACCTAATTGTATACAATCCACACAATCAAATACCTTTGTATTGTCATAAAACACAGGTAAATATCTTTCTAGCCTTCTCTGGATTTGGCCAAGATCTATGTAATATCAGCAATGATACCCCTGGTTTCGTATCATCTTCTGAATTCAGCTTGAATTTCTGGCAGTTCTTTGTCTATTTTCTACTGCAGCAGTCTTTTGTTTGTTTTTTGCCATTATAGGACTTATAACTCTTCTGTTGACAGTTACTGTTTCTCTTTCATGGATTTTTATAAACAAAATTAATCTCAAAATACAAAAATAATTTGGGTAAATTATAAGAGCAAACACGAATATTCTTGGTGTTAAACGTGTGTTATTATTTCCTATATAGGATTTAATTTAATTGTTTGCCATATTTTTCATGAGTAAAGACAGTTCTTGTTAAGTATCATGTGGTGCAACCATTTTTGAATTACCTTACAGATGTGATGTTAACAATATTGTTCAACAATTTCTACATTCTATTAGATTACTGTATTTTATACATGGAGCTCTAAGTATATGGAGCTCTAAGTCCACAATTACATTTGTAAAATTCTCAATGGTTACCTTCAGAATTGGCAAGAGAACTGATTTGTTATTTTCAAAACTCAAAAATGATTAAATATTCCTTTTCAGAAAATGACACAGTAAAGGAGAACCTACTGAAGCTTGAAGGAATGAATTTGTCATTGGACTGGATTATAAACTAGGACGTAAAACGATACTGGTGAAAAGTGTGCTTCTTGGCTTAAGTAGGCATGGGAGACAGACTGGGCAAATACTGTCTGGAGGTGAGATGAGAAGGCAGAGGGGGACAGAAGCTGATTGAATGGACGTGGGGAATACAGGGCAGAGAGGAGGAGTGTGCGGTCACAGTGTGTGGAGAGCAACTAGGGTCACATAACAATGCATGCATGTCATGGATTGAATTGTGTCCCACCAAAAATATGTGTAGTAATTTGGCTGGGCCAGAATTTCCTGTATTCTGTGATTGCGCCCTCCCTTTTGTCATTTTCTGGTACTGTAAATCCTAATCTTTGCTTGTGGCTAGTGGATAGGATGATTATGTTAAAAGAGGATTAGGGTGGGACTGCCACACCCTCACTAAGGGAGTTTCCCTGGAGTGTGGCTTGCACCACCCTTTATCCTTTCATTCTACAGGAGACAAAAAGAAAGGGAAACAAGCAGAGTTGGGAACCTCACACCACCAAGAAGACAGCACCGGGAGTAAAGCATGTCCTTCAGACCTGAGGTTCCTGAGCCAAGATGCTCCCTGAACAAAGCCTGATGCAACATGAGGACTTTCCTCCAGAGCTGACAGAGGGAAAGCCTTCTCCTGGAGTGGACACCCTGAATCTGGACTTGCACCCTACGGGACTGTGTAAGAATAAACCTTCCTCTGTTAAAGCCATCCACTTTGTGGTATTTCTGTTAGAGCAGCACTAAATAACTAAAACAGTGTGCAGTTTACACTTCAAGCACACACACACACACACACACACACACAACAATGAATGAATGAATTTGTAGCTGTTTAACAAAAACTGGAAGCCTGGACCTTATTACTTCGGAGTCTGGAATTTTGAAATGAAGATTCTTGTTCTATATACTGTTAAGAGCTTACTGAATTCTATCAAAGAAACAGAATAAGATAGGTTGCTCATATCACAGTTTTAACAGTTTTTACTGTAGATTCATAACCTTACGTAGCCACATAATGTGTGTTCATGGGTGATAACAAAGACAGAAGAAGAGGACTGGTTATAAATAAAGAAAACATTTTAGTCTGCTCTTACGGATTACAGACCATTAGTCATTTACGTCAGTCTTCCAGGGAAACTTCCACTTACGTTTGCACCCATGTTTCACAAGCTTCTTTACAGTGGGCCATTATTCCTATGTATCTTATATTAATAACTACAGAAGATAAAAATATTACAGGATGAGATGTTTCTAAAAGGAACAAGTAAATAAAATGTCATGACCTTCTTATAAGTTTGTTTTAAATTATCACTTTACTTGCATAAAGAGATTTTCAAACAACATGTGATTTTCTTTTTCCATTTTAACAAACTTCTTTAGAATATTATCACAAAGAGAGCAGTCCTACCTACTTGGCACTCTACTCTGTAATTTTCTCCCTTCTATGTGGGTGCAGATTACTCCATTAGCTCAACCCATTACTGGGGCGTTTCAGAGTAGCTGCCAGGCTATGGTCCCTAACCCAGCCCAGAAGAAAGGGGGTCTGAGGACACAAGGTATATCAGTTACATTCTTCCAGGGAAGGACAGGAAAATAGACTCTAAAACAGGGAAGTAATAGAGAGCAGGCGTCTGGAAGTCTGCCCCAAATTATCAGGTCTTAAATGCTACACACCAGGGAATGGTCACTCGAAGCACACACATTGCACTTGTGTTTCTTATTCCTCAAAGGCAACAGTGTTCACAGATAAGTATAAAATAAATTCTAGAAAGTAGACATCCAATGTTACCAGGAGATTATGTCAAATATTTGTATTAAACACCCCTGTGAAAGGCACTGTGATAATTGTTAAAGAGTTACAGGGATGTATGAAACACAATCAGCATTCTCAAGAGACCCTATAAACTCAAAACCATCTTGGACTTGTGTAATGATAGACATATAGACTAACGGAATAGAATTGAGGGCACAGAAATACACCCATAAATCTACAGCCAGTTGATTTTTGACAAAGGTAGTAAGTCCATTCAAGGATGAAAGAATAGTCACTTCAATGAACGGTGATAGGGCAACTGAAGTTTCACACATAAAAGAATGAAGCTGGAGTCATACCTCCCATCATATATGAAAATTAAAGTTCATCGGTCACCGAACTGCAAGAACTCATGCCATAGTCCTTAGTGGTAATTAGCAGTACCGCTTTAGCATCTAGTTTTTGACCACGAGGTTCTTAGATATGACACCAAGACTGCAAACAACAAAACGCAAAGTAGGTAAACTGGGCTTCACTGAAATTAAGAACTTTAGTACACCGAAGGGCTTTATCAACAAAGCAGAGACAACCTACGGAATGAGAGAAAAACTTTGAGAAGCATATACCAGATAAGTATTTCACAGCAGAATATAGAAATAACTCCTACATTATGACGACAAATGACCTAATCAAAAAAATGGGTAAAGGCCTTAAACAGATGCTTTCTCCAAAGAAGATACACAAATAGCAGCAAGCATGTGAAAAGATGCTCAACATCAGAACATGCAAGGCAGTCACAAGGAGATGCCATTTCACCCCTAGTAACCAAGAAAACTCGCTGCTGTCGAGTTGATTCCCTCTCACAGTGACCTTGTAGGACAGAGTGGAACCTCCCCACAGAGTTTCACAGGAGCGCCTAGTAGATTTGAACTGCCAACCTTTCGGTTAGCAGCTGTAGCACTTAACCACTATGCCACCAGGGTTTCCAACTAGGATGGCTATAATCAGAAAAATGAAAAACTGTGTGTGTCGGCAAGGATGCAGAAGTATTAGAACCCATATCCATTGTTGTTGGGATTGGTAAAATGGTGCAGCTGCTATAGAAAACAGTGTTGACAGTTTCTCAGAAAAGTTAAACATAGACTGTATAAATGAGCAATTTCATTCCTAGCTATATACCCAAAAGAACTGAAAGCAGGGATGCAAACAGATGCTTGTACACCAACATTCATTGCAGCACTAGTCACAAGAGTCAAATGGCAAAAACACCTGAATATCCATTAACAGACGAATCAGCCAGCCAAGTAGGGTCGCCATGAGCAGATGAATGGATGATCAAAATGCAGTATAGCCATACGAGGGAATAGTACTCAGCCATAGAGAGACATGAACTTCTGATACATGAACAAACCTTGAAAACGTTATGCTAAGTGAAGTTAAGTCCATCACCAAGGGACAAAAATCATATGATTCCCCTTACTGGTATATGAAATATCTAGCATTTGGCAAATGTATAGAGACCAAAGTTTGTTAGTGGTTATCAGGGGTGGGAGGGAGAGGTAAGGAAGTATCATCTCTTAAGGGGCATTGGGTTTTTGTTTCCAAGAAACATCTGGCTGATTCAAACTGCTGACCTTTCAGTTAGCAGCCTAGCTCTTAACCACTGCACCACCAGAGCTCCAGCCATCCTTGGAAACCCTGTGGGGCAGTTCTACTCTGCCCATCTGGGTTGTGCTATAAGTTGGAGGTGGCTCAGTGACAACAGGTTTGGTTATTTTGGGGGAGGAGGGAGGTTGTTTTAAGGGTGATGAAGCATGTGGAAACAGATAGTGGTGAAAGCTGCACCACATGGTGAATATCATTGTCATGGATTGAATTACGTCCCCCCCAAAACACGTGTAGCTGTGTAGCTGGGCCTTGATTCCTAGTATTTTGTGATTGTCCTCCATTTTGTGATTTTCCTGTGCTGTATGTTAAAGGATTAGAGTGGGACTGTAAATCCCTTCATAGGATTACGTCCCTGCTCCACTGTAAAGGGAGTTTCCCTGGAGTATGGCTTGCCCCACCCTTAATCCTTTTGTCCTACAAGAGATAAAAGAGAAGCAAGCAGAGAATTGGAAACCTCACACTATCAAGAAAGCAGCCACGGGAGAAGAACGCAACCTTCAGATCTGAGGTTCCTGTGCCAAGATGCTCCCTGGACAAAAACTGATACAATACCAGACTTGCCTCCAGACCTGACAAGGGAGAAAGCCTCCACCTGAATTTGGACTTGCAGCCTACCGGACTGTGTAAGAATAAACCTTCCTCTGTTAAGCCATCCCTTCTGTGGTGTTTCTGTTAGAGCAGCACTAGCTGACTAAAACTGTAGCACGAATAAGATAAGTTTGGCCCACAGAGCAGAAAACACCTCGAACACCACCTGTTTATAGAGGAAGAGGCTGTTTATTAGCTAGCCGTGTCGCAGATGGACTCAAGTCCAAAAAATAGCCGCATACCCTGTTCAGTTATCAGACATATCTATTTACACATTTTTCTAAAAAAGCAAAGGAATTTCCATATATTCTCTTAATTGGCAGTTACAAGTATACAGATTTTCATATTGCATTCCCATTAGCCCAGCATACTTAAAGAGGTACTAGATAAGCCGTTAGCATTAAGTTACATGGAAAGAAGCTATCCTGTCTTTAGAAACGGGGCTTATCAAGGATTTCTATGGGAGGAGGAGGGAGCATCCTGGGCTAGTGCCAGAGAGAGGCATCTGGACTTTTACCTTCTTAGAAACTGAGCTTATCTCAGAGTTTCTATGGGGGGCATGGGGAGGGGGAAAGCTGGTATCTGATGCCCCAACCCTAACTTAGGCATCAGGCAGAAAGTCGGCATTGATTCAAATAGGGTTTGGGAAGTTCCTCATAAAGCAAACTGGTGCCTTCTTATCTGAACAGTATAACAAAGGCTACTTCCTCAGGTGAATTCACCTCTCAAGGTGGAGGATGCTGCAGGCCTGGGTGTGGGTCACACTCAGCGAGCTAGACCCTTTGTTTAGGAGGATCTGATGTCATATATCCCAGCTGTTTTCGGCTGTTTACACTCACTCATTCACAGGCTCACAAGCCCTGTACTCAGGCCTTCTGGAATTTAAGTGGTATCTTCATAAAAGCTTTTTCTTCCTCTTTCAAAACCCACAATTAATGTCACTGAACTGTACAAGCAAAAAAACATAGCAAATGCTTTCTTTTATCTACACCTACACATATATACATATATATCCATTGCCATCAGGTAGTTTCCGACTCACAACCAAGAGGACAGAGTAGAACTGCCTCATAGAGTTTTCAAGGAGTGCAGGGTGGATTTAAACTGTGGTGAGCAGCCATAGCACTTAACTACTATGCAGCAAGAGTTTCCGCGTGTGTGACTATAGTCCGTCAGGTGGTGTTGTTATTAGGTGCCGCTGAATCACTTTTGACAGTATAAAAGGTGAGTGTTCTGTGTTCAGTTTTATGCCTCAGAAATAAGTGTTGTCAATGCTAACCTCTGTGCCTGTGGTTATCTCATTTGGGAATGGGCTGTCTTTGTTATGTTACTATGGCAGGAACTGTGTAATGTATACTTGAAGTCAATCTCTTTTGAAATGTAAAACAGATTAAACAAGCAAGCAAGTAACAAAGATGCTAGAAGACACCTGCTCAAGAGGAGCAGTTCCTGAACACAGAGGGATCTTCAAAGCCATCTAACAGAAGGCTTTCCTCTAAGAGAGGAAAGCCTTCTCTTAGAGTCAGCACCCTGAATTTGGATTTTTAGCCTCCTAAATCATGAGAAGATGATTCCTGTCTGTTGAAACCATCCATTTATAGTATTTCTGTTGCAGCAGCACTAGATAACTAAGACAATGAATAAGCCAAAAACGCCTGTGCCTTTGCAGAGTGCACAGTCTAGAATCGAAGACCAGCCGCAGACAACACAGGGGTAATTTGTCTCTAAAAGAAGCAACAGCGCTTCTAGGGAGAGCAGAAGAGTGCCAGCGGAGGAGAGACTTCCAGACAGGGGATGGGGATGGGAGTAGGGCTGAAAGAACGGAGTGAGAAGGATCATGTGGGAGCCAAGGTGGGAGAGCTACCACCAGCCCAGGGACGGATCCTACAGGGCTTTGGGGCCCCCTTAGTGGACTTGTCTGTTTTCCGAAGTGCCGTGGGAAATCATTAACAGATTATAAGCCCGAGGCATGACGTGGTCAAACAGTTGAAGGTGTTTGCAAAAGTGATATACCCTGTTGACCCGTGCTGTCTTACGGGACAGAGAGGAGGTGAAGAGGGCCGGTGACCGCGGGATGGGGCGGGAACGAGTGGCAGAGCCTTTGGAATGGAAGGGATTTAGGAGGTTAAAGAAGTGTCGCTAGGGAGTCGCTGGAGAAAGCTGAAGGTGAGGAGAATGTGTCTGGAACAAAGAGGAGGCGGCTCCGCTTGCCACAGACGGGTGCTTCCAACTCAAGGGAGGAAACTCGTCTGGGTTTTATACAGGGCCGCCCCCTGCTGGTGGATTCTGGTAGAAGCCTGGAATCTGGGCGGCTGGCCTCCGAAGTGGGACGCTGAGAAGGTGGGTGAAAACCAACCTGCCAGCCCGCAAAGGAGGAGGGCTATTCTTACTTGGATATAACTTTTTCATGTTTCAAAATGTCTCTGCCAGGGATTTGTTGTTCAGAATGTCCTCCACATTCAAGAATAATCAGTTTCCAGCTCATGTTATCGAAAAGTAAAATGCATTGCATGAGTTCTTGGAAGAACCCTAATTTCTCCGTAATATTGTTTCCTCTTCTTAATAAACTATGAAAATCCTGATTTCGTAGTGGTTAAGTGCTACAGCTGCTAACCAAAAGGTCGGCAGTTCGAACCCACCAGGCACCCCTTGGAAACTCGATGTGGCAGTTCTACTCTGTCGTATTAGGGTCACCAGGAGTAGAAATCCACAGCAATGTGTTTGGTTTGGGGGTGTTATTGAAGTATATTATACATGTTATAAAAGCTATACATCTTCAGTGTACAGCTAGATGCAACTTTAAGAAATGTATGAACTCACTACATTACAAATGTAACCCCACCCAGATTAAGATATAAAATATTCTAGGACCCCAGAAACCTTTCTCTTGCCTACCCTCAGGCTCTACTGATGTTGAAATAAGGCATAAGTGGCAGCCTTTGAGGAACGGTGCGGTAAAAATCCAAGGTATTAAAGAAAGCCCCAGGAAACAACTTAATAGCAGAAAATACCATAGAGTAATTTCACCTTTGTCTTACAAAACATCTGTCACAAGACAAGCCTGGGGACAGCCTTGCAAGTGACCCCTAGACCTTGACCACATTTTACAACTAACAGGAATTCCGGGTGGCCTTAACCAATCAATGTAAAGGTCAGTTCTCCCTCCCTGCTTTGTAATCTCACGACTTAAATAGTGGGTGCTGAGGAAGCTCGTGGTCGCCCCCTGCTCTGTGTAGTTTGGGGTGTGTCCCTGGTGCACCAGCATTTTTCCTATTGGGCATATTTTTTTAAATAAAATTTAACCTTTAAAGTAACAGCATTGCATCTTGAAAATCACAGACCCTAACACTGAACTCATAAAGGAAACCACTCCCCTGACTTCTAATGGCATAAATTAGTTCTGTCTGTTGAACATCATATAATTGGAATCAAACAATGTGCATTATTTTGTGTTTTGCTTCTGTTGTTTAACAAGACTAAAATTTACTCATATTACATGCAGCTGTAGTTCATTTCTTTTTTAAAATTCCATTTAAAAATATTGTACCATTATCTCTTCTACTGCTGATGGACATTTGAGTTGTTTCTAGTTTGTGAGGTTTTTTTGCTGCTATAAACATCCGTTTACGTGTCTTCAGCTGATTATATATGTGTACATATGTATTTGTTGAGTATATACTTACAGGTCACTGTGAGTCAGAATCGACTTGACAGCAGTGGGTTTGATTGGTTCTTTTTTACTTTTACACCTACAGAGTTACTATGAGTTTAGAATCAACTCAGTGGTAAGGGGTTTGGGGTTTTTTTTGTATTTTTGAATACTTAAATATGGAATTACCGAGTGACCTTAAGTAGATACTGCCAAAGGTTTTCCAAAGAGACACTCCAATACTAACTATTCTATATCTTTGCTAACATTTAGTATTGTTAGATTTTTGTTTTATTTTGTATTAGCCATTCTGGTTTCTATGTCCTGTCACATTTAACCAAATGGCAGAGAGGCTTTCAAGAGAACCACTTGGAGACCTTGACCTGTGCACATTAGAGTTTGTGATACAAACAGGTGCCATATTCTTTTTTTGTACACATCTGTGCTACTAAAAGCTAAATCCTCGAAATAAAGACCAAAACTGAAGAAGGGAACTAATCATTGCTAATATTAAATGATTATGGTTGCCACTAATTCACAGTCCATACACCTTAATACAGAAGAATTGCTGGCACTGGATAAGTAACATATATCCTTGCTAAATCAATGGCACTAGGTTTTATCCTGGGTAAAGGAACTCAACTTCATAAATGAAAGAATTTGATTTGGACACACCTACCTATGAATAAAAAGGTAAAGACACATCTTTATGGTATTCTCTAAAGTGAGAATGGTGAAACCTTTTCTTCCTTGCTTTGGGGATGTCATCAGGAAAGACCCATCAATAGACAGGGACTCAGTGGCAACTACTCACAACCTCTGAAGATGAGTATGAAAACAAACATAACACCTTAAACTTAGAGTTTAATTATGCTTTATCATCATCACTGCCTTAATGTTTAAGCATCTATTTAAGTACTAATCAAGGAGAGCTCTGTGTTTGTGTATGAAGATTCTACGCAGCAGTTCTATTCAGCACACATGAGGTCGTTTTGAGTTGGAATGGACTTGACGGCAACTGGAAATAAGCAAATTAAAACTTAATGAAATGAGAAAAAGAATAAACAAGAAAAGGTAACTAAAAAAGTAGAGTGCTGAGATGAAACAATAGAGATCATGAAAGAATTTTGCAAGACCAATGACTCTTTCATTGCAAACACCTTTTCACCAACATAAACAGTGAGAATAAATGTAGAACTCATCAGATGAAATGTACAGGAATCAAATTGACTACATTTGTGGAAAGAAATGATGGAAAAGCTCAGTATTATCAGCCAGAACGTGGCTAGAGGCCAACTCTGGAACAAACCACTAACTGCTCCTATGAGAGTTCAAGTTGAAACTGAAGAAAATTAGAACAAATGCACAAGAGCCAAAGTATATCCTTGAGTGTATCCAATGTGAATTTAGAGACCACCTCAGGGATAGAACGGATGCATTGAATACTGATGACCAAAGACCAGATGAGTTGTGGAATGACATCAAGGACATAATATGTGAAGAAAGCAAGAGGTCATTAGAAAGACAGGGAAGAAAGAAAAGACCAGAATGAATGCTAGAAGAGACTCTGACACTTGAATGTCAACGAGCTAGAGCAAAAGGAAGAAATGTTGATGTGAAAGAACTGAACAGAAGATTTCAATGAGCGGCTGGAAAAGACAATGTAAAGTATTACAATGATGTGTTCGAAGAGCTAGAGATGGAAAACCAAGGGACAAACAGGTTCTGCATTTCTCAAGCTGTAAGAAATGAAGAAAACATTCAAGCCTCAAGTTGCAGTAGCAGAAGATTCTGCAGGGGAAATTCTAAACAGTGGGGAAACATCAAAAGAAGATCAAAGGAACACACAGGGTCACTATACTGAAAAGAATTGGTCGACATTTAACCGTTTCAGGAAGTAGCATATAATCCAGAACCAACGGTATTGAAGGAATTGAAAAAATCCAAGCTGCCCTGAAGGCACTAGTGGAAATACAGCTCCAAGGAATTGATGGAATACCAGTTGAGATGCTTCAACATAAGGGTGCGGGACTGGAAAGGCTTGCTCATCTATGCCAAGAAATTTGGAAGACAGCTACCTGGCCAACCGGCTAGAAGAGATCCATATTTAAACCTATGCCCAAGAAAGGTGATCTAATGGAATGCAGAAATTATCAAACAATAACATGGATATCACACGAAGGTAAAATTTTGCTGAAGATCATTCAAAAGCAGCTGCAGCAGTGTATTGACAGGAAACTGCCAGAAATTCAAGCTGAATTCGGAAGAGGATGTGGAACAAGGAATATCATTGCTGATGTCAGATGGATCCTGGCTGAAGGCAGAGACTACCAGACAGATGTTTCTCTGTGTTTTATTGACTAGAGAAAGGCATTCAGTAGTGTGGATCATAACAAATTAAAGACAACATTTCAAAGAAGGGCAATTCCAGAACACCTAATTGTGTTCATGGGAAACATGTACATAGATCAAGAAGCTGTCATTTGAACAGAACAAGGGGATATTGCGTGGTTTAAAGTCAAGAAAGGTGTATGTCAGTTGTGTCCTTTCACCATACCTGTTCAGTCTGTATGATGAGCATATAATCCAAGAAGCTGTATTCTCTGAAGAAGAAGGGGACATCAAGATTGGAGGAAGACTCATTAATAACATGCACTGTGCAGGTGACACGGCCCCGCTTGCTGGAAGTGAAGAGAATTTGAAGGACTTACTGATGAAGAGCAAAGACCACAGCCTTCGGTATGGATTACATTTCAATATAAAGAAAACAAAATTCTTCACAACTGGACCAATAAGCAAAATCATGATAGGTGGAGAAAAGACTGAAGTTGTCAAGGATTTCATTTTACTCAGCTCCACAACCAACAGCCATGTAAGGAGCAGTCAGGAACTCAAAAGATACATTGCCTTGGGCAAATCTGCTGCGAAATACCTCTTTAAAATATTGAAAAGCAGAGATGTCACCTGAAAGACTAAGGTGTGCCTGACCCAAGCCATGGTGTTTTCAGTCACCTCATATGTGTACAAAAGCTGAGCAATGAATAAAGAAGACCAAAGGAGAATTGATGCCTTTGAATTGTGTTTACAGAGAATATTGAATATACCATGAACTGCCAAAAAGGAGGAACAAATCTGCCTTGGAAGAAGTACAATGAGAATGCTTGTTAGAAGCAAGGATGGCAAGGCTGCGTCTCACATACCTTGGGCTTGTTATCTGGAGGGATCAATCCCTAGAGAAGGACCTCATGATCTATATGTCTGTCCTTGTATCAGGATCACATTGTCTTCATTACTGTGCTTTATTGTTAGTTTTGAACTTGGGAAGTGTGAGTTCTCCAACTTTGTTCTGCTTTTTCAAGGTTGTTTTGGCTCTTCTCCATCCCTTAAGTGTCCATGGCAGTCCCTTAGAAGGTGGCCATATGACCTAGCAATTTACTCCTAGGTATATACATAAGAAAAATGAGAAATGGCAATATATGGCCACACAAAAATATGTACATAAGTGTTCATAGTAACATTGTTCATAATAGCCAAAAAGTGGAAATGATTCAATTGTCCATTAATTTATGAACAGAAAATAGAATGTAGTATATCCACACAACGTAGTATTATTGGACTATTAAAAAAATGAAATACTATTATGTGCTACTGCACAGGTACACCTTGTGTGCATTATGCTAAATGAAAGAAACTAGTAACCATATATATGATATATGGTATCTGAACCAGTCACCACCATATATTTATGATTCCATTTGTATGAAATGTCCACAGCAGACAAATCCAGAGAGACCAAAAACTGGTTGTGTCAGCATGGTGGATGGAGGAATTTAGGGTAACAGCAACGGTCAGGAGTTTCTTTTGGGGGGTAATGAAAATGTCCTAATGTTGATACTGGTGATGGTTGCCGTACTATGCCCAGCCCAGTGCCATCAATGGGAATATATTTAAGTATGTTAAGAGCTTTAAATAGGTGAGTTGTAGTGATACGGAAATTACACCTAAAAGAACTCAATAAAAATAAATGTCACAAAAACTTCCAAATGGGAATTGATGAGGTGACAATTCAAAGTACCAAAGAAATTAACACCTTCAAGTAACCCTAACTAACAATGAGAAGATTTGAATACTTAAGTCTGCAAAATGTTTGAACAGTGAGATAGTGAAAATATTGACTATGATATTTTTCTATTTGATCAGTTTCTCTTGTTTTCTTTTCTCACCAATTCATATTTCTTTGTCTCCAGTAGATCTTGTACTATACTATTTCAAAGTCCTTTTCACTTCAAATAGATCTCAATGGACAAAGGACGTAGAAACAAAAGAGAAAAAATGTATTTTATGTGTAGACTTAATTTGATATAAACATGAAAAATGATTCTACTTGTTAAAAGAACATAGTAGGTCTCCACAGTTTTAATCTATTCCCAGAAAAATCTGCCATGTATTAAAAGGTTCATTTTTTCTCACTTATTTTACCTTTGAATTGGTTTTTAATGGGAAGAATCCCAGACAGCCAAATGAATTTTTTTTTTAATTTGTACAGTCTTAGAAAAAAAGAATCCTAAAAATACATTTGTCTCCTTTGAGTAGAGCTGAATTTTCTAATCAAAATATGTGTTTTCATTTCTAAACTCTGCCTTTACTTTAGCAGCTGTCACAATTCCAGAGCTGTCAACAGTTTGGCTGTACTTTCTGCAGCCCTTTGAGCTTGCTTGTATTAGTTCCCGTGGGTCTAATATGGAAACCCTGGTGGTGTAGTGGTTAGGTGCTACAGCCACTGACCACAAAGGCGGCAGCTCGTGTCCACCAAATGTTCCTCGGAAACTCTGTGGGGGCAGTTCTGCCCTGCCCTGTAGGGTCACTGGGGGCTGGAATCCACATGACAGCAGTGGGTCGGGTTTGGGTTCTGATAACACTTGAAAATTTACATAAGCTTTTGTTTAGAAAGCCTTCTGGAAACCATAACTGATCCCGAATGAAGCAAATAGTGTCTTTTCTCTCTTAAACCTTTTCTAAATATTTTATGCCAGTTCAATAAACTAATTCACTCTTCTACTGACAGCCCTTTTACTGAGTTTAGGTCTTGTTATTTAATGGCCAGAGCACTCAAGCGTTAGGAACAGCTGTAAAATCTATAAAGAATGCAAGGAAAAGAAAGCAGGCAGTGGCAAAAACCTAGGAAATCCAATGTATCCTTCACCTAATGTCCTCCAATGATAACATATTACATAAATATATCTAGTATCAAAACCAGGACATTGAAATTGCTACAATCTTCTATGTGATGCAGATTTCACCAGTTTTATGCGCACTGGTGTTTGGAGTTCTGTGCAGTTTTATCACATGCACGTTTGTGTAGGCACCACCAGTGTGAGGGTGTCGAACTATTCCATCACCAGAAAGCTCCCTCCTAGAGGCACACCATCCCACGCTTCTCCTACCCTAGTCCTAAAGCCTGACAACCTCTAATCTGGTCTCCATCTCTATAATGTAGTCATTTTGAGAATGTTGTACAAGTGGAATTGCACAGCAGGTGAGGATGCCTGGTGGTGCACTGATGAGGCACTCGGTGCTAACCGAAAGGTCAGTGGGTTGAGCCCTCCAGCTGCTCCAGGGCAGAAAGATGTGGAAGTCAGCTTCTGAAAAGATGCAGAGCCTTTGAAGTGCTCTGTGGCAGTTCTACTGTGTCCTGTAGGGTGACTATAGTTCAGAATGGAGTTTATGGTAACAGTCTGGATGGGGTTTTTATGCATTTACTGTTTTTTTCTCCACTACTCAATTCCCTGGAGATTGAACCAAGTTGTGTGTATCAATAGTTGGTTCTTTTTTATGGCTACATAGTTTTACACAATATGAATAGACCACAGTTTAACTCTTCACTCTTTGAAGGGCATATGGGTTGCTTCCAGTTTGCAGCTATTATGAATAACACAGCTGTGGAATCTTTGTAGACTGTATCATTATACATTCAGACCAGCAAGTATTAGAGATTCAGTTTCTGCTTGTCAGCATTTGGTATCATAACTTTTTTCCTGAATTTTTGCCATTCAGATGGGTGCATAATGGGTATCTCGTTGAGATTTTAACTTGCATTTTCTCACTGGCTAATGGAAACCCTAGTGGTGTCATGGTTAAGAGCTATGGCTGGTAACCAAAAGGTTGGTGGTTCAAATCCACCAGGCACTCCTTGGAAACCCTAGGGGGCAGTTCTACTCTGTCCTATAGGGTCACTATGAGCCAGAATCGATTTGACAGCAACAGGTTTGGTTTGGTTGTTTTTTGGTGGCTAATGAAATGGCCCTATGCAGCACAAATGGTTTGGCTCAACTACTAACCTAAAGGCTGGTAGTTCTTATCTTCCTAGAGGTGCTGCAGAATAAACTTCTGGTGATCTGCTTCTGTAAATATTATAGCCAAGGAAGCCCTGGGGAACACTTCTACTCTGCAGCACATGGGGTTGATATGAGTTGGAGTCAACCTGATGGCAACAGGTTTGGTATGTTTTGTTTGTTTTTGGCAGTGACTGATGATGTTGAACTCGTCATACAGATCTAATGTTTTTCTTTATGGTTCTGTTTTCTTTTTATTGTGCATTAAGAACATTTTTACAGTCTATATCATGTTGCCATATAACACCCAGAACTTTCACATCTATTCTATTCTAGCTGCTCCCCTCCCCTCCCAGTGATCTCACACTTACCCTTTTGTTCCGAACTTCCTGTGACCTTTTCATAAAGGTCTGGCCTTTATGAGAGACCATCAACTCTGCTCCTGCAAAGTGTGCCTCAGACAACCCCATATCCAAAAAAAAAAAGGAAAAAACTAAAAAGGTTTCTAGTGATCCATGAAAACTTGCAGAGTATTATTTATGTGGAATGCAAGACAGGAAACCAGGACTAAGGCTGGGAATAAGAGCAGACTTGAAGTGCGTCTGTAATGCTGCATTCAAAAGGAGAATGAATTTGTGTATTCTTTGTGTAATTAACTACTAATTTTTAAAAACAGCACAGAATAATAAACAGAAGTAGTATTTTTCATGGCAAGAACTCAGACTTTGAATCAGACAGGCTGAAGTTTGAATCCTAGTTTCCTACTCACCCGGTGTAAAACCTCAGGTAAACAATTTTAACCTCTTAGACTACTTTTCTTACCTGTAAAATAGTGACAATAGTATCTATCTTATGGGACGATAATGAGCATTCAGTTAAATTAGATAAGACACAGAAAGAGCTTAGTGTAGTGAGAGGCAGGAAAGAGCAGCTCAAAAAGAGTTGCTACTGTTACTAGTAAGCATAAGACTGGATTATTTTCTATAGTGCTTAGTTTGTTTAGATCACTAACTCCTTTTAGATTCCAGTAGATGGTCTAGTGTCTGTCTTCGGGAAAAGTTTCATGCTAGAACTTGCTTAGGGACGTCTTAGTGACGTCATTCTGCACTTGCTAAATGAGCAACAGATCACACCTTGAAGTCATACAAAGTGAACATTAGCAAACCCCCGGAAATTCATTTCTTTGAGGTCCTCAAAATTTATGAAATTATCTGTAATGCTTAACAAAGCCTTATAAGTATCAGATCAAATCAGGAATGGAAAGTATCCATGCCCTATAAACATAGCCAAGCAAGGAGTAAACAGCCTTTACTCATCAGAACACTCAAACAGGTTGGAGCAGTTCTGTTTCCCTCTGTCAACTTTACATTCCAGGATGAAATCTCCACCAGAGATTCCAAAAGAAACTTCAGTTCTCTGTGCTGTTTGGTAAGTGAGCAAGTCATGTTACCAAAATTACACGGTTGGTTTCTAATGTGAATCAGTACATTTGTACATGCTTAGGTTTCTATGCCATTGGACATGGCAGCCACCTCACATCAGTAACAGCACTCTCTAATAGACAGTGGAAACTGAAGTGTCAGTTGTGTACATTATATATGTTTCCCTGAACAAATATAAAGAAATGATCTCATTTCCAAAAATGCTAATGCAGGCCATGGGGGGTGAACCTGCTGAACCTGGTGAAGGAAGGACAAGGGGAAGGGAAGTGAGGAAAGAAGTATATGAGTTGAGAATATCTGGTCATCTTAATGCATACTGTCATGGAAACTTCACCAGTGGGGGGAAAAAAAACAAAAGAAAATGTGATTTTCAATGTTATAACTATGATTTATACAATAATCATAATGGCTTTTTAAAGTAAAGTGTAATGCATTTATTAGGGGAAAAAACCTGACAGAATTATATAAACTGAAAAAAAGTAGGAGAGCCTAACCCAGATGAAAAAGCTCACTATTTGTTACAAAGTGGAGACTAGAACACAATTCTTCTAAGTCATGATTTGGTATGCCTTGTGCTACATTCATAATTCCATCATTTAGCCACATGTATAAAATTAAAGGCTGTAATGACATTGAAGTCAGTCATGGGCATCTGGGGGTTATCTTCAGTATTTTGCAAAAGAACAGTGATACTGATGATTCCAGGGTGTGCTGTGGCGGGCACATGTCAAGCACCTGCATGTGGTAAACACACATGGTATGTGCTGTGCCTGGTGAGAGCTCAGAGTGACAGCCCAAACTGGGCAGTGATGTGTACCTCATGGGCTCCTCATGGCAAAAGATTGGAAAGCTCTGGGCTAATACTGCTTCAGCCCAACAAGGCCAGGAAGAGTTATGCACTCTATACAAGTTGCTGCAGAGTTGACTCCAACACGTGATCCTCCAACGTGTCTCAGAGTAGAGCTGTGCCTCACAGGCTTTGCCACGGCTGATTTTTCTGGAAGTTGCTGGGTCTTTATTTCGAGTCACTTCCTGGTAGACTCAAACCTCCAGTCTTTTGATTAAACAGCCCAGCATGGTAACTGTTGTTTGCACGACCCAGGGACTCCACAAAGAGTTAACTCCTTCCTTAAATGCTCTTGCTGTCTACACATTATCTAAAAACCAGGAGATGAGTCAATGCGTAAAGAGGCTGAATGCTTTCTCTGGGAATCTGGTTGAAGATCGCAGCTGAAGTCATAAAGACCCTAGTACAGCCAGGGGAGGTTGAAGAAACAGATCTTAGTCCTCCAAGCCAACAGCAGATGCAGGGCCTGTGCTTAGTCTCATTAAGTTCTATATTTAGTTCCATAACCTCACTTTTTTTTTTTTTTTAGCCTTGTTTGTTAAGCTTCCAGGCCTGAAACAGCTTGTGAAAAAGGCTCATGCTGTTCCAGACACTGCTGCTTGGGGACTTGGCCATGGAACACATCCTTTTTGAATTTTTCATTAGAGATTTAAATTTATTGCTGCCCCCATAAGCCTTGTGTTTTTTCTCTTTTCAGTAGCAAATTAATAACATCAGCTTTTTAATCACAGTGGGTATTTGAGAATATGCTGTTTCAGTAAAAAGATATATAAACTCTGAGTTTAATCAACTTTCATACAGTTTATCTAGGCAATCCAGTGATCCTTCAGTTGAAACTGTAGTTGCTATTCTGTTGTTGTTTGCAGTTGCCGTTGTTCTTACTGACATTTCTTTGGTGATGGCAAGTCATTTGGAGGTCACCTTTGTTCTCATTTACTGTTGACGTGGTCATTGACGTCTCTTTTGGTGATGACAGGTCATTTGGTGGTCAGAAGCTTCCGTTTTGATGTTGGATACATCATTTATGTATGTTTATGTATTTCTATGCCATTGGAGATGGCTTACATCAATTATGTATGTTTACCTGAACAAATATAAAGAAATGATCTCATTTCCAAAAATGCTAATACAAGCCATCGGGGGTGAACATGGTAAATCTTACAATCAAGGAATAAAAAGGAAGGAAAAGGGAGAGGGAGGAAGGAAAGAAGAAGTATATGAGTTGAGAATATCTGGTCATCTTAATGCACACTTTCATGGAAACTTCACCAATGGGGGAAAAAACAAAAGAAAATATGACTTCCAATGTCGTATTTCAATGTCACTATGCCACCTCCAAAGGCATAGAAACCTAAGCATACACAAGTATACTGATTCATATTAGAAACCAATTGTGTAATTTTGGTAACATGGCTTGCTCACTTACCAAAAAGCACAGAGAACTGAAGTTTCTTTTGGAATCTCTGGTGGAGATTTCATCTTGGAACATAAAGTTGACAGACAGAAACAGAACTGCTCCAACCTGTTTGAGGATTCTGATGAGTAAAGGCTGTTTACTCCTTGCTTGGACGTTGTAAGTTGGTGTTGTAAACTGATGTAAGTTGGATGTTGTCAGTTTGTTTTCCCCTCCCATGGTAAATCATGTAAAGTGAGAAACTCAAACTTCTTTATTTACGTTAAAAAAGAAAAAAAAAAAACCTATTGCTGGGATAATTAGAGGTCCACATGCAAAAATCAAATCTAGGCACAATGTTCACATATTTTACAAAAATTAACCTGAAATGGGTCATAAATCTAAATGCAAAATGCATTTAGATAACAACATGAGAAAAAACTGTAAGTGACTTTGGGTTTTAGAGACAACACCCAAAGCATGATCCATGAGAGACAAAATTGATCTGTTGGACTTCATTAAAAACTTCTGTTCTGTGAAAAGCACAGTTAAGAGGAAGAAAATTAAGCTACAGACTGGGAGAAAGTATTTGCAAAACATGTATCTGATAAAGGACTTGTATCCAAAACATACAAAGAACACTTAAAAGTCAACCATAAGAAAACAACCCAATTACAACATGGGCAAAGATCTGAACAGATACCTCACCAAAGAAGATAGTGTGAAAATACTTTCAGCTTCATATGTCATGAGGGAATTAAAATCAGAATGAGACACCAGTATACACACTCATGGTTGTAACTGTTGTTAGCTGTCCTGGAGTCGGCCCCTGATCCCTGGTGACCCCACTCACGATTGAAGAAAATGCTGCCACCCCCGTCATCAGTTGCAGATTGGACTGTTGTGATCAGTAGAGTTTTCATCGGTTGACTTTTCAGAAGTAGATTGCCAGGTGTTTCTTCCTAGTGTGTCTTAGTCTGGAAGCTCTGCCGGAAT
Organism: Heterohyrax brucei; assembly: GCA_028571685.1. Classification (NCBI taxonomy): domain Eukaryota; kingdom Metazoa; phylum Chordata; class Mammalia; order Hyracoidea; family Procaviidae; genus Heterohyrax; species Heterohyrax brucei. Next base: position 47,167,880 of record CM053162.1, read on the forward strand.
CTGGTCAGCATCATACCAAAAATACAAAACCAAACCCATTGCCATCAACTCACTTCCAACTCATAGCAACCTACAGGACAGAAGAGAACTGGCCATAGGGTTTCTGAGGAGTGGCTGATGCATCGGAATGGCCAAGCTTTGGGTTAGCAGCTGAGCTCCTAACCGCTGTACCACCAGGCTGCATTCAGCATCAGAGTGGCATGTAATTCACCACTGACAGACATGTGGTGGCGATGGAAAGCAAACTCAGGTCCCCTAAATGGAAGGCAAGGATTCTACCACTGAAACACCAATACTCTGTATATGCCCATTGTTTTTGTTATTAGGTATCTTTGAGTAGGTTCTGACTTAGAGACCTATGTGCACTAGGAAAGAAAGAGGGAGAGAGGGAGGGAGGGAGGGGTGGAAGAGAGAAAGGAGAGAAGAAGAGAAGGAAGGAACCGTGTTCAGTCTTCCGCCATCCTCATGATGGTTGTTACGCCTGAGCCCACTGTTGCAGCCCCTGTCAGTCCATCTCATTGATGGTCTTCCACTTTTTCACTGATCTCTGCTTTACCAAGCATGGTGTCTTTTTCCAGGGATTGGTCCTTCCTGATAACATGTCCAAAGTATGTGAGGACCTGACCATCTATTTTTGAAAAGATTAAACCAGTGAAAATCTTACAAACAGCAGTGGAACATTGTACACCAATTAGAACAGCCAAATCCAAAATACAGATGATAGCAACTACTGATAAATATGTGACACAAAAGTTAACACTCATTCATTGCCATGGGAAGTGCAAAATGGTATGGCCACATTGGAAGATGCTTTGCCAGCTTCTCATGTTACCACAAACCTAAACAGGGTTCATGGTGCCTGCCACAAACACCAGTCTTTGAGATAGGGGTGAAATGAAAAGCAAGACCTTTTATTATGTACGGGTACACAAGTAGACAGAGGGAATAGATGCTTCCAGAATCTGCCTCCTGGAAATGGAAACTAGCTGGAGGTTTTATACAAAGAGAGGACAACATTTTATGGTCCTAGGAATTTGTAGAATGCTAATCTTCTGTAGGCGGTCACACTGGTCACAGATGTGTTGATACCTTAACTTGTGGTTTGGATCCGGAGGGGGTCTTGCTATCATATAGGTTCCCAGCCATATGGCACATTCCTTTATTTTTCTTGTATGGTTTTTAGATTATTATCACTTGTTTTTCTATAGTCCTGAAGAGAGAGTAGGGTAGTCCTTATCTTGAGAGAAACTAAGGGAAATGATGAACTCATATTTGGAGACAGAGTTAAAAAGCAGGTTATAGTCAGGGTGTGGCCATTGATTTCACTCTGCCTGTTCCACTTACAAAACTAAACATAGTCTTACCACGTACTCCAGCACTCATGTTCCTAAGTCTTTGCCCAAATGAGATGAAAACTTATGTTCGCACAAAAACCTACACATGATGTTTATAGCAGCTTTAATCATACTTGCCCCAAATCAGGAGCAATCAACTGAGGAATGCACGAACAGTGGCAAATCCATTCAATGGAGCTGAGACCCCCAGCCTGCCACAGTCATGACAAGGCCAAGGGCTGTGCCTGTCCCTCCTTAGGTATAGGAGCCAACTCCCTGTCTCTAAACTATTTCCTGATTTAGGTGTACTTCCTGCTTCTGGCCAAGTTGAAGAAAACAAGAGACTGGGGTCACAGGACCAGCTGACATGGACAAGAACTAGACCCGGCCCACCTGATAGATGCTGAACAATCAGCCCAGTCCTCTGGGTGATCCTGGAATTTTCTTCTCCCGAACTGAACTAAAACTTAGAAGCCCAAGATTGAGGGAAGGCTTTCAGAAGCTAGGAGTCCAAAGCTAAGATCAAGTTTGAGGGCTCCTCCTCAACATTTGGACTTAGCAAGTGTACACAATGGGGCTAGCCCGAATGTCTTTTTTCTGAGCCAGGTCAGTAAACAATCTTGTTCCTTTCCACAGGACCCTGCCCCTGTTAAGTACTGTCTCAGACATTGCGCCGAGAGCCAAGCTGGCAACTCAAGTTCCAGTGTGCTCCCTTGCTTGGGCAACCAAAAAATCTTTTTTCTTTCTTTTTTCACCTATCTTTGTGTCTCTGTGGCAGCGGCTGGCAGACCTGGAACAATCCATTTATAGAGCATTATTCTACAAGGAAAGAAATGAGGTATCAAGTTATGGAGGAAACTCAAATACATATCTGTAAGTGACTAGACCCACTCTGAAAACAGTGCATACCGTATGATTCCAACTACATGTTATTCTACAAAAGGAAAAAAAAATCCAGGGTAGTAGAGAGATCAGGGGTTGCCAGGGCCTCAGAGTATCTGGATGGAGGATGGAGCACAGGGCAATTTTATGCCAATGTCAGTGTTCTGCATGATACTGTGATGGCAGGCACATGATGTTACACATTTGTCAAAATGCATAAAACTGTACAACACAGAATGAACTGTGAACTTTAGTTAATAATAATGTTTCAGTATTGGTTCCTCATTCGTAACTAAGGGCCTACACTAATGGAAGATGTTATTAATATGGGAAACGTGAAAGGGCAGGGGGGATATGGGAACTCTGGGTACTGTCTGCTCTTATCCGTAAACCTAAAGCTGTTATAAAAATGTAAAGTGTATTAAGTGCCAGAAAACAAGCAAGTGAACAAACAAGCCAAAAAAGCCTACCCTGGAATATTATAGTTTTTCATCCCTGCTTTTGAATCCTTAACCCTCCCAAAGGGTATCAGCTTACCCTTGTTATGTGCATTTGCATACCTAAGTCAGGACATTATAGAAAAGATATCACTTTGTGTCTGTATTTTAAGTTCAGTGGTGATTTTTCTTTTTTTTGTTCTGTGTTATTTTGGAGATTGAATTAATAGACTTTGCATTTTTTCTTTCATTAGTACATTGTAGCAACAGTATCTTTCACAAAGAGCATATCAAGACTTATCCTGAAGTACAACACTGTCAGTGATACGGTGATATTCATATGCCTACAGAAAGGACCAATTAATATGACCATTATTCAAATTTACACACCAACCACTAATGCCCGAGATGAAGAAACTGAAGACTCTTACCAGCTTCTGTAGTCTGAAATAGATGGAACATGCTGTCAGGTGCATTGATAATTACTGGTGATTGCAATGCAAAAACTGGATGCAAAGAAGGAACAATAGTTAAAAAATACAGCCTTGGTGATCGAAACGTTGCCGAATATTGCATAATAGAATTTAGCAAGACCAATGACTTCTTCGTTGCAAAGACCTTTTCTTGCCAACATAAATGGCAAGTATACACATGGACCTGGCCAGATAGAATACACAGGAAACAAACAGACCACGTTTGTGGAAAGAGGTGACAGAAGTGTTCACTATCATCAGTTAAAACTGGTGCTGATTGTGGCACAGACCATCAATTACTCACATGCAAGTTCAAAATGAAACTGAGGAAAATGAGAACAAGTCCACGAGAGCCAAAGTATGACCCTGAGTATATCCCACATGAGTTTAGAGACCATCTCAGGAATAGATTTGATGCACCGAACACTAATGACTAAAGACCAGACAAGCTGTGCAATGGCAGCATACGTGAAGAAACTAAGAGGTCATTAAAAAAACAGAAAAGAAAGAAAAGACCAAATTGGATGTCAGAAGAGATTCTGAATCTTGCTCTTAGCTCTAAAGCAAAATGAAGAAATGATGAGAACTGAATAAAAGGTTTCAACGGGCACCTCGAGAAAAAAAGTTATCACAAAAATAACATGTGCAAGGAGCTGGAGTTGGAAAACCAGAGGGATGAACATGCTTTGTATTTCTCAAGCTGAAAGAACTGAAGACAAATTCAAGCCTCGAGTTGCAATAGTGAAGGATTCTACAGGGAAAATACTAAACGACTCAGGAAGCGTCAAAAGAATATAGAAGGAATACACAGACATTATACCAGAAAGAACTGGTCAATGTTGAACCAGTTCAGGAGATAACATATCGTTGGGAACTGATGGTACTGAAGGAAGAAGTTCAAGCTTCACTGAAGGCACTGGCGAGAAACAAGCTCCCTGACTTGATGGAATATCAATTGAGATGTTTCAACAAGTGTACGCAGCGCTGCAAGCTTGTTCATCTGTGCCAAGAAATTTGGAGAACAGCTACCTGGCGAACCAACTGGAAGAGATACACATTTCTGCATACTCCCAAGAAAGATAATCCAACAGAATGCAATAATTATTGAACAATATCATTAATATCACACTCCAGTAAAATTTTGCCAGAGATCATTCAAAAGTGGCTGTAGCGGTATGTTGACAGGGAACTGCCAGACATTCAAGCCAGATTCAGAAGAGAACATGGGGCTAGAGAGATCATTGCTGATGTCAGATGGATCTTGGCTGAAAGCATAGAATACCAAAAGAAGTTTACCTATGTTTTATTGGAAACCCTGGTGACGTAGTGGCTAAGTGTTATGACTGCTGACCAAGAGGTTGGCAGTTTGAATCCACCAGATGCCCCTTGGAAACTCTTTGGGGCAGTTCTACTCAGTCCTAAGGGTTGCTCTGAGTCAGATGCAACTCAACAGTAGTAGATTTTTGGTTTTTATATGTTTTATTAACTATGCAAAGGGATTAGACTGTGGATCATAACAAATTATGGATAACATTGCAGAGAATGGGAACTCCAGAAAACTCAATTGTGCTCATGAGGAATCTGTATATGGATCAGTTGTCTGAATAAAACAAGGCAACACTGCATGGTTTAAAATCAGGAAAGGTGTACATTAAAGTTGTATCCTTTCACCGCATCTGTTCAATCTGAACAGAAATCCTGACAGCTGTGGTGGTTGATAACTAAGTCTGACAACTGAAAGGTGAGCAGTTAGAATCTGCCAGGCACCCCTTAGAAACTCTACGGAGCAATTAAGCTCTGTCCTATGGGGTTACTGTAAGTCAAAATTGACTCAGTGGCTGTGGGTTTGGTATATTCAATCTGATGCTGAACAAATAATTTGAGAAGCTGAGTATTATAAGTTTGACAATAACGTGCGCAAACTTGCCACCATGTGCTTATACTGGCAGCACTGTACAAAGAACTCAGTAAGGTTTCATTACCTTGGTATATCAGTGTCTCACAGCTGTGTTTGTGTCAACGTGTGGTATCTTGCTGAGTGGCATTCATTGCTGTTGTTGTGTGTTTTTGTGCGCTGTTGCAAGAATGTAAGAGCTTGTATTGGAGCAGTGAACAAACATTAAAATTCTTGTTCAGTTTGGCAAGAGACGTGAAACCAGGGACATATTAGTCCACATTTATGAGGATAATGTCAAGAAGAAAACATTGGCATGTTCAAATGGATTACACATTTTTCTGAGGGGAGAAAAGCATCATTGATGAAGAGAGGTCAGGGTGGCCAGTAACAGGCAGAACTGGTGAAAATTTGAACTGTGCATCAAAATTTTTGGCTGACGGTGAGATGCACATTAGACTGAGTAAACATCTATAGAGAAACAGTCAGGAAAATCTTAACTGGAAATCTTGGCATAAGCAAGATGTGTGAAAAATCGTCCCGAAGGAGGTCACTGATGAACAAAAGCAAAGGAGAGTTAAAGTTTGCCAACACTTTTTGGAGAGACAGCACAATGTTTTGGGCCATCTTATTTATCTGCTGATGAAACATGGGTCTACCAGTAGGACCTTGAAGCAATGTGTCAAAGCACATCATGGAAGTCAGCCAATTCTCTACAACCAAAAAATTCCATCAGAACAAATCAAGAGTCACAACAATGTTGCTAAACTTTTTTGATATCAGAGGAGTTATTCATTACGAATTTGTACCAACTGGACAAGCAGTTAACCAAGTTTACTATTTGGAAGCGAGGAAAAGGCTGTGTGAAAAGTTATATGAAAACGACTTGAACTTTTCACCAACAACTCATGGCTCTTGAATCACAACAATGCACTAGCTCACATGGCACTGTCTTGAAGGGAGTTTTTAGCCAGTAAACAAATCAGTGTATCGGAACACACTCTCTACTTCCCTGATCTGGGCCCCAATGACTTTTTTCTTGAGCCAAAGATAAGGGAAATATTGAGAAGATATTTTGATGACATACAGGACATCAAGGGTAGTATGATGGCAGTTCTGATGGCCATTCCAGAAAAAGAGTTCCAAAATTGCTTTGAAGGGTGGACTAGGCACTGTCATTGGTGCATAGCTTCCCAAGGGGAGTGCTTCTAAGGTGCCATAGTGATATTCAGCAATAAGGTATGTGGCACTTTTTCTAGGATGTGTTTATGAACTTCATTATCGTATCTTGTATGAAGAATGGAGCATTAGGATTGGAAACAAACAAACAAAGAAAACCCACTGCCTTCAAGTTGATGCCAATTCATAGCAACCCTATAAAACAGAGTAGAACTGCCCCATGGAGTTTCCAAAGAGTGCATGGTGGATTCAAACTGCCTATCTTTTGGTTAGCAGACATGGCATTTAATGCCACCAGGGTTTCCTAGGATTGGAAGAAGTCTCATTAGCAACCTGCGTTATGCAGATGAGACACCTTGCTTGCAGAAAGTAAAAAGGATTTGAAAGGCCAATGGAGATCAAAGAGCCATAACCTTCAGTATGGATTATCCCTTAATACCAAGAAAACAAAAATCTGCACAACTGGACCAGGTAAGCAACATCATGACAAATGGAGAAAAGATTGAGGTTGTCAAGGATTTTGTTTTACTTGGTTCCATAATCAACATCCTTGGAAGCAGCTATTGAGAAATCAGAAGACACGTTGCATTGGGAAAATCTGCCTCCAAGGACCTCTTTAAAGTGTTGAAAAGTGAAGATGTCATCTTGAAGACTGAAGTGTGCCTGACCCAAGCCATGGTATTTTCAGTCACATCATATGCATACAAAAGCTAGACAGTGAATAAGGAAGACAAAAGAAGAATTGATGTCTTTGTAATTGTGATGCTGGGGGAGAATATTGACTATACCATGCACTATCAAAAGAACAAATAGATATGTCCTGGAAGAAGTACAACCAGAGGGCTCTTTAGAATCAAGGACGGCAAGACTACATCTTACATACTTTGGACAGGAGGGATTAAGCTCCGGAGAAGGAAACCATGATTTATAAAGTTCAGAGCCAGTGAGAAAATGGAAGGTCCTTGACAAAATGGACTGACACAGTGTCTGAAACAATGAGCTTAAGCATAAAAACAACTGTGGACATGCACAAGTCTGGGCACTGCTTCATTGTGCATAGGTTGGTATGAATCGGCACTGACTCAACAGCGCCTAGCAACAATGAGAAATCTCTAATAATCCTCACTAAAATGGTAACTATCATAGCGTAATATGTTTTATAGACACAGTACGTTTTATCATGTATGTGTTATATGTTTACTCTTATATATGTCTGTGTGTGTTTTATTATACTATACACCCACGTAATACAACTTACAATAAAACTTATACACCAGGAGATTTACCATACACCTGTTGGGAGGTACATTGGGTCAGTAAACTTCAAGAGAAGAAAATTCAACCCTGAAATAGAAGACTTTAAGGATGGACAATAAAAGTGGCCATGTTTAGGTAACAACACATACAAAAAAGTGGCAGAAGTTTGTTTAAGTGCTGCTGCTGAGATTATGCAAGGATAGTTACATATTTTTATGTAGGAAACCTAAATCCATAAAACCCATTGCCATCAAAAGGGACCCCCCCAAATCCCAGGATTAAAATTTAAGTAGGATATATTATTATTTTACAATTTATATTGCTTAAAGTAATGGAGCTTTAACAAAAGAACAGCCAAAAAAGTTTTTTAAAAAATCCCCCATTGTTTATTTAGTACTTACGGAGCCCTGGTTCACAGTTCCAGTCCACTGGCTGATCCTCAGAAACCCCATGGGGGCAGTTCTGCACTCTCCTATGGTTGCTGTAAGTTGGAATCAATTTGGTGGAAGTGTTATTTTTTTTTTAATTCCACTCCCTCACAGGTTAATAAGGTCTATAACGATGAGCATCAGGTCCCTGTCCTATACTCTCTACTCTCAATTTCTGTTCCATCAAAACAACCACTTTCAGCTCTCCATAACTTCTTCTGGTATTTGCCTCCATATTTCTAACTAGGTTTATTCAGCTGTTTCTTGAGTTTGTTGGTTTAGACATCATCTATTAAAAGTCTGCTTAGAAAAGATGACTGAACTGTTTTACAGCACCCCCCCCCCACTGCAACATACACATACTTCCTTCCTTTCGTTCTCCTAACATCAACGTACCAGTATGTTTGATTAGATCATTGTTCAGGGCTTACATTTATACTGAGTCACATTTCATATATAATGACATTTCTTTTGTAATATAATTTACCCTTTAATTTAATTAGTGCTTCATTACCCCTCCCCTTTGCTTAATTTCCTATGTTCCTAGCCCAAAAACCGTTAAGTATGACCCTATAGGACAGAGTAGAACTACCCTTAGGGTTTACAGCTGTTCCTAGCAATAATTCATCATCAAACTCCCCACTGGAAGTTTGTATCTCTCAAAATCTGAAAATATGTCAGAAAGCCTTGGTCCTCTCTCTCTATCTCTAGAGAGCAAAAGCCAAAACCTGTGTAAGGTAGAAACCTGCCCCACAACAAAAACCAAAATATTCTCCACTAAAATGAATGGTAGAAAAGTGGTAAGACTGCACCCTGTCGATGGTAGAATTTCAAAACTCAGAAAATCAAGGCAGTCTTGTTGCATTCTGGCTCTCACGGATTTCACTGTATTTCCCTCTGGAACCCCCTTGTCCTGCTTCAGACTGATGTGCAGATGACTCCTTGGGATTTTGTTTTCCCACCATCACTTACAATATCTTTTTATTTCTCCTATGTTAGATGCCTGGGTCTCCAGGTTCCCATAATTTCATATTTCTTGATTTATGCACTCTTTTTCCAAAGGCATATCCTTCTCGGAAGAGGATTATGTATAGAAAATCATTCTGCAATTCTTGGAAATAATCCTTTTATTTGTCAAGTAATTTCTTTCTAGAAATTCTGTTAGTTTGATGTTGGACTCCTTGGTCTGATCCTCAGTATTTAAATTTGTTCTGTCTTTTTTCCATTATATCATCCTTTCTGTCTACTTAGTTGGTCTATCAGGGGCTTGGCTATTAAGGGGTCCCCAGTTGTCTGCGTCTGAAGGTCTTCTTCTGGAGAGTTCCCTTCTATCTACTTTCTAGAAACTTTTTTTTTTATCATTATGTTTTATTTATTTATTTTTATTATGACTGAGTGAAAATGTACATTCCCATATAAATTTACATGTCCACCTATATGCAGCTTCCACTGCTCTCCCTGCCCGGTGACAGGACGCTATTCCTCTCTGCTCCATACATGTCTCATCCTCCCAGCAGTCTCCTTTCCCCTCCTCTCCACTCACTCCCCTTACTCCAGCCAGAGGTCAGCAGGATGATATCCTGTAGATGCATAAAACCATAAAGTGCACCCAATATATGGTTGCTCTGTATCCCAAAGTCCAATCCATTCCTGTCTGAAGAGTGGACCTTCATTACGATTTATGGGCAAGGGTAGCATCAGGGCCAGGGGCCATGCTCCCAGGGGAACCCTGAAGCTGCTGGAGCGTCAATTGCGGTCTTTCAGTGGAGATCTCAGGGTGCACTCCTTTTTATTTTTATGTTGTCAGTGAGACTCAACTTAGTGAGCTCCATCGCGGCTATCACTGGTGGTGGCCAGGCGCCATCCGGTTCTTCCGGTCCCAAGTCTATGTAGGCACCCATTCATGTGGGTCTATCTTCTGGGTTGTCTCTACCCCATGTCATTCTGGTCCTCGGTGATCATTCATTCCTGCTGAGTTGGGACCATTTGCTGTGCAGCTTGGCAGCTTCTAAGACCCCAGACACCACTCACTGATGTGGGGTGCAGAGAGCCCTCTCAGCAAAATGCTAGTTGTGCCAATTGGCTTTGATTTCACCTAAGAGCATGGTCCCCTGCCCCCGGCCCCAGCTACTCTGTCCTTGCAATATTGGGTTAAGGTGGAAAGAGTATTCAAGTTATGTTGAAGTCCACTTAATATTGTTCTTATTTCTAATGTGTGCTATCACCAATTTCACCCAACCAAATTTCTACCAACTATCTAGTCTAAACCCTGCCCTGATCGCCCTCCCTTTCTCCCCTCTGCAGGGGAGTCTTTTCTTCTATACATAAGTCTGTTTTTGAGATCTTATCATAGGAGTCTCATACAATTTTTGTCCTTTTGTCACTGACTACTTTCACTCAACATAATGTCTTCCAGTTGAAACCAGGTTATGAGATGTTTCCTGGAATCATCATGATTCTTTAACATTGCATAGTGCTCCATTGAATATATATACCATAGTTTACCTATCCATTCCTCTGTTGTTGGGCATCTGGGTTGGTTCCTTCTTTTTGCTATTGTGGACCGTGCTGCAATAAACATTCTTGTACATGTGTCCGTTGGTGTGAATGGCCTTGATTCTGTAGAATATATTCCAAGTGGTGGAATTACTGGGTCAAATGATATATCCATATCCATTGTTTTAAGGAAGTGCCAGATTGCTTTCCAAAGAGGCTGGACTGTTTTGCAACCCCACCAACAGTGTAGGAGAGTTCCACTTTCTCCACAGCCTCTCCAGCATTTGTTGTTTTGTGTTTTTTGGGTTATGGCCAACCTTGTTGGTGGAAACTTTCTTTAACTTCATTTTTTAATTCTTCTGTTGGAATTTTTTTTTTTTTTTAATTTCTTCTGTCTACCACTCTTGACCGTTCAGACTGAAGACAAAATAGAAGATCCCGGGTAGAATGGGGGACAGCTGCAAAACAAACTAAAAAAGGCCAGTAGTAGGTTTTACTAGACTGATAAAGCCTTGAGGAACCTCCAGCCCTACAGCCCTAAGGTCAACTTTGTACTTTACACAGGAGCCATTTCGGGCTGCTGCTTTCCAAACAAATAATAGAATGGCTTGTAAAATAAACAGTGTCAACCATGAGTGATATGCCCCTTAAATTATCAACTGTCAACTACAGTCATACCACACCATCAACTGTAAAGATGAGAAAACAACCAGGTAAAGGGAAACTAGACCAATGGAAACAGGCAAACAGGATGGAAATAATGAGAATGCTGACACACTGTGAAAACTGTAAGTAGTGTTATAGCATAACTTGTATAGAATAACTTGCAAACTTTCACCTAAAGCACAGTCTTTTTTTTATCGTAATGAAGTTACAGTATAAAACCCAAATCAATTTTGCATGCCTGCCTATCAGCAGCTCCATCTCCTCTCCTCACCCAGTGACAGCATATTCCTCCTTTTCACTCTATATTTCTAGTATCCTCTTAAAGAGCACCTGTCCCCATCTCTCCACACTCTTCTCTCTTATCTAGAAAGAAACCAATAGGACAGCCTCCTGCAAATGTATAGAACCATGAAGTACACACACCATATGGTCACACGGTGTCCCTGAGTCCAGTCCATTCTTGTCTGAAGAGTAGACCTCAGCACTGGTTTCCAGTCAGGCCCAGCAGCAGGTCTATGGGCCATGTTCCCAGGAGACCCTCCAGGCTGTCAGACCATCAGTTCTGGTCTTTTAGTAGAGTTATTGAGCTGCACACCTCTTTTTCTTGTGTTACCTCAGGGACTCTACATTGTGTCCTCCATCATGGCTGCCTTTGGTGGTGGCTGGGCACCATCTGGTTCTTCCGGTCTCATGCTGACACAGTCTCCCGCTCAGATAGGTCCTTCTGTCTCCTGGGCTCTTTCTGCCTCCTGTCTTTGTTGTTTTCAATCATCATCTGTTCAAGATGAGTTGGGACCATTTGGTGTACATCAGATGGCAGCTTGCTAACTTTTAAGACCCCAGATGCCACTCACCAATATGGGGTGCAGAAGATTCTCTTTGCAAAAGACTAGTTATGCCAGTTGTGCTTGATGTCCCCTGAAAATATGGCCCCCAGACCCCAATCCCTGATAGTCTATCCTTTGAAATACTGGGTTGAGTTTAGAAAACCTTTCAGTTTATGGTGTAGTCCAGTTATGCTGATCTGTTCTCTAGTGTGTACTGTCACTGCTCTCACCTAACCAAAGTTTTATCTACTATCTAATCTCTGATCAGCCCTCTCCCTCACCCCCACCCTTGTAGCCATCAGAGTCTTGTCTTCTGTACATAGGTCTATTTTTAAGTCCTTATAGTAGGGGTCTCATACGATACTTGTCCTTTTGCTGCTGACTGATTTCACTCAGCATAATGTCTTCTAGTTGAGACCAGGTTATGAGATGTTTCCTAAAATCGTCATTGTTCTTTATCATTGTATAGTGTTCCATTGAGTATATGTACCGTACTTTATCTGTTCATCTGTTGATGGGCACCTAGGTTGATTCCATCTTTTTGCTATTGTGGACAGTGCTGCAATAAACATTCCTGTGCATGTATCTATTTGTGTGAGTGCCTTTATTTCTGTAGGCTATATTCTGAGCAGTGGGATTGCTGGATCATATGGTACATCTATTTCTAGCTTTTTAAGGAAGTGCCAAGTTGCTTTCCCAAGAGATTGTACCATCTTGTATTCCGACCAGCAGTGCAGAAGAGTTCCAATCTCTCTGCAGCCTCTCCAGCATTTGTTTTGTGTTTTTTTCATTACTGCCAACCTTTTGGGGATGAGATGGTATTTCACTGTAGTTTTGATTTGGATTTCTCTAGTAGCTGGTGATTGTGAGCATTTCCTCATGTGTCTTTTGGCTACCTGGATGTCTTCTTTGGTGAACTGTGCCATTGCTTGCTTAGGTTATTTACTTTTTTCTTGTAAAACATAGCATTTTTTTTTAAGTCAGATTCACTTTATGTGAATGTTGTTATTAGCTTCCATTGAGTTGTGACTCATAGTGACCTTATGGACAACAGAGAGAAATACTGCCTGGTCCTATGCCATGCCCACAATTGTTTTTATGCTTAAATACATCGTTGCAGCCACTGTGTTCATCCATCTCACTTAAGGTTTTCCCCTTTTCTTTGACTCTCTATTTTACCAAGCATGATGTCCTTCTTCAGGGACTGATCCCTCCTGGCAACATGTCCAAAGTATGTAAGATGCAGTCTCACCATCTCTGCTTCCAAGGGGCATTCTGGCTGTACTTCCTCCAGAACAGATCTGTTTTTTCTTTTGGCAGTCCATGAGACACTCAATATTCTTCTCCCAACACCACAATTCAAAGACATCAGTTCTTCTGTCTTCCTGATTCATTGTCTAGCTTTCACATGTATATGATGCAATTGAAAATACCATGGCCATGAATAGCTTTACAAAATCCCTTATACCATATATTTAAAATCTAAAAAAAAAAAGTTATATTTAAAATTTTCATGCCCATCAAATGATATGAGGACATTAATTATAGTGACAAATTTATTTCTTCTTCTGCTCCTCTTACCCTCACTGTTTCGGTATTTGTCCTACATTTTGAGATTTTCCACAAATGTCTGAGAATCGCAGGCTATCTATGATATTTAAGACTACAACAGTACGAAAACAGACAGGAAGCTATGAGTTGAATGTTGATTTTTGTTTGCTGGTGAGTTTCAGTGTAGTTGGTCTATCAGGGGCTCAGCTCTTAAGGGCTCCCCAGCTGTCAGTGTCTGTAGGCCTTATCTCTGGAGAGTTCCCTTGCCCCTGCTAAGAGAGGAAGCTAAGTGTAATGGAGCATGGAGTGGGGTAGAGGTAGATAACTAGTTACAAGTTTACTGGCAACTAGTAGGAAGGAGGCTGGCTCTCACCTTATTTTCACTAAGACGCTCTGTTTTCATCTGCGCCTATTCCTAAGAGCAGAGCCTCTTTGGCATCCCCTTACCGGGGAGTAAAACCACTGTATCCCATTACAGAGGAGCAGCAGGGAGCAAAGGGTATCATCTGGAGGATATAACTCAATTTTAACATTGTTCTCAATTGATTGCTTTTCGAGATTCTGCCTCATCAACAAGCTTACTTCCCCTACCCTATCCATCCCTCAATCCAGGCATTTAGTTTTCAGCATTCTAAGATGTGCTTAACCATCATTCTTCTATTTGTGTTTTTCAGCTTTTAAACATTTATTAAATATCCTCTGCTATCACTTTTCTATATCTTTTTGTATTCTTGTGGATTTCATGCTTTTTTAAAAAAAAGGAAAACCAGACTCTGCTGCTGTTTTAGTGAAATTAGGGAGCAGGAAAAAAATGTGTCATGCTTAACCAGATGTCCTTACCTTCATCCAAGTCCAGTTTTAGAACATGAGTCAGATTCTATCATTCCCCCACTTCAAACCTTCCAAAGGTGTGCTGTGCTATCAGAATAAAATCTACCCTCCTGACTGCATCTGCACCTACCACCTTTTGCCTTCTTTGCTATGCTCCAGCCACAGTAGCCGTTTCTATTCCCTGAATAAACAGCCAACCTCTTCCCACATGCCTTAGTGGCTTTGTCCTTAACATCATCTTTGCTTCCCCCATCCTCCCCCCACCTCTACCAGATACTAATGTAACCGGGTTCTTCTCATCTTTTTTTTTAAATTGTGCTTTAGGTAAAAATGTGCGGATTAGTTTCTCATTACAAAAATTTATACACAGATTGTTTTCTGACATGGGGTGGATTCCCTGCAATATGTTAGCACTGTCCCCCTTTCCACGGTGGGTCCAGTTTTCCTGTCTCTTCTTGCCTTCTCGTCTTTGCTTTTGCAGAGGTACTGCCCATTTGGTCCCATACTGGGCTGAACTAACAAGCATGTTCCTCATGTGTGTTACTGTTTCTTTTCTAGGCCACTCTAATGTTTGGCTGAAAGGTGGACTTCGGGAGTGGCTTCAGTTCTGAGGAAGCAACGTATCCAGGGGCCAGAGTCTCAAGAGTTCTTCCAGTCGCTGTGAAACCAGTAAGTCTATTTGTCTTCTGTTTTTGTTAATCTAAATTTTGTTGTACATTTTTCTCCTGCTCTGTCTGGTGCTGTCTGTTGTGATCCCTATCAGAGTGGTCAGTGATGGTAGCCAGGTACCCTCTAACTCTTCTGGGCTCAGGCTGGTGAAGGGTATGGCGCATGTGGTCCCCTTGTCATTATTTTAGGCAAAGATCTAGTTATTCTTCAATATTCTTTCTCTCCTTCTTTCTTGGAAATAGAATGCCCAATTTTTAGCTCAGCACATGGCCACTCAGAACAAAGACTATAATTTCCAACCTTTCTTATAGCTATGTATGGCCAGCCAAATTGTACCCAGTGGGACGGAATTCAAAATTGTAAAGTTAACTTACAGGAAAGGTCCTTAAATGGAAGAAGCTTGTTCCTTTTACCATCTCCATACCTCCCATACCTCCCATTCCTCCCTTCCCTCCTGGCTGGGATGTGGCAATGATGTCTGGAGAGCAAAGGACCATCACAGGCCGGAAGTGGAGGATGTGTAATAAGGATGGCAGAGAAACAAGACAGAGGACAACAGATCTTCGTTATTGCGGAATGCCATTCGGCCCTAGAATGCTTGCCTACAGACTTCATTTTACATGGCAAAGAAAGAAACAACATTTTTTAAGCCACTTCCTTATTCTGGGTTTTCTATTACTAACAGTTGAATCTAATCCTCATGGACACAGGGCTCAGGTTATATGCTATATCCTGAGTGATGTCCCTCATCCCAAGTCACTTTCTATCACAGTGCTCTGAGTTATTTTCCTTATAACATTTCTTATTAATTAGGTTGTCTTTTTATTCCCGAGTTGTCAGGGTTCTTATTACATTCCAGATGCAAGCCCCCTATCGGACAGTTGACTTACAGATATTCTCTCCCATTCTGTAGACTAACTTTTTACACTCTTGGTGGTGCTTTTTGGTAGCTAAAATGTTTTCAGTTTTGATGAAATTCAATTTATCTGTTTTTCCTTTTGTTGCCTATGCTTTTGGTGTCATATCTGAGGAACCATTGCTTAATCTAGGTCCCCAAGATTTATGTCTATGTTTGCTTCTAAGACTTTTACAGTTTTGGCTCTTACATTTAGGTCTTTAATCTATTTTGAGTTAATTTTGTACATGGTAGGAAGTGGGGAGGGAAGACTAACCTTTTGAATAACAAGTATTATAGCTAAAACTATAAACTATACCACCAAGTATCTACATGATTTGCTTTTAAAAAATCATTTAACGTAGTTTCAAAACTCTAATTATATTTGAAAGCAACAGCAACAAAAAATTAAACCCATTACCATGAAGTTGATTCCAACTCATAGTGACCCAATAAGGCAGAGTAGAACAACCCTGTAGAGTGGGATTTGAACTGCTGACCTTTTGGCTAGCATCCATAGTTCTTAACCACTATGACACCAGGGTTTCCTTTTTCTTTTTTTTTGAGACAATTAAGGAGAATTGAGCATGGCTCTAGCATAAGATACTGAGTTAATTTTGTTAGCTATATTAATGGTACCCTGACTATATTTTTAAAAAGTCGTTATCTGTTAGAACATATACCAAAGCATTTAAAGAAGAAAAATGGTGATGCTTGGTATCTGCTTTAAAATGTTCTAGCAAACAATAACAACAAAAACTGTGTGTAGAGAAATACATGCAATAAGAACAGCAGAAAGCTGATGGCTGCTGAAGTCAGGTCATGGTTTCACCAAAATTCATTGTACTCCTTACTTTTATGCGTGTGTGAAAATTTCTTCAATAAAAGGCTACGAAACAGCAATCAAATTGATTATCACATTAACAATAAATTATAAATTATAAAACATTCACGCAATAACTCTTTGGAATTAGTCTTCTCAAATCCCGAGACATACCTATATATACAGAGAACATAAACGAGGTAAGAAGTCAGGAAATTCATTTATTTACTTTAATAATATTTATTAACTTTCCCAAGTATATATCCACAATTACAGATGCCCCTTCTTTTTTTATTGTGATTAAATGAAAGTATACAATCCAAATTAATTTTGCATACCTGTCTACCTGTACCTCCTGCTCTCCTTGCCCAGTGACAGCACACTCTTTGTTTTAATTCTGTACTTGTTGCATCCTCTTAATGATCTCTTGTCCCTCTTCTCCATGCTCTTCTCTCCTACCTAGAAAGAGACCAATAGGACAGCATCCTATAAATGCACAGAACCATAAAGTACACCCACCATGTGCTCATACTGTGTTCCCAAGTCCAGTCCATTCTTGTCTGAAGAGTTGACCTCAGTAGTGCTTTCTGGACAGGGGCAGCAACAGGTCTAGTAGCTACGCTTCCAGGGGATCCCCCAGGCTGTCAGACTATCAGCTCTGGTCTTTTAGTAGAGTTCTTGAGTTGCACCCCTCTTTTTCTCATGTTAATACCTCCTTTTTTTAATTACTCTTCGCTTGGTCCTGATATCAACACAATATTAACTTCATATCATCAAAAGCAAGGAACATCCATATCAAACAGGCAGACTGTCTATAGTGCTATCAAATATTGTAACAACATTATTTATAAATGTCATTTTTAAAATGTAATTCACCATGAGGAAACATTCAGCCAAACACAAAACATGATCATTTCTACAAGGCAAAAAGGCTGAACTCTTAAAAATGTCAGTGTCATGCCAAAAAAAGAAAAAGTGAGAGGGCTGTTTTAGAGCAAGAGACTACAGAGACAGACCAACAAAGGCAACATATGAACCTAGATTGGATCTCAGCTCAGGGGAGGTTATAAACAGTTGTAAAGTTATAAACAGTTATAAGCATTTTGGGGACAAGTAGAAAACTGTGCACATGGACTGGGTATTAGATGATATGGAATCATTGCTAATTTTATAGATGTCATAATAAAATTCTTGTTTTCTAGAAAAATGTACTTATCCTTAAAAGGCATCCACTGAAAATTTGAGGTGTGAAATACCATGATATCTGAAATTCACTTTCAAATCAATTAGCTTGTGTGACAATGTAACTGTTAATTGTCAATTGCAAAGTTAGGGAATGGTCCACAGGATCTCTCTCCCTTCTGACACCAGCTGCAGAGTTCAGAGGTTCTCCAAACCACCCTGGGGTTCTGTAATTCATTAGGAAGACTCACAGAACTCAGTGAAAGCTGCCATACTCACAGCTGTGGTTTGTTACAGCTCCAGGATAGAGACTAAAATCAGCCAAAGGGAGACCTGCACAGACGAGAGTCCAGAAGGGTTCCAAACACTGGTTCCAGCTGTCCTCTTCCCCACAGAGTTGTGGGCAGTATTCACTCCTCCTGGTAACAATGTGCCAATACACACAGAGTATTCAAACCAGGGAAGCTCATCTGAGGCTTCGTGCCCCGAGTTTTTGCTTGTGCTCCACCCGACTCGACAGCACTTGGCTTGGCTGGCTCCATACATAAACAGGAATGACTACCTATATTGATGACCTCAGGCCTCAGTCCCTCAGGAGGCTGAGCTGGGTCAAAGCCCCCATCCTAGATCGCTTTGCTGCTATCTAGCAGGTCCGTGGCCCCAAGGTATACAAAGCCACTCCATCACTTTGAAATGTTATAAGTAGTATGAGGCCATACTGGAGGAGGGTGGGTCCTAATCCAAGCTGCATTTCCTCATATAAAAGAAGAGAGATACAGAGATGAGGAAAGATGGCCACATGATGAGAGAGACCAGCATTACACTGCGGCTGCAAGCCAATAAAATCTGGGGACACCAGAAGTCAGGAGAGATCAGGAGGTATCTTCACCTAAAGGTCTGGAGAGAGCATAGCCCCACCAATATGGTGGTTTGGATGGACTTGTAGGCTTAGAGTTGCGAGACAATAAATTTCTCTTCTTAAAAGTCACCCAATTTGTGCTATTTTGTTACTGCAGGCCCAGGAGACAAATACAGATTCTGGTGCTAGGAACTGGGGTACTGCTGTAACAAGTACCAAAAAGGTAGAAGTGGCATTGGAATTAGGTAATGGGTAAAGGCTGGAAGGGTTTTGAGGTGCTTGCTAGTCAAGGTCTAGGCTGCCTTGATGAGACTATTGGTACTGGATGGGCATTAAAGGTCATTCTGGTGAGGGCTCAGAAAGACATGAGAATTGCAGAGAAAGCATCTGCTGTCATGAACAGAATGTGCTAGAAATGTAGACATTAAGCATGCTCCTGGTGAGACCTTAAAAGGCATAATGAACATTACTAGACCTCACTAGCCTTTCTTCTTAAAGGCTTCAATTCTCTTATCTGTATAATGGGGATATCTACCTGCAAAAAAAATTTTTTTTTATTGTACTTTAGATGGTTTATAGAGCAAAGCAGCTTCTCATTAAACAGTTAGTACATACATGGTTCATGACATTGGTTAACAAGGCCATGACATGTCAACACTCTCCCTTCTTGACCCTGGGTACCCTATTACCAGTTTTCCTGTCCCCCCTTACCTTCTAATCCTTTTACCTGAGTTGATGTACCCCATTAATCTGAGTTTTGTTCTATGGGTCTGTCTCCAAAACATGGGCAGTTCAGATCTACCAGATGCTCCTTGGAAACTCTACGAAGCAGTTCTACAGTGGCCTATATGGTCACTACGAGCTGGTATCAGCTTGATGGCAGTGAGTTTAATCTTTGGCTAAAAGGCTGAAACTCTGGAGTGACTTCATCATTAGAGCTACAAAAGTGTTCACAGGTCATACTCTTAGAGTTTCTCCAGTCTCTGTTGAGCCAGTAAATCTGGTCTTTTTTTTTTTTCTTTTTTTTTCAGTTAGAATTTTTTCTGCATTTTTCTCCAGTCCTGTCCAGGACTCTCTACTGTGATCCTTGTCATAGTCAGTGGTGGCAGCTGGGCATCATCTAATTATAACTTAGTAAGGTTTTTAAGTGGAATAAACAGAAGGCAATGAGCCTCCCAAAATTCAGTACACTAAAAGTAGTAAGAAGTAAATGAAATGACAAGGATATGCATGGTCTACTGGGCAGGAGCCAGTCACCAATAGTGTTGTATAGGGACCTGCATGGTCAAGGGGTTTTGCTGCCTTTTCAGTAGGATACTCAACAGATATTTGTTGACATTTCTACATTTTCCATGAACTGTTTTTATAATCAGAAGAAAATAACAAATGTTATTTCTTAAGGAGTAAAAATTAGTCATCTATTTCATTCCCAAAGAAAGAAAAGATCACAGAAATGCTTCAACTTGCTGACACCCAGAGAAATTCTACCGGCTAGATAGTGAGGTCGTAGCAGTAAGATAAGGATTTTACTAAGGAAATTTATGAACTAGTGCAGGGTTTTCCAAACTGTTCAGCAGGCTGGAGAATGTCAAGACCAATTGAAGTTGGTGACTGGAAAGTATATTCCCAAGGCTTCCCACTCTATCCTGCTTTTCAAACTTCCAACTACAATAGCTTTGCTTTTACCTATTTGTCACATGGGGGTTCTGTAAGACAAATCTGAACAAAGGATTCTGTACTTCTAAAAGGAAACCTTGGTGGCACAGTGGTAAAATGCTATGGCTACTAACCAGAAGGTCAGCAGTTCAAATCTACCAGGCATTCCTTGGAAACTCTATGGGGTGGTTCTACTTGTCCATAGGGTTGCTATGAGTTGGAATCAACTTAATGGCAGTGGGTTTGGGGTTATGCCTTTAAAAGGTTTGAAAATCATTGGTCTAATAAAAGAAAAAGGTGCTCTGCTGGCACAACGGTCATACGCTTGGTGGCTAAAAAAGGTTGGTGGTTGGAACCTACCCAAGTGCCTCTGTGGAAGAAAGAGCTGGCAATCTGCTCCTGTAACAATTGTTGTTATGTGTCAGCCGGTTGGTTCTGACCCATAATGACCCTCTAGGACAGAGCAGAGCTGCCCCACTGGCTTCCAAGGAGGGGCTGGTGGATTTGAACTGTCAACTTTTTGGTTAGCAGTGAAGCTCTTGATTACTATGTCACAGGGCTCCAAGCCTCGGAAACCATGTGGAACTGTTCTGTTCTGTCACAGAATGTTGTGATGACAGCACTCAACAAACAACAAATAAAGGAACAAAGTGAAATGAGGCTGTTGGAGCAGCTCAGTCTAGAGGTAAGATGGGAAGGTGGAGACGAGGGGACAGTTGTTTGAATGACCGCGGGAAGTACAAGGCAGAGTGTGTTGTCACAAGGTAGGGAGTACGGCTAGAGTTGTGTAGAGGTGTGCATGCGGCAAAATGGCAAATTGGCTTGGATTGTAAGCTTTCACTTAAAGCACAAGAAAATATTTTAAAAGAAAAAGAATAAAGTGACAACTGCAAGGCAGCCCTGTACTACAGAAAGAAGACTGGACTTCAGGATCCAAGTTCTGTTACAGTTGTTACATACATCCTACAGCCATGTAGAAGGCACAATTCTAGTTTTCTTACCTCTAAAATGACATTTTCCACGATACATTTTATATTTTATTATTTTTTTATTATGACTGAGTAAAAATGTACATTCCCATATAAATTTACATGCCCATCTATATGCAGCTTCCACTGTTCTCCCTGCCCGGTGACAGCACACTCTTCCTCTCTGCTCCATACATGTCTCATCCTCCCAACAGTCTCTTTTCTCCTCCTCTCCACCCACTCTCCTTCCTCCAGCCAGAGGTCAGCAGGATGACATCCTATAGATGCATAGAACCATAAAGTGCATCCAATATATGGTCACTCTGCATCGCCAAATCCAATCCATTCCTGTACGAAGAGTGACCTTCATTATGATTTATAGGCAAGAGCAGCATCAGGGCCAGGGCCATTCTCCCAGGGGAACCCCAAAGCCGCTGGACCATCAGTTGCGGTCTTTTAGTGGAGGCCTCAGGGTGCAGCCCTTTTTAGTCTTGTGTTGCCAGTGAGACTCAACTTAGTGAGCTCCATCTCGGCTATCACTGGTGGTGGCCGGGCACTCCGCGATACATTTTAATGTCACTCATTCAATCAACACTTGCCTATGTGCCAAGGTTACAAATTATTCTTATAGTCATCTAAAATACTAGCAAAGAAAGCGAGTAAAGAACATGTCGATGGTATCTTTATGTGACAAGCTGGGCCTTGGAGAATGACAAGTTTGTCACCTCCCCCCAAGAGTAAACCCACTGCCGTGGAGTACATTCTGACTCAGTCACCTTGTAGGACACAGCAGAACTATCGAAGTAGGCTATCCAAGGCTGTAAATCTTTACAGAACTGTAACATCTTTCTTCCCTGGAGTAGCTGGTAGGTTTCCATTTGATGACCTTTCGATTAACAGCCAAGCGCTTTTCACCACTGTGCTACTAGGGTTCCTCGAGAAGTTTGCCAGTTGATTAAAAAGTGGGGGCATTACAGAGAGAATTGCACTGTTGAAGAGGACGGTATTAATAAACAGCTACCACTGAATGAATGCTTAGTCTATGTGCAGAATTCTGTTCTCACAACAACCTGCAGAAGTAGATATTATCTACTTCTGCAAATCGTGAAACTCTTCGGTGGAGGGTCAGATGTGCAACTGCGTCTGTCTGATCCCAAAGCCAGGGCTCTGGTTCAAGTACGTACATATACCGAACAGCTGTGAAGTAGCAGGCGTGCTGCTGGAAAGGTGGTGAGCGAGGAGGCTGGAAACGTAGGCACCTACGTTTGGCAGCAACTTAGGCAAAGGACGACTGGGCTGGAAATTGAGATAGCAGTATTAAGTCCACGATTCCGAATAAATACGCGTGTATATCTGTAGTCCGGCTCTCTCTATTGAAAGGGCCTAGACCAGAAGTAGTGACACACCAAACCGCGTTTAGTGATGGGGCCACAAGAACTGCGCTCCTAGATGGCTTTTCTGCCACTTCTTATCGCCACCTCGCGGCAGATCTGGAGCCCTTCACCGGCCTCCGCCTTCTGCGCAGTGCAGCGGCACCCTCGGCTCCTCCGATGCACTGGAGAGAAGACCCCGGCGCGTGCCACGTCGGCCGCCATTAACCCCCCGCGCACACCTGGAACGAGAACCGCACCCAGAGAGGAAGAATCCGGGTGGGCGGTGCCCGGAACAACGGAGCTGAAACCTAGTGCGGTGGGCGGGGTCTAGGCGTTTATCCATTTCTCATTGGATATTATCACTGTCAATCTCGGCTTCCTTCCGCACTTCTGAAGGCAGCCGTCTGATTTATGGCAGGCGGGGCGGGGCGGGGTGGTAACTTCCGGTGTGGAGAAGAAAGTTGGGCAGGAGGCGGGGCCTCGAAGAGGGAAGAGGAGGAAGGGGGAAGGCCAGGCGGTGCTGGCTGTAGCTTGTGCGGTAACTTCGGCTCTCCTCCGGGCAGACGATGGACAGCCAAGGCAGGAAAGTGGTGGTGTGCGATAACGGCACTGGGGTAAGAAGCGCGCGGTAGGGAAGCTATGGTGGGCACAGGCCTCGGAGGGATGTGCAGGGGGCGCGCAGGCCCCTCGGGGTTCGCCTCTGGGCCGGGCCCGGAGCTGCAAAGGGGCACTGGCGAACGCTTGCGGTCTCCGCGGACTCGGGGAGCAGACAGGCCGAGCCCTGGTCTCTTGGGAGCCCGCCACCCCCGCAGCGCTCCTTGTCAGGGCGGCGGGCGAAGCGGGGGGTGCACGGAAATCCCACCTGCTGCCCCTTGGGGAACCAGCTCCCCGCATGCGCGGGGGAAATTGGATCAAAATGCCAGAAGGGGTAAAAGGCAGAGTTTGTGTAATTAGAGATAGGTTCATCCTTAGGGTCTCTGTATGTGAAAAGGAGAAAGATCAAGAGTCCTTCCTCTTCCTGTACATTGAAGATACTGAACTGGAGGCAGGAAACGGGTTGAAAGAAAAAAAAAAAGGAAGTGCTGTCATGCATGCAGTGGGCCTCACCCCTTCGTAGGGAGGGTTTTTTTTTTTTAGGTAGGGGGAGGCCAGATCGGCAGCTTCTGTTTTACTTTTTTTGTTCTGTATGTTGGTAATGTGGCCTTGGGGCCAGCTAACGGAGACCACCAGGCGCCATAGGATTGTGTTGGGACATCTAGGACCTTGCAAGCCCCAAGTGTTCATTTCGCTGACCTTGTGGGGGAAGGGAAGTTAATCAGTTTGAGTCTTCTCCCCCCTTTTCCTTAGGTGCAGAATGCAGAGGTTATTTTTTAAGAGCCTGAAACTCAATTATAAGTCTGACGAGCACTGATTTAGAAATGATAAGCAAATTGTTTCTTTCAAACGCTCTCATGTATTTGGGGCAGCAGAGTCAATCAGCAAATTAGAAGATGGCAATGTTCCGTATTCTGGATGGGTTCTGTACTGGTCGTGTTCCCTTACATCACAGCGCTTTGTAACCATTTTGCAGTTGCAGCGTTTTGTGACTTTTCCCCCTCTTCCCAGAAATGTGACATATGAATTAAAATAGGTTTTACTTGAACTTGAAACACTTCATAAAAACTCAGGTGTTAAGGTGAAAAATACCTAGTGCTTACTTCCATACTACTGCCCTTGATTGAATATGTTGTGGGTTTTTTTATTTGTTTGCAAGTAATAAGTATATACTAGCTTCATGTGAATTAAGTTACGAATTGACAAGAGTAAAAAAAGTTGTCGCATAATGGGATATCCATACAAAATGGAATATGTGTGTGTTTATAAAGATTTATTGCGATGGAAACATGTCCAAGATGTTAAGTTTTAAGGAAGCTTTAGAGTGATTCCCTATTTGTGGGCATTCTTCATAAAAGAGACACATCCACACACTTGTATCTGTATTTGAAGGCTTTGGAGGCATGCGTAAGAAATGTGCATAATGGGTTACCTGTGAAGAGTAGGGATGAGGAAGTAGGGGCTGTAGGGAAGAAGGCAGTGTTTTTTTTTTTTTACCATGAACACATATGGATACCTTGGTGGTGTAGTGGTTAAGTGCTACGTCTGCTCCCTGAAAAGTGTGTAGTTCAAGTCCGCCATCCACTCCTTGGAAACTCTTTGGAGCAGTTCTGCCGTGTCCTACAGGGCATGGACTCCGTGGCAGTGAGTTACGAACAATTTATTACTTTTACAGTAAAAAACTCAGTTAAAGGTGCTTTTTAAAGAAAGCCTGATTTCCACTAGTTTCAAGCAGACCTCTAAACAAACAGAACTTTAAAAATTGAATTGAAACATTTTTTCATATGGCTATGTCTGATACTGTCCTTAAGAGTCTGAGCCACCAGTGTTTTAATGGTGCTCCTCATCCTTGGACAGTTCTGGGCAATAAGACCTGTATTTGTAGTATGTATGAGTTTTCCAATACTCTATTAGAATATGAATGTGAACTATAAGATGGCTCATTTTTATGTTACTGTTTTGTTGAGGTGATGTTAGAAAGCTGATTGTATGTATGTTTGGATTAGTTTTATGTCTAATTCACTTAAAATTCTGGTTTCTTTTTTTTAATTGTGATAAAGTGCAAGTATACAATCCAAATTAAATTTGCAAGCCTGCCTATCTGCAGCTCTTTCTGCTCTCCTTGGCTGGTGACAGCACACTCCTTTTTGTTCTGTATGTGCCCTATCCTCTTAGCAATCTCTTGTCTCGTCCTCTCCACCCTCTCCTCTCTCATCTAGAAGGAAACCAGAAGGACAGCATCCTGTAAATGCGTAGAACCATAAAGTACACCCAACATTTGTGGTCACACTGTGTCCCCGAGTCCAGTCCATTTTTGTCTCAAGAGTTGAACTCAGTAGTGTTTTCTGGTCAGGGGCAGCAGCAGGTCTGGGGCTGTGCTCCCAGGGGAATCCCCAGGCCATCGGCCTGTCAGTTGTGGTCTTTACTTAGTAGAGTTCTTGAGCTACGCTAAAATTCTGGTTTCTTAAGACAAAAAGATCAGTTACTATGACATAAATAAGAAAAATGTCATTAATTCAGATAGAAATTACGTATTTGGTGTTAAGTTTCTGGTTATTTCTGAAATTTACTCTGATTTCCTCTATATATACTTAGTTTAAAAGGATAAAATAGTTCTGGTGATCAGCAACCAGGAATGCTGTGATTATTTCTGAAAATTTAGAAGGTTAAGAACCTGTTAGATGCTGTCTTGTTTTTTACTGCTTTTACTTCTGGACATGAACAGTCATCTTGATCGTATTTTAACTACTAGAAGTCATAGTGTTTCCTTCACAGTTACATATTAAAGAAGATACTCAAATTTAATTTTAAAAAATTACTTTAGAAAAATAGTTGCTGCTCTAAATTATTGTCATTTGCCT
Organism: Heterohyrax brucei; assembly: GCA_028571685.1. Taxonomy (NCBI): domain Eukaryota; kingdom Metazoa; phylum Chordata; class Mammalia; order Hyracoidea; family Procaviidae; genus Heterohyrax; species Heterohyrax brucei. The sequence continues at coordinate 47,194,015 of CM053162.1, forward strand.
CTTATACACTTTAGGGTTTAAAATTCTGATGATTTTCTTAAACGTTTTGACAGACCCCAAATTGGCTGTTCTTAAGAATGGTTGGATTTTTATGATCATGTACTAGTTGGTGTTCTGTACCGTTTCCTCACTAGTTCCCAGCTATGCACTGTCTCCTTAGGGTGAGCTGGAGGAGGAGTACTTGAAGTTTGTGTGCTTTGGCCTCATAACTGTTCAAACCTGACTAGAATAAAAAAACCGTTGCTGCTCAGTTGATTCCAACTCATAGGGACCCTATAGGACAGTGTGGAATTGTTCCATAGAGTTTCCAAGGAGCATCTGGTATATTTGAACTGTCGACCTTTTGATTGGCAGCTCTAGCACTTCACCACCACACCACCAGCGTTTCTGGTTGACCCTATAGGGCAGAGTAAAAGCGCCCCGTAGAGTAGTGTCAAAGGAGCACCTGGTGGATTCAAACTGCCAGCCTTTTGGTTAGTAGCCATAGCACTTAACAACTACTCCACCAAGGTTCCCACCAGCTAAAATACACCTCTTGACAGTAGCCAGGTAGGGAAAACCGTGGAGACCTGTGAGACTCTAGGTTCAGGTGCCTTTTGAAGAGTTGGGCCCAGGAGTTTGCTCTGAATTTGTGTATCCTGTTGCCAAACTTGACTGGTTTCCTGTGAGTTCACCCACAGTGAAGGCTTCCGGCGTACCTACCATGTTACTGACAGGATGCTTCAGGTCTGTTGATGCAAAGTAGCTTATAATGCTAGAATAGTTGTATTTTCATTTATGATACACATTCGTGATTGATTAAGGCCTGATTTATGCTAATGTATGTTTTGAACTTCAATCACACTAAAGGCAAAATGTGTTTGAAATTTGATCGAACTAAAAGTAAAATGGTCTTTTGACAGCTTAGAAGTGTTCCATACTTGAAAAATTTTGGAATAAATAGAATGTATTGTTGTGGCCTAAGATGAGAATGATCACTATGCAGTTAAATTAATGAACACATCCATACCACCAGATAAAATTACTAAGGAAAAATGCAAATTAAACCAGCCCAAATGGTGCTTTATAAATCCCAGATTGCTTTTTGAAGGGAAAAGTATATTTTTAGAGTGGATGTAGATGGAATTTGTCTTCCTTTTTACTTGAAAGAACATTATACTATGCATGTTCTTACCACTTGATGACTCAGTGGGAGGTAAGGGAGCAAGTTTAAACCACAGTGCTGTGAAGAGGAAACTATATATGGTAAAATCTATTTCTTAAACACAGCCTGATTGCATACAGTGAGAGAACTAAGTCACCCAGTCTTATAATGATGATTGGAGTAGGGGAGGAATTTCAAAGAACAAAATGATACCAAATGAGTAGTTTAGCAAAGAATGTTTTCTTTGTGTTTTTACATTATGGCTTAGACTTTTTTTAAATACTGATTTTTTTTTGGCAAGAAAGGGAATGTCAGACTAAATAGCATAATTTTGTATGTTTGAGAAATAGGTTATTTCAGTTATATTCTTGGTGTGGTAGCTCTTTCACATTTGACATGAAGGTACATACCAGTGAGTAGTGTAGTTATTGCCATCTGAGTTAAAGACCCCAAGGCCCCTGGAGGAGTGCCATATTGGGTTACTATGGTGGTATCTACTTCCACTAAGCTTCTGCTTAAATAGAACAAGTTATTTTATTGTAAGTTATATCTTGAATTTAAGTTAAAGCCATATTTTCTTTGTAAAGCACAGCAATACAGGTTTTTGAATGTTTTTAGAATTTTTCTGTAGATTCAGTGTTATAAAAATGGTGTGGTGTCCTCAAACCTGTCTGACTTCACAAGGGGGAGGAGAGAGAATCAAGATTGATCATCAGCCCAAGGCCAACCTTTTTAGCAATTCTGACACCAGCTGTCCCTCCCCAGTGCTCTCAGCTTCTCTCCCGAGTTTGGTGAATGATGGCAGTGGCCGCACAGAACTCAGAGACCGCATTCACAATTACGGGATTTATCAGGGAGGTAACAGATTGCAGTTCTTTCGTCATTACAGCTTCTCCTCAGTGAAGCCCACTTGCAGGCCTCTTCCACAGCCTCTAGAGTTTTCAGGTTTTCCTTTGCTCAAGGAACTGTTTCAGAGCTCTCTAGCCCCTGAGTGAGTGCCTGGAGGCACCTCCCACCCCAGCAAGCCTCCTGCCTGAAGACGTGCAGCTCCCTTGCAGTACCGCCGTACTGTCTGTAGCCACCTAGCCTGTTAGCAGGGAAGGTCGCCAAGCCTTCTCCCATTCTGCTGGGACTGTTGCTGCTTCTCACCGTCTCACACCTTTTCCAGTGTGTCTCCTGAGTCTAGGAGGCTGTTAGCACAGGGCCCCTGGGTTGAAAAGACTCACTCTGTACGTTGCTCTTCTTGATGGTAATAAGATCCCTCTTTTTAGGATTGGCTCCCTTGTAATCAGCAACCAATCCCCTCATTAGGTTTCATGTACCTTATTTGTGTAGTCCCATCCCCCACGAGGAAACCCTGGTGGCTGGAGTGGTTAAGTGCTGCTAACCAAAAACTCGCAACAGGTGCTCCTGTATGGGGCACTTCTGCTGTATCCTGTAGGGTCACTGTGAGTCAGGATTGCCTCTGTGGCAGTGAGTTTTTGGTGTATCTCCCTACACAAAGGTTCATGCACCTTATTTGTGTTAGGAAAAGTGTCCAATCCTCTTTTTTGTGTAGTCCCACACAGTTATTTTGTGAGAGCCACATGAGGATGACTAAAAGACCCACGTAAAATAATTTATTATACCTCAAGAGGTCTCAAATTTTGTCTTCTGACTTAGGCATTGGTAAATGTTTTAGCAATTAAAATACATTTAGATAAGAATTTAAAAATCCAAACTCTTCATCTGAGCAATTATAATCAGAAAACTTGGAGTGTTAAGATTATTTGCTGACTTTTCATTTGTCATGTTTCTGAGTGTGGAGCTCAGAATAAGATGGAGTCACATCAGCCCTTGACACCCTTCACCTGTCACCAGGCTAGTCTCCCACTTTCACCTTTGAGGACTAGGTTTGTGGGGCTGTAAGAAAACATATCTGAGTACTGTGTTTTATGTAGGTTCTAAAATGGAAATGTGAACTGAGTAGACAAGAATTCAGGCAATATTATGACTATAAAACTTGATAATTTCAGGTCAATTTTTTCATAAAAGTATTAATCTGCTTAAGTCATGACATGAGCATATCTTTGAAAAGGTCTATTTACAAAAGACAAATGAAATTCTGGATGGCAGAGTGGTCTATGCTATTTATAATTAAACATGGTTCATGGACATCATTTTCAGCAAGATTGCTGTAGAAGTCCCTGGAAATACTAAAATTTTGTATTTTGAAAGGTCAGAAAAGGCAAGTGAATTTAAGGTTGTTGGTAAGTTTTAACCACCTTCAAACAACAGAGTTCCTTGTACAGAATACTTTCTGTCATGACATAGATTAATAATTTCTGTCCACCTTTGTGTTACTACTGTTTGTAATAAGTAAATTAATAAATAAATAAATAACATGAGGGCTTCATATCATGTGTGCACTTTATGGTACTGGGCATCCATAGGATGTCATCTGGCTGACCTCTTACTGGACGCGGGGGAGAGGGTGGAGAGGAGAGGATAGGCGATTATTAGGAGGACATGACACGTACAGAATGGAGAGGAGGAGAGTGCTGTCACCGGGCAGGGAGAGCAGTGGGAGCCACTCATTGGTGGCTATGCAAATTTACATAGGATTGTATATTTTCACTCAGTCATAATAAATAAATAAATAACATGAGGACAGTATCTGCCTTCATTATTCCATTAACTTCACAAGAAGGAAGGCGAATCAAGATCAACATCCCATAGCTGATTGATGGGAGGCAAGGTCCTCCTGTCTGCTGTCTTTACTAATTCTGACACCAACCGCGCATCCCTGGACACTCTCTCCTCCTCTGCTGGGCTTGGTAGTTCAGTACAGTGGCCACACAGAACTCACAGACCGTACTTAGGTTTTGGGTTTTAGTAAGGAAGCAGCAGTTACACTATAAGCTCAGGAACTCCCGGGGCATATTTCCATCCGGACAGCCTCTTTCCAGCCGTGATTGCCGACGTGCCTCTCTCTGGACTGCTGTCCTTCAGGCCTTGCTGCTGGATCTCTGCTGTCCTAATAAGCATTACTTCTCTCTCTTTCTCCCTGTCTCTGTCCTCCTTCCTCCCTTCACTGTCCCTTTTCTCCTCTTTCTCCTGTTTCCAAGGATACTGTGTCTAAAGAATGTACTAGCTCCTGGCTGTTCTTCCTTGGTGATGGTGGGATTGTCTTTTTCCCACCTCTGGGATGGCTCATTTCAAGCCCAGCAGGATAGTAATCCCCTAGATGGCCTACCTTGTGTGTGTACACTGCCTAGTCACCTGGGTGGGAGTTACAAGACCATGACAAGAAAGATCACACAAAAGCTACCTGTCAGTCACCACCTTCATTTAGTGTTGCTAGTTCTTAATTTTTGTAAGATACTGTTTGGTGCTTGGAGCCATAGAACAACAGGCTTTTTCTGAATACAAGATATATTCTGTGTTTAAACAGTAATCGTATACTTTCACGTCAGAAGCAAAGCATTTAATATTATTGATCATTTATGTAATTTGCTCTTCGTTTGTGTCAGCCGTTGTTATAGACAACTGAGATTCATCAGTAAACACAGAAGTCCTTTCCCAACATTGCTAGCATTGAATAAACACCTGCCACGTGGGGCTGCTACCACCCGTCTGTCAGTTTTGTCATAATGTGCTGGCTTTCATGTTGGTGTGATGCTGGGAGCTGTGCTCGTGGTAATTTCAAATACCAGCAGGGTCACCTGTGGTGCACAGATTCAGCAGACCCTCCAGACTAAGAGAGTAGGAAGAGAGGCCTGGAGATCTACTTCTGAAAATTAACCAGTGAATGAGAATACCTTGTGAATCACAATAGAATATTTTCTGACTTGCATGTTTTGAATGTGTCATCAGAAGGGATTAGTCTCTGGAGAATGTTGTCTTTGGTGAAGCAGAGGACCAGCAAGGGTATTGGAGACCCTCAGTGAAATGGATCAGAACCAGTGCTGCGACAGTGGACTTGAGCATGCAGTTGACAGGATGATGCAGAACCAAGAAGCATTTCGTTCTGTCGTACATGGGGTCAGCAGGAATCAGAGTTGGCTTGATGTCAGATAACAGTAACAAATGAGATGGAGACTGATGACATTTCCTTCTTTTATCTCGTTTCCTTCCCTCACCCTGAGGGAAGTTAAGCACTTGGCTGTTCACTGACATGTTGGTAATGTGGACCCGTTCAGAGATGCCACAGAAGAAAAGCTTGACAGTCTGCTTCCAAAAGGCCATGGTCTTGAAAACACTGGAGCACAGTACCACTCTGCTCACATGGGGTTGTTGTGAGTCAGGCTGCTCAGCAGTTGGTTTGGTTTTGGTCCCTTACCCTGGAGTTTTTAATTGCCTTTTCTCTTGTAATGTCTGCTCTTAAAAAAAAAGAGAGAGAAAGCATTTCAGTTTAAGAATTAACAACTCTTGGTTCTAGGTTCTATTTTCTTTTTACTGTGGCAGTTATTAAATCTCCTATCATCAGTTTCTCATGCATAAAATGGAAATATCAGTCAGTGATAGGGCTTCATTGGAGAAGTACACTATCTGAATGTGAAATTATATTAATCTAAATACTTAAGTAAAATGTAAGTGACCAAATATACCTAATAATGTTTGTTTTCATGTGATGCTGGTCTAGGTGCCATTTGGTTTTCCCATTTTGGAAAATGAAGTTGGTTAATTGAATTATCTAAGATGAATAAAATCTTGCTTTGGAATGGAAAGTTTTGTTGTGTTCATTTTCTAAAATTTATTTTTTAAAAAATACTTAGCATTTGTTGAATGTAGTTTGTCCATTCTCCCAAATACTTCTTGAGTGACCACTACATGCCAGGGCCTCTTCTAGGCATCCCAGCTCCATCATGAACTGCTCAGCATAGCTTCCTGCTGTCGTGTGGTTCTCCCTCTCATGGTTGGCTTAGGCACTGAAGAAACAGTTTTCAGTAGTGAGTGGGAGGAACTCTGGGAGGGGTCCCTACTGTAAAGGAAGTAAAAAGGAGATGATGTGATAGAGTGGCTACTTTGGGTGACTTCAAAGCACTGAAAATTTTCAGCATTGTATAAATGCAAAGTGATATTTTTCTGATACTGTTTATAAATGGCTATGTAAGCTAGTAAATAATACTAACCCTCTTTTACTGTTTCTTTCTAGTTTGTAAAGTGTGGATATGCAGGCTCAAACTTTCCAGAACATATCTTCCCAGCTTTGGTTGGAAGACCTATTATCAGATCAACCACCAAAGTGGGAAACATTGAAATCAAGGTAATACTTTTTTTATTGATAAATATGATGTAAACCTGTGAGGTGTTCTTTAAATTTTAAAATATGATCCATGAAAAATGTAAGAGGGGAGGTGAGAAGATACCAGATTTTGAATTTATGTCAACACCTAAACAAGGGCACAAAAACTGAAGCTGATACAATATGCTGACTTAAATTATTATTAATATAAACCAAAAAAAAATCAGCCTGATATTTTTTTGTTTTTTAATTCTATATATTTGTTTACTGTATGTTAGTGTCTCGCTGAGACCTTAGACTTTATTACCATGTTATCATGGCCTGATCCCCTTATTTCTTATATAAAATGTCAATTACAGTGGGTCTTATTTTCACTGATACCGTAACGGAGTGCCATCACATTCAGGAGGAAGCCATGCAGATCTTTATTTGGCCTTACACAGTTTGTCTTACTATGAGGAGAGAGGAGGGAACGTGGTTTTTGCAGAGTCATCGCACCTAACAGCAGAGACTCTACATTAAGAATGATAGCTTTTTTAAATAATACTTTAGAAGAAAGAAGTAATCAAAAGGACAGGGGTCACCAGTTACTGTAAATTCTTCAGATGGCCTACGGATCAGGTTATACAGAATGTAGTGGTAAAGTTTAGAGTTTCTTTTAGTGAATTATTTGTGAACAGGCCAGCATTGTTGGTCCTATCTGGGCAGTGTTTGGCAGGACTTCCAGGAACTGTAAGATTATGATGCATCTGAAATACGAGTTAGGGTTTACCTCTTTGGATATTTATTTGAGGTATCTAGGAAGATGGTAATGGGTGATAGAGATTTGCTACTTGCTAGTGCTCTGCTGTTGAGCATAGAGAATTGACTTACACAGTGACTGAAAATATAAACTGAAACTTAACCTTCTGTGTTAATTTTTTTAAGACTTACACAATAGTGAGTTATCCTGACCTTTGTCTTATTATGTTACAAAGAAAATTGAATGGGACACCTTAATTTGAGCTTTTTCATTTTTTAAAGCTCTTTTCTATTGGGAAATTGGTGAGATTCTTTATTCTCCTTTTGTGTACTCCTTTTGTTCTTACTAAAGTCATTAAATTCAACCTCAAATGAACTTGGACTTAAAATTTAACAAATGATAGTGGCAAGGATAAGCTGCTTCCTAATGAAGTTAAAGGTAATACTTTTTATGCAGTAGCAGGGTTTTTAGAGAAAGATGGCTTTTTTTAATCTATTTTAACAGACAGTAAAAATTTTTTTGATATTAAGATATATCATGTATAGCTATTTTTATTCTCCAGGATAGGCACAAATAATTACACATTACTTTACTCTCACTTTCTTGCTTTTTAAAACTAGCTGATAGAAATCAGACTTAAACCCAATAAGGCATTTTTGCCAAGGAATTTCCCCGGTACCATTTGCTCATATGGTTTGTCATTCCGTGTTCTGTTGGCTCAGTTCTGTTCAGTCTGCTCAGTCCCAGACTTTTCAAATTACATAGTTCTCTCAGTAGAAAACAGGAAAAGGGAGCTGTCAGATTTAACGTAAGTTCTAGAACTTGGGGGAAAAAACAACCCTGAACAATCTAACTCTCAGCCAACCCAGCTAGACCTTTTTCCATAATGAAAGTTCTTAAATTCAGTCATGCATTCAAGAAACTTGACATTTTGAAATTCCTGTGCCTGGTATGCTTTTTGTATCTTGTTAGCTAAAATGTGGCGGTAAACCAAAAAAGGTGAAATTTTTTAATTGCTTAATGAATTCATTTTCATTCAGGAGTGATGACTGTCCATATTAATTTGGCCCTAATTATTAATTCCATAAAATAATAGTCGTACTGCCTCTGACCTCTACCTAATTTGTCTCTATTGCTTGTATGTTTCACGATTTCAGTGAGGATTTTATTTAGGCCTTTTCTGACTCTCACTTCTACCTTCTCTTTCTTCACCTTTCTTGACCTGTTGAAGTAGAATAACAAAAAGATGGTAAGTGAGGTTACACACATGCTCTCTGTTTGTTTTCCACTTTTGCTTGGTGGGACAGTAGTTGTTGTCTTGTGTCCCTTTAGTATTGGGGTGGGGGGTAATTCCATATTTTTATTTTAAATACTTTGATTTTTTAACCTTTTTCATTGCTTCAGTTTAGTAGCAACTAATTAAGCCCTTTACTTTCCTGATTTCATACAGTGGACCAAACAAGAACTAATTACTAACATAGTTTTGAATTGTTTTCCTTTTGTTTCTCATAGATGAATGCTTATAATTAAATGGAATGTGGTGTGCATAATATTAGAAACCAAGTGGCTTTATATAGGATACGTATGAACCAGAAAAGCGGGGTGATGTTGTTACATTTGGATAAATCTGCGTTATCACCAGTGTAAATTGAACCTTGCCTGTCGTTGTCTGTGTATGTATTTGCATCCAGTATGGGTTTAATAAACTGAGTAAAATCTTAGAAGTGAATGAGCTTATAGAAGAAAAAAAGGAAGCAGAGAGACTGACTTGTTTCCTTTGCTTTCCTTGTTGATAAGCAGATATTACGACGTTATTCAGGATAAATAAGAAGAGAGGCATTTGTAAGGAGGCCCTTCCACAAACAACAGATTGTTTCCCCCCCAAAATAAGTACTATATAGTGCCTTTTTCTCTAGAAGCTTGCTGAGCTTTTCCCTGTAGACTTTTTAAATTACATTTCTCTGTGATAGTCTACTTGCTTCTGTAGTATTTTCAGTTTTGGAAGCATTTTTGACAAAGATGAGTGTCAGGCATTTCTAGTGATATGGTATATTTTAACTAGTAACAGTAACTCGTGGACTTTCATTTGTGGTTTAAAGTTGTATTTTCTCTATTTTCTAATGTTGAGGTGATCTTGTTCAAATGATCCTTGGTAAATATAACCTATACTGCCTGCTTTTCCTAAACTATAAATGCCTTTGAAACAGTGTTGCACAGTTACTTTGATTTTTCATTCTCTCAGGTAATACGATTAACAGTTGAGGACTGAGTGTCCAGTGGTGAGGCAGGTGGTAAAACCTTAAGGCTTTATCTGATGACAGCTTGTTTCAGAGGTTTGAGGGCAGTTTTTGAAAGTTGAAGTGTTCTAGGGAAAATTGTATGTTGTAGGGTTTTTGATTAAAATTTAGATACAGATAAAATTTTGAACTAGGTAACTTGAGATACTAAATACTGAAGAACTTCTGCCTTTCTCAAGTTAGTACTTTTTTCCTTAGGTTTTAGTTTTCATCTTTGTCCAGCGGGATGATAGAATGTTCAGTGCTGGACATTTCTTTGAGCTAATCTTTATGGTATATATGGTCCTAGAAGTAGAGAAAGGAGGCATTTATTTTGAGTTGGTGTTGAGTCAGATATGCATAGGATTGTCTTGCCTGGACTGAAAAGTAAATAGTAAATATCCTAATCAGACTTAATACATGTTGGTTGAAATTAAGTAATGAATATATGTTGATTATATAAGTCTAGTCTATTAAGTTGTGCAACCCAAAGAAAATATTAAATTTGGATGCATTGCAAAGTAAGTGACAAAATCGTTTATTAAATTAGATTTGTTAATAGCCCAAGGTGATATATGCACCTAAAGGTATAGATTTTTGCCCCACCATTGTATTAAGAAAGGTTGAAAAAATACAGCACAGTTGAAAGAATTTTACAGCAAAACCCATATGTTCATCACATAGATTCTGTCATTAATATTTTCTGTGCTGATTTATCACTTACTGTTCCTTTTTCAGATCATCTTGGTTTTAGATGTATTTCAAAACAAATTGTAAATGTTATATAAAGTAAAAAAAAGCCAAGCAAACCCATTGTCACTGAGTCGATTCCCACTTATAGCAGCCCTACAAGACCGAGGAGAAGTGCTCCATAGCCTTTCCAAAGAATGACGACTGGATTGAACTGCTGACCTTTTGGCTGGCAGCTGTGTCTCTCACCCACCAAGGCTCCGTCGAAATGGATTCTCCTTAAATGCTTGCGTTTTTGCATTGTGGACTGAAGTCTACAAATGCAGAGTTTTAGTTGTACATTTTGCTTATAAATGATTCTAAATAGTTAATATTTAAGAAATTTGATTAATAAGTGATGGTAAATTAACTTTATAAGCATTAATTGCAGCAGACGTATCAGTGAGCACTTCTGACACTGTGCTTTGTTTTCCTTTTGTATTGCTGCTTTGAGTAGATTTGCCAGAAATCTGTTTATTTTGTGAAAGGATCCTGACCTTGCTTTTAGCTTTGAGGGTTTTTTTTTTTTAATTAAGTTTTTAACATATTTTTTTCAAGTCTCCATCTTAAAACATGTTAATTTTGCTGTTACTTTTCTTCATTTCCCAGTGTTTTAAACTTGAAGTATTATAATAAAGAGCTCTTTCTGATACTAGGTGTTTTTTCTTAATTAAATTCGTTAGTACCTCTGGGAATTAATGTTATTTAATATCTTGGCTAGTTGATATCTAAAATAAGTTTAAATTCCAGGACATCGTTAGCCTCATGATACATGCAAAGTTTGGCTTTTCAGATGTGGGTCATCTGAGGTATGCTTTCATTGGAGACCAGACTTGTGAGTACTCAGCTTCAGCTGTGACAGACGGTTTCCCAGCATTGTGCTTGAACCCAGAAAAGATCGCTCAGGAGAAAATTTTAATGGAGGCTTGTTTCCCTTTTTATCATTTCTAGGGATTCTTACTCATCTTGGTGAGATCTATGTATAGAAACTTAATATAAATTCTAATTCAGACATTTGTAGAAAAAAGTTTGTGAAATTTGTAAGTTAATTGGTGCATATATGCATAATTATGGCATAATAATCATTTTAGCTTTTTTTAGCTTCTTTCATTATACTTTGTAGAACTGTATCATTTTGATAGTGAGTACAAAGAAGTGTGCTGCATGCTTTGAGCATTTTTCTACGAGTTTTTTTGTTTAGTTTTGTTTTGTTTTCCCCTGATGTGCTATGTCACATATCACAGGCCTTATTTTTTGAACATTTGAGCAAAAGAAACAGAAGAAACCTTATTCAGAACCTTCCCAAACATGAAAGTGTGGGTTTTGTTAGTGCTAACATTCTTGTTTTGGAAGCATATATGTTAAAGGTAAGGCCAGCTTAATTGATTTAAACCACACTGTACGTAAAGATTTATTACTTGTGCTTAAACTTTGCAAGACATTTTTCTTGAAAGAAGAGTTTTAACTTATAGAATGAAAAACTTTATCTGAAAGTGCTAGAAGTATTAAAGATAATTATTTCCTAATTTTTGGAATATCACAGGAATGTGATTTTTTTAAAGGTATTTCATGCAAAAATTTTATCTGGTTTACAGCTTTACTATTTCTGATTTTCTAGGATCTTATGGTTGGTGATGAGGCAAGTGAGTTACGCTCCATGTTAGAAGTGAACTACCCTATGGAAAATGGCATAGTCCGAAATTGGGACGATATGAAACACCTGTGGGACTACACATTTGGGCCAGAGAAACTTAACATAGATACCAGAAACTGTAAAATCTTACTCACAGAACCTCCTATGAACCCGACTAAAAACAGAGAAAAGATCGTAGAGGTAAGTTTTTAGATGGGATGCCCATATGTTTCTGTAATAGAACATTAAAGCAAAGATTACTTTGTCTCAGACCGTTGTTGCTATAGATAAAGGAAATGAAAATAACTGTTGTTTTTCCCCAGATCCTACTTAGGTGTACCTACTCAGTGCTAGTTATTGTTCTGAGTAGGATGTATCAGTAAATAAAACTCTTCTGTCCCAAGCTCGTTGTTTAGCAGGGGAAAACAGGTAAGAAGAAAATAATGTTAATTAAATGGTTTGTTAGAAGGCGATAGGTGCTAAAGGAAATAGATGTAAGATTAAACGAGATGAGACGTGAAGGGGTTGCAGTTGTGTGCAGGGTGTGTGTAGTTGCAGGCCCCGTGAGAAGGTGATTTTTAAACAAGTTTAGGGAGTTAGCTGGGAAGTAGGAGGGAAGAGCATTCCAGGGAAAGGGAGAGCCAGTGTGGCACCATAGAGGTGGGTGAGGGGAACGCAGTAGGATACAAGGTCCCTTGAGTAGTAAGGGGACACCTATCTAGGGCCTTGGAGACACTTAAAGGGAATTAGGCTTCCACTCGGAGTCAAATGAGGGAGTGGTGGCTATTACAGGGAAGTGACAGGCTCAGGTTTCAGTTTCTCCAGCCTGCTATTTTGAGAATAGACTGAAACAGGGCAGAAGAAGAGCCCAAGAAATGAGTTTGGAGCAGGATAGTAACAGTGCAAGTAGTGGGAAGTGGCCAGATGGTGGAGGTATTTGGGAGGTAGGGCTAGTAGTTTTCTGATGGGTAAGGTATGGTATTAGAAGGGTGTGCGACCCCAGTGACTCCAGAGGTGTTACCCCATCACCTCAGGCAGAAAAGCCGAGCTAGGTAGAACAGGATTTGGGGAAAGTGAGCAGGACTTCTTCAGTTTTAGATGTGTTAATTTTCTAGTCCTCATTAGACATCCAAGTGGATAGTCCCGTAGATAGAATTGAGTATATGAGACCAGGATGCAGGAGAAAGACCTGGAGCTCTGAGACAGGAGATGAAAACTGAAAGTCGTCAAGATAGAGGTAATGTGATTTTCCAAAGAAGCAAAAGCAGACAAGGATCGGCTTTGTTTCGTTTAGTTAGATGTGCATTGCTGTCAAGTCGACTCTGGCTTCTGGCAACTCTAGAAGACAGAGTAGCATTGCTCCTCAGAGTTTCATGGGAGCCCCTGGTGGATTCCAGCTGCCGACCTTGTGGGTTAGCAGCCTTAGCTCCTAACCGCTCTGACACCAGGATTTCTTTTTGTTACACAGGAAGTAGAAACTTAAGTAACTTTTTGTGTGTTAATAGCTTTCCAGTTATTTTATGAAATGTAAGTATTTTGCTTTACTCTTGTAAACGTATTTAGATGTTGACAAAAATTTTAGAAGGAATTCTAGGAGACATTTTTGCTAGATAGTGTTGTAAAAGTCCAAATTCAAGCTCAAATTTTGAATTCAGAGTTTTAGTTTCAGAATCCATGTCATTCCTTCTGGTTGATATTTTAGTACTCTTACTTGTTTGTGCGTGCAACATTTGATTATGACTGATAATGCCCTACTTCAATCTCATCTAAAAAGGTTTTGGTACTTTTTAACGATCTTATCAATAAAAAACCAAAACCCTCTAGCCGACTTTCAAGCTGATCTCTGCAAATGCAGCACCACTTTTCCATTTTGTTCCTGTGGGGGTGGAATAAAGGAGGAAGGAATAGGCTCCAAGGCAGGATGCCTGCGTGTTTTATTGGTGTGCCTTACTAAATTTGCATTATGTTTCAGAGTTGTCAGATTTAAATTCTGTATGCTTTTCATTGTGGGCGGTTGTAACATTTTTAAATTCCTGAATGTTCAGAGCTGTAGTTAGCCATGCTACTCAAGGAGAGGCAACGGGACAGTCATTTAGGGTGTTCCCACCCATCCTGGAGCGTGAGTGTGATCTGAAGGGCTGGAGGTGGCCCCCTCCCCCAGCAACAGCCTCGCCTCAGCTAGAGATGGGGGACTCAGCAGCTAAACAGGTTCTGTATCTGTCAATCATCTGAAACTAACTATTTTTGACTTGCTGCCTTCCCATTTTACTCTGTCTTCTTTTCTGTCCCCTTCTCCTCTTGAGGGTAGAGCTATGGACTTGGCCCAGATTAGGGAAGAGAGGTGGGAGCCCAGCAGTTACCCAACTTCTGCAGTTTGTATCTCCGTTAATATGTCTTTCCCTTAGGGAAATCTCAGTTAATAAAGGCTTGCTTGAATGCTTTCAGCTTTCTTTCACTGTAATTAGCCATTTACTGAAACACTGAAATGTCTTTACTTTGTAGCACTTGAGAAATGCTGGGGGATGCATGGTGGGGGGACGGCTCTTGCAGGTATCCAAAACTCTGTCCTCAGAATTGGAGCTCTGTGGCACCAGTGCTTTAGGGGCAGGAAGAGCTGATGGATCCGTTGTTTCTGTTTGGGTAACTTATCCATTCTGTCACCTTAAGGAAAGCATGTAGATTATTTTGTGTTTGCATCACACTTAAAGATGTATTAAGTTTCTAAATAGTAATTTTTTTTTTCTTTGTATTTTCAGGTCATGTTTGAAACTTACCAGTTTTCTGGTGTGTATGTAGCCATCCAGGCAGTCTTGACCTTGTATGCTCAAGGTAGGTAATACACAACTTTAGAAAGTCAATTTTATTAAGTACAGAATTTGTAAGTATATATTATGTCAAAGAAATTTGACTTTCCAATAATCTATTTATAAATCCTAGAAAAGCACATTATGTATCACACTTTCCTTATTTTCACAGTTTATAAAATGTGTCAGATAAAATAGCATATACATCTTATCTCCTCTGTTAAGGAATGAAGGATATAAATAAGTAAATAGAGACTTCCTTTTTTTTTTTTTTGGATGGGTTAGCAGGAGGTACTCTTTTCAAGGCTATTTCAAAGTAATCTTTGTTCCGTAGAAATTAATAATGGAATTTGTCCTCAGAATTGGCTGAAGTAGTAAAAAACAATACACAGATTCAGAAAGATACGTATGAATTCGTGCCTGTTGGATACAGAGTAGTTTGAATAAAGAGGAGAAGGTAGACACTTGAGAGTACATTCCTGACTTTTAAGGTGGATTTAGTGGAAAGGGCTCCCATGTCCTCTTGGTATTGCTGTTATGTCTGCCTTCCTCTCTGCCCGGGAATGAACTACTAGCAGTGTGGAATGCACTCTATTTTCCTGTGGTCTTACTAGTTCAACAGGAATTGTAATTGAGAACTTTTGGGACTGTCAAATCTGTGTCAGCCAGTTCCTTAAGGCCCTCAAGGAATTGAGTGTCTTATGGAAAAGAAATACATAAAATAGATTTTTTTGATTCATTGTGTCACAGAGGGCTACACCTCAAGTCTTAGTATTTAAGCAGTGTATCTGACATATTATATAGAAATAATACATTCCATTGCTTTGGTTGCTTGTTTCACAACTTGAAACAGACTTTTTAATATTATGGTTATCCATCTGATTCCACATGAGTGACTTTTTTTCCATGTTAGCAAAAATCAACTCTCGTAAATACATACTGGGTTATCTCAAGTACTCCACGTAGATACTTAGAAAATACTTGAAGGAAATTAAATTTTACAGAGTAGTTATTCATTCACCAAATGTAACGTGCCTATACTCTGTTTAGTGCAAAAGATATCATAGGAAGTAACATAGACATGGTTTCCTTGCTATATGTTATTACAGTCCAGCCCTAATTTTTCCTTTGAAAGAGAAATCAAAAATCACTTTTTACTTTGTAAAAGGGTAAAGAATTCCTTGTCTGCATCTAACGAAAACCACTGCAGTGTGGTCGATTCCAGCTCACAGAGACCCTATAGGACAGTGTACAACTGCCCTATAGTTTCCACGGAGCACCCAGTGGATTTGAACTGCCGGTCTTTTGGTTAGTAGACATAGCACTTAGCCACTATACCACAGGGTTTCCTGTCTGCATCTAGGTGATTTTATTTCATTTTTAAAAAATAACCTACAGGAATTGTTTTTAGAAAAAACTCGGGGGAAAAACACATATTACTATGTTTTTACATAGTAATGTACACATTGTGTTTTTTGCCATAATGTGTGCATCATGCTGTTTTCATAAGAGCTGGGCCTCACATTATTTGTGTGTGTGTGCATTGCTTGTGTGGATATATTATTTGGGAAAAATCAGGTAATAATTTTGAGTCTAAATTTGAAATCCATAGTAAGTCCCATTTTAGGAGGGTGGTCAGAGGGATAGTTCAGCTGAAATACATTTTTGCTTAAATTGTGTTTGCATAAAATTGACTTCATCTCTGTTCAACAGGAAAATATCCTGTCAGTTCTTGATATTTAGCTGTTTTTGTTTAACTACTGAATCCTTAATTTTGGGAAGTGGTAGGTAGCCCAGTAATATTAATCAAAATAATGCCAAGACATTGTAAAATTCTACGTTTTCTAAAGAAGTGAAAAAGTAAGAAAGAAGCACTGGGAGCTGTGAAAGGTTTTTGAGTAAGAGAAGTAGCCTGGTGATTTAGGACGCTGTGTATGGCTACGTGGTACAGAGGATAACTGAAATTATGAAATTGAAGCTGGAGGTTAGTGTAGTCCGAAAGAAAAATGAATGCAAGATAAGAATGAGAGCGAGCCTCAAGGAGGCGTCAGGAGTTTAAGTAGAGAGCAGAGATAATCCAGTAAAGCAAGAGTGTGGTGCTAAGGTGAGTCAGTGCCTGCAGAGCAAGGCTTGTGTATAACCTGATGGGGTGGGAGACAGCTGGGGGTGGGCGGAGGGAGCTTCTTAAGAAATTAAATCCCTGCTTTCCATGATGAGAGTATTTTTGAATTAGTGATGTTGTGGAGTCATGTTTTGTTTTTTGCAACGGAAACTGTTGTTTAAAAGAACACTGCATTACAAGATGCTCACTGAATTTTATGAGGCTTACAGGATCATTGTATCAGCTTCAGAAGGAGGTAGTCTGAGTAATGTAGTATATTCAGATTGTAATGTATTACCTATTCTCAGCTTTACATGTAATGGCAGGTGGCTCAAATAGCTAATCTAAAATGTATTTATTTCATTCGTAAAATGAAGTGTATTCAAGGACACATCATGACCATTAGATACTACAGTGCATGCAAGGTTGCATTATTAGAAAGAGATGCTGTTCGGAGACCAGATGTTAAAGCAAATTAAAGAGAATGCGTATTCTGGTTTAAACAGTTTTTTCTGCTGAAACAAACGTGTGAGTCATAAAAGGTTTTCCCCCTTAGCCCTGGTGCAAAAGGTGAATCACTAATTTTTGTAGCCATTTCTATGTTTTAAATAGCATATGTGGGAAATAGAGTTGCTAGAATCAGCTGCTGCTTTGTGTCCTTTTATGATACAGTTTAAACGATACTGTATTTTTTATTTATTGTGGTTAAGTGAAAATTTACAGTCCAAGACAATTTGCCATAAAAACCCCAGGCACTGGCCTCTCTGCAACTATGTCTGCTCTCCTTACGTGATAGAATATTTTATTAAAAATTTGCCTCTGCCTTAACAAAATTTGCCTTTCTGGTTGTGGGTAAATAATTTGTGATCTTTAGCTAGCCAGAACTAATTGTTCCCAGATTTGTACCTATAAACATTTTTCAAGTATACAGAGGTTTTGAGTATTATGTTAGTTGTCTTGTGTTGCTACAACAGAAATCCTGTAAATGGGCTCCTTTAATGAACATAAGTTAATTTTATGACAGCATAGGAGACTAGAAGTCCGAATTTTGGGCACTGGCTCTAGGGGAAGGCTCTCTGTCTGCTCTGGGGAAGGTCCTTGTCTCTTTTTTAGTTTTTATGGGGGGCATTCCTTGGTGATCTTGTGGCATGTGTCTTGCCCTGCATGTGCTTGGCTGCTTAATCTGTTCTTGCATGCCTCTAAAGTGATTGACTTATGACATACTCTGCGCTAATACTTCCTCATTACATAGCAAAGAAAACTCATTCCCAAGTGGGGTTATAACCGCAGGTATTGGGTTTAGGATTTACAGCATGGTGTGGAGGGACACAGTTCAGTCCATAACATTCTGTCCTTTGTCCCCTCCCTCCAAAATTCGTGTGCTGCCGGCACGCAAAATTCATTCACCCTGTGATATCCCAAAAGTCTTAAAACAACCCGTAGTCCAAGATCTCGTCTTCTAAATTATCTAAATAAAAAATGGGTAACACTTTAGGCACACTCCATCCTGGGACAGAATTCCTCTTTATCTGTGAACCTGTGAAATCCAAAATACAGGTTATCTATTTCCAAAGGACTATAATGGAACAGTCATGGAGTAGACATTTCCATTACAAATGGGAGAAGTTGAAGACAAAGAAGGGATAACAGACACTAAACCAGTCCAAAACCCAGCAGAACAAATTACATTAGCTCTGAAGACTTGAAAATCACCCTCTGTTCTCCCAGACCATCTGGACAATGACATCACCCTCCAGGCCCTGGGAGTGGGCCACACTCTCTGGATAGAAGTCCCTGGGTCCTGGGCTTCACCCTGCCTCCAGACTCACTGGCGCAGCAGCTCTGGTCTCTTAGCTGTGGGCAATCCCATTCATCTAGTCTCGTCTGAGTGCCAGCCCCATGCCCTCAGCCCCAGCAGGCTTCATTCTCCTGTCCCTTGGGCATTGCAGCCCCAGCACCATCAGAAGCTTTGGGTGGCCCCATCCTGTTGACCCACCTAACAACTCCTGAATGGAGTTAGAACTTAAGAGGCTGTGGCTCCACTCTTTGAAACTGCAGGTGCCTTGCTTCCCATGCTCCTCCCAGCAGTTCCAAACTCCACACAGCTCCAAAACCAAAAAACTGATTGTCATCAAATTGATCCTGCCTCTTTATGACACTGTAGGACAGAGCAGAACTGCCCTATAGGGTTTCTGAGGAGCAGCTGGTGGATTCAAACTGCTGACCTTTTGGTTGGCAGTCTGAGCTCTTAACCATTTTGCCACCAGGGTCCCTGCACCACCAGGGCATCACACTGCACCAGCGATGGTCTTTTTCTTTGAGATCAAGAGACATTTGGAACCAAGTTCCTGCTTGTAGAAGTCAAGGTTGCCAGCAACTTTCCTTCACTTGGTACTCTTCCCCCTTCAGCCTAACCTGGTGGCATTTTTGCTGTGGTGGTTGAATGGATCCATCAGTCACACGCTCCAGAAAGATTGAATCACCAAATCTTTGGTAAGAATTTAGGGCATGTATCCTTAGTTTGTACAATAGAAAATTTCCTAGTCTTGATGTTCTGGTTTCGTTTTGTACAGTTCATTTTTAAGTCCATCTTTTCTCCTCCTGCGTTCTGCTGTAAACAGCGAGAAGAAACCATGCTGTGCCTTTAAGATTTTGCTTGGTAATCTCAGCCAAATGCTGAAGTTTGTCTCTAACAAGCCCTACCTTCCACCAAACATCCGAATGTAATTTAGACAGGTTTTTCAGCACTGCATAAGAAGGACTGACCTTCACCTCTTGTCTAATCACATGTTCATCATTCGCTTTTAAAGCTTCAGCAGAAGCATACTTAGCATCCACATTTCTAGCAGTGTTCTGTTGACAATACCATATGTATTCCCTAAGATGATAAACATTGTCTTGGTACCTTGCCTTACTTTTTTTTTTTAATTTTTTTTATTATGATTTGAGTGAAAATGTACAATCCCATATAAATTTGCATGCATGCTTATGTGCAGCTGCCCTTGTTCTCTCTGCCCAGTGACAGCATACTCCTGTCCATTCTATACATGTAGTATCCTCCTAACAATCTCCTATCCCCTCCTCTCCACCCTCTCACGTGCTTCCAGTAAGAGGTCAGCAGGGTGACGTCCTGTAGATGCATGAAACTATAAAGTGCACACATGATGTGGTCACTCTGTGGCCAAGTCCAATCCATTCCTGTCTGAAAAGTTGACCTCCATTGTGATTTATGGACAGGGTCAGCATCAGGGCCAGGGGCCGTGCTCCCAGGGGAACCCGGAGGCCCCCTGACCATCAATTTCAGTCTTTTAGTGGAGATCGCAGGGTACGCCCCATTTTATTCTTGTGTTGCCAGTGAGACTCAACTTTGTGATCCCCATCACGGCTATCACTGGCGGTGGCTGGACACCATCCAGTTCTTCTGGTCACATGTCGATGTAGTCACCTACTCAAGTGGGTCTCTCTGTCTTCTGGGTTCTCTTTTCCCCATATCGTTTTGGTCCTTGGTGATCATCCTTTCCTGCTGAGTTGGGGCCATTTGGTGTACCTCTGATAACAGCTGGGCAGCTTTTAAGACCCCAGACACCACTCACTTATGTAGGGTGCAGAAGACTCTTGTTAGCAAAACACTAGTTATGCCAATTGGCCTTGATGTCCCCTGAGAGCATGATCCCCAGACTCTTGCCCTAGCTACTCGTGTCCTTGCAGTATTGAATTAAGATGGGAGGAGTAATTATGTTATGTTGAAGTCTAGTTAGAATTGATCTTTCTAATGTGTGCTGGCACTGATTTCACCCAACCAAATTTCTGTTGACTGTCTAATCTATACCCCACCCATGTCTTCCCTCCCTCCCCACCCTTGGAGCTGTCAGTCTTTTCTTCTGTGTGTGAGACTGTTTTAAGTTCTTATTGTAGGGGTCTCATACCATATTTGTCCTTTTGTCACTGACTACTTTCGCTTAACATAATGTCCTCCAATTGAAACCAGGTTATGAGATGCTTCGTAAAATCATCATTGTTCTTTATCATTGCGTAGTGTTCCATGAGTATAGGTGCCATAGTTTACCTATTCATTCCTCTGTTGTTGGGCATCTGGGTTGCTTGCATCTTTTTGCTATTGTGGACTGTGCTGCAGTCACCATGTGCATGTATCTGTTGATGTGAATGACCTTGATTTTGCAGTATACTCCATGCAGTGGAATTATTGGGTGAAATGGTATAGCTGTTTCCAGGTTTTTAAGGGAACGCCAGATTGCTTTCCAAAGAGGTTGCATCATTTTACAATCCTACCAACAGTGTAGGAGAGTTCCAATTTCTACACAAAGCCTCTCCAACATTTTTTGTTTTGTGTTTGGGGGTTCATGGCCAACCTTGTTGGGATGAGATGGTATCTCATTGTAGTTTTGATTTGAATTTCTTTAATAGCTAGTGATTGTGAGCATGTCTGCATGTGTGCTTTGGCTGCCTGGATCTCCTCTTTAGAGAAGTGTGTCCATCTCCTTTGCCCATTGCTTAATTGGATTATTTATCTTTTTCTTATTGATATTTTGTAATACCTTGTAGATTGTGGAGATCAGACGTCTGTCTGACATATAGTTGCCAAATAGTTTTTCCCTTTCTTTAGGTGGTCTGTTAATTCTTCTGATAAAGTCTTTGGATGAGCAAAAGTGTTTGATTCTTAGTAGTTCCCGTTTGGCTATTTTCTCTTCTGTTGGTTGTGCTGTGTTCGTCAGGTTTTAAAGTCTGTCTGCATTGTGTATTAAAACTTCCATTGTGGAGCGTATTTTTTCTTGGATGAGGTTTATTGTTTAGATTTTATATGTAGGTCTTTTATCCAGTTTGAGTTGGTTTTTGTAGAGGTGTGAGATACGAGTCTTGTTTCAGGTTTTTGCACATGGATGTCCAATTTTATGAGCACCGTTTGTTGAAGAAATTGCTTTTACCCCACTTTAACATCTTAAAGCCTTTGTCGAATATCAGCTGTTCATAGGAGGATGGTGACATCTCTGGAGTCTCAACTCTGTTTCATTGATCTGTCTCTTTTTGTACCAGTACCAGGCTGTTTTGAGTACTGTGGCAGTGTAAGAGGTTCTGAAGTCTGATAGTGAGAGGCCTCCCAGTGTGCTGTTCTTCTTTAGTAGTGCTTCACTTATTTGGGGCTTCTTCCCTTTCCAGACGAAGTCAGTGATTTTTTTCTTCATCTCATTAAAAAATGCCACAGGAATTTGTTTCGGGATTGCAATACATGAATAGATTGCTTTGGGTAAAATACACATTTTCACAGTGGTAATTCTTCCTATTCATGAGCAGGGTAGGTTTCTCCATTTATTTAAATCTTGCTTAGTTTTTTGTAGTAAGGCCTTGTAGTTGTCTTTGTAAAGGTCTGATATTTTTCTGGTTAGGTTTATTCCTTGAGATTTTATTTTCTTAGGGGCTGTAGTAAATGGTATTGATTTGGTGATTTCTTCTTTAATAATCTCATCGTTGGTGTATAGGAATCCTACTGATTTACTTATGTTTATCTTGTGTCCAGAGCCTTGGCTGAACTCTTCTATCAGTTTGAGTAGTTTACTTCTGGGTTCTTTAGGATTCTCTGCATATAGAGTCATATCACCTGCATATAGGGAGATTTGTACTTCTTCTTTGCTGATACGGATGCCCTTTATTTCTTGGTCTTGTCTAATTGCTCTGGCTAGAACACTAGTACAGTGTTTAATAGGACAGGTGAGAGTAGGCATCCTTGTCTAGTTCCCATTCTCAATGAACATTGTTTCAGTCTCCATTCAGGATGACATGGGCAGTTGGCTTTGTATAAATGGCCCTTATAGCACTGAGGAATTTGCCGTTTGTTCCTATTTTGCTGAGAGTTTTTAGCATGAATGGGTGTTGGGCTTTATCAAGAGCCTTTTCTGCATCAATAGACAAAATCAGGGGATTCTTGTCTTTTGTGTTGTTTATGTGGTTGATCACATTAATTGTTTTTCTGATGTTGAACCAGCCTTGCATCCCTGGTATGAATCCAACTTGGTCATGATGAATTATTTTTCTGATATGTTGTTGTATTCTATTGGTAAGTATTTTGTTGAAGATTTTTGCATCTAGGTTCATGAGTGATACTAGTCTGTGGTTCTGCTTTTTGGTTGGATCTTTCCCTGGCTTTGGTACCAGGGTTATGCTGGCTTCATAGAATGAATTTGGGAGTATTCCATCCCTTTCTATACTGTGAAAGAGTCTCAGTAGTATTGGCGATAACTCTTCTGTAAAAGCTTGCTAGTTTTCTGCAGTGAAGCCATCTGGGCCTGAGCTTTTTTACGTTGGTAGTTTTTGGATAACTTTTTCAATCTCTTCCTTTGTGATAGATTTAAGTTGTTCTCCTTCACCTTGTGGTAATTTTGGTAGGAGATACGAGTCTAGGAGTTTGTCCGGTCCCTCTAGGTTTTCAAATTTATTACAGTCTTTTGTAGCATTCTGTTAAGATATTTTTGGTTTCTGTTGAATCTATTGTGACATCTCCCCTCTCATTTATTATTTGGGTCATTTGTTTCCTGTTTTACTTTGGTAAGTTTAGCCAATTATTTTGTTGATCTTTTTCTACTTGCTTCTGTCTGCAACCTCATCAGAATTGCTTTTCGTGGCCATGCTGCTACCAGCCATTGCTTCTAGACTGTGTAGCACCTTACTATGCAGCACGTCAGAATTCCTCCAAATTCTACCCATTAGTTGCAAAACTACTTCCACATTTTAGGTGGCTGTTAAAGCAGCACCCACTCTCTGGTACCACATTCTGTCTTAATCTGGTGCTGCTGTAAGAGAAATACCACAGGTGGGTAGCTCTGAGAAACAGAAATTTATTTTGTCATAGTGTTGGAGTCTAGAGGCCCAGATTCAGCTGAGGCTATCTGTGTCTGCTCACGAGGAAGATCCTTGTGTCATTTCAGCTACTTTTCCTGGGCTTCTTGGTGATCATGTGGCATCTGTGTTCGCCTCCAGTTGTGTTTGCCTGCTTAACCTGCAAGCAAAAGATCTCAGCAACGATTAAGACACACACTGCACTAATACTGTGCCATTAACATAAAAAACCCTTTCCTAAACAGGATAATAACCACAGGTATAGGGCTAGGATTTACAACACATATTTTGGAGGGACACAAGTTAGTCCATAACAAGTATACTGTATAACAAAGAGATAGCTAAAGAACTAGAGGACTTCAACAGATTTGCTAGCAACTTTGTGTATTGTTTCTCACAATGATTTTTGGAAGGCTTACCCACAGTGCTGTAGAAACTTCCAGAGGACAGAGTGATCAAGATTTAAATTGGAAGGAAAAGGAGTTTTACTGAGCTTGAAGACCATGTATTTTTCAGTCATAGATATCAAAGTTGATTTCTTCTCATCTTGTAGGGCAGCATGTGATTAAGCTAAAAATCTCTCAAGAGACGCATGAGAAAATGTTGCCTTTGCTCTCACCGTGTTAGAAACAAACACAAATAAAACAAATGATACAGAAATGCTGACTGCTAGGCCTTCTAATTGGTTGTGCATTTGACATCTCTGCTGCTGACTGAAATGTGCTGACTTTGATTTTCTGATTTGGCTTTTTATTTACATCCTTCTGGATTTTACACAGGTTTACTAACTGGTGTGGTGGTGGACTCCGGAGATGGTGTGACCCACATTTGCCCAGTGTATGAAGGCTTCTCTCTCCCTCACCTGACCAGGAGACTTGATATCGCTGGAAGGGATATCACCAGATACCTTATCAAGGTAAGCAAAAGGAAAACATCATAGAAGGCACCGACATTAAGTTTTGTAGTCTGTTTACCAACTTAACGTGAAGTTGAATAGATCATTTCAGTATTCCAGCAAATCATTCTACCACGGCAAAAAGCACCCCATTACCACAATTTGCATATACAGATTCATGCGTCATGTAGCACACATGATCTGTGGCATGCTAATAAGAATACATTATTTGACTACATAATTATTTTTTCTGTTCCTGAGAAATGGGCAGAGAGAGGCACTTCATTGATAGGAGAGAGAGACCAGCCTCCTTGGACAATTTAGGCAGCCTTTCTGCTATAAATCGTATCTTGGAACAGGTGTATTTTAAAAGCATAACCTTCAATGGATTTTGTTTTCTTTTCCCAAAGTATTGATAGCAAATTAATGCTGTTTGATAAAGACAAAGCCTAGATATGCCAGAACTTGGGTACTTTTTATACAATGTATCCAGGTTTTAATATTTACTATTTTGAAGCTTATTTCTGAATGTAATTAGCTGTGATTTTTCTTTAATACGTTGCTAGAGAATGTATACAAGGCCCTTTTAGGTGTCCCTCCAACATACGTGCTGTAAATCCTAATCCCTACACCATGGTTGAAAACCCTGGTGGCGCAGCGCAGCGGGTCAAGGGTTAGGTCTGCCGAATCTCTAGGGACTGTGAGTCAGACAACTCCACTGACCTGTGGTTAAAAGTGCTTTTGGGAATGGGTTGTCCTTGTTATTATGCTAATAGTCAGGATTAGTAAAGGTTATCTTGAGTCAGGAGTTGCTTGAGAGACATAAGAGATTCAAATGAGCAGAGCAGAGATAGGGAAAGAGAGATGTTAGGCCTCATGAGGCTCAAAGAGACAGGGACATTCTCCAGGAATGTCAGGAGAACACCTTTCCCTAGAGCCGGGACCCCGAATTCAGACTTCTAGCCATCTAAACTATGAAAAAATAAATTTGTTTATTAAAGCCACCCACTTGCAATATTTCTGTTGCAGCAGCACTAAATAGGTCAGGTATCTATTTGTAATAGGACATACTTTTTATTATTAAAAATAAAAAATTCAGAGTAGTATTTTCCCAGAACTCCATAGGCAGCACCTATCTCTGCAGTAGTGATTCTCAACCAGGAGTAATTTTGTCTTCTAGGCAATGTCTAGAGACATTCTGGTTCTCATTATTGGGTGGGGTGCTGCTGGTATCTAGTGGGGAGAGATCTGGAGCTGCTAAACAGCCTACAACACACGTGACAGCCCCCACAGCAAAGAATGAGTGACCGCAGTGTCAGCGGTGTCACTGTGCAGGACCTGGTGTCTGTGCATTGAGTAGGGCTGCATGAAGTCTCCTCCTTGACCCTGGGCTCCTTTCTGGCCTTCCTTACCACCTGGAGATGGTAGTAGATCAGTGAGAAGGGACTAAGCCACAGTCTTGCCTGAGGGCAGCCGTCCCGGAGCTTCAGAGAGTCTTACGTAGGTAAATGCAAAGACTGGGGAATTTGGTTTTTAAAGTTCTTATGTGAGAAATCCAGTTGTGTTTATGATATATATCTTTTTTTTCTTGTCAACAGTTGGCTTTTCATTTTTATAGCACATTACTTTTTAAACAGCAATATTTTCTGGCATTTAAGAAATGTTAACACTTTAGAGGTCATGCTATCAAGTATCCCAACAATTTTCTTATCATTCATTGTTTAACAGATGCTGTTACCTTCCTAATAGGTGTCAGACACAGCGCTAGAAGCTAGGGATAAAACTTAACTAAGACCTGGTTCTACTTCGTAAATACAGCATTGATCGTGTGAGCAAATTTTAATTATGGACATCCACTACTAAAATGGTGTCTGTTCACTGATAGACTTTTCACTGCTTGTCAAAACTATCTAAACTTAGTACTCAGATAGTATTCTTTTATAAAACTAACTTGTTTTTGTAGCATGTTTTATCTAACTATTATTGATGAACTATTAATTTTGGTACTTTTGTGAAACTGAAACAACAAAATTTTCATGGGAAGTAAGAGTCCCAGTTCTGAAACCCTTAAGTAAGGGCTGAGGATCTCCTGGACCCCTGGTGGTGCAGTGGTTAGTAAAGTACTTGGCTGCTCACTGAAAGATCAGCCCTTTGCACCCACTAGCTGTTCTGAGAGAAGATGCGGCCGTCCGCTGCTGTGAGGCTGCATGGCCTCAGAAACCCTGTGAGGTCACTGTGCGTCAGAGCTGCCCCGACGCAGTGAGTTGCTTTCCTCTGGTCAGGAGGCTCCCCTGCCTGTTGCACTTGGTATGTGTGTGACATGTTCAGTGAGTGGTGACTGCTCTTGGAGAGTTGCGTTCTCTCAGATCTGTCGTGAACTTACTACCTTTTTTTTTTTAACAGCTGCTTCTCTTGCGAGGCTATGCCTTCAATCATTCTGCTGATTTTGAAACCGTTCGCATGATTAAAGAAAAACTGTGTTACGTGGGGTATAATATTGAGCAGGAGCAGAAGTTGGCCTTAGAAACCACAGTACTAGTTGAATCTTACACAGTAAGTATTTTTTGGTATATAATACATACTTTTCTGCGTTAGGATATAATTAGATAGATGTTATCTAGAGAATTCTAATGTCTGAAATGTAATTCCCAAATATATGTTTTGTAGACTGTGTCACTGCATCCCATTGTCGTTAAGTTTGGAGCACAGTAGGTTTTGCTTTACCCCAGTCCTCCCCAGAGCCTTTGATATGCTAAAACACCCGTGACTGGGAGACCATAGGATACCTGCTTCTGGGATATATTAGACTGCAGAACTCGTGAGCATCTTGCCAGACCAGTGCTGTGCAGAATAGGCACCCTTTGGGAAGTGGCCATCTGGGAACATTGCTTTAATAATTCAGTAGGTGGCAGTCTTTTCCTTAGTTGGTCTTTTCTTATTGAGATGTTCAAAACAAATACTAACTTGCAATTGTAACTAATGAGACTTAGAACCTATTAATTGTTAACAGCCCATTACACCACCAGCGGAGTAGTTGATCCTGAGTGGTTGATCCTGCCTTTGTTTAACCTTCGTAAGCTTATAAAGTTCTGGATCTCATCCTTGGTCTCATTACTACTAAAATGAAAGAGTAATAGAAAACAAAAACAACTTTTCTTAAGCTATTTGATCCATGTTAGCTAAAAGTATTCACGAATACATATAAAGCAATTATTTCTAAAATAATTTAGAGATAGTTATGGAATGTTTATAAATCATTTTATTTTTGAAAACTATGCATTCACATAAGCAACAGAACCCACGTAGCAACTTCATGATCCTCACATTTGCCTGTTTGTCTTCCAAAGCCTCTCTGACAGTTTCCCTAGATTGCTAATTTTTTGACCTGTCTGACCTGTGTGAAAGAAAGTGGCACAAGCAAAGGGTAAGGGTGTGTGTCCCTTATTGCTTCCCTTCTTTCTCAAAGAGTTTGAGGCAGGTTGCAAAAATACGTACCACAAATTTAAAAAAAAAAAAAAAATCGATGACATGGTAAAACCAAGGCAGACAGATAGCAGATAGGATAAAATAAAACATGGTGCAAAGCAAAGAGAGCCGTACCGTCGAGTTCCTGTGGGAGGGGAAAGCTTGACTTGTGGCTGGCCCAGGGCCTAGAGCCAGAGAACCCATGCCTATCAGAGATACTGGAAATACATAGGAAAAGAGAGTTTTGGCTAATAACTGTCTCTTGCATTGAAGTTTTCCCAGATACGTTGGACTTTTTTGTTGTTGTTGTTAAATTCTGAACTTTTTAAGAAATGTAATTGCTTTGCATGTATTTGTGAAGAGTAACAACAAATGTGGAAGAAATGTTTTAAGGGAACTTGCTTTGTCATACTGAAAAGTAAACTCTAGAATGTGGTATAATTATTATAAGTAAACATTGTTAAAAATGTTTAAAGAGAAAAAGGGCAAAAAGAAAGAAGAAAAAATGCTAATGGAAAACTAATTTTGGTGTCTCAGGAATGTGTCAGATGTCAGTGTACAGTGATACTTGTTGCTTAGGTCCTCTGTAATGTATGGGGGTGGCATGTAGGAGAGGGAGTTTCCCTTAATGTTTCTCAATTAAATAAAAATGTAGTATGACCTGACCGTTTTCTGCAGTCTTCTTGTGTCTATATCTGATCTATCATCTAAAGCTTATTTACTTAAATGAAAATTTTCTTTATTGGTTATGTAAAACTTAATAGGGCCTGCTGAGTTGGGTACAACAGAATTCCCTAAGAGAAAGCAGTCTGGGTCAGTATCTGTTAAACTCTTTTGGCCATAAAAACACTTCTGGAATCAAGTGATGTAGCCCAGAGGTAACTGCAGCTTTGCTGCCTCAGTACTTAATGTTTTGTGGTAAAAGAGCACGGTTGCACAGAGTATTTGGTGGGCCAAGCCAAGTGCTGTCGCGTTGGAGAGGAATTGTTTTAAGTTTGTTCTTTAGCCTGTCTGTTCTCCATGGTGAAACCATCCACTAGATCGTGAGTGTGTTGAGCGTTAAAGATGAGCAGCCCTCGCGTATGCCAGCCACAGATGGTGCAGGGGCAGGGTGCTCGCTGCCGCCTGTCGGTGTCAGTGCATCTCTGAGCTCAGGAATGGGACATGGTAGACTCCTCCAGTTAGGGATTTCTCTGGCGCTTTCTTGCTGTTTCTTAGTGCTGGAGGGGGGAGGCATGCCATTTTTAAAAGGTAAAACAGAGCATGATAAGAGCCTCCAAATGTTTTAAATTTTATTTTACGTTTTTTCGTCCCCAAATAAATTGTAGGAAAAAACGTAGGAGGTATCAATTTTGTCTACAAAAGAGACGTGTTTGAAAGAACTAGTATTCTGCAGAATGCTGTTGGGGAGGTTTGTCCACCTGTTGCTGACTAGCCCCTGATTGTGCTTGGCCCCAGCTCCCGGACGGCCGCATCATCAAGGTTGGGGGAGAGCGGTTCGAAGCCCCTGAAGCTTTGTTTCAGCCTCACCTGATCAACGTAGAAGGAGTGGGTGTGGCTGAGTTGCTGTTTAACACAATTCAAGCAGCGGACATTGACACCAGGTAAACAAGAAGTGGTGGTTTCAGATGGTGGCTGGAGGTGATTTCAGCGGTGTTTGTCAAAAACACATGAGATGCAGATGGTTGAAACACTGAGTTTCCTGTCACCTTGTTTGTGTTTTCAGTAGATACAGCAAAATAATTTTTTGATGGGGTGGTGCTGGATGTTGGGCAGCGTTCTATCACTGTGTTGTGGAAGCCACTTGAAACCTATTTTGAAATAATTTCAAACGTAAAAGTTGCAAGGATAATAAAATTCATGTATATCCTTGCCGAGTTTCACCGTTTATAGCTTCTGTGTATTTGCTGCTTTATTCTTTTTTTTCTGTGACCCAACTAAGAGTAGGTTTCTTGCTTCAGTCCCCTTCGTTTCTTAATTCAGTGTGCATTTCCTAAGAAGAAGAATATGCTCTTATACTCACAGTGTGCTTACTGAGTTCAGGAGATTTCTTATTAATACACTTTTATGTATCATCAATATTTTAGTTGTGTCCATTGTTCCAATAATGTTGTTTATACAGTGCCCGCCTCCCCCCGCTATGTAGTCAAATCCAGGATCATAGATTGTGTTTAGCTGTCATCTCTCTTGTGTATCATTGAGTTGATTCTAACTCATAGTGACCCCACATGACATAGTAGAAATGCTGTGATCATTAGAGAGACAGGTGGCCAGGCCTCCCGCCCTGGAGGGGCCGACCTTTCAGTTAGCAGCCAAGTGCTTAACCATGGTGTCACCAGGGCTCCTTGTCACGTCTCTTAATTTGGTACAGTTCCTCAAGTTTTCCTAGCATTGACATCTTCGAGGAGTATAGGCCAACTCGGGCTATGCACTTGTGGCTGCGACGTAACATACATGATACATAATGTTTCATAACTATCACTTCCTGAAGATGTGGTGTCTGCCCCTTGTTCGTGATGCTAATGTCAAGTGCTTAGTGACTGCTTTTGTGTTCTGCACTCTGTGGTTGTCTTACCTTGTGCTTCTGTGACAAAAATACCAGAAGTGGATGGCCCTAACGAACGGAAATTGATTCTCTCACAGTTTAGGAGGCTGTAAGTCTGAATAGGGTACACTAGCTGCAAGGGAAGGCTTTCTTTCTCTCTGTCAGCTTGGGGGAAGTTCCTTGTAATCAGCCTTACCCCTGGTCCAGGAACTTCTCAGTACAGGGATGCCAGGTCCCGCTCTGCTCCTGGCTCTTCTTTCTTGTTGATTGATATGTGATCCCTCTCTTTTCTGCTTGCTTCTCTCCTTGTATCTCAAAAGGGATTGATACAGGACATAGTATAATAATCTTATAATAATCTTGTAATAATCTTATAATAATAATAATAATAATCTTATAATAATCTTGTATTCTGAGTCTTGCCTCATTAACATCGTAATCTCTCATCTTGCCTCGTTAACATCATAGAGGTTAGGATTTACAACATATGGGATAATTACATCCAGTCACAAAGTGTTGTATAACCAGATAACCACACAGCCCTGGGAGTCATGGCCTAGCCAAGTTGACACACATTTTGGTAGGGACGTAATTCAACCTATAGCCTTCTGCCCTTTGGCCTCCCAAAATTTATATCCCGGCCACATATAAAACACATTTACCCCATTAATAGTTACAGAATTAGTATTTTTGGGGGAAGTACTTTAAGAATATGAAACACTCTCTTTTCTCATCAAAACCTGCCATTTCCTTGCCCTTCTTAGCATCAGTAGGATTTTTGCCTGTATCCATTTTATTTGTGATGGCTGCTAACTCCATCATTCCTTCTGCGTCTGATAGGTAATTAACAAAAACCCAAAGCCCTTGCCATCAAGCTGACTGATTCATAGTGGCCCTGCCCCATAGGGTTTCCAAGGAGCTGCTGGTGGATTTGAACTGCTGACCTTGTTGATTAGCAGCCAAGCTCTTAAACATGTGCCAGCTATCTCCTGATAGTGACATTCTACTAACGAAGCATTTTTTTACCCCTTCATCTATCTACTGTCATTACTGACTTGTGAATTCAGAGGGCTTTACTTATGGGTGGCCACTGGTTGCTGAACCACCCTGGCTCCTGATTCCTTTGACGTGACCCATCTTTTTGAGCAGATTCCGTTTTGTGGCCCAGGACATTCCTGGCTCAGCTTCAATTTTGTTAATAATACGTAGAACACTATTATGATTTCAAGAGTCAAAACTACAAAAAAATGTGTAGTTAGAATTATTAACTGCCCCCTTCTCTTCCAACCCTAGTCCTCTCCCTTGTGAGTAGTTGTGTCACTGTAGTTTGTCCTTTCTGTATTTCTTATTTCTTCTTCTTCCTTATCAACGGCACTTGGCTGGCGTCTTATACAAAAGGTAATATACTATACTCTTCCACAGTTTACTTTCTTCACTTAACAGTGTATCCTAAATAATCTTGTATCATTTCGTAGATACTTTCCTCATTCTTTTTTCAGTTGAGTAGTGCTCCATTGTGTAAATGTGTCATAATTTGTTCAACAAGTTTATGATTGCATATTTAGGTAGATTCCAGTATTTATCACGACAGGAGATGCTTGAGTTTAGTAAACTTTGTACACCTTTTTTTTCTTTTTTGTATTGTTGGGCATGCATATGTATTCTGGAGAAATTTCCAGGTATTGCTGGATCAGTGGGTAAATGGTCTAGTTGGATATTGCCATGTTCCTCTCTGGGGGACTCTACCGTTCCTCATTCCTGCGGGTGGCGTTCGAGGGCACCTGTTTCCCCATAGCTGTGTTCACAGTTTGTCAGGTGTTTCACCTTAGGGCTACTCTGTTACCTTTTTTTTCTTCAGTGAACTTCTGTTCATGGCTTTTACCTACTGATCTCTAGAATTTCTGGTCTTTTATTCCCTCTTGATTTTGAAGTTCTGTTTGTGTTAATCCTGTGGTATCTGCTGCAGCTCTCTGTCTCTGTCTCCCTCCCTCTCCCTCCTTTTGTTTGGGGTGTTTTTAGCCACATGCAAGTTTGTTTTTATTTAGTCATACTTTTGAATCTTTTCTTTTATTACATGTAGAATTTGAGTCATAGTTAGAAAACCCTCCCCTTCACAAGATTATCAGAAAAATTTGCCTGGGAACATTTTGGAAAGCAAGTGATTATTTCTTTGATCTTAAATTAAGTAGCCATCAAACTAATTTTGGTTTTGAAATAGCTGAGGAAGAGGATAATGACATTGATAAGAATAGTAGTGCTCGATGTAGATGTAAGCTATAAGCCTCAAAGGAGATGATCAAAAATCTAATTGTAGTTATGGTAAATTGTCAGCAGGAGTTAGGTAGATACTTTTTTCCCTTGATTTAATGATCCTTGGCTGCAAAATTGTATTTAAAAGTATGACGGCTAGTGGTGATGATGTTTTGGGATTCCTGAACAACAGGAATCAGGTTTGGTCGCTTTTCTGCAGAGCTTTCAGTGGAGAGTGACACAGCTCAGGTGACAGGCTTTGAGTGACCCACACACTGCACCTGTCTGTAGATGTCTCTTGTAGCCATGCTCGCAGCTTGGGTTATGCAGTGTTCACAGTGCATGAGATTCCACACTGAAGTGCAGAAGGACTGCTCTTCTAGAAGCCGACACTACGGTAGACTCAACTGGCAAGAACTCATCGGAGAACTTGCATGAGATAAAAACCTGGAAGCCGGCTTGAGGCCAGAGTACATGTGACTCAGCTGCAGAGCTTTACTCAGAGAAGAGTTCTCAGACCCTCATTCGTGATACTGCTTTTACTACTTTACAGTGTTTTATTGAAGGAAGAAAGAACAGACTGCTGTAGGAAGCACACGGATCAGGTTAGCCGAAAATACCATCAGACAGCCTCAAGGCAAAGGCACAGAGGAGGGAATTACAAAAGGCCAATGGGAAAACTGAAGAACAAGAACTCAGAGTAAAATACACTGATGATAGTTAAACGGCCACACCTCAGTGACTTGGCAGCAGTTAGAGCAAACAGCAAACCCTGTGCTTTACGTAAAGAAGAGCAGTCACTCTGAGATAACTGTTTTATTTCTCTAAACTCCCAGTGCATGCCTGTTGTGTCTTTCTAGGTCTGAATTCTACAAGCATATTGTGCTTTCTGGAGGATCGACCATGTACCCAGGGCTGCCTTCACGGCTGGAACGTGAACTCAAACAGCTTTACTTAGAACGCGTTTTAAAGGGAGATGTGGAGAAACTTTCTGTAAGTAACCGTCAGTAATCTCTTTTAAGACTTAAAAATATGTGAAGTAAATCTTTACAACCACTAGAGGGAGCAAGAAGCCTTCTCCAGTAAATCCCTAAGGCAGTCAAGAGCAACCTGGAAGAAACGGGAGAAATTAGTGGTTCAAGGTAAGCTTTGGCGCGGAGAGCTCTCCTCTGCATTCAGTGGTTGGAGGTGACTGGATTCAGTGCCAAATGTTGGGGCGCATATGGAGCAGCCTGGAATCCAGGGTACCTCTTGGATGTGTACCCATGTGCTTCTCTGAACTACTGTGGAGAGAGATGCTCTGTTCGGAGCTTTTGTTAAATGTAGTTTTGAGTATGTAATCAACCATTTCAGTGCTACACCTGGGCAGTAAATACTGTTTTTTGTTCTAGTTTATTGTAAGGTCACTTTTTGCATGTTGTCTGCCAAGTAAGGTTGTAACACACCCATGGTTGTATCCCAATAACTGTTACAACTCTTCAAAACCAAAATCATACCCCATGCTGTCGAGTCATTTCTGACTTACAGCAACCCTACAGACAGAGTAGAAGTGCCCTACAGAGTTTCCAGTAACCACCTGGCAGATTTGAACTGCCGGCGTTTTGGTTAGTAGGCGTAGCACTTAACCACTATGCCACCAGGGTTTCCATAGCTCTTACAGCAGATTTAATTAGTAGTTGTTGATTTTGTGGAGTAGAAATTATTTAACTGGTATGTAATGGTTGATGGTTCCTTGGCACTGAAATCTTTTTTGTTTTTAGAAACAGACTCTGAACTCTGTGAGGTATTACACATGTGCCATGCACTCACCCTAGTGGTGCCTCATCCTGGGTAATGTCTGAGTTTTGCCTTTGACTCTAATGAACTTTTGAATAGTGAGATTTGAGATCACATAATACAGAAGACTGTTTTGGAGGCACCAATGTTTTGTCTTTCATTTGTGCCTCTAATTGTTTAAATTACATTGAGTATTTACTCACAAATGTTAACCAGATTAAAAGACCGAAAAGGAGCCATGCTGTCTAAGTACCTCACTCATTTTTCTGATTTTATTGAGTTATGCATATAATTCGAAATAAACATCAGGTGATCGTTTAATTAGCCAGTGTTTCTTGACCTCTTGGGTATCAAATACTGGACTGGGTGATGGAGCTGAACAAAAACAAAATTCCTGTTTTCAGTCCAAATAATGTATGAGTATAAGAAGTGCAATGAAGACAGGTAATGAAAACAAAAAAAATAAAATCACTGCCATTGGGATTCTAACTCATAGCAACCCTGTAACAACTCAGCTGGAGTAGAATTGTCCCATAGGATTTGCAAGGCTGTGGCTGTGTGCACAGCAGGCTGCTGTGTCTTTCTCCCATATAGGGGATGAGGGGTTTGCACTGCCGACTTTGCAATTAGCAGCCAAGCACTTTTAACCACTGTGCCACCAGGACTCCTAAAGTAAGGCTAAAACAGAAAAAAACCCTACTGCCATTGAGTTGATTCCAATTCACAGTGACCCTATAGGACAGGGTGGAACTGCCCCATGGGATTTCTAATGAGCATCTGGTGGATTTGAACTGCCAGCCTTTTGGTTAGCAGCTGTAGCACTTAACCACTACACCACCAGGCTAGGGGCTAGAAAATGGTTTGGGGGAAGTGGTGTGCTCTATCATATGGTATAGCCTGATGA
The DNA here is from genome assembly GCA_028571685.1 of Heterohyrax brucei. NCBI lineage: Eukaryota > Metazoa > Chordata > Mammalia > Hyracoidea > Procaviidae > Heterohyrax > Heterohyrax brucei. The sequence goes on from CM053162.1 coordinate 47,229,355, forward strand.
GGTGGTTTGAGAGCCAAGAGCTGAATGGAGGGAAGGAATAAGCCATGTGCTTACTGGGGGGAAAGACTCCACCAGGTGAAGGACTGTGGAGTGCAAAATGCTTTGTTGATAAAAACCAAAGAACCTGCTGCCATCCAGTCAGTTCTGACACAGCAACCCTATAGGACAGCATAGAAGCGCTCCATAGAGTTTCCAAAGGGTGTCTGGTGGGTTTGCACTGCCCACCCTTTGGTTAACAGACTCAACACTTAACCACTGCGCCACCGGGGTGAAGGATGTCCAGTGCAGTACCCCAGATGATAGGGGTGTGCGGATGGGGTGGAGCAGAGTGTGTGAGAAAGAGGAAGTGGGAGCCGGGGTCGCAAGGCAGGGGAAGGCGCTCTTCCTTTGTGCATTGGGAGAGCTTGGCCTTTCCTCCTAGTGCCCGGAAAGCCTTGGGAATTTTGAGCGGAGCACTGGTCAGAAGTGATTTAGGTTTATTAGTCTTCGTGTGGTGAACAGACTTGGGGTGGGGCAGGGCAACGAAGGTGGATATGGAAAGACTGGTTAGGAGGCCATTGAAATCCTTTCCAGGGAAAGATGGTAGGTACTGGTTGCCTGGGGGAGTGTGTGGAATGTACATATGTACGTATAACTCCGAGGAGAGGTGGTTGTCATAGAGATGCGAGAGAGAATAGAGTCCTAGGATTGCCAGGCACCACCAAGGCCGCAGTTGAGGTTAGTGATACATTTAAAGTGAGAAAATAGGCTTATGTCCTGTCTGGTTCAGCTGTTGGAGGGCAAGCCCAAAGCAGACAGTTGAAAACTAGAGTTGCTTTGGTCTTAAGTATGACACAGGGAGAGACAGTCATTAAGGATAACAACAAGAAGTGGTGGAGGGAGAGAGTGCGCCAGGAGCAGAAACAGCCTGAGGATCTGTGGAATCTTCAGAATCTATAGATGACTTCCTCCAGGAGTGCTGGAAGGTGTCATCTGATAGAGGGATTTCAGAGGTGCTGAGGGGTGTCAGGCAGGAGAGACACAGAAGCAACAATGAGGTGCAAGAACTGTTACCAGATCTCCAGAAGGTGGAAAACCAAAAACAACACCAGACTCGGTGCCTTCCAGCAGTTCTGACTCACAGCAACCCTACAGACAAGTAGAGCTGCCCCGTGGAGTGCCTGGCGTGTTTGAACTGCCGACCTTTTAGTCATCAGCCATAGCCCGTAACCACCGTGCCACCAGAGTGTGCGTTTACTGAGGGTAGAGGGGTAGTGAGGAAGAGCGCAGCCAACCGAGAAAGCTTCAGGGAAAGTAGTATCTCAGGGGCTAGCTAAGTTTCCTTAAAGCAGGAATGGTCCAGGGAGCTGTTGTGTAAATCAAGTTTTTTTGGAACAGAGCCAGGCGTGTGTGTGTGTGTCCGTGTCCGTGCCCACATCCACCAGAACCTGGTCACTGTCTTTACACAGAAAGTTTGCCAGCCTCCCCTCTAGAGCACAGAGGTGACTACAACAGTTACAGTAGTAGATTACTCTCAGACTTAAGTAAATTTATGTTTTTCTAAATCACGTACCATCCAGTTTCTGTAGTATGTTTGTGACATGTACTTATTTGGAGTCTGTTTTGCAGAATTTGTGGCAGCATGAATAAAAACTCCCTGTCATTTTAAGAGAACTCTTTTTGTTGATGGATCAGCAAGATTTGGGGCTGTCCTTTTGTTTTAAATAATTAACGTGGTGGGGACTGAGTGCAAAACTTGCCCCGGTTGTTTTTAATTGTGGTTACTGTGCTCACTGTCTTCAGCATCCCCATGATTTGTTTGGACCATATTTGGTCTTACGTATTTTGAGACTATTTCACTTGAGTTTGAGTCAGTAGAAAGTAAGCTTTGCATATAGGAAAAGAACCTCAGTTGTCTTTCGTTGCACTGGATTAGAATTGCAGAGGCATTAAACCTCAGAGAAGTCTTAAAAGTTCTGTTATGAAAACTCTTCATTTGACAGTTCAGTGATCTGCCTGTGGGGTCTTCTGTCATCCGTGGTACAACCTACTCAAATGGGAACTTCTTTCTGGGGCTGGCTGTCAGCAGAGATCTTGTGATTTGTCATTCGGATCAGGACCCTGTTGAGAGTGGAAGGGTGCTATTGATGACAGTGGGGCAACAGTTGTAAATGAGGCCTGTCCCAGCCACACCTGAACGGACCTAGGAGATCCTAACAGTGAGCCTTGGGCAACACCACCCGACTGTCCTGCTCACCTCGCAGGACTGTGGTGACAGTCTTTGTCATAAAGCAGAATGCCGTGCACACATGTGACATGTCCTCATTCTCTCTTTTCTGTAGAAGTTTAAGATCCGCATTGAAGACCCACCTCGCAGGAAGCATATGGTGTTCCTGGGGGGCGCGGTGCTAGCAGATATCATGAAGGACAAAGACACCTTCTGGATGACGCGACAGGAGTACCAGGAGAGGGGTGTCCGTGTGCTGGAGAAACTCGGCGTGACTGTCCGATAATGCCCAGGCCTGCCCCCTCACAGCCCCGACGCCTTCTTTCTCCTTCATTGCCAATCTCAACACATTCAACTCCATGACACAGAAGGGGCCTCTCTGCACCCTTTGACTGAAAAGGTCAGGTTTTATTCTGGTGTCCTGGGGAAGCTTTGTTAAGTTTTTGTTAATGTGGATAAATCTGCCTGTTTAATTCAGCCACTTCCCTACAGACCTAACAATAGGGCGCGGGGTCCTGTCTGCTGCTTGTTTCTGAGCCAGCTTGAATGGTTCCCTTAGGCTTCCTCTGTTCGCTTTACTGCTCTGCTTTATGGCTCTGAGGCTGTCCTCGTAGTCTTCAGACACTAGGTGGTGTGCCTCTTATCGTAAGGGACACTTTACCGGGAGCTTTCACGTATTACCGAGGGCTGGGGGCGGGTGGGAGGGCGCGGGGGCTAGCCGTCGGGTCGGGCCTTCCCGCCAGCGGTTCTGCGGCGCCGGGCACCTGGAGCCTCTCCCGTAACATCGCTGGGCTCAGCACGGAGAGGTTTTCTGAGGGTTTTTGCTTCGCAGGGAGGTCTTTTGATTATGATTTTTGAACTTTCCTGCTCTGGGGTACGGAAGATAAACTTAATTTACAAACCTTTTGTTTTGATATGCCTGAAAGTGTTTCCATAGGATATATACAAAGCTAGTTTAGTAGTCTCTTACCATGTGGCTTAGAGGTTTGTTTTTTAAAACTCAGCTCTTGTCAGCTGGGACTAAACTCCCTGGAATCTATCAATGGAGCAGTAATGTTTTAAAAAGACTTTTGGAAATTCAGATTACAGATTTTTAAAAAGTGCATCAGAGCTGGTATTTTCTAAGTGCTAAAAGCACTGAGGAACCCAGCACCAAGTACCATTCTTGCAGGTTACACCCGTGTGTTCACCGACCAGTGCTTATTTAGTGAGACAAACAGATACATGTAAATACTTACTGGTGGCAGATTGTGATTGTTCAGTAAAAAATAATACTGGAATATGGGACTTGTTGTCAGTTGGGTAATCGTCACTGCTGGATTTGTTGATTTTGATTTGAAAGTGAAGTAAAATTGGGCTGTTTGGAATGTTGGCCAAAAGTAAAAAATCAAGATTTAAATTTCTATTTGTATAAAAAAACTAACCATAACTGCGAATTCTCATCTACCTTTTATTCTTGAAAAAAGAGCTGTTGGTATTATGTGAATGTTTAACAGACTTTACTGCCTGTGTCAGAAAATTCTATTTATGAATTCTGTGTTGGTATTGGCTTGGTATCTGATAAAATATCAGGTAGTACCCAGACAGGAGTTCTTTCTAAATTTGAAAAATAAAGTAATTAGAAATTGTATCATGCTGATAAGTTTAAACTACAGATTTTCAGGGAAAAATATCCTGTGTTTAAAAATATTCTTTGCTAATAGTGGCTTTGAAAGAAGAAACAACTTGGGGTGACTGGAATCAGAGATGTTATTGGCTGTAGAGTCTTTTTTAGTGAGAAAACTTAAAAATCAGTTTGTGTGAAATAACCGGTGAAAGTGGTTCTAATTATGCAGCTTCTGTTACATTTTGTGTTTTGGGGGGAAGGGGAGCCTGTTTTACCTTAATTTGAACAAAGACGTTAGCCTGCATGCTGGCCGTGCATCAGTCCACGTGACTAGCCCGTGAATGACTTCCCTTTGGATTCTTAGAAATGCCCCCACCTGTTTGACCACTGGGCTTCTTAGAAGACCCATGTGTGGGCCGGTACCTGCTGGCTGTTCATTTCAGGTAAATGGATTGACTCTTGGCCTTTGGACATGACTTAGAAATACAGGAGGAGAAAATGACCAAGACTAGGATGAAAGAGCATGAACTGTTTGTCCCTTGAACGTCAAATTTGGTTTTCATTTTATAATTCTCCTATCACACATGACAGTTAAAATGGTGTAGTAATATATATCTAGAATAATTTAAAATTTTCATTTTATAATTTTCCTATCCACGTTGAAGTAATGTTTAGTAATTTGGGAGGGCGGGAGTATTATGTGTTAATTGGAGTTGTTGTCAGGTGTTGTATCCCACAGATATTTTTAATTTTTCTGTTTTAAAAGGTCTGATTTTTAACTCTTAAAAACCACTGTCACTTAAATTTCCAATCACTGTTAAAAATTCTTTTATTGTTAAATTAGAATTGCCAATGCCTTGACCTTTGAGAAGGAAGGGTTTCTTAGAAATAGATCTGACTTTTAAACTTTTTTCGTTAAAATGTGGTGTTGGATGTTAACTTTTACACAGTTCTGGGCACACTGTTAACAATATCTGGAAAGTCTTTAGAGATCTCATTGGAAAGCTAAGCATTCTAAATTTAACATGAACGCATTTCTTTTTTGATTCAGAAAATAAAATCAGATTTTTCAAAGTAAATTTGAGTGTTGTCTTTGTTTTTCATTTTAGTAGTTCAGTAGTTTTTCTCCTTGGTCTCATTTTATTTTTTATTTAATTATGTTTTCCTTTTTGCTAACACAAGGTGAATTGACAGTTTTGTGTTAGTTATTGGGCTAAGTTCAGTTCACTGTTCCAGTATTTGACCAAACAACTATCTGTTTCTGGTATGATTTAAAATACATAGGGTCGCTGTTAGATACGACTTGACGGCACTTGGCTTGGCTTGGCAAGGAAAAACAAGAAATAGGATTACAGTACAGCTGTATTAGAGATTTGTTTCCTTTGAACAGCCTGTTCTGTTCCCCAACTTTTAAGGTGAGTTTCACAGAATTGGAGTCCCGGTGGCAAAGTGGTTAAGAGCTATGACCAAAAAGGGTGGCCAGTCGAGTCCACCAGCTCCCCTTGGAATGCACTGTGGGACAGGTCTGCTCTGGCAGTGGGTTTGGTTTAGATAAACCTGTATGTGACATGGTGCTTTTGAAGGATGCTGTGTCTAGGCATGTTATTTTTGACAAAATAACTAAAAAGGATGAAAATATATTACAGTGACCCCTTTATGCTTTTATCCTAGCATCTGAGGATGCAGGGTAGGGAGTAACCCTGAGTGGTGCATATCCCCTCACTGATTTGAGTCGTGGCCCCACTTCCCAAGGACATCGTCCAGGTTTGCCCTGGACAAGGAGGGCCACCTGGTCTCCGCGGGAGCCCTGGTCTTTCATCCGGTCCCTTTTGAGTTTCCAGGCACGTAGTGCAGTGTCAGTTGTCTTTATATGTGACAGTGGAAGAAAATACCAGGCTCTGCCTAAAGTGTCGTTGATGGAATGACTGTCTCAGTGGTCTTCTTTTTTCTCTGCTCACAGTTTTCCACCACTGGACAATCAAGTGAGTTTATTAACTGCTAATTCTAGAACCATCAAAGAGGGTACCTCACTAAAGTAAACCAGAAACTCAAAAATTGGGTTTTAGATTAATGTTTAATGTGATACGTCCCTTTGGGCTAACTGGCCAGGTACCAAAAGTACTGTGGTTATATGTAGGATCCTGTTTCTTCCTCTGGCTCAAATTCCCTGAACTAGTGAACGGTTCAAGGAATTTAAGCTAGTGAAAGGTTAACCAACAGATCTGTTCTGGAAGGAGTACAACCAGAGTGCTCCTTAGAAGCAAAGATGATAAGACAGCCTTTTACATACTTGAGACATGTTGTCAGAAAGGATCAGTCCCTGGAGAAGGACATCATGCTTGGTAGAGTGGAGGGTCTGTGAAAAAGAGGAAGACCTTGGATTGACACAGTGGCTGCAACAGTGGGCTTAAGCATGAAAACGGCTGTGGACATGGCACAGGACCAGGCAGTGTTTCGTTCTGTTGTTCATAGAGTTGCTGTGAGTCAGAACCCACTCGATGGCACCTAACAACAGCAACAACAGTCAAAGGTTGAAAATGCCACACCAGAGGGAAGTGGAGGTGAGGTAGGAAGGGATCTGAAAAAGCACTGTGACATTTGGGAAAATACTTTGTGGAAGGCCAAATTAGTGCCTTCAGCCACTGTAGTGGAAAGGAACCTTAGTTCTAGAACTAAGATGGGGCAAGGGGGATTGAAACATGGCAAAAAGCAAAAACACAAACCCACTGCTGTCAAGTTGGATCTGACTCATAGTGATCTTATAAGCAGCTGTTGTATAAATTCCAGTGCTTTTCACATTCATATTAAAAGCATCCTGAAGCTTCTTGCTCTGCATTGATCAGGTAAGTATGAAATTAGGAAGAAGCTATGGTAGCAATACTTTGGTTTAAATCACCTGCACTGTGACAGTGGCAAAAAGTAGTTCTCTGCAGGTGTTGATGTCTCACTGGCTGGGGGAGTCCACATTTGTCCCTTCAGTGGAATACTTCCTCTTTCTTGTCTTGACATCAACTTTATAATAAATACCTCACCAGCCACCAGGGGAAAAAAGGAAAGGCTTTGCACGTCACTTCCATGAAATACTTGAAGTAGAAAATAAGAATTAGAGAATATTTCAGTGACGTTGGTAGAGGCCACTGCCATCGAGTTGGTTCTGACTCATGTTTCCAAGCAGCAGCTGATGGATTTGAACTGCTCACCTCTTGGAGAGCAGTCATACGCTTCACCATGTGGTGACATAGCGGGTGAGTGCTGCACCTACTAATCAAGAGGTCTGCAGTCTTAATCACCAGGCACTCCACAGAAACCCTGTAGGGCAGTTCTGTGCTGTCCAGTAGAGTTGCTATGAGTCAGAATTTACCTGCTGGCATTTGGGGGGGGTGTGGGGGACATAGACCAGTTGACAAGTTTGGGCTTGGGAAGGACAGAAAACAGTCACAGATAATACAGGTAGGTACTCCCTGACTTAACAGGCTTCCCTTCCCACAAGTTTGTGTAAGTCAAGGCTGACTTACAGAAATGACTTTTTTTTTAATTGCCTTTTATTATCGTTATCTTTGCAAATGCAATCTTTGGGGGTTGGAAACATCACATAAGCTAACAGGTAAGATGACATCAGTAAATTACACATTACAATATGCCGTACATACAACTGATGATCGTGCGCGCGCGCACACACACACACACACACACACACACACAGGATAGTCGTAGGTCATAACCACAGTTCGTCATAACTGTATCCTAAGTGGAGCTCTACCTGGTGTGCTGTGTGCTTTTCACGTGGACTTTGGAAAATACCATTTCCCATTAACTTCAGTGTGAGAATTGGCCTGATGAATATTTTATTTTGTTGTTGAGAATATATTCAGCAGAACATACACCAACAATGTACAGTTTAGTGACACCATTGACGTGGCTTGAGCCATGCAACCATTCTCACCCTCCTTTTCCAAATTGGTCCCCATGAACATAACCTCACTGCCCCCGAGTTTCCTGTCTCCTTTCAAGCTGCTGTAGTCCATGGATCTGTGTTTGAAAACTTCTGACATTAGATTTGATTTAAGGACTGCAGAAAGTATAATTTTACAATCTCAAACTATTGGCTGTATGATCAAGTCAGGGAGGCCAGTTTGGGTTGCATTTGGCGATTTCAGTGGAATCCAGGCATATGCTTCCAGCGTTTCAATTCTTAACTTACACAACTTGGAGTTCTAAAGAAAAGTCCAAAGTGAAATCACTTGCCCCCTTTAATTTGGCGTATATCCTACAGGAAATAAATTATGTTGCTAGGGTTGAATTACATTTTTTTAAAAAGAGCCACATTACTTGTCTCAAGTGTGTTTCTCCAAACACAGTCACTTGGAGTGCATTTTAGAAGTGCAGGTCGGTGAACTGATGAACTCGCCTCTCCAGGGCTTGTGGCCCAGCTGTGGGATGGCCTGGTTCCTGCCTTAGCCAGTCAGCACCCGCCCACCCTGCAGCAGGGCGCTGACTGCTATCAGCTAGGCCCCAGAGTAGGAACTGCTACCCTGGGCTCACACTTGTCTGCCCTTCTGCCTCTCCCTCCTCCTGAAATCTCATGAAGCTTTTAGCAGATAGGTGCAGAAGTGAGATGGAAAGAAGCCCGGGAAAGCTGAGGCACTTCTGGAAAGGTTAAAGTACCATCGATCGTTTACACCTTTGTGTGAATTAAAATAGAGTGGAGTAACTTGCACTGACACTGAAGATTAGCAGCACTCTGATTTAAGTGAGAAAGCAAGGTCTGTAACTTGACCTGAAGGGGTAGAGGGAAGAAAGCCAGCCTCCGCAGGATCTGTGAAGAGGTTATTACAGAGGACTCACTTTGGGGGCAAGGCAAGAGGAAGTGCGTAGATGGGAATAGGCTGCTGGAAGTGGTAAAAATAACCAGACCAAGCTGCTTATTTCAAAATTCTTTTTAGAGATCCTCATCCTTCACATCTCTAACTTACTCAGTTCCGGGCTCCCTGATGTCAAGCAAGTGCAGTGAAATGCTCAAGTTCAACCACTTGGATTCAAAGGATAGTAGTCTGACCAGGGACCACACCTTCCCGATGCAGTTTTATTTCTAGAGGAGAAATGGGCAACTACCAGATGTGGCTTTCCCTCTAGAAAGGAAACATGGGTGTTTCACGTTCCCTACTACTTCTGGATGCAATTTAGAGACCACCTCCCGTCAAGCCTTTTTTTGTTTTTAAATATACGAACCCAGTTCATTCCAAAATTTGCCAAGTTTGTGGAATTAGTTGATAGCCACTAGAAAATAATAAAGTTCACCCCTTCTCTGTTTTAGGCAAGTATAATTTTAGAGACCTGAATTTGGATCATTGGGGATGGAGTCAGGGGGAGGGTAGCGCTGTTGGGTGTTACACTGAAAACTAGCTACAGAAACCCTGGTGGGGCAGTGGTTAGGGCTGTGGCTGCTAACCGAAGGGCTGGCAGTGTGAATTATGTCAGTTGCTCCTTGGAAACTATGGGGCACTTCTACTCTGTTCTGTAGGATCTCTGAGTCTGAATTGGCTCAGTGGGAACAGGTTTGGTGTTTTAAGCAGCTACAAGTACACAGCATGAATGAGGTGGTTGGTTGTCAGTGCAGGAACAACGTCTGAGTAACAAAGTGAGCAGAAGTAACTTGTATCTCCTGATGTAAATTCTTCCACAAGCCATATGAGAGCTGGAGAGTGCTAGATGGTGTGTGGAGCTAATGCTAGATGCATTTTCTTCCCCCCATGGCCCATTCTTAACTGTTTTTGCTATTACAGCTCTTAAATTTTTCATTTCATCCTGTAGCATGGCAGATATCTTTCAGCCTCTTAAGCGCCACCTCTGACAGGACAGTTAGTTGATAATGTGTATCAGATGTTTCAAGGCCTTGTTCTTTCTGAATGTTGACCTGACATTTGTCCAGAAGTGGAAGTGTGTAATTGTTCATAATGACCAGTAATCCACACATTAATTTTAATGACTCGCTATAAATACATTTTTTTTTCTGGAATGATAGAAATTTTTATTTTGGTCCAGGTGATGATTTCACAGGTATATGAACATATAAAAATTCTATGAAGTATAATCATATTTGTGTACTGGTGTAAGTGATGACTCTTTTTTTATTAATTTAATATGACTGAGTGAAAATGTACATTCCCCTATAAATTTACATGCCCACCTATATGCAGCTTCCACTGCTCTCCCTGTCCAGTGACAGCACACTATTCCTCTCTGCTCCATACATGTCTCATCCTCCCAACAGTCTCCTTTCCCCTCCTCTCCACCCACTCTCCTTCCTCCAGGCAGAGGTCAGCAGGATGATATCCTATAGATGCATAGAAGTATAAATACATTTCTTATAACATCAAGACTGACTGGAAAATCAGAAAACCAAAAAACCAAACCTACTGTGACTGAGTGAATTCTGACTCATGGCGACCCTATAGACAGAGTAGAGCTACCCAATAGAGTTTCCAAGGAGCACCTGGTGGATTTTAACTGGCAACTTCTGGGTTAGCAGCCGTAGCACTTAACCACTATGCCACCAGGGTTTCCCAAATCACAAGATGCCCTGAAAGCAGAGTGCGGTTCAGAATGTAAAATCTGGGGAAGGTAGTGTTTAGTATTTGCATTTCCTCAACCCACAAAGTGTGGGTGGTATTGGGAACACAACCATCTGACTTACTTTGAGCTACTATTTTTTAATTAATATTGTGATGACTTCGTATGTTTACGTCTTTATTGGCTAATTTTCTCAACCTTAGATAGGAGTTGGATAAAAAGTGATCTTTATAGTTTCTTGTCATATGCCTTAAATGTTTTTTGTTTCTACCACTCAAGATTTATAGTGAAAGCCAACAAAAATCCTAAGGCACTTTAAAAACAATAGAAAACACTTTCTTGAACATTCTAAATGAAAGTTTTTCTTTGTTTCATGGTATTGGTGGGTCTTTTGAACTCATACGTCAAGGGAGTGATGTATGCAATGAAATGCCCATATTGAAAGAGTCTGAAGAGCCTGGGATTTATGGTGCCCTACCTCACCCTGCCACCATATCACTGAGACAGGAAAACTTCTGAATTTGGCCCAGGTCAGAAAAATTTCTGTCCCTCCCAAGCCCGTTGAAGTGGCTGGAGAATATTAAATAGCAAATAGGGCAAGGTCTGCTAGCTGACAAACCAAATGGCAGCTCACTCCACCAGCTGATTTTATTCAGAAGCTGTGATTGAGGGCAGGGGCTTTTCCTACCAACTCTCAGTAGTTGCTGTTTTCAAGAATACACTGTTTTCTTCAGACTTCAAGCTTGTCTGCTAAAACCATTAGCTAGCTGTGAGGCAGCCGGGGAAAGCATCGCATCTGCAAAGACAGGAAGACTGGGTCAGGAGAAGAGGAGGGGATGGACCCCTTGCCTGCCTCGTAGCTGCCCACCCTACGGAGAGACGGAGCTTGCCAAGAACATCCAGGGTGACTGATGCCGGAAAAATGAGGCCATTTACCGAAATATCTTGGATTTGTGACAGTATCAGTGTAAACTACTTCCATGTAGACCCAAAGAGAATTCTGAATCTCTGAGGGGTTCCTCTCCCCAGCCCATGCTCCCTCTCCTCGCATTTTCAGGACTATTGCTCCAGGAGGTTCTCAGACTTTAGGGTACCTGAAAATCTCCAGGAGTTGATTGCAATGCAGATGGATGCCTCAGTCCCACTTCCGGAAAAGTAGGCATAAGTTTTAGAAGGGGTCCGTTGCACTTGTGAAAACTAAGGGAACTCCTCAGAAACTATGGGGGTTTTGTAGTTAAAATGATTAAAATCTTGATATGTTTTCCCAAAGGTTTCACTTCACTGGGCTTTTTCTGAAGAGATCAAAAGCCAGCGTTTCCAGCTAGAAGTCAGGAACCAAAGAGCGCTCCTACTGTGTGCTTTAGGGAAACTGGCTTCTTATATTAGGATGCCTGCATTTTACTTACAAAGAAGGGCATCGCTGGTCTCATCTGTTTCAAAGGGCCTTGGTTTCACATCCCCTTCAGGAAACGGAGTGCATTTTCCTGCCTTGGTTTACAGCCTTGTGGAGGACAAGCCTGCATCTTAAAAACAAGTGTTTACAGGGCTTTTAAATGTTCTTGGACTTTCTGTGAGGGGAGCCAACAGGGATCATCAGAGCCCCTCAGGAAATAATAACCCCAAGTAGCAGACAGACAGCTGTGACAGTTGTCATTTATTGAGCACCCACCAGGTACCAGGGGTCACACTGAATCCTTTACCAGGATTGTCACTTAATGCCAATAGAAACTATCATCTCTGCTTTACAGATGAGAACACAGAGATGACTAGAACACAGAGACTTAAGAGATAAAGTAGCAAGAATGAGAACTCAAGCTAAGCAGTTGTAGAGTCAAGTTCTGCCACCCAGTGATGGCTGGTTCTGTGTGGTGGTCACTGGGCCCAGCTTCTCTCTCTCTCTGTCTCTCTCTCACAACTCTGGCTGTTTGTCTCTCTCAGACTTTGGTACCTTATCCACTGCCGTCAGGTAGATTCTGACTCATAGTGACGCCATAGGACAGAGTAGAACCTCCTGGTAGCGTTTCCAAGGAGCACTGGGGGGATTCAAACGGCCAACCTTTTGGTAGGCAGCCATGGTGCTTCACCACTATGCCCCCAGGGTTTCCTGTTGACAGCTTAGGACCTTGTTTTGACTCTGCTCCTCACTCAGAGAGGCCTAAGGAAAGCCCTAGTCTTTTGTGTGCCACAATCTAACCTGGACAGCGTGAATAGCATCTCCCTGCCTGGAGTGGTTAATGTCCCAATGCCATTTGAAAAGTGATTTGATATGAAGTGTCCTACAAAAACTGCTCTTCTGTTTATAGCAAACCATTCCCATGCAGACAACGGTGGGAGCCGGGGAGTTGGGGAGTGAGCTAGGGAACGGCCTGCTGGTGTTTAGATCCCGAGGAGCTTACCACTTTTCAGTATTTACCGAGTTTGAACTTTTTCCGGGGTTCGGGGGTGGGGGAAGCCTTAGTTTTTTTTTCCTATCAGGTGTTCATTCTGGTCCCAGGCCCTGGATTTAGATCCGAATTTGACAGAAGTGTCAATGGACTTTTCAAAATCTCCACTCACAACAGGAAGGTAAGAAATACAATGTTAGTTATCATTAAGGTTTGCAGTGGCCCCTGGAAACCAAATGACCCTTGAGAAGAACATTTGGGAGGAGAAGTCTTTGAATCACTGAAGTCTCCCAAGAACGCGCCCTGTGTTTGTGGACCGCTGGGAGAGAGGTCAGCAGCAGGAGCAGGCTCTTGGAGCAGCCAGCAGCTGCAGAGGCTAGACCGGGCAAGGGGCTGGTGCCTTCTGGGAGACCGTGTCTCTTCAGCCTCCACACGGAGCAGCTGCACGCTGCTGGGAAGCCACTAGTTCCACTATCTGAACCCAAGTTGGGCTTCCCAGCTCCCCCCTCGGCAGTGAATAGCTGCTTTGTCTAATAGCAGCAGGGCTGCCTGCGTCCTCCTTAGCCAGCAGGGGAGGGAGGAGCCTGGATCCGGGTCCCCTGTCCAGGCTGCAGGAGGACATGATTTAGTGGTTAGCCTATCTCTAAAAGCCCTGGGGAGTAGGGGGGCAGGAAGGAAGGAAGGAAGTTGTGTCGGATAAACAAAACAAAGCAAAACCCTAAGAAAGCCACAAGAAAGTGCTTCAGATGTGCAAGAATCTGTAACTCACATACTCATGGGAGAGTTGAGGGTTGGGAGCAAGATTAAATGTTTTCACATGAGAGAAGACCAAGAAAAAAGCACCCATGAGGGTGGAGCAACTGGTTTGGTCTAAAGGGGTCTTGGAAACAGATTCCTTTTAATGTTTCTGGGTGTTTGGCTTCTACATCAAGGCCTCTACACAAATTGTTTAAAAATATATCTTGCAAGTTTTGCCATAAAAGCGTTCCTATTGAAAAACTAGAAACCCTGGTGGCGTAGTGGTTAAGTTAGTTCAAATCCCGCAGGCAGTCTTTGGAAACTCTATGGGGCAGTTCTACTCTGTCCTACAGGGTGACTGTGAGTTGGAATTGACTCGATGGCAGTGGATTTGGATTTTTTAATTGCAGATTTGCTTATAGTTGTCCACTATAGGCTTAAATAGATTTTACGATTTTTTTTCCTCTTTTTTTAAAGATTGTGATTAAGTGAAGACTTTAAGATCTTGCTGAAAATAACTCAGCATCTAAAAAAAAAAGGTGGTTTTAAAAAAGAATGTACTGATGTTGTGTGCCTTCAAGTTGATTTTCGACTCCTAGTAACCCTATAGGAAACCCTGGTGGTGTAATGGTTTAAGTGCTGTGGCTGCTAAACAAAGGAGTAGTTCAAATCCACCAGGTGCTGCTTGGAAACCCTATGGGGCAGTTCTACTCTGTCCTATAGGGTCACTAGGAGTTGGAATCAGCTCAATGACAGTGGGTTTGGGTGTTATTGTTTTTTTTAATGACCCTATAGGACAGAGTAGAACTGCTCCATAAACTTTCTGAGGGTGTGATCTTTTTGCTTTTTTAATATTTTATTGTGCTTTAAGTGAGAGTTTACAATCTGAGTCAATTTGCCATTTAAAACCCTGCGCCCACACCACAGCACACTTGTCCCTCCCAAGCTGTGCTTCCTGCATCCATTCAACCAACTCCTGTTCCCCTCCGGCCTCTCATCTCAGCTCTGGGCAGGAACTGCTTGACAGCCTCATGTATGTTTTTAAGCCAAGAAACACATTCTTCACGTATATTTTTATGCCAAGAAACACATTCTTCACCAGCATCACTCTATCTTATTGTCCAGGATAATCTTTGTCTAAAGAGTTGACTTTGGTACTGGTTTCAGCTCTGGGGTAACAACAGTCCAGGGGCCATGTCCTCAGGGGAACTTCCATTCTGTGGGACCATCAAATCTAGTCTTTTAATAGAGTTCGAGTTCTGCACACTCCTTTTTCTGCCACTATGTCAGGGATGCTATGTTGTATTTCCTATCAGGGCTGTCAAAGCAAGGCTGTGATTTTTCCATGAGAAGATCACCAAGCCTCTCCTGTGAAGCTGGAAGCTGCTGGTTGGCTCAAACTGGTGACCCTTGGATTAGCGGCCAAGCGCCTAGCCATTGCACCACCAGGCCTTCTTTGAATATACTGATTTTTAAAAAGCATGCAGTGATCTCTTGAGTGTAAATCAAAACCCATGCCAAATGAGAGCCTTCTGGTTGGCAGTGGAGTAAGTGGCTGGCTGTCTGGAGACCTTGACTGCTAAAGCCACTGCCGTTGATTCTGACTCACAGCGACCCTACAGGACAGAGTAGAACTGCCCCATAGAGTGTCCAAGGAGCACCTGGTGGACTTGAACTGCCGTGCACTTCGCCACTGTGCCACCAGGGTTTCCACTGCTGTTCTTCACAAGTCAGAGCTTTTATGACACAGAGGAAGAGAAGTTTATGTCTTAAGCCATTTTTGTATCTTATTATCACATATATTATTTATGTGTTAAGCCAGGGCTTGATGTTGCATGCCGCATCTCAGAGAGAGCCTTTTTCCAACAGCTTAATGGCCTTTTGAACGGAACCGAACAAATGCCTGTAAGGAATAGGAGTGGTGGGTATTTTAATTCACTGCTAATTGTCTAGAGATAAGGTGAGCCAAGGATTACCAAGCCAAGATGGCATGCCACTCCTGGAAGTGTCTACCTTGCGTGGCTGTTCTGGTGAGGGACTTGGGGGCCAGCTAGCATGGGAGTCAAAGTTATGGCAGGCTTTGTACGTGTACATGCACTTGCTGGAAGTAAAAAAAGATTTGAAACACTGATAAAACGTAAGGACCACAGCCTTCAGTATGGATTGTACCACAACATCAAGAAAACAAAAATCCTCACAACTGGACCAGTAAGCAACATCATCATAAACAGAGAAAGGATTGAGGTTGTCAGGTTTCCTTTTACTTGGGTCTACAATCAACACCCATGGAAGCAGCAGTCAAGAAATCAAAAGACACACTGCATTGGGAAAATCTGCTCCAAAAAATCTCTTTAAAGTATTGGAAGGTATAGATGTCACCTTGAAGACTAAAGTGTGCCTGACCCAAGTCATGGTATTTTCAATCACATCATATGCATATGAATGCTGACAATGGACAAAGAAGACAGAAGAAGAATTGATGACTTTGAATCATGGTGTTGGAGAGGAATGTTGAATGTACCATGGGCCACCAAAAGAACAAACAGATCTGTTCCGGAAGAAGTACAGCCAGAGTGCTCCTTGGAAGCCAAGATGGTAAGACTGTGTCTTACATACTTTGGACATGTTGTCAGGAGGGATCAGTCCCTGGAGAAGGACATCACACTTGGTAGAGTGGAGGGTCAGAGAAAAAGAGGAAGACCCTCACTCAACAAGATGGATTGACACAGTGGCTGCAATAATGGGCTTAAGCGTAGAAATGATTTTGGATGTGGTGCAGGTCCAGACGACAATGTTTTGTTCTGTTGTATATGGGGTCACTATGAATTAGAGCTGACCCAACACACATAACAATAACAACAACAACATGTGTGAAATTAGTGTGAGGTTGATCTGTCAGGTTGAACCTGACAGTGAACAACAACAAAATCAGCTCATGACAATTTTTTTTTCCGTTTGTGCAAAATAAGGACATTTAAAATATTGAAGGTATCGCATTGACTTTTCCTCACTAGCTAACACTCTTCTGTTTTGGTTATAATTGTTGCCCATAAAGTTTGGGGTGGAGGGGCGGTTCCCATTGCTCAAGGATCTCAAGCTACATTTCCTAAGGTATGTGGTAAAGGGCAACCAACTTCCCGAGACAGCCAGAGAGCTAGAGAGGGACTTGGCTGTTACCATGGGTTCCCTTCTCCCGCTTTCCCCCGCCCTGGTTTTTGAAGGCTTTACTGGTAAATATGATTTAGAAAAGAATCATCTCTCCTATTGCTTCCATGTCTGTGGAATAAGAGCTGTAATTAGGGGCATGTTAACAAGTGCCAAAGGGGAGGAGACTGCTGCTTCATCCACTTCTCATTCAGTGATACAGTTGTAGGCACAAGACTTGTAGTCAGCCAATTCTTCAGGCTCAAAGCATAGAAGAGGACTTAACGCTTACTGATGGAAGATCAAAGACCGCAACCTTCAGTATGGATTACACCTCAACTTCAAGAAAGCAAAACTTTCCACAGCAGAAGCAACACCAAAATCACAATAAACAGAGGAAAAAAACTGAGGTTGTCAAGGATTTCATTTTACTTGGATCCACAATCAACACCCATGGAAAAAACAGTCAAGATATCAGAAGACTCATTGCATGGGGCCAATCTGCTGCCAAAGACCTCTTTAAAGTATTGAATAATAAAGATGCCACCTTGAAGACTAAGGTGTACTGGACCGCAGCTGTGATATTTTCAATCGCATCATATGCATGTGAAAGCTAGACAACAAATAAGGAAGATGGAAGAAATGACACCTTTGAATTGTGTTGGAGAAGACTACTGCTTGTGCCATGGACTGCCAAAAGAATGAACAAATCTGTGCTGGAAAAAGTGCAACCAGAGTACTCCTTAGCAGCAAGGATGGTGAGACTATGTCTTATCTACTTTGGACATGTCGTCAGCAAGGATCAATCCCTGGAGAAGGACATAATGGTTGGCACTCAGAGGGTCAGTGAAAAAGAGGAAGACCCTCCACAAGATAGATTGACACAGTGGCTGCAACAAGTGGCTCGAGCATAACAACAGTTGTGGGTATGGCGTAGGACTGGGCAGTATTTCACTCTGTTGTACATAGGGTTGCTATCAATCAGAACTGACTGGACAGCACCTACCAACAGCAACAACAACAAACTGTAGACTGATTTCTTTTCCAGCACTTTTTCCCTGAATCACTGCTATAAATGATGTCCCTGCCTACCTGAATACAGAAGTCCCCAAGAATAGTTTTGGATTGCTCTCCCGAAGCATCATTCAGCCTGTCTATACTACACTGAGTCCCTCCCGTACCATGGCCCAGACAGGTACTGAGTGCAGATACTTCAAACCTGGGAAGGGTGGGTGATCTTTCAGGTCAATACTATGCAGCCACAGGTGTTTACTGGAGGGCATGGGTCTCCATGGCCTCAAGGCAGAATCCCTTCCTCTCTAAGTGCTGGATGGTCTATCCCAATGGTCTGCGCTGCCCACCATCAGGTTTGGTTAGCCATAGTCTGGGAAGCTGGTGAGGGGCCTGGCTGGGGGTATGCTGAATTCAGTGCTAGAGTGGAGACATAGAGTGACTCTTCCTTCCCTTTTTAAAAGTAGTCCTCAAAATTCATCTGAAACCAGTGACAGTTAAAATCACTTGTGTTTACATCAAAGTCACAGTGTCAGAAGTAAGTATTCTGTAAGTTTAGACTCAGGTAAGAAGCAGTACAGGATAATGTAATATTTCCTCAAGAATGTTCTGGAAAACTCAAGTCTCAGCAAGAAGCTGTACAACTCAAGTGTACTCTGTGGTTCAGCAAGTCAGGGAAATGCTGCATAAATCTCACTGGGAGTACAATAAAGACTCAGAGAAGTCCAGTAGGAAGGAATCCAGGCACAGTCTTATCCAGTTCAAGGAACATTTTTCTCTCCCAATCTCCTTTTCTCCCTCCCTTTCCCTGGTCTAGCCAAAAAGCCAAAGCCACTGCCATTGAGTCGACTCTGACTCACAGTGACCCTACAGGTCAGAGTGGAACCACCTCATAAAATTTCCAAGGAGCACCTGGTGTATTCCAACTGCCAACATTTTCGTTGGCAGGCATAGCACTTAACCAGTGGTATAGCACCTATTAGTGCTATGAAGTGTCCCCACCCTCCACTCAGAGTGACGAGCACAACAGAATAACAAAAGTTGTCTGGTCCTGTGCCGTCCCCATGAGTGGTGGCAAATTGGACTATTGGAATCCATGTTTTTTTCCTGAATTTTATTTATTTTGTTATTATTGAGAACACCCCAGCAAAACATACATGAATAGTTTCTACACCTACAATTTAGTGACATTGACTACATTCTTTGCATTGTGCAATTGTTCTCACTTTCTGGAGTTGTTCCTACCTCATTAACCTAAACATACTGTCCGCCAAGGTTCCTAGCTAATCTTTGGAGTTGGAGTGACTGTCGTCAGTTTGATTCCATATAGATAGACCTTAAAAGAGCATAAGGCTTAAGGCAGACCTGTATTACTAGTTAAGCTAAGCAATTGTTTGGGTTTAAGATGACTTTGGGAGGTATTTTTGGTTTAAAGATTATTATTTCAGGGTAGCAGTTTCAGGGGTTCATCCACTTTTTTGTAACTCCATAAAGCCTAGAGTCCATGAGAATTTGAAATGCTGCTCTACATTTTCCGCTTTTGATCAAGATTCATTTCCCTCCTTTGATCAAAATGTTCGGTGATGGTAGCCAGACACTATCTGGTTCTGTCATGGCGAAGGAGGCAGTTGTTCACGGAGGCAGTTAGCCACATCTTCCCTGTCCTCCTATTCTTGACTGTCTTTCGTCTGTTGCTCCGGATGGTCGCCTTCAAGCCTTAAAGACCCCTGGTAGTACACAACAGACTAGGAGGTGTTTCATAAAATATGTGTACTGCTGCATGAGACACTAGTTTATTCTGTAAGCCCCCATATAAAGTACACTAAAAAAAAAAAAATCCTAGGAAATAGAGCAGTATTTACTGGACGTCCCATGAAACCACGACTTGAAACCTCCAAACCAAGGAACTAAATCCACATGAGATGTTTCATTGTACGTAAGCACTTCAGCAGCTGCTCTTTTCTTTGGTCATTGTCATAAATATATCTATCACACAACTTTTGCAAACAGAACTTTTTTACAAGTGTACAGCCTATTAACAGTGATTATAATAATCAGCTGTGTAACTCTTCATGTGATTTTTCCGTCACTGTTAACCTCTCTATTTTTCCTTCCCTCTTGTCCCTGGTAACTACTAATAAAATTTTGTCTCTATACATTTGCCTTTTCTTATCTTTTTATGTAAGTGAGACCATGCAATAAGTATCTTTTTCTGATTACCTTCAAGCTCCATCCACACTATAGCATGTTTATATCAAGAGTCATTTCTCCTAGTGCCGGAGTAGTATTCCATTGCATTTTGGTTATCTATTCATCTGCTGATGGGCGTTTACATAGTTTTCACCTGTAGGCTATTGTGAATACTGCTGCAGTGGACCTGGGTGTGCATGTCTCTTTAAGAGTCTTTGCTTTCGAGTTGATTTTGGGTATTTACCTAGGAGTGGAATTGTTGGGTCATATGGTAGTTCTACAAAAATCCCAATGATGTAGAGGTTAAGTGTTGTGTCAGCTAATAAAAAGGTTGGCGGTTTGAATTGACCAGGTGCTCCTTGGAAACTCTAATGGGGCAGTTCTACTCTGTCCTATAGTGTGACTATGAGTCAAAATTGACTCAGTGGGAACGGGCTTGGTTTTGGTAGTAGTTATGCTTTTAGTTTTTTGACGAATCATAACACTGTTTCTCATAACAGCTGTATCATTTTGCATCCCACCCACTATGGATAATTTTCCCACATTCTCACCAACATTTGCTGTTTTCTTGGTTTTTTATTTATTTGTTTTGATAAAGCCATCCTAGTGGGAGTGAAATGGTATCTCATTGTGGTTTTGAGTTTATCTCCTCTGATGGCTGTCTTTTTATTGGTCTGGAGACTACTAGAAATGCCCTCTTTACTGAAATGTCTCTTTAAAACTTTTGCCCACTTTATGATTGGGTTATTTGTCTTTTGTGGTTAGGCTGTAAAAATTTTATGTATGTTTTGGTTATTAAATTCTTATCAGATATATGTTTTCCAAAGACATTTTCCTAGTCAGGAGCTCATCTTTTTGCTTATGTGTGTGTGTGGTGTGTGCGCACATGGAGTCTTTTGATGAACAAAAGTTTTTAGTTTTTATGAGGCCCCGCTGATGTAGCCATTTGCTGTTTCTGCTTTTGTTATTTTATTAGATAATCTGTTGTTAAAGCTAGGCCTCACAGTACTGCCCCTGCATTCTCTTCTGAGAATTTTATGCTTTTACTTCACACATTTAAATCTGTAATCCATTTTGAGTTTGTTTTTGTGTATCGTGTAAGGCATAGGTCCTGTTTCGTTTGTCTGCATGGGGAAATCCAATTTTCATAACACTGCTTATTGAAAAAATTCTTCATTCTCCCATCGAATGGACTTAGCACCCTTGTCAAAAATCAGTTGACCATATGTGTGGGAATCCAGCTGGCTGTCATAGGCTGATTTTTTGGATGTAGATTTCCTGGACTTTTTTCCTAGTCTGTCTTAGTCCGGGAGCTCCACTGAAATCTGTTTAGCACTGTAACAACACAGAAGCCCGCACTGACAGATGGCTGGTGGCTGTGTGAGGGGCACCACCCGGGAACTGAACCTGTGCCTCCAGCATGGAAGGTGAGAATTCTATCACTGAACCACCAGTGCCCTGGCACATAATAGAAAGCACATTGTGGGAAATCCTGGTCTTAGCCAATAGCATAGCCAGAGTGAAAAAAAAAAAAAAACAACCCACTGCTTTCTAGTTGATTCCAATTCAAAGCAACCCTATAGGACAGAGAAGAACTGCCCCCCGGAGTTTCCAAGGAGCACATGGTAGATCTGAACAGCCAACCTTTCATTAACAGTTGTAGCACTTAACTACTATGCCACCAAAGTTTCCAGAGTACCTGGGGCTTAGCCCCATATTTGTGGGCCCCAGTTTCCTCATCTGTAAACATCAGGTTTCCGGGAGCTTCGAATAGTGATCCCTTCCTCTAAGATATACTTTCAACTTTTTTTTAAGTATATGCAGAATAAGCCTTAGACCACCAAAACAACAGTAGAGAGCACAGACAAGCCTGAGAATGACTTGAAAAAAAAAGAAATTTAGACTAATACTGAAAGTAGTAGTAAAGAAAGTCTAGAAATCAGTTTGCAAGGCTGGACTGTTCTCACATTGCTATAGTAACTGAAGATGTTGGTCATAGCTTATAGCCACCCAGCACCCTTTTAACACTCTTGCCAAGTTCAAGGACTTTCTTACATAATAGGAGCCCTGGTAGCACAGTGGTGAAGACTTCCACTGCTAGCCACAAGGTCAGTAGTCAGAATCTACCAGCTACCCCTTGGACACCCTATGGGGCAGTTCTGTTCGGTCCTATAGGGTTGCTATGAATCGGAGTCAAATGCAGGACAGAGGTTTGTTTTTCTAGACTGCAAGGCCCACCTCCAGGAGACAGTAGCCAGCACCCACCCTCGCAGCCTTTCCTGCATCAAGGACTGCCACCATCAGACACTCCCATTTAGGAAACAAGCGCCAGAGGATTCTTTTCCTTAGACAGGGGGCAGCATGTGCAGAGCTCGAGCACTGCCTGGCAACCAGCGCCCTGTGTCAGAGGTGGGGGTCATGGCGGCAGCAGCTGTGTCCAGCAGGTGAGGTGCGGGAGCCCCGGCTGGCGGTCCTCAGAAGTGGCTAGGGTGCGTTCCTGCCTAGACAGCCTCCATCTGGACTCTCTATACCTCCTGGGGATTCTGCGAGCTCCCAAAATGCCTTCATAATTTGTTTCCTGCTTTAAACCCACCAGGGCAGGTTATGTTGTTTGCAGCTAAGACTCTGACTAATATCTCCACATCCTGCCAAAAACGGCGAGGATGTGGTTCTATCTTAATGAAATTGGTGCTTAGCAGTGAAGGACACTGGAGGGAGTTCCCAAACACTGAGCTCAATAATACCAAGTGTGTTTATTCTCTCCAAAGTCTGGGATAAGAGTTGTGTATACCACACAGAGCAAGGGGTCAATATTTAGCAAATGAAAGTCAACTTGCTTTTTTCAAGCAAGAGAACTTGCTCAGGCCCCTCCATCCGCAGAAGCTCGTCCTGACTTACGGTTTTTACAGGAGCAGAAAAGGTCAAAAGCGGAGCCGAGGATGTGCTGGCAAATTTCTGCTGGATTTGCATTCTTTTTTTAATCCTGCAAATACAGTGAGATTAATAGGATCCCAAATAAATTTTTGAGGAAATATGAAGGAGTTTATAAATGATACTGAAGTAAGACAAATGCGTGTGAAGAGTCTCCCCTCCCCACATTTTTTTAGAGGGGTTGGGAGGATTGGGGAAGGGCTGAAATTTGATTTCTGCCTCTTCTGCAGCCAAGGAGGAGTCTTAGAAACCAAAAAAAAAAACGGGGTTATAATGATTTTCCTTGACGTTAGGAAATGATGAAATTATTTAATCAGATATTCAGCAAATGTTTTTAATTCACTACCTGCTGTGGGCCTGGCAGAAACCCTGGTGGTACAGTGGTTAAGTGTTAGGTCTGCTGACCAAAAGTTCCACAGTTCAAATCGACCAAGTGCTCCTTGGAAAACCTATGGGGGCAGTTCTACTCTCTCCTATAGGGTCGCTCTGACTAGGAATCCACTGGACGGCAGCAGGTTTGGTTTGGATTACAGGCTTAGCCCTCTTAGCACCTGTGGGTCCCAACTGCTGACCTTTTGTCAAGCAGCTGTAGCTATGAACCACTGTGTTTCCATGACTTTCAGATTAGCAATGGGGTCACTTAAAAGACTTTCTCTAACGCTGAGACAAACAGGCCAGTAACTTTTTATTTTGAAATAATTTTAAATTTACCAAAAAGATTGCAAGAAGAGTACACAGAACTCCTGTATCATATGCTGTTACTACCCAGATGCACTGATTTTGACCATCTTGCAGCATCTGCCATGTTAACTTTATCTCTGTCTCTCTCATTTGGGCATCTGTATGCACGTCACCACTTACCATTGCATTGATTCTCACTGCTGCCGGCCCCATCTGTGTCCTAGTAGATCTGTGCTCCACGGGTTTTCAGTGATGGAGTTTGCAGAAGTAGGTGGCCAGGCTCTTCTTCCGAGGCACCTCTGGCCTCTGGGTAGACTTGAACCTCTAACCTTGTGGTTAGTTGCTGGGTGGCGTAACAGTGTAGGCCACCTAGGTTCACACCCACCCAGCTGCACACACATACACAACTTATTTATGTCTATATTTTCTGAAGCATTTGTGAGCAGACTGCAACACCACTCTCCTTTACCTTTTAATACTTAAGGAGTATTTCTTAAGAAAAGGATGGTCTCTTGCACAGCTAAAGTACAGTTACCAAGTTCAGAAAATTGGACATTGATACAATGTCTTTTCTTCTTCTACGCTTCATAGTCTCATCTTGTCAAATGGCCTAATATTGTCCATCATACCATTTTTCCTGCATACAGAACAAAGCCCAGGAGCACGGATGACACTGAGGTGTCATGTCTTTTTTGTTTTCTTTACTCCGGGACACACCCTGAACCATTCTTCATCTTTTATGACTCTAAAGCTTTTGACGACTGGAGACCAATTGTCATAAAGGATGTTCCTCAGCTCGGTTTGTCTGGTGTTTCCACAAGGTGAGACCCAGGCTGTGTAGGCCCGGCCGGAAGACGGTGTAAGCTGCGTGTTACCCACCCGCTACAGCTAACTTGGATCACCCAGCCAGTGTGGGCCTGGGCTTCTCCATTACACATTATCACTTTCCCCCTGCAACTAATAAGTATTCTGGGTCAGAGAGGGAGGTCCACATACCCTTTTGTACCCTATACCCCAGTCTTTCAGGGACTGGGACAAATCATGTTAATGGAGGAGGTTGCAGAGGCCAGCAGTGAGAACCAACTTAAAAACCTGACCCTGTCATTCACTAGCTACACACCCTTGGGCAAGTTATCTAACCCCTCAGAGCCACGTTTCCTTATCTATGAAATGGGTTGATAATATTTTCTTGCAGTATTGTTGGGAAGATTATATAAATATGTTAGGTGCTGGGCTCATAGGAGACAATCAGCAAATGTTAACACACTTCTTTTTATCCGACTCCACCTTTTTAAAGTACTCCGGAAGAAACAAAACAAAACAAAGCAAATAAACTCCTTGCCATCAAGTAGATTCTGAGTCATAGTGACCGTGCAGAACAGAGGAGAACTGCCCCATAGAATTCCCAAGGAGAGGCTGGTGGGTTCACTCTGCCAACCATTTGCTTAGCAGATGTCACTCTACACCGCTGCACCACCAGCATTTCCACTCTGAGGACAGCAGCTTGTGGATCTCATTCTAATTCTTCCGGTGTCATAAAGGGACATCAGAGACAAGCAAGTTATATGATGCCACTGATGTCAAGAGACACACAACAGAGGCTCAACAGGAAAACTTGGTAATTCTGTTGAGAAATTCCAGGAGCAGGGGAAGAGGGCAGTGACTAACTGGTTTGTCTTGAGGGACATTGTCATGTTCAGCTTGAGCATGAGCTGAAAAGAAAAAGGCTGGAACAAAAATATCAAGACAAAGACCAAGACCAACAGGTCACAGGCTGTGCAACCACCAAGCTCCCTGACTCAAGCCTGACAACTTAGAGGCCCAAGGAGTTTCACCCCACACCAAGACGATGATCAACTGTGTCCCTGAAGACCACCCATCCTCTCTTAGCCTCTATTTCCTCTTCGGAGGGGTTTTGACCAAGTCTGTAGCTCTCATCCTGACTATGCATTAGACTCAGAAGGGGAATTT
This sequence comes from Heterohyrax brucei, assembly GCA_028571685.1. Taxonomy (NCBI): domain Eukaryota; kingdom Metazoa; phylum Chordata; class Mammalia; order Hyracoidea; family Procaviidae; genus Heterohyrax; species Heterohyrax brucei. The sequence continues at coordinate 47,254,787 of CM053162.1, forward strand.
TTTTTTAATACCAGTTCCTGGGCTCATCCCCATGCAACTGAATCAGAACCCAAACACTGGAATTTTTCAAAACTCCCCCAGGTGACTCTACTGTAAATCAAATTTGAGAATCAAGGACTTCAGCAATCTTGAAAATCCTTCTGCCCTTAAGTTTCTGTGAGTCCATGAATTCAGAGAAGCTGAGTTTTCTACTGAACTTAGAATTCACCACCAGAAATCTTTTCTGTTTCAATTCTTGTTTTTGAGAATGTTTCTAAAGTGAACAAGTCTGATCATGTTGAAGGTCCTTCCTACGTTTATGTTTCCATGACTCCATAAGAAAAATATTCTAAGGAACTGAGCTTTCTGGTTAATTTAAAATGTACAGATTTACCACCAAAAATTCTTTTGTATTTCTGTTCCTTTTTTGAAAACCTTCCTAAAGTGTACAAATCCACCTTCCTATCTAGAGAAATAGGGTCAATAGATTCATGATAAGAGACTACCACATGCCTTTACTCGAACAAGGGCAAACATTACTAATTAATAGTGGCATTGGCCTCAGGCTTGGCTTAAAAATTTTTCTGAATTCTTGGCAGCCATGACCAATCAATCAGAGCTGACATTTGAGATGAAACCTATTTGCCATTCTGGATGTGGTGAATATAGTTTAATGTTTCTTTCATAATGAGGTATCTTTCAGCTTCTCCAAAGGCAAGATTCCAAACACTCCCCCTTCTCACCAACTTCCCCAAGTGCACAGGAGTTTAGACACAGCAGTGTGGAAGGTTGTGCTGAAGGTACAAAGACTGCCAGTTAAGTTTGGGAACTCTCCTAGAAAAAGTGCTACATATCTCATTACTGAATATTACGACAGTCACCTTCAAAGTACTCCCCTTGGGAGGCTATGCACTGATGCCAGTGCCTCATCCACCCTTCAAAGCAATTTTGGAACTCTTTTTCTGGAATGGTCATCAGAGCTCTCATCGTATTACCCCTGATTCCCTGAATGTCATCAAAATGTCTTCCTTTCAATATTTCCTTTGTCTTTCAGTAAAGAGAAAAGTCAGTGGCAGCCAGATCAGGTGAGTAGGGAGGGTGTTCCAACACAATTATTTGTTTACTGGCTGAAAACTCCCGCACAGACTACTATACAATAAGTCTCTGAACTTGCCACTGTGTCACTGTGTGCAATGGCCACTCCAGAGAGAGTTTCAAAATAGCTTTGAAGGGTGGACGAGGCGCTGGTATCAGTTCATAGCTTTCCAAGGGCAGCACTTCGAAGGTGATTGTAGTGACACTCAGCAATGAGATACGTAGCACTTAGAACAGGTAAGTTCACAGACTTGTCAGACCTCATATACTGAGTCCAGGTAAATATTGGGCGCATAGAAATACAACTTTTATAAAGCTATGCTTTGCTGTCATTTACTTCTTTCATTTAAATTGGAAACAGAGAAGCTGGTTCCAGGCAAAGGGCAATAACAAAGAGAGCAAGAATCACAATTCAAATGCTGATGTTGCCACTCACTAGCTGGATCATTTGGGGCAAGTTATTCAAACTCTCCTCTCTGTGCCTCAGTTTTCTCATCTATAAAATGGGACTAGTAATAGCGTCTGCCTCATAGGGTGACTGCAAAAATGGAATGAGATAATAAACCTAAAGCCTGGGGTCTGACTCACAGGAAACTCTCAACAAGTAACACTAATTTTCCTTGTTAATAGCTTTTATTGAGGGTTTTGCTACATGACTTAGAGCTAATCAAAACTGTACAGAAAGGTTAGACGTAAAAGAGACAACAGTAGAAGAGACAACAGAAATACCTACATTGTGTCCCCAAAGTGAGCCTGTGGGAAAAATATAAGACACTATTTGTATCCAGTCTTGACTCTTTACAAAATGGGTAGCAGCACCCACACCTGGGATGTGGGTTATATAAGCCTGGGGCCTCAGCAGGAGCCATGGTGTCCCAGAGAGAGGGTGTCGGAACTTCCCCCGGTCATTGGTTCACATTGCAGTTGGGGTTAGCCATTGACACTTGGAGATGAGGAGAAAGGTAGACATCCTTTGCTTGTGGGAGAGTCTCACACAACCAAGGATTGTCTCAGATCCCACATGGCTTTCAAGTGTTCCCCTCAACTAACCTCACTACAAATGTAAACCAACCCATAAAACCAAACCATTACCATCAAGTTGATTCTGACTCATAATGACCTCACAAGACAAAGTAAAACTGCCCCATAGAGTTTCCAAGGAGTGCCCAGTGGATTTTAACTTCCCACATTTTGGCTAGCAGCTATAGCACATAACCACTATGCCACCAGGGATTTCCAGCAATACTTAAGACATAATAATCCTGGGGGGATGGGTAGGGAGAAGTCATAAGAAATTACAGGCCATTATGTAGAGAGAAACTTAGTGGAACGAAGTGTCTGAAAACTACTGAGTCATTTATTCATGCTTCTCAGTTGGCCTACTCTATGTATTAAGAACTTCTAAGGACAAATTTCACTGAAGAGAGTTTCAGTGCAGTGGGGCAGTTACCATAAAAGCAATAAAACTAATTACAGAGACGTAACAGAAGAGATTTGAGATTTTTTTGAACAGTTCTTGGAACAAATACAAGTGAACAGACTCATGAAATACGAGATCTCGACGAATTCCATTAATGTTGATTTTCAGAGATACGTATTATTGCCATTTTATGTATTTTTAAAAAAATTTTGATAGTACAATGACAAGAAATGGAAATTGTGATACATATTAAAATGATTTATTTTCCAGTTGTATATTTTTTTTTCAAGGATTCCTTGTTATGCACTTAGCTGCTAACTAAACAAGAAAAAGATGTGGCACTCTGCTTTCCTAAAGGCTACAGCCTTGGAAAGCCCAGGGGGCACCTCCAGTCTGTCCTAGAGGGTTGCTATGAGTTGGAGTGGACTGGACAATAGTGGGGTTTTTCGTTTCTTCAGCATTATCTAATTTTGTTCCTAGATGTCTTTTCTACCCCCTGGCTTCCTGATCCTTCATCTTCCAGGGAAGACTCTGTCACTGTGGTGATAAAACCCATTGCCATTCAGTCAATTCTGATGCACAGTGACCCTATAGGACAGAGTAGAACTACCCCATAGTTTCAAAGTGCACGGTGGATTAGAACTGTCGATCTTTTGGTTAGCAGTCATAGCTCTTCACCACTATTCCACCTGGGTTTCCCAGTATAGTGATGCCAAAAAAAAAAAACCAAGAAAATAAAACCTGGCTGCCATCGAGTCAACTAAAACTCATAGCAACCCTGTAGGACAGAGTACAACCACACAATAGAGTTTCCAAGGAGTGCCTGGTGGATTCGAACTGCCAGCCTTTTTGTTAGTGGCCATAGCTCTTCACGCTATGGTGATACTCTTCCCAGATCATGACACAGAGGCTGACACTGATGTTGTGTTTAGAAACAAGCCCCGTTCATTCATGACACACATGTATTGGCCACACTAAGAGCCAAGTCTTCACATAACTCTACGAGTCTGCAGTTTGTCTTCAGTGCACTGTCTCTGTTAAATGAGGTGGTTTATTCTTTCTTATCATGGTAAGTTAGTGTTTTCTGCTACTACCTAGCCTAACACTAGTTGATATTCTAATGTCCACTCAAACCTCTGTTCTTTCATTTTTCTGATCTCTTTGTACAAACAGCTTTTGATCTTCTCACTTCTTTCCCACCCATACCCACTCATTATCAGGCACTGCAGACATCTGGCTGTTTCATCGTCTTCTAGTATGGCCATGTGAGAGCACTTATATGTTGAAATGCATGTTGTTTTATTATAAATTGTCTTCTTTCTGGAAACCTTGGTGGCATAGTAGCTAAGTGCTACAGCTGCTAACCAAAAAGTTAGCAGTTCAAATCTACCAGGTGTTCCTTGGAAACACTATGGGGCACTTCTACGCTGTCCTGTGGGGCCACTATGAGTCAGAATCAACTCGAAGGCAGTGGCTTTGGTTTGGCTTTTGGTAGCTTCTTTTTGTTCACTCTTTGCGTTAGAGCAGTGGTCCCCAGTCGGGGGTGACTTGGTTCCCCTATGGACATTTGACAGTGTTTGGAGACATTTTGGGTTGTCACAATCAGAGAGGGGGTACTTTGGGCATGGAGTGGGAAAACACCAAGTGCCTTGGTTACCTGGAGCTGCTGTGGTTTTAAAGAACATGATTTTATTTTCTCACTGTTCAAGAGGCCTCTCAGCCTCTCAGCAAAGGTCCTTCTCTGTGTAATTCAGCTGCTTGTAGCTTCTGCCAGTCTTTGGAGCACCTGGGCTTGTAGATGAGTCTGCCTGGTGGTGTTTGTCTTCATAAGGTGTCCTTTCCCCTGAATGTCTCTGTGTCTAGTCTCTTCTCTTTATAATTCAGAAGTGACTCAATTTGCAACCCACATTACTCTGGTATGACCTCATGAGTAGAACAAAGGAAACTCCTCTTTCTCAACAGCTCGCATCCATAAGACAGGGGCCAAGACTTCCATATACATTTTTCAGGGAACACAGTTCAATCTATAGCACCAGGAATGTCGCTAGACATCCCACAATGTGGAGGACAGGTCTCCCTACTCTTTTGCAACAAAGAATTATCTGGTCCCCAAAGTCAATAATGCCAAGGCTGCAAAATCCTGTTAGAGTTAGTGTATCACACTAACTTTAAATAAATGTGTATAGACAAGTTTAAGAATTCTTGAATTTCATTTGCAGTATAAAAGAGCTTCCAGCTTGCAAAATAGCTGATGTAAACCAAGGAGTAAACCAACAGTGTAAATCAGAAGAAGAGGAAGTAGTGTTGGTAGACACTAGATTTTCACTTCCACGGTAGTCCCTGAACTAGTAGTTCTGTAAATAGAACATGACTTTGGAAAAGTTTTCTGTCTCTTGGTCTCACGTGGAAGCCAAAAGATGGAAAGTGAAACTCCAAACCATAAAAAACCACACCATTGCCATCCAGTCAGTTCCGACTCATGGAGACTTCATTTGGCTGAGTTCTTTGGTGCATCACCAGCGTCCTTGGTGAAACTCCATTGTGTCTAAATTCCGGAGCAGCCCTGCTTCCAGCTGTAGGTCCTCAATATCCACCTCCAGTCATCTCCATCTCAGGTGCCTTTGGTTCAGTCCCTTCCAGCTCTCCAGTTCTATCACCTCCCATTTGGATGCTAAGTTTTGGGAGAACAATCTGAGGGTCTAGATGAGCCATAGGATTTGCTGGAAACACTCCTCTTGCAGTCAAGCACCCAGCCCTGGGTCTGTCTCTCCTTGTCACAAGCCCTGCCCAGAGGAACACAGTGGCCATAAGGCAACACGGCTTCCTTCCCAAGCCACCAGCATCCTGAGGAAAATGTCTCAGAATTATTTCAAGGTGTAGGGTGTAGTGTGGCCAATATGTGGGAGAAGTGAGTTTGTATACAGTACCATTTAGCACATTCCTTCCTGAGACACACTAGGAAGCTTTCACACCAAGTCACATTACACAAATGGAATGGAAAACTCCGGAGTGAGCAGATACTGGAGGAGATATTTCTCTTCGGGGGCAGTAACTTGGTGGCATTTGGATCCTGGTTCTGTCATTTTCCACCCCATGTGTGGTTTTGGCCACAGTCTTACCCTTTTTGTCCCCCCATGTCCTCCTCTGTAGAAGGATCCGCACTGCCTGTTTCTTTTGGGTAATAAACCCACTGGAATTGATAGCACCACACACTGATAGCCGTCACGTGGATTCTGCCTTACAGTGACCCTGTCAGAAAGAACAGAAGTGCCTCATAGGGTTGCCACGGCTGTAATCTTTCCAGAAAGCAGATTGTCACATCTTTCTCCTGGAGCTTCTCTCCAAACGCCGGGCCTTGCCCCCTTGGGAGCTGGAGCTTACTGTAAATGAGGGGAGTACACTGCAGCTGAGTTATAACTGAGGAAGGGTCCTAACCACTGATCTATCCCTGTACACAGAGCCACCTGGGGGCTACTAAGGACTTGGTCTTGTACCCTCACACTCTTTTAAGAGATACCCCTCAGTGATGCCGTGCACTTGCTACCTGCTAGATAATGAAGTCATAATCTCATTTTTTGGTCATGATAATCCAAAATATACATGCTATTGTCCTTTCAAAGGAAATCCTGGTGGCATAGTGGTTAAGTGCTACTTCTGGTAACTGAAGGTTGGCAGTTAACATCCGCCAGGCTCCCCTTAGAAACTTGAAGCCACAGTTCTGCTCTGTCCTGTAGAGCTGCTATGAGTCTGAATTGACTGGTTGGAAGTGGATGGGTCCATCTCAAGTCCCTGGCTGGAGGGACAGTTTACTCACTAGGCTGCTAGCTGAAAGGTTGGAGGTTCAAGTCCACCCAGAGGCATTTTGGAAAGCCAGACATTCTACTTCCAAAAAGTCAACCACTTGAAAACGCTCTGCTGTACAGCTCTACTCTGGCACACATGGGGTGCCTCCCCACCTCCGAGTTGGAACTGACTGGACAAACACAGCCTCAGCGCTCATTTTAATGGATGAGGAAACCAAGACCCTTAGCAGTGAAGCAACTTGCCGGGTTCACAATAGCCAGAGCCGAGACAGAACTGCTCCCAATGTGGCTCTTACCATCAAGAGCCGGTCTGGACGTGGTCAGGGCTTTATCCCTTCGGTCTGGGGAAACTGCTGCCAAGAGCCCGTCGCAGGCCTCCTATGGGGGCAGCGGGACGTGGGGACAAAGCCAACCAGTCCTTTCCCCGGCTCCCGGTTTACCAGACCTCACTCTGGCTTGTGCCCCCAGCCCAGCGCTGGGCTCGCCAAGCCTTGGCTCCCGGCTCGCACAGCTGTTTGGTGGAGAATTGGGTGGGGCTGAAAGCAGATTTATAGACTTCCCAGCACCTTGGGCTCTGTCCCAGCCACGCAGAATTGGACTGATGACAAGGATAAATGTCTTTGGCTTGGGGCTCAGTCACTGAGGATTTATTTAGCACCTGCAGTAGTAAAAAAATTAACAATACTGCAGCGGGAAAGGCGCCTCGCGGGGCTTAGGACACAAGGACATCGGGCACAGCGTGCCTTGCTTGCTAGCTGCTTGTCATCTAGTTGTAGAAAAGAGACCATTGTCGCAGAACGTCCGAGGAGTAGGAAGCTGGCTTCTCTTTTAAAGGAAGAGCACAGAGAGGGTCAGCTTTCTATGTGAGGTCACACAGCTATGGAGACATCGAAGGAGAACGCTCTGGAGACTGTGAGGGTCGTGCTTCTCCTCCGTCACGCTAATAGAAATGCTGTCTTTTCTTGAAGTACACAAGAAAAACAAAACAGCTAAGCAAAAGAGAACTCCACCAAGTCCCATCCCCCGAAAGTAACCTTCATCGTCCTTGGAGAAAAGAAACGTTTAGCGTCCTTCCGCTCAGTGCGCAGGCGCTTGAATACATCTAAAGCGTGTGCTGATGTGTCCACAGCTGGATCCTGCACATCTTGTTCAGGAACCCGCTGGTCCCCCGCACACTGCTCAGGCTGTCTTCCACCGGGGCCTCTGCAGGGCCAGCTGCTGTCCCTGCGGCAGCCCGGGGTGCTCGTAGGAAGCAGCTCGCCCAGCAGGCTCTCAGGAGGGGGAAGAGGGGAAAAGGCTGATGGTGACACGGGGAAGATTGGAAGAGACTGGTGAGAGGCGTGTGCGGGACCCAGAGAAAACACCGAAGGGAACGAGGTGGGCCTGGAGAGGTGGAGGAGGAGCCCCCATGAAGAAAGGGATGCTCTTCGGAGTACCTCGAGAGATGGATGGACAGGTGAGGTCTGACTTGACACAGAGGGAAAGCCCCATCTCTGCGTTTCTAAGGCAAGTAAAGCAGCCTACTGCCCTGCAGCTTCTCTCACACCTGCTTATTCGGAAGGTACTTCAGCCAGCAAGAAAGCATGACAACAGTTTTCCAAAGCGTGTCCCCCAAAACCCACTGCAGTCCAGTCGATTCAACTTACAGTGACCCTGTAGACAAGGGTAGAACTGCCCCATAGTTTCTAAGGAGCGCCTGGTGGATTTGAACTGCCGACCTTTCAATTAGCTGCCGTAGCACTTAACTACTGCGCCACCAGCATTTCCAAAGTGTGTCCCAGAGAACACAAATTCCACAAAACAGAACTCCCGAAAAAAGATTAAAAAAAAAAAGTTGGGACATGATGTCTGCAGGTACCCCATCTTAGAGGATGACAAGGGACAAAAACATACCCAGACCTTGGGAAGAAGATATATTTAACCCAAGGTTTCCTGGCTTTATTTTCTCAGAATAGCTATGACCCTCTGTGGAGTTTTCCTCTTGCTCCCATACCAAAGCATTTCATTGCTGACCTCTTGGGAAGACATCAGAGGGTGGCTGGGCTGACAGCCTGCCCTGACCAAGGTCGAGTTGTCCCTAACAATCAGTGGAAAGTCCCCGGGTTCAAGGGTATCAGATACACATCTTTGGTCTGCCCTAGCAGGACTGTGAAAGGACAGAAGTCAATGACTCCGAGGTCTCTTCCAGCTGTGACATTCTATTCTGGGTCTGAAATTCATATCAATCAAATCTCAGTTCCAGAAAACACCCAGGGGTTGTGGTGGCTTAGACACTCATTAGCTGCTAAATTCACTCATTTGGCTACTAACCAAAAGGTCAGCAGTTCAAATCCACCAGGGACTCCTTAGAAACCCTGTGGGACAGTTCTACTCTGTCCTATAAGGTTGCTGTGAGTTGGAATTGACTCCGTGGCAATGGATTTTTGGTTTGGGGCATAGGATCTCTGCCGTTATGGCTCTAGTTGGGAAACTAGATAATATACAATTTATTATATCATGATAAATCAGCTAAGGGCTCTGAAGAAAAATAAAATAAGGTAAGCACTGGAAGGCAAAGAAGAGATGCTATTTTTGGTAAAGTGATCTGGGAAGGCTTCTCTAAAGAGGTGACATTTGGGCAGAGACCCTGAGGAGGTGAGGGATGAAACCATGCAGAGATCCCAGGGCAATGTGTTTCAGGAGAGAGGACAGGAAGTGCAAAGAGCCTGAGGTAAGAGCTTGTTTGAGGAACAAGAAGGAAACCAGTGTGACTTGAGGGAGTGAAGAAAGAAGAGTGTTTGGAGGTCAGAAGAGTGAGGTCAGAAAGGTAGCAGGGCCAGATCATGTGGGACTGTGAAGGGTCACAGTGAGGACTTTGGATTTTGTCCCAAGTGACAGGGGAACCTCTTCGAGAGGTGGAACAGAAGAATTGTATGAAGCACAGGGAGAATGTCGGCTTTTTAATGGGGATCTCCACATTTTTCTAAATGGTGAAAACCTTCTCTGCCTTTGAAAATAATAAAACTATGAGAAGTAACTGCATTTTTCATTTGATGACTAAAGGTCTTGCAAGGCCCAATGATTGGTCATTCACTCATTACACAAACATTTATTAAGCATCTACTGTGTACCAAGTTCTATGCTCAGCATCACACATACAAATGCAGTTGACATACCTTGCAGCTCAATACAAAAATCATAACTTCCTTGAGCTAAGTAAGATGACTTATTCACTCCCTGTGGCAGCAAGTTCCATCTCAAGTCATATTTCAGGAGAAGGGCTGTCCACTCCATACCCTCTGGTTACATAAGAATAGTACAACTACCTGGGAAGGGTCTCTGAAATCCAGTCCATCATGGAAGACGTCAAGATGCTCACGGCCTAAACTCCTTGGTCTTTTAGACGGCAAGTAGCTGTACCCATCAGTGCTAACCAAGGCTTCTGAGAGTCTTCCCTTGGTTCTAGCATTAAGCTCTTGAGAAGCCGGTCTGCCTGGTATCTACTCACTGCCCGTTGGCTGTCAGGTCACTGATGGGTAAGGCATAACTGTTGGCCTAGCAGACAAATCAGCGTTTATGGTAGGGGAGGCCAGACTCTGTCAAGTACATCCTTCTTGAGGAATGAGCCAAAGTAGGATTTATAAATCTACTTAAAAAAGAAAGAAAGAAAGGTAACTTGAAACTCTGGGTAATGAGAAGCAGGCAGGGCAGGCTTTTACTGGGTCACACACCGCTCCATCTGGGGGACCCCAAGTCTTCTTTGTTAGGAAATAGGAATGCCGCAGTGACCTGCCGCCGCAGAGGTTTGCCCTCTCCTGTGTGAGGCGTTCTCCCAAGAAGGGTGAGGCCTCAGCTGGCAGTATCACTCTGCAGCGCTAATGAAATTTAGGAAGTGCTTAGCTAAAAAGGGCAGGGATGGGGTAATTGGACTGGTGTCAGACTCGTAATGGCTTCAAGAGCCTTTTCTCGCTCATTTGCGAAGAAGAGCCCTTGTCCTCACATCCTCTGTAGAAACTCAAGGAGAAAAGGATACATACTCAGCTATACATCACCCCTGTCTATTGAGGAGTTTTTGGGAAGCCATATGGAGAAGCACACTTCTTATAAAGGCTTTGGGGACTGTTAATGGCAGGCTATGCAGGACACAGGAAGAGGCTATGATGAGTGTTTTCCATGAGATGCTGCCAGGTGATAAAATATTAAAACCCATACCAACACTTGCTCTTCAAGGAATGGTCTTAATGATTCTGTCAGATATCTGGGCCCTGTGGTCAGATGGACAGTGAGCTCTGTCTTTATCAAAAATAGTTTAATGGGTGCCGTGAACGGCTGCCAAAAATGCTTTATGGGTGCCAGCCCCTGGGCGAAACTTTTCTGTGTTGTCTTCTCTAATCCTCACAACAATCCAATGGTACTGGCATTATCATTATGCCTGTTTTACAGATGAGGAAACTGAGGTTTGGCATGATTAAATAGTTTGCCTGAAATCACAGTTTTGCTGTACTGAAGCTTGTGTTGAAATCTGTGATTGGGATTTCAAGCCAGTATTTTCTATTTTAACTTCCTTGATTTAAAAAAAAAAAAAAAGCTAAAGGACAACAGAGTACATTCTTTTTTCTAAAAAAATGCAGTATTACAAAAGAATTCACCATGAAAATCAACTCTTCTGTGAGCAGAATCCAGCTCAGAGGCAATCGCCATTGCTAGTTTCTTGGGTTGCCTTCCAGCTGTACTGAAAACACACACAGGTGTGTATCCATGTTGGTGTGTGTAAACGTGTGTGCACATCCATGGCCATGTTGTAGCCACATTATCTTTCCTTGCTTTTTTCACTTAACAACATTCCTTGGATGATTTCAGAATCAGGACAAAGAGAGCTGCCTGATTTTTTACACGCTGCATAGCAGCTGCAGTGTGGATAAATCAGAACACAACCTGTGCGCCCCTCAGGCACTTGTAGGACTTTCTTGATTGCTGCCATCAGCATCAAATCAGTAAGCATTTTCAGGCAAATCCCTTTTGTGTGTGTGAGCACCCCCCGCCCCCAAACTAAAAGAAAATCCTTGCCCCGGGTTCTTTCTGACTCAGGATAACCCTACAGGACAGAGAAGAGCTGCCTCATAGGGTTTCCAAGAAGGCGGTGGGGATTGGAACTGCTCAAATTTTGCTTTGCAGCTGAGCTCTCTTAATGGCTGCATCTCCAGGGCCCCATGTGTGTGAGCGGCACTGGGCTCTTGATAAGGGCAAGGTGGCATCCAGGGACAGGTAGGGTCACTCTCCAGGTCATTGGCTCAGGGATTGCACTTCTAGCATTGCTGGGTCTTCAGGGATGGCACCCAGAGGCCATGAGGGCTCTAAGCTTTGAGAAGACCGACGCTACTCTGAGGTTTGATGTTAGCGGACCTCAGAGACCCTGACTAACCCCAGGGACATTGGGACAGTGGGAACAGAGGTTCCTCTTTCTAGCTACCATGTCCGCCATCACGGCCGCTCCGGACAGGAGGAACTGTAAAGCTCATCCCTCAAGGCTGCTGTGGTGGTGGGTGGAGACTTGTTAGGTCTACTTCATCGCAAGAGACAAGGACTAAGGCCCAGCGATGAAGAAGCTTCACCCAAAGTCACCGGTAAACAGATAGTGAAGGCGCGGGGTGAGGCTGGAGCCCAGGACGGGGCGGGGCGGGGCGAGAGTTCCGGGGGCGGGGCTTGAGCACAGGGAGGCGGAGCAAGTGTCTTGTCTCCTGACTGCTGCGCCCTCCACTACTCTGAGATGGATGGAGAATGTCTGCCTTGCAGAAGTTGCTAGCATTGAGGCTGGAGAAGAATCTGAAACCGCTTCTAGGCCCAGTGGAGAGCACGCAGATTTAGTGATGCATGCTGTGCACATAGGGTGAGTGGTGCTTCTTCTGGTTACATTGCGGGTTTTCCGTCACTAGGGTACCAAGCCCAAACCAGCTGCCCTCTGGATAAAACCTGCTCACAGCTCCCCGATGTGTGTAGGCTAGAACTTCTGTTTCACATGGTGTCAATGGCTATCATCTTTCGGAAGCAGATGACCAGACCTTTCTTCTAAGGTGCCTCTCGATGAACTTGAACCCTGAAACTTACTATTAGCAATGATTGCCTTAGCTGTTTACACCACCCAGGGAAGGTTATTCTTTTTCTTGTTCTATTTTTCTGGGGAGAGGAGTCTGTTTCATAGAGTTGATGTTTCTTTTTAAAAAAAAAAAATTAATGTGCTTTACATTTACAATCCAAATCAATTTGCCATATAAACCACCCTCCCAAAGCTATGCAACTCTAACAACTGTCCCTTTCCACCACCCCGTGACAGCAGATGCCTCTTTCCGCCCTATATTTCCTGTATCCATTCAACCAGCTCCTGTCCCCCTCAGCCCTCTCATCTCACCTTTGGACAAGTGATGCTTCTTGTATAAACTGTATTAGTCAGGATGGTCTGCATTGATAACAAACAAGCCTGAAATGATACTGATTTAAGCATGATTTTTTACTCATTAATTCACTCACTCACTCAACCCCTGACTAGTCTCATCCCCAGTTCAGCTGTCTTTCCTGCAGTAACTCAGCAACCCAAGCCATTTTTACCTTGTGATTTTCTCACCTCATCCAGTGGCTTTCCTGAGTGCTATGGGGTGGGGCGCAGCGGTAGGGAGAGGAGGGAGTAAAACAGAGGAGATCTACAATTAAAAAAAAAAAACTCGCTACCATTAAGTCACTTCTGACTTAACCCAATGGGACACAGTAGAACTGCCCCATAGAGTTTCCAAGGAGCACCTGGTGGATTTGAACTGCTGACCTTTTGGTTAGCAGACATAACACTTAACCACTATGCCACCAGGGTTTCCAGAAGGTCTATATACTGACTCTTAAATACCTCCCACAGGTCACTGTCACTCATAGCTCACTGGCTAGAATAGTCACATGGCTACCTAATCACAAACAAACAAACCACAAACCTGTTGCCTGTGGGTTGATTCTGCATCATAGAGACCCCATAGGACAGCGTAGATAGAATTGCTTAATATGTTTCTAAAGAGTGGCTAGAGGATTTGAACTGCTGACTTTTTGGTTAACAGCTAAGCTCTTAACCACCGCATCACCAGGGCTCCCTTAGCTTTTAGGTGCTACACAATTGCTAATTAATTTGCAGAAAGAGACTCCTAATTTTTTTTATACCCTTGTATTGAAAAAGAGAAAACATAAAGAAAACCTCACAGAATATGCACAGAGCTTAAGCTTAGTAAATTATCATAAAGCCAACATCCTTGAAGCTGCTTCGCAAGGCAGAAAACCAGACTGTAACAAAGCAGAGCTCGTTATTCTAAATTTTGGACTCTGAATTTCATTTTGCTAGATGGGAGTCAAAGGTAGTTTTGAAAAGTGAAACCTTGAACGCTGGAGGTATGATGCTTCCATGCCGTCTCAACAATTAACTCACAGCAGGCCCGTGACTTTGTATTTCACTCTGAATGTCGGGGAAGGAATTTGGGGTGCCTGGGTCAGGCCAGAATCTGCTGCCAGACACTCCCCGTGTGCTGGGGCTGTGAACATGGCTCCCAGGTGCACTCTTTTACTATCTTCAGATTACGAAGCTTTTTTTCCCAGTTCTCTGAGGGAAAGAGCCTGCCCTTTGAGGCCTCCACACCCACCGCAGGGCCCCTCCTCCACGGCCAAACTGTAGCCTGTAGGTCAGCCTGACCCTGGGGACTCCCAGCTCTGGGAAGAAGCCATGTGGCCTCTGCCAAGGTATGTGTCAGTCTAGAAGCACCACACCATGTTTTGGTAACTTGCAAAGGCTGAATCCTAGAAAGACTGTGTGTTCCTGGCCGCTAGACGCCCGCCCAGCCTTGGCGTTGCTTGCCTTGCTCTGGGGAGACAGCAGCACCTGCTGGGAAGACAGTGCTGGGTTGGGTCGTCCCTTCTAGCTCTGTCAACACATATTTCTAGCCTCGAGTCAGGCTCAGGAGAGCACGGCTTTCTCCTCTCTCTTGTTCTGCACCCATGAAGCAGCTGACCCAGTTTCTGGTAGACAAATGTGAATCTTCACCCATTGGAAGGGACACAGGAAGCAAATACCACACTGTCCTAATTTAGCTGAGATATGATCCTCCTTCTGGGGAAGGGGCAAGGAACTCAGGCTTTCTGCTGATTTCTTTTTGGGGCTTTTGGAACCAGCTCCCAAAATGCCAGAGGCGGAATGTAAACCTCCTTTGCTGTCATTAGCAGGGACAATGAATCATACAAAACACTTAACTTCTCTCATCTCCAAATACTGTATATATACTTACATGGAGTGTCATTTTACATGCACAAGATAATTTTGTTTTTTTAACGTTCTTTTCTCTTGCTTTCTCTCTTTCTCTCTCTTCTGAACCCAAAACACCAGCTGTAAAACCTACTGCTTCCTTCCCTGCCAAGTCCACAGTGGCAGGAGGTGGTGGCAGCAGACAGCCTGCCTCTCTGTGCTCTGAGTCAGGCCTTCCTCTCTCTGTGGCCCGCTGCCTGTGAAAAGAACTTAAAAGCTGGTGAATGGTGCTTAGGGACCCTGCAAGCACGCAGGGAGGCCCAGGGTACTTGTAGAGGCACACTCTCAGTTTTTAAGAATGAAAGGGTGAGTTTCCCCTATGTAAATATCAGGGTCCTGGTGGGGCTGTCTGCTGGTTGCGTTAGGCTGGTGAGGATGCAGAAGCATTCTTTCAAAGACACCACCCAGGAGACACACACACACACTCTCTGTCACACACACACACCATACAGAGCTTCCCAGTCTCAAGAAGGGAGGTGCAGAAAGGGACCCTAGCCCCAGGGTCAGTGTTTCTTCATCTTTCTGCTCATGCTGTCCTCCTTGCTACATGCAGCATAGGACAGTTTTGTGACAGCCTACAACATCAGCTTCCAAGACTGGGCAGACATAATCCATTTTTTCTCTTCTGGCAGGAAAAAGACATTTTTGGAAGACACTCAGAAGACATCCATAGTTAACAATGGAGCATGGTGAGCAGCAGACAGAGGTAGTGATTACCCAGGCTTGACAAAAGAAGGAAAAATGTGAGCTGGTTTTTGTATCAAGCCACACATGTGAATCTCTAAGACTCCCAGGTGAGTGGAGAATTAGACTGGACACACCTAATACCCCCTCACAGCATCCTCTTAGGAGTCCCAGGAAGTCTTGCACAAGCACAGAAGCTGGCAAGAGCCCTGTGGCCAAATATAAGAAAGGCTACATGTCCAAATCCAGGCAGACATGTCACCGTTGGGCTGTGTTTAGAGGAATATTCTTGGACTTCCCACCATTTGCACTGTCCTCGGAGCCAAAACAGACAGTCTCCAGGAAGGGAGGCAATAGCTTTGTGTTACTCAATCTGAATCCTAGTGGCATAGTAGTTAAGACCTATATTGGCTATGAAAAAGGTTGATAGTTCAAATCCATGAGGCACTCCTTGAATACTTGAATAGTCCTACTTTGGTCTCTAAGGTCATCATGAGTCAGATCCGACTCAACGGCACTGGGTTGTTTTTGTTTTTTTTTTTTACTTTGCCAGCTGGAAAAAGGGACTTGTACACATAATACCTGACTGATTTTGGAAATTGTCAGATACCTTTTACCTTTCATTTTATGACAGCCTACAGAAACAACTGTGGTCTATTCTCACAGTGTCTCTTCCAGCCTCTACTGACTCACATGATGCCCCAAAAGCAAGAAACTCTGGATAAAAGTGTAACCAAAAAATCAGCCATGGCTTCAGAAGGCCCCCAAAAGAAACAATCAAAGAACTTCCTAGACGAAGAAAACTTTCTGAAACTAGCAGAAGGTGAATACAAAAGCATTATATAGAGAGCCCTCCTAGACCTCATACAAAATGCAGCAGACCAAAATAAAAAATTGAGCAAGTTGTTTGATCTGATGGAACACCAGTACTCTGAAATCCAACAGATCAAGAATAAAATAAAAAAGATAGAAACTTCAAATCAAACAGAATGGAACAAATGGAAAATAGACCTTCTGACTTGGAAGACAGAGCTACTGACTCCAGCATCTATGAGGAGAAATCAGAAAAAAGAAACAAGAAAAGTGAAGAAGCATTAGGAAGCGTGTGGGACTGTATTAAGAACCATCTACATTTAACTGGAGTTCCTGAACAGGGCGAGACATCTGAGAACACAGAGAGTATTGTTGCTGAGCTGCTGACAGAGAACTGCCCAGAAATCATGAAGGAAGAGAGTATAGATATCCAAGAGTCATCTGAAACACCACACAACATAGTTCTCAAAAGAAAGATCCCAAGGCATATTATAATCAAGCTTAACAAAATGAAACATAAGCAGAAACTCTTAAAGGTAGCAAGACTCAAAACAAAGCTAACATTCAGAGGGAAACCTTGTAGGCTTTCGTCGGACTTCTCGGCAGAAACCATGCTGGCACCAATCCAGTGGCATGACACATTCAAAGCCTTGAAGGAGAAGAACTTCCAACCAAGAATTATATATTCTACAAAACTATCTTTCAAATATGAAAATGAAATTAAGATATTCGCAGATTAAACAGAAACTCAGAGACTTTGTAAAAAACAAACCAAAGCTGCAAGAAACACTGAAAGAATTTCTTGGCTTAGAAGAGCAAAACCACTAACTTTATATTTTAGAAGCAAATACAGGACACATCACCAAGAAAGTTAGGGAAGGCTCCAAACTCAATCAAAACTGTAATAGTGAAAAAAATGACCCAGTGATCATATCATGAAAACTATGATGTCATCATATTAAAAAGAGGGATGTATTACAGTTGTCATAGTCTTTCCAGATGGCGAGGAAGTTAATAAGACTGGTAATAATTAAAATTGGGTTTATACATAGTTTATTAAGGGGGATCATTGGGGCAGCCGTAAAGCACAGTAAAGATGCAGCAAATCAAATCAAGAAACATAACACAGGAGTCTCAAAAACCACAAAACCCACCCCAAAAAAGGTGAAAAATCAACTCACAAAGAAGAATCTCCCAGAAAAGATTAGTAAGAACAACAGAGAAAACATCAACACAAAAATAAACATGTCACAATGACAGCACAAAACACATACCTATCAATAATTACATTGAATGTGAATGGAATGAACAGTCTAGTAAAGACACATGGAGTGACATTTTGGATCAAAAGATGTGACCAATCCATATGTTGCCTACAAGAAACTCACCTTAGACTTAAAGATATGAACAAACTGAAAATTAGTGGATGGACGACTATATATCAAGCTAACAATCAACAAAGAAGAGCAGATAAAATTGATTTTAATATAAAATCCACCATCGTGGCCAAGGATGCACACTATTTATTGCTGAAAGGTTCAGTACACAAGCAGGACTTAATAATACTAAATATTTATGCACCTAATATTAGAACACCTAAATACACTGAAGAAACATTGACTACACTCAAAAAGGAGACAGATCACAATAATAGTGGGATACTTCAGCACTCCACTCTCAATATTGGACAGATCATCTAGAAAAATCTCAATAAAGACACAGAAGACCTTATTGCCACAAATAACCAACTAGACCTCATCGACAGGTGCAGAACTTTCTGTCTATCAGCAAACAACTACACCTTCTTCTCCAGTACACATGGAACATTCTCCAGAATGGACCATGGGTTAGAACATAAAGTAATTGTCAACAAAATCCATACCATTGAATTAATACAAAGCATCTTCTCGGATCATGAAGCCATAAAAGTCAAAATCAACAGCAGAAAAAAACATAGGAAGAAAGTGGAACTCATGGAAACTGAACAACAACTTGCTCAAAAAGCCATAGGTTATAGAAGAAATCAAGGATGAAATAAAGAAATTGATGGATTCCAATGGGAATGAAAACACTTCCTACCAAAACCTATGGGATACAGCCAAAGCAGTGCTCAGAGGTCAGTTTATCTCCATAAATGCACAAAACTGGAAGGAAGAAAGAAACCAAACTGAAGAACTAACCCTACAGCTAGAACAAGTAGAGAGAGAACAACAGAGGAACCACTCATGCACCAGAAGAAAACAGATCATAAAGATTACAGCGGAACTTAACAAAGTAGAGGATAGAAGAACAACTGAAATAATTGAAAAGACCAAAAACTGGTTTTTTGAAAGGATCCACAAAATTGACAAACCATTGGCTAAACTTATTAAAGAAAAAAGGAGAAGGAAACAAATAACCCAAATAAGAAATGAGAGGGGAGTTGTTGTTGGAGTCTGAGAGTTCTCCGATGAACACGGGCGGAGGAGAAGCGACACTGAGATGGAAATAAAAAAGACAGACAGTTTGGGATCAGGGGGATAATGGCCTTCCCCAGCCGAGAGCCCAGAACTAAGTTTTATTAGAGTATTTATACCATTCACCAATACAGTTGGTATCCCAGAAAAACAAGGAACTGAAACATTCAGTAACTAAGTCAGTTGTTTACAGTTTCGGTCATCCATTGTTCTACATGTTACGGCCAGTGACTTGGAAGTGTTCCCAGATTGCCTCTAGGTTACTGTACACAAAGTAAAGTCAAAGTGATTGATTACAGTACAAAAGGTTATACAGAGTTGAAGTAACAGTACAGCAGCCAAGATGGCTGCAGTTATGTCAAGAGAGTTAATGTAATTTCCCACATCTCCCCCTTTTTGTTTTTTAAATGAAGTTAACATATCAGGTGAAAGTAAAGAGAAAGAGAAGAAAATAAGTTCTTAGTATGGCCAGGGTGACTATTGTTTGTCATTGCTTTTGTTAGTTGAGTAGTCAATTCTTATGACCTTTTTGGCACACTAGGTGAGTCTTCTTTTTGGCACACTAGGTGATTCTTGTTTTGCTTGCCACATATTCCCCCTTTTTCTTTTCTGGAATCCAGCTGTATCACAGCTGACCCATTCTGTGTGTCTGTCTTAGGTCGTATTTCTTTATTTCTGTGTCTTACCCATCATTGGTACCCCATCCTCTAGCGATAGGGCCCTGTCTTAGGTGAACACAGATCAAGAAATATCTTAACCCGTCTTTGACTACTGCAGTGGGTTGAATAGTATATATAGGGGGTTCACGCCATGTTTGTAGTCCCTCTGTGACAGTGCCTGTCTTAGGTTGTTCCTCCCATGAGGAATCTTACCCGTCTCTGGCTAACCAGTCACTTTCTGGGGTCAAACATGGTGATGTGAGCCTATGAGTAGAAGTTTTATGTCTCCTTTGTAGTTCAACATGGGTTTTAAGTAGACCAAATTTCTTTTTAATTGAGCACATGACATCAGTCCCTTGGAGGTACCAGCCTCCACATGGCCAGAACATGAAGTATTTTAGATTTAGAAAGACAATTTTAGACATGTTGAATAGTATCAGGAACCTTCATATAAATTTTTATCAGAAAGTACTAGACAACAAATAAGAAGTCCAAACACCCACACATGTAGCCAGACTGACAACCGTTTCCTTATCACAGTTATCAATCTAACTACATAGGTGAACACTAGGGAGTAGGGTCTTCATTTTCGGTGTCATTCTCCTTAGTTGTCTCTTCATCTTCATCCCTTCCATCTGCTCTGTTGGGTACTCCATATCTTGGGCGAATTCTTTGTAACGGGATGCAAATAGGGTCAATCTTAGAATCTGGAGAAACACAAGCAAAACCTTTTCCCCATATTAGTTGATATATCTTTTCACCACATAGGTTATCTTGGAGTTTTTTGAGAATTACATATAAGACCAATGAGCCTCAGCAGCTGTAATTGTAGAGATCTGAGGGATGTTTAATTGTTGTAGGGGGGTAGGTATCTCCCTTTTTTAAAAAAAAATTTTTAATAAGGGTGGAATGACATTAAACCTAACTGTTATTTTACGTTATTATAGTTGTCGGGGGTGTTTAAAAAATCAAGAGTACACAACACTCGCTGATGTTAATTTCTACAACAAATATTGTATACTTTTAGCCCCTCAAACATCAATAAGCATTGTATACTGTAGGAGAACGAGGAGTGGGCAAAATTAAAATTTGGTAAGAGTGGGTAGGGTCAGTTCTACCCAACTGAGCCTCATGAATTCTTTGTTTTACAAATTGAAGTTCTTTTTCAGTCTCTTTGGTTAATACTCTTGGGCTACTGAGTCGAGGATTTCCCTTAAGTGTCTGAAAGAGGTGAGTCAATTGATAGGTTGGGATGCCCAAGGTGGGTCGCAACTAATTAATATTTCTTAATAGATTCTGAAAATCATTTAAAGTTTTTAAATTGTCTTTCTGAGTTTGTACTTTTTGAGGGAGTACTCTAGTTTTTAATAAGAGTAAGGAGTAGATATTTGTACTTTATTTGGAGTAATAACTAACCCAGTCATTTGTATGTATTTTTGTAATCGGTCATAGACGGACTGTAACATCTGTTGATTCGGTACCACACAGAGAATATCATTCATGTAATGAAAGATATAACATTGTGGAAAAGATTTTTTAACAGGAGACAGAGATCTAGCAACAAAAGTTTGACAACTTGTGGAACTATTTTCAATGATATCTTTTAATAAATTCCTGATTATTTATAGAAAGAATAGTAAAAGTAAATTTTTCATAGCTGGAGGAGTGAAGTGGAGTTGTAAAGAAACAATCTTGGAGGTCTATAATAAGTAGTGGCCAATCGGGCGGTAAAACTGTTGGATTAGGTAGGCTGAATTACGGCATTGATATCCCAACAAATACAGGAGAATTTCAAGGGCTGAAGGAAGGTTCTATATGTCCCTGTTTTAGTTGTTCAGATACCAAATTTTGTAAGGCTGACAATTTTTCTTAATTTGAATAGTCTAACTCCTGTTCAGATTGACTTTCCTTTTTAGATTTAAATTTGCAGTGACTTGCCCAATGATTTCCACGCTTGCACCTGGGATACAGTCCTGGTGTCTTTTTTCTGGCACATGATCTAAATTCTGCATCAGCTTCCCTACAGTTCCTTTTCATGTGGCCTAGCTTGCCACAGCCGAAACAGCGACTATTTTTCATATGCAGTGCTGCCATTGTTTCTGCTAGAGTAGCAGCTTTAATATAGTCTTCTAAACTTCTTTGCCCCTTTAAGGGCCTTCTTACATCTGGATTGGCAAAAGTCACCCTTTCACTTGAGTTGTTAAGAGATCCTTTACTTTTGTTTAAATTCAAAGTCTTAGAATTGGTAGTTTTAAAAGTTATATTACTAAATAATGTGTTTGGTTCTAATGATAATATTTTTTGAATTTGTTTCTGTAATTTTGTTATTTTCGTGAAGAGCTCATCAGCTATTGTTTCGTGTTCATACACACTGCACTGTACCTTTTCAATATGTTCACTCAGTTCTTGTAGTCTATTGTCTATTCTATAATTCATATCACGGATTTCTTGTTGAATCAAATGTTTGATCTGTTCTAACAATACTTCTTGTTTTTCTAAAGTTACACTACTATTTGGCATCAAGTTCTTAGAAAGAATAGGGAAGGGTAGAGGAGTACTTTGTTTTAATCTCTTAGAGAGAACAGGAGAAGATGGAAGAGCAGGTGAGGGTGGCAGTAGCCAGCCGCCCCCCTCGTTCTCTTTGCCTCCCAAAGATGGAAGAGTCAGTGAAGGCGGCAGTGGCTGGTCGCTGCCTCCACCTCTCAATTTCTGTTTTTTAACTCCTCTGTCACGGTTACTGGAAGTAAATAAGGAAATTGTGAACTTGACTCTAAACTCTTAAAGAGAATAAAGGAGGGTGGAGAAGAACTTAACAAACTCTCAGAGAGAGTAAGAGAAGACAGAAGAACAAGTGAAAGTGGCGTTGGGCCGGCCGCCCCCTTTGTTCCTCTCGCCCCTCAGCTCCCCTTTGTTTTCTTTCTCTGAGTGGTAGGGGTTCTAAGGTTGCAGAAATGAGATTACACAGAAACCAAATATAGACCGGAATAACCTCTCCCTGTTCATGTGCTTGCCTAAGGCAAGATATAACTCTATGCCAGACCTGGACATTCAGTGTTCCCTCCTCTGGTGATCCCCCTCTTTCTGACAACCAGGGATAATGCTGATAGATGAAATTAAAGAAAGAAGGAAGTAAAGGCTTGTAAATTTCAAATAAAAAGAGAGAAGGAGGTAAAGTTTCGAAAAGAGAAAGGCGAGTTGATAGATTTCCCATCACGACCCTGATACCTTCCCGAGCCTGTACTAACCGATCACCAGCTCTGTTATAGGTTGTAATAGCACTCCTCGTGAGTGAGGTCTCAGGCACCTTGGCGTTCAAATCCATTGTGGGGCTGGTCTCTTCGGATCCTACACTCAAATTCACTGCGGGGGTCTGTAGAAGCTCTCCTCCTGTCCCTGTTCGGGCGCCAGCTGTCGGAGTCTGAGAGTTCTCCGATGAATATGGGCAGAGGAAAAACGACACCGAGATGGAAATAAAGAAGACAGACAGTTTGGGATCAGGGGCTATCAGCCTTCCCCAGCTGAGAGCCCAGAACTAAGTTTTATTAGAGTATTTATACCATTCACCAATACAGTTGGTATCCCAGAAAACAAGGAACTGAAACATTCAGTAACTAAGTCAGTTGTTTACAGTTTCGGTCATCCATTGTTCTACATGTTTGGGCCAATGACTTGGAAGTGTTCCCAGATTGCCTCTAGGTTACTGTACACAAAGTAAAGTCAAAGTGATTGATTACAGTACAAGAGGTTATACAGAGTTGAAGTAACAGTACAGCAGCCAGGATGGCTGCAGTTATGTCAAGAGAGTTAATGTAATTTGCCACAAGTTGTCATAACAGATCCAACAGAAATAAAAAATATCATAACAGAATACTAGGAAAGATTGTACTCTAACAAATTTGAAAACCTAGAGGAAATGGACAAATTCCTAAATTCATATCACCTATCAAAATTATCACAAGGTGAAGCAGAACAACTTAATAAACCCATCACAAAGGAAGAGATTGAAAAAGTCATCAAAAACTACCAGTGAAAAAAAGCACGGGCCCAGATGGCTTTATAGCAGAATTCTACCAAGCTTTTAGAAAAGAGTTATCTCCAATACTACTGAGACTGTTTCACAGTATAAAAAGGGATGGAATACTCCCAATTGATTCTATGAAGCTGAACCCCGGTACCAATGCCAGGCAAACACCCAACAAAGAAGGAGAACTATAGACCGATATCACTCATGAATCTAGATGCAAAAATCTTCAATAAAATTCTTGCCAATAGAACACAACAATATATCAAAAAATAATCCATCATGATGAAGTTAGATACATACCAGGGATGCAAGGCTGGTTCAGCATCAGAAAAACAATTAATGTGATCAACCACATAGATACCACAAAAGACAAAAATCACCTGATTTTGTCTATTGATGCAGAAAAGGCATTTGATAAAGTCCAACACCCATTCATGCTAAAAACTCTCAGCAAAATAAGAATAGACAGCAAATTCTTCAATGCAATAAGGGCCATTTACACAAAGCCAACTGCCCATGTCATCCTGAATGGAGAGAGACTGAAAGAATTTCCCTTGAGAACGGGAACTACACAAGGATGCCCATTCTCATCTCTCCTATTCACTAGAAGTTCTAGCCAGAGCAATTAGACAAGACCAAGAAATAAAGGACATCTGCATCAGCAAAGAAGAAGTCAAAATCTCCCTATTGCAGATGATACGATTGTATACACAGAGAATCCATAAGTAAACAACTCAAACTGATAGAAGAGTTCAGCAAAGTCTCAGCCTACAAGATAAACATAAGCAAATCAGTAGGATTCCTTTATACCAACAGCAAGATTATTAATGAAGAAATCACCAAGTCAATACCATTTTCTGTAGCCCCTAAGAAGATAAAGTACCTAGGAATAAATCTAATCAGAGAAATAATAGACCTTTACAAAGAGATCTACAAGTCCTTACTACAAGAAACTAAGAGAGACTTACATAAATGGAGAAACCTACCCTGCTCATGGATAGGAAGACTTAACATTGTGAAAGTGTCTATTTTACCCAAAGCAATCTACTCATGTACTGCAATCCCAATACAAATTCCAGTGACATTTTTTAGTGAGATGGAGAAAGAAATCAACTTTTGTTTCTAGAAAGGGAAGTAGCCCTGGATAAGTAAAGCATTACTGAAGAAGAAGAACACACTACCAATGGAACACTATGCAATGATAAAGAACAGCGATTTTAGGAAACATCTCATAACCTGGTTTCAATTGGAGGACATTATGCTGAGCAAAAGCAGTCAGCGACAAAAGGACAAATATTGTATGAGACCCCTATGATAAGAACTTGAAAACAGACTCATGCATAGAAGAGAAGACTCTGATGGCTGCAAGGGTGGGAAGGGAGGGAGGGTGAGGGGGGAGGGTTTAGATTAGATAGTTGGCAGAAATTTGGTGGGGTGAAATCTGGGGCAGCACACATTAGAAAGAAGATCAATATTAATTGGACTTCAACACAATATGATTACTCTTCCCACCTTAACCCAATATTGCAAGGACAGAGTAGCTGGGGCTGGGGGCCAGGGACCATGTTCTCAGGGGAAATCGAGGCCAATTGGCACAACTAGCATTTTGCTAAGACAGCCCTCTGCACCCTACATTGGTGAGTGGCATCTGGGGTCTTAAAAGCTGCCAAGCTGCTGGTGGAGGGTACAGCAGATGGTCCCAACTCAGCAGGAACGGATGATCATCAAGGACCAAAATGACATGGGGGAAAGAGAATCCAGAAGACAGAGAGATCCATGTGAGTGGGTGACTACATTGACTTGTGACTGGAAGTACCAGATGGTGCCTGGCCATCACCAGTGAGAGCCATGATGGAGCTCACAAAGTTGAGTCTCACTGGCAACACAAGAATAAAAAGAAGTGCTCCCTGAGATTGCATGGCTCCTGGCCCTGATGCTGCCCCTGTCCATAAGTCATAATGGAGGTCAACTCTTCAGACAGGAATGGATTGGACTTGGTGACACAGGGTGACCATATATGTATGAGGTGTGCACTTCATGGTTCTAGGCATCTATAGGATGTCGTCCTGCTGACCTCTTAATAGAGGCGGTGGAGTGGGTGGAGAGGAGGGGATAGGAGATTGTCAGGAGGATAAGACATGTACAGAGTGGAGAGGAAGAGTGTGCTGTCACTGGGCAGGGAGAGCAGCAGGAGCTGCATATAGATTGGGCATGCAAATGTATATGGGAATGTACATTTTCATTCAATCACAATAAAAAAAAAAGAAAAAGAAAAATACCAGTAAGTGGCCAACGAAAAGACAGCAGTCTCTAAAGGGGAGAAAACTGCCCTCAAGTCCAGAGGCACCTGTTATCTCTAAAATGACTGTTCTACAAGAAACAGATGCTGATCTTAGATAACTAACTGCTGTTTAGTGTCCTCTGAAAGACATGTGGCCTCCATGGAACTGGCGACAGAGGGCACTAAGAGAAAACAGTCAGAGATAAGAGAAAAGATACAGAGGAGACTGGCTAAAATAAGAAGACAAATGCAAAGTAACCCAAATCAGAAGAGCCAGAGTCAAATCTGCAGCTGAGGCAAGAGCAGAACTGACTGTGGAACAGCCTATAAACCAGAGACGAGAGTTTATCAACTTTTTGTTTTAAGGATCTCTGTAAATTCTTTGAAAAATGACTGAGGGCCCTCTCAGCCCCCCTCCACTTCTGTGAGGCTGTTGAGCAGCAGCAATTCTTACTCCTTGCAGGAGGAAATGCAAAATGGTCCAGCTGCTTTGCAACACCATCTGGCAGTTTCTTAAAAAATGAATTACCCCATAATCCAGCCATCAAGCTTCTAGATAGCTGTCCAAATGAGTTGAAAAGTTATGTCTACACAAAAACCTGTACATGAATGTATATAGCAGCTTTATTCATAATTGCCATGCCTTCAAAGTTACTAAAATGCCTTAGCCATCTAGTGGTGTTCTAACAGAAATACCACAAGTGAATGGTTTTAAAAAGAGATGTTTTATTCTATCACAGTCCAGTAGGCTAGAAGTTCAAATTCAGGGAGCCGGCTCCATGGGAAGTCTTTCTCTGTTGGTTCTGGAGGAAGGTCCTTGTTGTTAATCTTTCCCTACACTGGAAGTTTCCGAGGCTCAGGGACCCCAGGTCCAAAGACACATTCTGCTCCTGACACTGCTTCTTTCCTTTGTACAAGGTCCTCAGGTCTCTGCTGGCTTCCCTTTCCATTTTATCTCAAGAGATTACCTCAAGGTGCAACACAATCTTCTAGATTGAGTCCTGCCTCACTAAGGTTGGGTCACTAACACAATCATCACCCATCCTCCCTCATTAATATCACGGAGGAAGGATTTACAACATACAGGAACATCATACAATGCCAGGAATCATGGCTTAGCTAAGTTGCTACACATGTTTTTGGAGGGACACAATTCAATCCATGACACAAAGTATTCTTCAATAAGCGAATGGATAAACAAACTGTGGTATGCCTATACACAATGGTATATCATTCAGTGATAAAAGGAATGATCTATTCCTAGAGACCATAGTTTATTAGCAGTTACCAGGGGCGAGACGGACAGGGAAGCGGGGAATTACTGAGTTTACAGTGCACTGAGTTTCTGCTAAGGGTGATCATGAAACATGAAAATGGATAGTAGTGAGGGCTGCATAACAAAAACCTAAAATCTGTTGCTGTCAAGTTGATTCTGACTCACAGTGACCTTGAAGAATAGGGTAGAACTGCTGCATGAGTTTTCCAAGGAGGGAGGTGGGGTGAAGATGGTGGACTAAGCACATGTCACCTTATATCCCTCTGGAAACCAAGACCTGAATTGATAATCTAACGGAGACTTCTGGTCACCTAGTGAGCCCCCAGGACACAGCACAGGGCTGTTAATTTGGACTTCATACCACTGAGTGAAAAACCTTCTCTCTTTCACTGACTCCCACTCTTGTCTAGCCCTGGCTCTCACAGAGAAGGTAAATGCACCATTTTGACTTCTTTTTTCTGTCTTGGCTGGCAGGCGGAGCTGGGTCTTGCCTAGCGGCTAGACTCAGATGCACTGCTGGGGGGATAGGCAGGCGAAATTCCCATATTTTGAGAGCAGGCTTAGGAATCGGTTCATCTAGCCACTTTGGGCCTGTCTTTTTATCACTGCCACAGCGTGGTCTGTACGGAACCACAGTGCCTGTGTGGGGGACGCATACAGAGATTTTAGTGGGACCTAATTCTTAGCCTGGGAGCCAGCGCCTGCAAACAGGACAGCACTTCTCCAACAGAAAAGCAGTAGTTTACACAGTGTCACCTATGGTGGGGGCCCAGCAACAGAGGTGGAGGACTCATTACCTCACGGCACCTTTAGCTCCTCTATCTGCCAACCATGTGGAGGGCACCATCTTAGATACAGTGGCCACAGCTGGACCTATTTCTTAGCTTGGGAGCCAGGGCCTGCCCACAGGAGACCGCTTTTCTACCAGAAAAGCAGTAGTTTACACAGTGTCACCTAAGGCTGGGCCTTGTCAGCAGAGGCCAACAGGGCAGTAGCATTGCTATATTTTCAACTAGTTTGTATCATCTGGGGTTGGATATAGAGGTGCTTACTTTGCCAGCTGGGAAGAGGGGCCTCTATACCTAAAACCTGACTGACTTGGGAAGTGGTCAGATACCTTTTGTTTTACATTTTAAGACAGCCTAAAGAAACATCTTCGGTCTATCCTCACAGTATCTCTCTGAGCCTCTACTTACTCACGTGGGATCCAAAAAGCAACAGACACTTGTGGCATACAAGAAATCACCCATGGCTTCAGAAGGCTCCCAAACAAAGCAACAAAGGAGTTTTCCAGATGAAGAAACTTTTATGAAAGCATCAGAAGGTGAATACAAAATGATTACATACAGAGCCCTTCTAGACCTTATACAAAATGCAGCAGAACAAAAGGAACAATTAAGCAAGCTGTTCGATCTGATGGAACACCAGTACTCTGAAATCCAGCAGATCAAGAACAAAATCAAAGACATAGAAACTTCCATGCAAAGCCAAGAAAACAGAATGGAGCAAATGGAAAAAAGAATTTCTGACTTGGAAGACAGAGTTACTGATGCCAGCATCTATGAGGAGAAATCAGAAAAAAGAAACAAGAAAAGTGAGGAAGCATTAGGAAGCATGTGGGACTCTATTAAGAAGAACCATCTATGATTAACTGGAGTTCCTGAACACGGCGAGACATCTGAGAACACAGAGAGTATTGTTGCTGAGCTGCTGACAGAAAACTTCCCAGAAATCATGAAGGAAGAGAATATAGATATTCCAGATGCATATTGTATGCCACCCGATACAGATCTCAAAAGAAAGACTCCAAGACATATTATAATCCAGCTTAACAAAATGAACATAAGCAGCAACTCTTAAAGACAGCAAGATTCAAAGCAAAGCTAACATTCAGAGGGAAACCCTGTAGGCTTTCGTCAGATTTCTCAGGAGAAACCATGCTGGCACGAAGACAGTGGCATGACACATTCAACACCTTGAAGGAGAAGAATTTCCAACTAAGAATTATATATCCTGCAAAACTATCTTTCAAATATGAAAATGAAATTAAGACATTCCCAGATAAACAGAAACTCAGAGACTTTGTAAAAACCAAATCAAAACTACAAGAAATACTGAAAGAAGTTCTTGGCTTTGGCTTAGAAGAGCAAAATCACTAACTTTATATTTTAGAACGACACATTATTCAGAACTCTGCTCAGTTAGGGAAGGCTCCAAATTCAATCACAGCTTTGATACTGAAAGAAACAATCCAGTGAGTATCATGAAAACTATGGTGACATATTAAAAAGAGGGATGTACTACAGTCGTTATAGTTCTTCCAGATGGAGAGGAAGATCACAAGACTGGTAGTAATTAAAATTGGGTTTATATATAGTTTATTAAGGGGGAATCATAGGGGCAGATGTAAAGCACAATAAAGATGTAACATACCATTTCAAGAAATGTAACACAGGAGTCTCAACAACTACAAAAACAACTCTGAAAAAGGTTTCCAAGGAGTGTCTGGTAGATTCAAAGGCTGACCTTTCAGTTGGCTGCCATAACTCTTAACCACAAGACCTCCAGGGTTTTACACACAAAGCACTGAAGGTAATTACCATCATTGAATTGTACACACAAAAGTGGCTGAAATGGTGTTTTGTTATATGTATATATTTTAGCATAAGAAATATTTAATTAAAAAGAATAAAAGAAATAAACTGTTAAACCACGCACACACACACAAACACACACTCAGAACACAGAGAAATCTTAAATGCATGTTACTAAATGAATGAAGCCAGTCTGAAAAAATCTGATTTTACCAACTGAAAGGGATCACTGAGTTTCAGGAAAAAAATGTATGGTAAAAAAAGCAAGAAGGTTTTGATTACAAGATTCAGCCTTAACTTAGGCAGGTCTTTTTTTTTTTTTATAGCAGTAAGTGAAGTCTGGATTTTCTTCACCTGGTGAAGAATACGATGGCTGGCACACCTTGGGGCCCCTGTCTTGATGAGTGTTAAGGTAGTGGTGTTTATCATAACAGTGAAGAAAGAGAAGGAAAGAGAGGAGAGGAGTGAGAAGGGAAAAGGAAGGGAGGGGAGGGGAGAAAGGAAGGAAGGTCATACATGCAGAACTTTGAAAGGAAAGGTCATTGATTAATTCTATACTCTATATTCTATCAACTGATTAATTACCTTACCTCATTACATTATGGAAAGTTATTACATTACATTGTATTAAATTTCATTATGGAACAGCAATTAGTCTAATGTCTGGCCAAACTACTGACAAGCATCGCCTAACCAAGTTGACAAAATTAACTAAGTGTGTATGCAACAAAAAGACATTCTGAGATATGCAACAACTCAGAAAATAAAATTACTTTCTGTATTCTTCCTAGAAGAACTATCTAAAGGATTAGCCCATGTAGCCAAGAACCCTGGAGTGGGAATGGGATAGTACAAGTCTAGCTGTGAGCAGTAACATGTATTAAACATAACAGAAAGCATATATAGCTGTTGTGCAAATCTCTTAGTGCGAGAATTTCAGCTGATTTTTATTTTCTTATTTGTAAGCTTCTGTATTGATCAAATTTCTTTAACAATGATACATCAGAAAAATAATACACTATTTTCACTTAAGGGAGTAGAAAGCTTTGCTAGAAAAAAGTTTTGTCTCTCTGGATGAACTCATGTTGATGTTGCTAGGTGCTGTCGAGTTGGCTCTGACTCATGGTGACCCTTTGCACAACAGAAGGAAACACTGCCAGGTCCAGCACCAGGTCCGCAATCATCATGCTTAAGCCCATCGTTGCAGCCGCTGTGTCAGTCCATCTCTTTGAGGGTCTTCCTCTTTTTTGCTGACCCTCCACTCTACCAAGCACAGTGGCCTTCTCCAGGGACTAATCCCTCCTGACAACATGTCCAAAGTATGTAAGATGCAGTCTTGCTATCTTTGCTTCCAAGGAGCACTCTGATTGTACTTCTTCCAGGACAACTCTGTTTGTCCTTTTGGCAGTCCATGGTACATTCAAAATTCTTCTCCAGTGCCACAATTCAAAGGTATCAATTCTTCTTCTGTCTTCCTTGTTCACTGTCCAGCTCTCGCATGCATGGACTCATGGCTTTATTTTATTAGATGAGTAGAATGATAATAGCCAATTGTCCTTTCCTTTTGTCTGTGGCTGTCAGGAAAGCAGGCCACCAGCTTGTGGGGTTGAGCTTCAGACACCCTCAACCTTTTCTCATCCTCCAGTCTTCTTTTCATTTGTTCTTCTAACAGAATCTGAGAGCTCAAGGGTAGAAGTCACCTTAGCAATCAATCAGTTCAACATTTCAAGCAGGGTACCTATAATAATTACAGCAGATAAAACAGGACCATATGTGTCTCATTCCATTACTAGGTATATGATTTCAAATACAAATGCTCCTAAGACATCATTGGGGTAGCAAATTCACCCTAAAGTGAAAATGACTGATACATTTTCCTTCTCTTCCACAGGGTTTTGAAGTAGAAGGGTAAGATATTGTTTCTGAAGAGGGGTTATGGGGACACTCACAGGGGAAGTTGACTTGCCTACATCAGTTTTGCCTGATGCTGGCCTTTTTTCCAGGGAGAAGTTGGAAGGGGCATACCCAAACTGGCAAAGACACTGGTTGCTTATCGGAGATCAAAGCACTACCCTCCTGCTGTTCCAGTGAGGCCCTCTTCATTGAGAGGCAGAACTCATTGCTGACTTGATTTAAAACACTGGACACTTAGGAACAGACTTAATCCTAACAGAAGACTCAAAGAATTTGGTTCGAATTCTTTGGAGAAGTTTACAGAATACACATCAGTTTAATCAAATCGTTAGACCTTATCCCATTTTTTTCTAATTAGATTAAACAATAACTTATGTTTTCATATGAAATCCATCAACTCAACCCAACTTTCCAAGTCTTCTAGCAGTGCCATACTAGTTGTAGCCAGTGTCAAACATCCTTTTGTAAAAGCTCAGTGACCAGCTGGGGCCCACATACAGAGTGAGACCCTTCCTGGGAAAGCTTTCATTCGGTGAAACACTATTTCCTCTTCTACTAAATGAGAATGGTAATAATTCTATGTTCCTCATAGGGTAATTGTGAGGACTCAATGATACAATGAAGGTAAAGCAAGTGGCACATAGTAGGTGTCTTAGGGTTCCTTACAGAAACAGAACTAGTTAAGATACTTGTATATTCAGAGGTGGAGATTTGTTTCAAGGGACTGGCTCATGCGACTGTAGGAACTGACAAGTCTAAAATCTGTAAGTAAGGTGTCAGGCTGGAGACTTCTGTGGGCTTGTAGCCCAAGATTTGTAGGTGATAGGATGAAAGAGAGGATGAGTTTTACAAAATATTTATTTATAGTCTGGAGACAGACCACACGCTAAAGAACTCACCTTTCAACTGATTAATTATGTTGCATTGGATTACATTATGGAAACTTATTACGTTACATGGCATTAAATTACATTATGACACAGTCTAGTGTTTGGTCAAATTGTTGACAACTATAGCCAAGCCAAGTTGACAAAATTAACCATCTGAATCTACTCCGTGTCAACTTGGCACACACACACACATCTCCTTAAACCATGCATAATCTCCAATCAATTACAAAGTCATAGTTTGCCTAACATGAAACAACAAACACATACATAACTGAAAATGCACTAACCCTTCTTAGATCTTTTATAAATAATGAAAAAAAGCAAAGAAAATAAAATGCTTGCTAGACAGGGTCTCTATGAGTTAGAATCGACTTGACTGCAGTGTGTTTAGGTATGTACATACAAACAAACATACTCATAACAATTACAATCCTCATTTCTGCATCTGGTCACATGGTCATAGCTGGCATTCATAATCACATTCTTCCACTATCTTATATCCATTTTCTCTTAGGAAGGACCTATGCTGACTATGGTTCTTTGCATGATGCAGTGACCCAAATCTTCATACTTGAAGGGTGTGGGATGTTAGTAGTCCTGCCTGAACAAATTGTTGTAGTTTTCCACCGACTTTAATCACAAGGTATAGTTGTACTAGGAGATGCCCTAATGGATATCCAGTATTGCAGCCATATTTTCCTTTATCTCCATTGTGTAGTAGCAGTCCAATTTTCCATTGGTAATGAGGATCAGGAGTCCTGGTGGCACACTGGTTAAATACTTGGCTGCTAATCAAAAGGTTGGTAGTTCGGAATGGACATGGCAATGCAGAGTAACCATATGTTGGAAGCACTTTATGGTTCTATACATCTATAGGATATTATCTTGCTGACCTCTGGCTGGAGGAAGGGGAGTGGAAGGAGAGGAGGGGAAAGGAGACTGTTGGGAGGATGAGACATGTATGGAGCAGAGAGGAATAGTGTGCAGTCACCGGACAGGGAGAGCAGCGGAAGCTGCATATGGGGGGGCATGTAAATTTACATGTGAATGTATATTTTCACTCAGTTATGTTAAATAAAAATAAAAAATAAAATAAAATAAATAAATAAATAAATAAATAAAAAGGTTGGTAGTTCGAATCAACCAGCTGCTCCATGGGAGAAAGATGTGGCGGTCTGCCTCAGAAACCCTATGGAGCAGTTCTACTCTGTCCTACAGGGTTGCTATGAGTCAGAATTCACTCAGTGGCAGTGTTTTTGGTTTTGGGTTTTAATTAGGATCAATCACACCAGCAAGTAGAGTAACTGCCTCCTTTGCCTGTTGATTAAGACACATGCAGGGCCCCGAGGGGCCAAGTGGCAGTCCTAACTTCCAGTTCAGTGAAATCAGTGTTGTGTCTCCTGGTGTGAACATTCTGCCTTTTGGAACAATGACCTCTAGGCCAGCAGAGCATAGGGAAAAAATTTTGAAATGGATCACTAGGTAATAATGAATGCTGCCACTCTCTTTTCCATCCCTTAATTCCTGAGTCTGTGATTCCCAGTTATGGGAGAAAGTGCACCACGTGTTGGATGTTGATTCAGAGCACATACAGTTTCCTTGCAAACACTGCTCCAGCTCCACAAGGTTACTACTACTTGGCTAGCACTGTAATTAAGTCTTCAAAAGGCCATTCTACCGGTTTCTGAAGACAGCTGCTTTAGGATGATTGGGAACATGATAAACAAAACAAAACAAAACAAACAAAACAAAGCAAAACACAAAGAAACAAACAAGCCCAGTGCCACCAAGTAGCTAAGACCAGTGAATTCCATGAGCATGGATGACACCTGATTCTGGAAGGTAGGGTCATTGCCTAGATGTGTCTGGAAAACAGATGATTATTTTTAAGCCGTGTGAGCTAATGAAATTTGCTCTCCTTAGCTGTGGACTTACTCGGTACACAGGACCCCTTTTTTCCCTCTGACTTCTCCCATTTGGAATGAGGATATCTACTTTGTGCCTGTCTTACTGCTGCACTTTGGAAGCAGATAATGATGACGAAAAGAAATTTTATTCACAAATGGAACACACTCAGAGTTATACTTGATTTAGCTGATTCAGAAGATAAGATTTTGGACTTAGAGTTGATGTGAGAATGGGGTAAGACTTTTGGGATGATATCACAGGGTTAACGTGTTTTGCATGCATGAAATCTCCTTTCTGCATGCAAAACATTTGTCCTATCTTTGGGGGACAAAGGGGAGAATGTTACGGACTGAATGGTGGTCATCCAGAATGTATGCTTAAATCCTAACTCCTATACATTCCGTTATAGTATAGGCTTTTCTTTGTCGTATGAGGTCTGACAATTAAGTCTGTGAACTTAATTAAAGCTCTAAGCACTACATACCTCAATGCTGAATATTATCACAGTCACCTTTGAAGCACTCCCTTTCGGAAGCTATGCATTGATGCCAGTGCCCAGTCCACTCTTCAACACAATTTTGGAATGGCCGTTGCACACGGTGGCGTGGTGGCAAGTTGATGAACTTAACTGTCTAGTTGTCTGTGAGGGAGTTTTTAGCTGGTAAACAAATAACTCTTGGAACACCCTCCCTACTCACCTGTTCTGGCCCTCAATGACATTTTTCTTTACCCAAAGATAAAGGAAATATTGAATGGGAGACCTTTAGGTGACATTCAGGACATCAAGGGTAACATGACAACAGCTCTGATGGCCATTCCAGAAAGTGTTTCAAAATTTCTTTGAAGGGTGGACAAGGCACTGGCATCATGCATAGATTCCCAAGGGGAGTATCGTGAAGGTGACCATAGTGATATACAGCAATGAGGTCTGTAACACTTTTTCTAGGATGAGTTCGTGAATTTAATTGACAGCCCATGTGTCAATAAGACCATATTAGTATAGGGTGTGCCCTAAACTTAATCACAGCTGTAAGGAGCAGCACAGATGCAGAGACAAGCAAGCACAAATGGCAGAAGAGAGATGCCACGTGGAGCTCTTCAAGGAGCCAAGGAACGCTAGACGAGATACACCTTCCCATAGAGCCTACAGAAGAAAGAGCCTTCCTCAAAAGCTAACTCCCTGAATCTTGACTCCCCACCTCCTGAACTGTGACAATATCAATTTCTGCTTTTTAAAAGCCACCTACTTGTGGTATTTCTATCACAGCAACACTAGGAAACTAAAACAGCTGATATTGCCATAGACATGTGAGTTGGTAAATTATGGCATAACCACATTATGGAACACTATCAGGCTGCTAAGAAGGATAAGCTAAATCTATGTGTTCACATGTAAAGGTGTTCATATTTTTAAGTAAATATGAGGACTGCCAATGAAGTCTGTGAACTCACCCTAGAAAAACGGTTACATACCTCGTTGCTGAATATCACTAAGGTCACCTTCGAAGTATTCCTCTTGGGAAGCTATGCACTGATGCCAGCACCTAATCTACCTTTCAGAGCAATTTTGGAATGCTTTTTCTGGAACAGCTAACAGAGCTGTTGTCGTATTACCCTTGGTGTCCTGAATGTCATCTAAATGTCTTCTGTTCAATATTTCCTTTGTCTTTGGGTAAAGAAAAAAGTCATGGGGGCCAGACAGGTGAGTAGGAAGGGTATTCCAATAAAGTTATTTGTTTACTGGCTAAAAACTCCCTCACAGACAACTAGACAATTGAGTTCACAAACTTACCACCATGCCACCGTGCACAATGGCCATTCCAGAAAGAGTTCTAAAATTGCTTTGAAGGGTGGATCAGGCACCAGCATCGGTGCATAGCTCCCCAGCGTGGTTACCTTCAAGGTAACCATAGTGATCTTCAGCAATGAGTTATGCAGCACTTAAAATAATTAAGTCTGTGGACTGAATTGTCAGAACTTGTATCAAATGAAATGAATATAAAAAAAACAAAAAACAAGTTTCAGCGCAGCATAGATAACACATGTATGCACGTGTGCACACACATGGCCACACACATCTCTGTGTAAATGCGTAAAGTCCAGAAGGACACAGAGTGGTTACCCTGATGGGAAAGAAGAGACATTCATTTTTTTATAGTTTTGCAGTGTGTGACAGTTTTACAGTGACTATGTATTAGTTTTATAGTCAGAAAGAAAATACTTCCCTAGAAATTTTGGGGGGAATAAAAAAAAGAATGAGAGAAAATGCATAACAAAGAGGGAACAGGGAACAAGGCAGGGCTATCACTCCTTACTTTATAAATACACAGAGCCTGTCTGTCCCCCAGCAGTGCCCAGGGTGGCTTCCCCATTTGAGGAGACAAGAGTAGGGGGAGTGTGGGAGGGCTAATTTGCACGATCAAGACTGGTATTTGGTTATGTAAGATGTCACCATAAACAACAAAAAAGACAATCAAAAAACGAGCAAAGAAATTGAATAGACATGTCTCTGAAAAGAGTATGCAAATGGTGAAAAAACACATGAAAAGATGCTCAATGTTAATTATTAGTCATTAAACAAAATTATTGTGCAGTCAATTATGACTCATAGTGACCCTATAGGACAAAGTAGAACGCTGCATGGGGTTTCGAAGGAACTCCTGGAGGATTTCAAATGCTGACCTTTCGGTTAGCAGCCTGAGCTCTTTAACCACTGGACTGCCTAGGGGAGATGTCAGTCAAAACCACTTCACTCTTACTAGAATGGCTACGATAAGAAATGTGGAAAATAATAGGAAGTGTTAATGAAGATG
This sequence comes from Heterohyrax brucei, assembly GCA_028571685.1. NCBI lineage: Eukaryota > Metazoa > Chordata > Mammalia > Hyracoidea > Procaviidae > Heterohyrax > Heterohyrax brucei. Next base: position 47,291,698 of record CM053162.1, read on the forward strand.
TGGAGAAACTGGAACCCTTATCCACTGCTGGTGGGAATGCAAAATAGTGCAGCCACTGTGGAAATCAATTTGGCATTTTCTAGAAAAGCTTAACATAGAACTCTTATGTAACCCAGTAATTACAGTTCTAGGTATATAGCTGAAAGAATTTAAAGCAAGAAAGCAGATACTTACACACCAGTGTTCACTGCAGCACTATTCACGAGTCAAAAGGTGAAAATAGTCTAAATGTCCATCAACAGATGAATGTGGTCTGCTGCACAGTGGAATATTACTCAGTCCTGAAGAGAAATGAAGTCCTGATACATACTACAACATGAACGAGCCTTGAAGACGTTAGCTGCCTTGGGGTTGATTCTGACTCATGGCGACTCCTTGTGGTCAGTGCTCCATAGGGTTTTCAAGGCTGCGACCTTCAAGAAGCAGATTGCCAGGACTACCTTCCACAGTATCTGTCATGGAATTGAATTGTGTTCCCCACAAAATGTGTGTAGAAATAAGGCTGGACCATGATTCCCAGTATTGTGAATGCTGTAAACCCTGCTTCTGGGATATTTATGAGGATGGACAGGTGGCAGCTGAGTTGGTGTGGCAGGACTTACTGTGTGGGATTGTATTGTGGCTTGGGGTGGCCTCTTGGGGTACAAAAGGGAAGCAAGCAGAGATTTGGGGGACCTCATACTATCAAGAAAAGTAGCAGTGCCATAGGCTGAGCATGTCCTTTGGAAAGGACTGGGGTCCCTCTGCCTCAAAAGCCCCCAGTTTTGATGAAGACTGACAATAGGAACTTTCTCCAGAGTCAGCACAGAAAGTTGTCCCCTGGAGCTGACATCCTGAATTTGGATTGTTAACCTACTGGGTGGCAACAAAATAAAATTTTCCTTTTAAAGCCATCCACTTGTGGTATTTCTGCTAAGACAGCACCTCTGAGTTGGCTGGCATTGCCAACCTCCCCACTAATAGCACTTAATCATTTGTGCCATCCAGGAACTCTATTAAACTGAGTGAAGCAACCAGGCACAAAAGAACAAATGCTGTATGATCTCACTTAGACGAAATAAGCAAATACAGAGACCAAAGTTTATTAGTGGGTACCAGAGTTGGCAGGGAGGAGGACAAAGGGGACTTTTACTTGAGGGGACCAAATTTCTGTTACAGTGGTGGAATAATCTAGAAAAGGGTAGCAGTCACGGTTGTCCAAGGACCCAAGGGGATGTGGTGGTTTAAGTTATGGGCTTTGAACCAGAAAGTCGCAGGTTCAAATTCACCAGCTGCTCCTTGGGACAAAGATGGTTCTTGCAGTCTTTATAAAAACTGCAGCCTTGGAAATCTTACCGGGCAGTTGTACTCTGTCCTACCGAGTCACTGTCAGTCAGAACTGACTCACTGGAAGATTTTCTTTTAATGTATGCATACCATTCTGTTGCTAAATCATCTTACCAAATGTTGATGGGCAAATATTTTACTATCTATATTTTTACCACAATAAAACAACTAGGAGAAAAAAAAAAAGATGACACCAGGGTCATCTCCCCCAATTCCATGCATCTGGTTTAGGCCTAAACACACAAACAACAAGCGGTATTTCTAAACAGAGCCTACACATCACCTCACCCCACAAATCAGAAAGCCCAAGAGGCCTGCAATAAGAACACCTGTAAGTGGCAAGCTCAGTTTTACAAGCTCTGGCTACATTTACATTCAAGGCCAGAGATTGATTGCCTGCTGTGATGCCACATTAAAGTAACAAATGGTCCCGAGTCCCTGTAAAACAGAACTCCAGCCACCAGCACTTTTTTCTCCCAGGAAGATGTCCTGATTTTCTGGGGATGTGGCTGGTAGCCAGCAGCTGGGAGGCAGCTGCAGGATGCCCAGAGGCCTAGGAGTAGACGGTAGTGATTTGCAGCAGTCCTCAAGGCCCCAGATGGGGGACAGAAGTTCAGACAGGCCCCGCTCAGCAAAGCAGCGCGCCCTGCCAGACGGACCCAGCTCTCCTCAGATTGGGTTACCAGGCCCCTAAGGAACCCAGCCAGCCTAGTGCTTCTTGTCAGTGCTCACTTGGGCCACTAACATGTTCTGGGAGGACCAGAAAGGGATCAGAACCAGATTTAGAATCCCAGGGAGGCAAGGAAACAAAGAGGCAAACTCAGCACTCTCGGTTGTAGGTCTAAATACTCACAAAATATCCAGCGTGCTTTGATCTTGTGTGCTAGGGAAGAGGGTGTCCCCTCCAGTTCTTGATGCTTGCTTGAGTCCCGGGTAAAGGAGGAACACAGGAAGAAACTACCATTTATGGAGCACCTTCTGTTTACTGGACAGTAAAGACACCACGTCCTTTAGCCTTCACAACAGGATGAGGGTCCAGAAACACTATAGGGACCCTATAGGACAGAGTAGAACTGCCCCATAGAGTTTCCAAGGAGCCCCTGGCAGATTTAAACTGCTGACCTTTTGGTTAGCAGCTGTAGCACTTAATCACTAAGCCACCAAGGCTACCAGGATGATAGCCTCAAGCTCACTGCTGTTGAGTCAATTCTGACTCATAGCAACCCTATAGGACAGAGTAGAACTGCTCCATAGTTTCCAAGGAGCGCCTGGCATATCCAAACTGCTCATCTTTTGGTTAGCAGCCATAGCACTTAACCACTATATCACCAGGGCTTCAAGGATAAAAGTTGGTACTACCTATTCCCAGAGGCTCAGAAAGGTGAAGTCACCTATCCAACAGCTGGCCACTGGGCATGGGTGACTCTCTCCAGTAACCTTGCTGAGCTTCCAGTACTACCCTGGAAGGCAGAAATGTAGAAGAATTGATGCCTCTGAATCATGGTTTTGGAGAAGAATATTGAATGTACCATTGACCAACAAAAGAACAAACAGATCTGTTCTGGAAGAAGTACAACCAGAGTGCTCCTTGGGAGCCAAGATGGCTAGGCTATGTCTTACATACTTTGGACATGGTGTCAGGAAGGATCAGTCCCTAGAGAAGGACATTATGCTTGACAGAGTGGAGGGTCAGCAAAAAAGAGGAAGACCCTTGAAGACAGAGACTGACACAGTGGCTGCAACAATGGGCTTCAGCATAAAAATGATCGTGGACATGGCACAAGACTTGGCAGTGTTTTGTTCTGTTGCTCATAGGGTCACTATGAGTTGGAACCAACTTGACGGCACCTACCAACAGCATCAACTCTGCAGAGGAGCCCTGGTGGTGCTGTGGTTAAAGCAGCCCACTGTTAACCAAAAGGTCAGTAGGTACAACTCACTAGCCGCACAAGAGAGACAGCTGTAACAGTCTGCACTGTCATGATTTACAGCCTTGGAAATCCAATAGGGCTGTTCTACTTTGTCCTGTAGGGTTGCTATGAGACAAGTTCACTGGGCAGCAATGGGTTTGTAGGGTCGCTATTAATGGGTTTTGTAGGATCATGATGCTATGGTTAAGAACTAGCTGCTAACCAAAGCTGGCACTTTGAATCCATCAGCCATTCCTTAGAAACCCTATAGGGGTAATGATACAGGGTTGCTGTCTTATAGGGCTGCTGTAAGTGGAATGGACTTGATAGCAGTGGGTTTTTACTCTGGAGATGGTTGAGGTAGGTGTAATGTATGGTGCTTCTAGCTCCTGGTCTAGTAGGCAGGACAGTAAGGACATACAAGCTATTCCTGAGGTGGCTAAGGGGTGAGGGCAGGATGAGGGGTGGTCTCTTGACTGGTGTCCATGCCCCCCTAGCACCTTGTGGTTCTAGCCTTGAAAGGGGAAGGGGACGGGGGAAAGGAGGCAAAGTGAAGCCTGGGCTCAGTCCAGGTCCATCCTTCTTGCATGTGACTGCCAGCAGCAACTGACCCTAAGCTTCAGCTGCTCAACTGTAAATCTGGGGTAATGGGTGGGGGCTGTCTGGGCTGGGGTCACCAGGGGGTCATGAGGGTCAGAGTGAGATCTTAGGTCTCCTACCAGTTCCCAGCTCTGGGGGTCCTACTTCGTAACATCCTGCTTCTCCCAGTGTTGTTTGCTTTTGGGAGGGGTGGGGTGGGAGGCTGGGCAAAGTTATTCCAGAGGTTAACACTAAGCTGAAGAGACCTCCTGTCTCTTTTAAAGCAGTCTACTTGGTTCTCTGGTGTCTTGGTGTGGTATAGTGGTTAATTTGCTCTGCCTGCTAGTGCAGACGCACACAGAAGAAAGGCATGGCAATCCCTTCCCCCCAAATCAACTACTAGAAACCCCCTGGAGCACAGCTCAGCTTCGACACACGGGGTCACTGAGCTGGGTGGTTAGCTGACTGACTTTGTTCTCCAAGGAAGAAGCTGAGACTTTCCTACGACCGTTAAAAAGCCCCGCCTTCAGTTTCCTCGGGGATTGTCACTGTGAGGTCTGAGCATCCTGAGCCCACCGGAAGTGGAAGTGGGCCATGCTTCACTGAAGCAGAGATTCTCTGAGGAGACCCACGGTCTTGCTGTTCTAACAATTGTTTTCTGTGAGAAACTGTCTTCCGAAGTTGACACCCACCCACCTGCTCCTGGGGGTCAGCAGGAATTGGTGGAAAACAGCTCAGAGGAAGTACAGCTGTTCCCTCTGAGGAACGCACATCGGGGAAGCCAGGCCTAGGAAGAGGGGGGGTTCCCGGGGCTTTGACACAGTGCATTCCTTTTGCTTGAGGTATCAGTCCAAGAAGCTGCAGTGTACCCCTGGGAATATGACCTAACCATAGGGTGGGAAGGGTCTTCTCACAAAAACAGCCCGGTGTGTACACACCCTTCTCTGAAGGAACCCCCCTCGCGCTCCCTGTGCAAGGACAGCCCATCTCAGCTCCACCGCCACGCTTGTCTCCAACCAGACAAATATCCCAAACACAGCAATCTGACAGGATGTGTTTATATTTACATGGTACGTTTTTTAAAGCAATGGCTACATTGGTCATACATATTAGAAACCATAAAAAAAAGTTAAGAACTAAAATGTACATCATACACTTGTATATATATTTTTTTACACAGAGGTAAAAAGGCTTATTATAAAAAAATCAATACAACAGGGTTTTTAGTATACAGGTAGAGGATGAATTATGCTTCAGGCACTTTAATTTATTAATGTCAGCAAACAGCTTGGGGGCTGGGAAAGAAAACTTCGGAACAGAACATCTTTTGGTTAATGTTTTGTTACCACAGATACAAAAATAAAATCTGAATAGTTTCTCTCCAATGATTGATGTCAGTATGGCAAAGCTGACTGGGAAAATACTACACACTGTTCAGCTGCAGTGTGGTGATTAGAGAGAGACTTATTTACATAAACGTCCCCATGTCTGTCCTTGTGCCTGTAACCTCTGCCTTCACAAACTAAAAAGTATATGTGGAGTTAAGATTTACTAGCCTAACTCTCAGAGACAGGTGGAAAAGGACAAGGGATAAAGGAAGATAGGAACTGACAACCAAATAGATAAACAGGAAACCGCTGGGATGTGTGTATTCTTATCAAATAAATAGGGGCATCTGAACTGAGATCTAACAAAACATACATTAGTGTTGTGCTTTGTAGAGAGGAGACATTAGACAAAGACCCAGAGGAAAATACCTCGAGAGGGGAAGCTGGTCTCTCAAACCACTTCTGAAGGGTTTGCAGATGTTCTCCAGGCAGGGAAGAGGTTCTCTTCTGTTCCATCAATCCAGACTGACAGCTCTCTGCTCCTTTTCTCAAATGGAAGGCCCAATCAGGAGCCCCCGCACCAAAAACGGCTACCAACTAACTCATAAGCATGCTGGGTACTTACACCGATGAGCCGATGAAAGAATCACAATGGGTTTTCAGAAGAGCTTGCAAACATTCCCATGAAGGTAAGCTAAATACGATTGGCAGACCGGAAAAAGAAGTCCCTTTCCTCGAAGACTGATGTCCTGTGTGCAGTAAAGGAGGGGTTGGGGAAGAGGAGAGAAGGAAGACAGCCCATGCCCTCAGCTGGCAATAAGTCACCACAGAAAGGCCATGGTGGGAAGAACAGCCAGCATCAGCAGGAGCCGGCCCCCAAATGGTCTCTCCAAGGTTCTGATTGTACTGTGCTAGGTAGGTACAGGTAACCACTCTTCATTTCTTGTCTTCCTTTGATAAGAAGATTTGGCTTTTCCTTGCAATATATTAGAAAAATACTCTTTTCTAGCTAATTAGAAGCCTTCTACATGGCAAGGTGACAGATGGAGACAGTCTGTTGACCTAACCATCTGTGCACCCAATGCGGCAAGTCTGGGTTTGGAGGTACAGGAGAAAGACACTGAGGCATTACGAGGGTTTTTACATATGGCCTTGTTTGTTCCCCAAGTATAAATGACGAATCCGGCGACATGACATTGACTGCAAAACAAAAACCCACAACAAAATGCAAGTCGTTGCTGTCTGAATTGATGACATTTAAAATTCCTCCATTACTAGTACAAAACAGCCGCGGCCTGGGGGGTGGACTCCTTATACTTTTATTCACACACTCATAGCGTCTCGGCTGGAATTCGTTTATGGTACACTGGGTTTGTGTTTGAACAGACGATTTAGTTTGCAATACAGCAAGCAAAATTTCTTGCTTCATTAGTGTTTTGAGTATTGCTCAATTTTTATAAACGGTGGCAATGCAATTTTAAAAAGTTCTGTTTTTAACTAGGGGTTCTCATAAAAAGCCCTGGTGATAACAGGGGGTAAGTGCTGGGCTCCATGGGAGAAAACCTAGTGAGCTGCTCCCAGAAAGATGTATAGCCCAGGAAACTCTACTGAACAGTTAGCTTATCTGCCCTATAAGGTCGCTGTGGTTGGGAAGGACTCCGCGGCAACGGTTTTTAAAGGGAGGCTCTAGAAACCTCCAGCCCTTTCTAGCCCTGGTCCAAGACAATGTGATGCACTTGAAGGGTTTTTCCTGATTTCTTGTTAATCTGAAGTTAAGGCTCAATTCTCAGTCATTTTATGGGTTAATGTTTTCCATCAAAGAAGAACCTCAACAGAGGTTGTTTTTAGGGGGAGGTGGTGGACTGATGGTGAGCTAAAGGAGGGAAATTTGGCTCCAGCATGGTTAAAGGGATATTTTTTGGTGGTAGGAATTTGTCAGCTAGCTCACCTCCTGGGTGTGCTACCTGAGTGCAGGTGAAGACACCCGCAGTAGGTCTCTTCATTCTGACTTCCCGTTTCCGCAGGAAGCCACACTTGCTAGGAAAAGCCCAACCAAGAGAAAACGAGTCTAAGGTGCTCCCCGAAACATCGACCACAAAACCCACCCCAGAAATCAGCAGTTCGGACTGCAGACTCCTTTGAAACTGGAAGAGATGAGGGAAGAAAGGCAGAAAATAAACACATGGATAAGACATTTAGCTTGATTACAGATTATTACTACTACATGACAGTCTAGCTGAAGGTTCCTTTCCACAGAACACGGTCCGGGCGTGGGTGCGTGGGTGGCGTGGCTGACGCAGCGAGGCCGGCCTGCGGTTCGGGTGGAGCGTGCGTCCGCCAGGCAGGTTCCCCAGCCGGAACGGGGCCTCGGCTAGCAGGAAGCTGGAAGGCTTTTTGCCTTCCTCGCTCCTGTGAGTGGAAGGGCGCAGGGGAAAGTGTGGAAGAGACAAGTTCTCTGGCGGCTGGGGACGGAGGCGGGGAGTGAGGGAAACTGAGTCAGACGGCCGCTTTGTGCTTCCCGCCGCAGCACCTGCACATCACCCCGCAGTGGTAGCAGGCCCGAAGGGGCAGGTAACAGCACATACAGGGGGCCAAGAAAGACAAGGCAATAAGAGCCATCCACCGGAGGCAAAACTTCTCGTCGCTAGTATCGCACGAGCAAGGGTCTGTATAGTCCCCCTCGGGGTCCGACATACAGTGATAGAGCATGCTGTCAGCGCACCACATACAGCTGACCCGGCGGATGCAAGTCCTCACGGCGTCGGGCGCGTCCTGGCAGTGGCCCCGGCGGTTCTCCTCGTGGTTGAACATGTCCCTGCAGTACACGCACCGGGAGCGCTCGCCGTCCTCCTTCCGCCGCCGGGACTTGCCGCGGGGGGGCTGCGTCTTGATGACGCTGCCCCCGCGGCCCTTGGGGTCCTCACCGAGGCCATAGTCCGAGGAGTCCACGTAAGGGTAGTTGTAGTCGTGCTTGGGCACCTCGCCCTTGGCGAAGCGCACGTAGGAGTCGGCGTCCTCGGCCGGGTCGAGGTACTTGCCCCGGATCGGGGCGTGCCGGTAGTCCTCGTAGCCTGTCATCCAGATCTTCTCCCGGGGGTTGATGCGCACGATCTCCTCGTCGTCGTCCGGGAAGCTCACCTGGCGGTAGGGCCTCGGCATCGGCTGCCCCGGGAAAAAGATAGTGCTTTACAGCGCTGACCAGAAACACACCCTCACCGCCAGACCAGACATCCACCGATGTACCTTTCATCCTTACAAAGGCAATCCTTTCTTTCTTAAATAACATTTTATGATGTTTTAAGGTGCAAATTTGCACAGCAGAAAAAACCCAAAAAAGCAAACCCACTGCCATCGAGGTGATTCCCACTCATAGCGACTCTACAGACACAGAACTGGCCCACAGAGTCGCCAAGGAACACCTGTTAGATTTGAATGGTCAACCTGCTGGGTTAGCAACCATAGCACAGCAGATTAGGTTCCCCTCTATAGGGCTGCTATAGGGCAGTTTGAATCCACCAGGTGCGCCCTGGAAACTCTATGGGGAAGTTCTAATCTGTCCTACAGGGTAACTGAGTCAGAATTAACTTGATGGCAAGATTCAACTTACAGGGTCGCTGTAAGTCAGAATCAACTGTATGGTAAGAGCGTGGTTTTTGAAACAATTTTTGTACAAATTGTTCTGTGCCATTGATTGTATTTTTTAAAAAGAGTCAGCATCCTCCTTATCCATACTGTTTGTTCTGTTTTCCTTGGTCTGGCTTCCCGGCCCCTCCCTGCCTTCTCATCTTTGCTTCTGGGTAAATGTTGATCCCTTGGTCTTATGAAGATAACTGTTTAAGGGGCACATTACTCACGGGTGCTACTGTTTATTTTACAAGCCAATCCATTATTTGGCTGAAGGGTGATCTGCAGAAACAGCTTCAATTCCTAGGTCAAAGGGCATCTTTGGGCCTCAGGGGTTCCTCTAGTTTCTTATTGGTCTAGTATGTCTGGACTTTCTTGAGTTTTCTTCTCCATTTTTTTCCCCTTCCTATCCAGGACCTTCTTTCATGTCCCTTGACCAAAGCATGTCTTGAAGAAACTGATCCATCCTTGGATTAATGACCCATGATCCACTGCACTTTGAAATTCACAGTTTGACCTATAAGAGACCAACATTTCTCCCTTGGTGCTGACTGAAAGCACAGAGAAAACTGCACAAGTACAGCTCCATATATTTTCACATCTGAAACACTTCCATCATGAAGCATAACACTCACAGTTGACTAATTTCGCCTGTTTTTATACCTTGTAGGTCTGTTTGGCTTTTTAAAAATGTTTATTTTTTAATTATTCTTTAAAATGATATGGAACACTGCACGAATTTGCGTGTCATCCTTGCATAGAGGCCATGCTCCTCTCCTCTGCTTCGTTCCAGTTCTAGTACATGTGCTGCCAAACTGAGCATGCCTTTTTTTAAGATGAATTGTAATACAGGGGTTACTGTCTTATGAAACATCATTATCTATGTGTACATACTATGTGAGTACTGGGTCTGGATATAAAATGCACTTCTAACTGTGGATCCTGTTCCAAAAAGTGATAGAGGATCCTAGGAAATATAAGGCCCACAAGTTCCCTGAAATCTGGTTGGGAAGATGGGATGCACAGATCTTAAAGACAGTGGGTGGCCCATCTGGAACTGGAGCCCAGGCAGGTCAGACCCAGGGCTATGTGCCATGCCTCTTCCTTTAGGGTGAAAGACTTCACTGAAGTTACACTGGCCACAGCTGACAACACTGCCTTGTCCCAAGTAGCAGGTGCCAAACAAATGCACACTGAATAATGTGTGTCAGCCTGCCCTGCACAGGGCATTTCAGTTGTGCACAGACTTACACCTCCCACCTGAGTCCTCTGGGCTTAACAGTTCTTTTATAGGTGAGCAGCCTGGTTCTGGAGTTAAGTCTCACCTACAGTATTTATTAGCACACTGATAAGATACAGTTTTTCTGTCTACAAAACTGCCATGACTGTTGTGAGGGTGAAAAGAATTGATTTAGGTCAGTGTTAGAGCCCTGGGGGGGCATCAGCAACGAAGCGCTCAGCTACTACTGGAAAGGCTGGTGCTGCAGATCTGCCCAGAGGCACCTTGGAAGGCAGGCCTGGTGATCGGCTTCTGAGAGGTCAGCGCCACGAAAACCCCACGCAGCAGTTCTGCTCTCTGCACTGCGGGGTCACAGTGCATTGGGATCGACTCGACAGCAACTAACAACGACTGCAGGTCGAGTGTCACCACACAGCCTGGCACAAGGAAGCCCTTGCCACCTGTCACCACTACAGTCACTGTCATGTTACTGTGATTGCGGCAGATTTATCTGCTGCTTCCTGCCGGTCTTCAGGCCCCCCGGGGCCACCTCTGACCTGCTCTGCCCTAATTACTCAGAGTCTTAGCTTCATGGTTTCCTGGACTTTGGAAAGATAAAAATTCAGAGCTTTCAAAACAAATCATGGGCGCTGTCACAGGCCTGGCTAATATTTTACTTTGCAAAGCAAAGAGAGGCAGACAATGAGTTCTCATTGAGTGCTACTATAATTTTACAGAGAACACTTCAATACCAAACATTAAAAGAAAGCACATTTTTTTTTTGTTAAAAAAAAAAAAAAAAGAGCCAAATAAACCCTAGCTTATGTTTAAAAAAACAAACAAACAAAAACAACTCACTGTCCTGAACTTCACTGCACTTATTTCAAAGCAGACTGGTGGGCACGTTACCCTGCCCAGGCCCTGGTCTCTGCCCCTTGGTTTCGGAACCTGCTCCTTGGAGCAGCTGATTGTCAAGTATTTGTTCCTGCACTGAATTCCAGACACCAGCTACATGTCCTGGACCAAGGCAAGGCCTGCAACTCTGATAGCAAGAGAGCCAGCGTGGGGCAGTCTTTCAATGCTGTGCACTCCGTGCTTTCTTGCAGAGGACGAGGGCCCTCAGGAGGTCCTCTTTGGAGGACGCAGGAGGCTGTGTAGCACTCAGGGTGTGACATACCTGGATAGGAACGTTGCTTCATCTCTCTAAGGCTGTTTCCTCATCTATAAGCTGGGAATCCCGAGTACCTGCCTTGTGTGTCGGGGGTGGTGGTGGTGATCGTTTGTGAGGATTAAATGAGGTAAGAGCATACACAGGGCTCAGTGAGGTGCTGGGTGCACAGAAAACTCTACACGAGGGGCGCTTCCACTATCTCCTTCAGCATGGGCAGGGGTACAAAGCAGGAGTGTGGGAGAGCCTGGGTATCAGGGCACTTGGTGAAGCGGACAGCTGGGGGTCGAGGGGGTTCCCGCCTGGAGCCATCTACTCGGATGACCTCAGAGGACCCAGGTGGCTGCTCACCTGCTGGAGGTGATAGTGGTCCGTGGAGTATGGGTCATGGAGGTGGCCCAGGGTGTAAATTCTCCGGTGCTCACAGGATGTAGGAGAGGAGATTGTCCGAGTAGGTTGTTCCTTCTTCTGGGAGGAGTTAGAAGAACTGTCTGTAGCTGTCTGTGTAGAGGGAGGGCATCAACAGTTAATTAAAATAAAACCAAAAAAATCCCACATCAAACCTTAACACATGTTATTCACTGGGTGTCTGTTCCACCAGTTGTGGCATCTTGCTGGACTTCCCAAAATCTTGAATTTTTTCTGGCCACCGGGCCAGACTGTCAAAACATGATCAGGCTGGTTTGAGGGGAGGACAAAGGCAGCCACTGGGACTCTAGAAAGCTTGCTTGTTTTCTCAAATGTGGGAGCTGCAGCCAGGGAAGGGCTCCCCACATCAAGGCCCCCTGACTGGTATACTCTTGTTAGCCAAGAAGGGCTACCCCACTGTGGCCCTGCAAAATTAAGCCGTAATATTTACACACGGGGCCAATCCCTAGGAACCCCGCAGAGAGAAGGTGGCCTTGGGGACAGCATGAGCATTGACTTTGCAGGAAGAAATCTTGTCTTCTTTAGGGTTGGAGACTGACCTCAAAGTCATTTTAATCTAGGAGCCCGATAGATGATGGGAGAAGACGTGGGTGCATACACAGGAGAAGGCACTGACGCCAGAGGCTGACTGAGGAGCTGTTTTCCCAGAAGAGGAAGTAAGTGAAGATCAGTGCCTCCGTGACCATATATCTCGAAGATGGTCAGATATCAGCATGGACTGTGGCCCAGGGCACAGGTGCCTCACCTGACACCCAACACACCACGGTGCTTCCTCTTGCCTCATGAGACTCTATGACAAAGGTCAGAGGATTCCAGGTGTTGGCCCCTGTCACGCACCCCTTCACTAGGGCCCATGTGCTTAGAAAGAGCTTTGTTGAAAGTAGGTGGCAACTTTCTTTAAAACCAGGGCTCCTCAGAATCTGCCCTTGGGAAGCTATGCATGGATGCCAATGCCTTATCCACCCTTCAAAGCAATTTTGGAAATCGTTCTGAAACGGCCATTGCTCATGGTGGCAAGTTTGCCCACTTAATTGTATGGTTGTCTGTGAGGGAATTTTTATCAAGTAAACAAATCACTGTATGGGAACACTCTCCGTACTCATCTGATCTGGCCTCCAGTGACTTTTTTCTTTACCCGAAGATAAAGGAAATATTGAAAGGAGACACTGTGATGACATTCAGGACATCAAGGGTAATACGAGGACAGCTCTGATGGCCTTCCATAAAAAGAGTTCCAAAATTGCTTTGAAGCGTGGATTAGGCGCTGGCATCCATGCATAGCTTCCCAAGGGGAGTACTTTGAAGGTGACCATAGTAACATTCAGCAATGAGGTATGTAGTGCTTTTTCTAGAATGAGTTGCACAAACTTAACTGTCAGTCCTCGTATTTTTGTCGGCAATACACAACCAAACACATATCCACTCACAATTTCAACATGAGGGGTGTGATGACACTGGGTACACTTGTCACATTGTGTATCACTCTCTGCCACGTTGTCAGAATTGATTAAGGCTCTCTGCCCTTGCAGCTGTTACGTGTACAGGGAGATTCCTGATGGAAGGGGCAGAAAAGATGCTGCCTCTGCCGCTGAAATCAAGACCTGAGGTTCTCGTAAGCCTGGGAACCCGGCAAGGGTGCAGGGTAAGAGCCTGAGAGTAAAGTGAAGTGGAAGCGAGAGAGAGAGGAGGACCCCTGCAGACATCACCTGGGCTGTGGGAATCTGTCAAGAGCGAATCCAGATCCACCTTCAATGTAGCCTGTTCCCTTTTATGACCTGAGCCAGACGAGACTTAGATTTCTCTCTTGGGTGCGCTCTCTTCTCACTCCTAAGTCTCTCTCTGTGGCAGCAATCCCACCCGCACAACACTGCTGGCCTCTTGTCCATCGCTCCTCCTTCTCTGGGGGGGACTGGCGCAGAACTGGGCCTGCAGGGCTGCCCATATCACTCCTCCTTCCTTTGGAAGCCACCCAACTGGCAGAGAACATGCACTGCTAACCATCCTTCTGACCACGTGGTCCAGCTGGAGGTCGAGAGCTGCGGAAGAGCTCCTCCACTGTGGAGCAGAGGCCACAGGGATCCAGCACCCTGGGTCTGAGCGAACAAGTCTGTGTACACCTGGGGCTCGGTCCTGGCTTGTCTGCTTGCCTAACAGGTATAAGCCAGGATTGGCCTTGTTAGTGAAAGAGCATCTCTCACCTGCCTTACGCTTTGGTCTTTTTTTTCAATGGGTTCAGAATCCAGATAGGAAAGAGGGGTAATTTACCGAGCTGGTACACAAGAGTATTTATTTTCTTCCAAACTCCTGCCTGCCTGCCTGCCAACTCTCACCTTTTCTTTAGTCTCAGCTCTTTGAATCCACAGTGGTTGATGGTTACAGAACAAGGCTCTTAATTGTCTCACTCGGTGTGAGGGCTTACTATGTGCCAGGCCACAGCTCCTTACCACGACACCTCAGGTAAACAGCATCTCATGTCATGCTTGGAAGGAGCGTAGTAAGTGCTCAGGTGTAATCAAAAGTCAGTGGTTCAAACCCACCTGCTGCGCCATAGGAGAAAGGTGTGATGGTCTGCTTCCATAAGGATATACAGCATCAGAAACCCTAAGGGGCAGTTCTATTCTGTCTTACAAGGCTGGGAAGAGTTGGCATCAACTGGATGGCAAGAGGCTTTTTGGTTTGATGACACAGAAGAAAGTGAGACCCGGTAGAAGGCAGCACCAGCCTCTGGGTCGCACTGTCAATGGCCAAGCTGGGACTGAAATGCTGCCCACCGCCCCTGACCAGAGAGCCTGGGGAAGTTTCCAGAAGTACACTGCGCACATCTGCTTCCAAATTCAAAACCCACTGCTGTTGATTCTGACTCATGGTGACCCTACAGGATGGAGTAGAACTGACCCACAGAGCTTCCAAGGAGCGCCTGGTAGATCTGAACTGCCAGCCTTTTGGTTAGCAGCTGTAGCACTTAACCACTCTACACCACCAGGGTTTCCAAACTCAAGGGAGCCCACATCCTACCCTGAGAGGATTTGCTGAGATTTTGCTGAGATTATTGCAAACAGGACTTCCCCAAGTAAGAAGGTGCACCCTTACTGTAAAGAAACAGGGGAGATAAGGGACCAATGGCTAACAATACCAAGGTTTATAAAGATCCCAATAAATACCTTCTGAATGACGGGTAAGGGCCAGTGTGATTCTTTCAGTCTGGTTTGAACCTCAAAAGTTAAATTCCTATCAACCACCACTTACAGTCATCTGTCAGGTTAGGAGTCAGTCCTGGATCCAACTTCATGGCATGCAATCAGCACTTAGTCCTTAGACACCCAGGTACCATATCACAGTTACCTTCCAGTTAGTCATCTCCTCCCCAAATCCACCTGATTTTCTATGACTTAAGTTCAGGTTAACAGTGTGTGAAAAGCCCTTCAGAGGAGTGTGGCACACCCAGTTTTCCTAGTATTCACCAGCCAATTGGAAATGTCACCTTCTGACACATCCATGCTACTGTCCTGACCCCCAGCAGCTGCCTCTTCCTGCTATATAGAGTGAAGTGCAAAGCTCCACAGATGTTTGTCAGAGGATGTGAGGCCTGGAAAGGACTTCTGATATCGTCCAATCTAAGAGTCCATTTATACAAAGGAGCAAGAAGGCCCAACAACCCTGGAGAGGTGTGTCCATTTCTTACCACCCCTCAGAACCGAGCTGAGCCAAGCCAAGGGCACGCCAGCCTCCCACCGTGATCCAGGCTGCTCTGAGTTCTGATGTCTTGATTATCCAGGGCTGCTCTAATGGAAATACTGCATGTGGATGGCTTCAACAAACCACTTTATTCCCTGACAGTCTAGTAGGCTAGAAGTCTAGATTCAGGTGTCACCTCCAAGAGAAGGACATGCTCTGCTCCTAGCACTACTTTCTTGGTGGCACAAGGTCCCTGCCTTTTTGCTTATTTTTCTCTTTTACATCTCAAAAGAGACTGATTGAAGACACAACCTCATCTTATAGATTGAGTCCTGCCTCATCAACTTAAATGCCTTGAATCCTGCCTTACTAACATCACCCCCAAACCCACTGCTGTCGAGTCAATTCCAACAACACAGAGTAGACCCACCTGATAGAGTTACCAAGGAGTGCCTGGTGGATTTGAACTGCTGACCTTTTGGTTAGCAGCTGTAGTACTTAACCACTATGCTTACAATACATAGGAAAATCACATCAAAATAGGGGACAATTCCACAATACTGGGAATCGTGGCCTAGCCAAGGTGACATTGCGGGGGAGGGAGGCAGGTGGGTAAGCAACCCATGACATCTGGGAAGGAACACATACAAGAGGCAGAGTGGTGAGTGTGACTTACATTGCTTGTGGTTTCCACACCAAACCCCAGAGAGCTGGCCCACTGCACAGACAGACACACAAAATTCTCCAACACCTCCCTGAGGTCCGTGTGGACAAGCCAAGGCCACTCACCAACTGGATGGCTTCACCTTTAGCTCTGAAGTGACTCAGTGGGCATGTGCTCTGTGGGGCTGGGTTTTAACCTCTCCTTGCCCTCTGGTGGGTATCTCTGAGTCATTAGAGCTTTGAGCTCATCAAGTTCAGAAGTGGAGGTACTCTGAGAACATCATCGGGGCTTAGCTACTCTGTGCTTGAGGACCTCAGATCCTGAGAGGGGTGGCTGCCACCGCAGGCTTCCTTGAATCCTGAGACAGCACTGGTCAGTGAAAGTCTTTCAGGCTGCCCACTAGGAGCTGGACATGGCCATCGGCTGCAGCTGCACATGGACGGTCTTACAGCATGAGGTTTCAGTGTATACAACCACTGCCACCTGGCGTGTGCCCCACGAAGGAAGCTTATCTCTGGGCTTGACCCAGACTCAGTGTGTCTACCCTTTATTACAAAGAAAACCAGTTCAGAAAACGGCAACTCGACTTGGGGCACCAAGCTTCAGAAACTCAGATGGGTACCTACACCGCTGCTTGCAAAGTACACACACACTGTGTGATGCTGGCCCACTTACCTTCTAACTCCAGTTTTCACTTCTGTAAAATAGGCTCAAATCTTGAAAGGAGACCTAAAACATCCATTTCCTAAATGGTTCCAGCTGAGATACAGACAAGTTTTTTATTTTACCTGTTGGTCTTATATGTGGTTGCCTTGCTTAATTTCCTCCTAAAGGTACAAATACTTTACCAAGTGATTTCCTGGGTTTTGCTAAGTAAATCATAACATATGTACAAGAGGCTAGTCTCTTTTTTAATATTTATAAATCCTGGTGGCATAGTGGTTAAGTGCTATGTCTGCTAACAAAAAGGTCAGCAGTTCAAATCTGACAGGCACTCCTTGGAAACTCTAAGGGTCATGATGAGTTGGAACCAACTCAACAGCAGTGGGTTAGGTCTGGTTAATGCAAGCAGGAAACCCTGGTGGTGTGGTGGTTGAAGGCTACACCTGCTAACCTTCAGTCAGCAGTTCAAATCTGCCAGGCACTCCTCGGAAACTCTGTGGGGTGGTTCTACTTTACCCTCCAGGCTCGCTATAAGTCGGAGTCGACTTGATGGCAGTGTGCTTAGTTTGGTTTTCCTTGTGCTGAATCCTGGCTGCTGATTAAGGGCTTCGGGGGTATCCGGGCAAGGTCTACCTACCTTTCAAAGTTTGTAAGTATTTCTGGGAATAGGTGCATCTCTTGCAACTGACTCCTTTAATTTCCTCCCAGTGTGGACTGAAAGGTGGTGGGGATAGAGCACAAAAGCAGCATCAGCTGGGAAACAAAGCTTGTGGGAAAGGCAAGGTATGCCTGGAGCTGTTTGTTTGGGGGACACTTTGAACTAAGAGGAGGCACCTGGCTTCTAGCTTCCAGGAACAGGATGCCCCCACTGAGCACATATCCAAGGTTGTTTGTCAGCAATTTTCTTCTCCTTCTGGGGACAGAGACAAATGGGGTAACTCTCAACTCCGGGGTGGTGAGCCAACAAAGTACTTCATCATCCCCGGGCCCCCCCAGGAACACAAGAGCTGGGAGAAGGCAGCCCTCTCTGAGCAGCCCTGTCAGCAGGTCAGCAGCTCTGCCGCTTTGGAATAAGGGAGAGAAAGTAAACACGTAGCTTCAGCATGCAGGGCTTAAGTTGGGGAGTCGTGCAGTGCGGCAAAGCAAAAGCCGCACTAAACAAACTGTGTTGCCATTGCATTCATTCTGACTCACAGCAACCCTATAAGACAAAGTAGAACTGCCCCATAGGATTTTCAAGGAACAGCGAGCCGGTGGACTTGAAAGCTGACCTTTAGGTTAGAAGCGGAGCTCTTAACCACGGAGACAGCAGGGCTCTAAATCAGGACGAGACCTGAAATTGGAAAACCTTGCTTCTAGGCCGGGTAGGCCATCCGTCTTGGACAAGCTATTTAATTTCATTGGGTCTCAGTTCACTCAAGTGTCAAATGAGGGGTTTGTACTGGATGAACCCAAGGTCTGTTTGCATTCTAACAAGTTAAGTGTAAGCCTCTCCCTGCCAAGAACACTGCAGGGCAGAGAAGTTTACTTAACCCCATTGCTTACTTGGCAAACCCTGGTGATGTCAAGGTTAAGTGCTCTAGCTGTTAACCAAAAGGCCGGGAAGAAGTACAACCACAGCGTTCCTTAGAAGCAAGGATGGTGAGACGACCTCTTACATACTCTGGACATGTTGTCAGGAGGGATGAGTCCTTGGAGAAGGGCATCATGCTTGGTGAAGTAGAGGGTCAGAAGAAAAGAAGACCCTTAAGGAGATCAGCTGGTATAGCGGCGGCAGCAAGGGGCTGACGCACACCAACAATCGTGGGCATGGCGCAGGACTGAGCTGTGTTCCACTCTGTCAACAGCGCTGCTAGAACCGATTCTACAGCACCTAACCTCAGCGGGTAGCTAAGTCCCTGGGAGGCGTAAACAGCTCAGCACTCAGCCACTGACCGGAGGCCCGCAGTTTAAGTCGACACAGGAGAAAAGTCCTGTTATTTACTTCCCTAAAAATCACAGCCACGGACAAACCTCTGGAGAGCCATTCTGCCGTCATACCCAGAGTTGCCGTGAGTCAGGGTCAACTGGATGGCGACCGCTTTATTTACTTTTTAACTACAGCAGTTATGGCCATAATTTACCATTATTTTTGTGGCAACCCTTCACCAAAATAGATCTCAACAGTTGATGCAATGAAAGCAACAGTTTTCCTATTACAAGGACCTCTTGGGTCTTGTGCTATTACAAAAAAAAAAAGATGTAAATGTATATACAGACGCATATACACATACACATGTCCTGGTTCTCCAAGGGCAGCCCAAGTTCTGCAGCTGATTTGGGGGAGCAGTTCCACCCCTTAACCACTGCTGGCTGGGACCCAAGTTGGAGACCCTTTATCTTCCAGATGACAGCAGTTATCAAGCTAAGGTGACACAGTACGAGACGATCTTGTTTTCTTAACCTGCACTATGTACAGTGGTGAAATTAAAGCAATTAAATGTCTCAATTACAGGAAGCCCAAAGACATTCTGCTAAGCTCTCCCAATTGTATCTCTCTTCACTTATACACATATCATCTCATCTTTTTAAACTGTAGATACTAAGATACTGTTATTTCTACTTCACTAACTGTCAGAGGTTATACACTTTAAGTAGCTGGCTACCTGAAACCTAGCCTTCCTGCTCCCAACATGCTAGTCCTTCCAGTGAAGCTGAGCTGTGGGTTTATCAGAGTTCTTTCCTTTCAGGTCAAAATTTCCATCTACCTTCAAAATCCAGGAACTTTTTTCTTCTCACAATAGTAACAAAAGTCCACTTTATTTATCGCCTAGGTCTTACAGAGGAGAATGCCCTGGTGTGTAGGGCAAAGTCATTCTTTTCCTGCCCCGGTCAGGGGCTTCCTCCCAGACCCCAGCTGCCTCCTAGTCCCTGCCCTTTCCTGATCCGCTGGCTTCTCTGAAAGTGGATACCTGCAACCAGTACAGGCCCTCAGGACAGTCTAAAGGAGCCACTTGTTCCCAAAGACCCGTTGATAGAAGGGCTAACAACTTGCAGTTTACTGAAGAAAGGACCGACCACAGACACCGAGGGCTGAGGCTCAGGGCTCAGGACTCAGAAGCAACAATGCACGCAAACACTCTGAGCCAAGGGCCTTCTGCAGTTCATCCATCTCGAGTAAATCGGAGAAGCTGTCTTGTCCTGATGGCTTCCGAATGTTTCTCCCAGCCCAAAGGGGGGAATATATATATTACAGATATTTAGAAAATATTCTCATTAATCTTTTAGAATGAGACTCAGGCTTTATTGACAGGGAAACCAAAACAACCAAATCCACTGCTCTGCAGTCTATTCTGATTCACAGCAACCCTACAGGACACAGCAGAACTGCCTCCTAGAGTTTCCAAGGAGCACCTGCTGGATTCAAACTGCTGACCTTTTGATTAACAGCTGTAGCACTTAATCACTATACCACCAGGATTTCCTCCAAAGAGATGCAGAAGGCTTCAATTCCACTCACTCTGTTGAAAAGTCTCACCATTTAGGTGGCTCTCTTGCAGTAAGAAGACACTAGCATATTTAATATGTAAAAAGTACCTAAATTTATTGACCAAATATTGATGCTTTGAAAACCTTCTCTTTAAGGCAGCAAACAGGTTTGGGTCGGCATCCCAGGCAAGCAGAGTGTGGAACCTACTAGTTGTTTTCTCTCTCTGAGACTTGGAGGCTTTGTCTACACCCTGGAAGTTTCAATATACACCTCACAGGTTGGTGGCAAGGATTAAACACAGTTGCACATGTGAAAGTACCATGTAGCGTTTCTGGGGGGCAGAGAAAGTTCCATGCCATACTAATGAAGCGCAGTTTCTGTTCCTTCCCCTTTGCTTGAGGCAGCGACTAGTGGCTCACGGAGATATATTTTCCCTGAAGAGGTTTTCAGTCTAAAGAGTCAAAGATCCCAGTTAAGTAACAGCAGAACCAAGTCCAGGATTCAGACCTCTCTCTCCAGGCTCCAAACTTCACAATCTCTCGGAACACACACCCCATTTCCAAAAAACTCTCTTTTTTAAGAAAATCAGTAAATTAACACCACTTCTTGTAACATTGGGCAATTTGCCTACGGCTTTAGTGGTTGCTGGGGATAGAGTCAGCAGAAAAGCCGTCAAGAAAAGGAACACCATGTGTAGGATCCCATATTCTTTTGCTTCCATAAATGCAACTTTGATCACTACAGCATTCAGTAAACTAATTTTATTTCCATTTAACCAGAAATAAAAATAAGCACAACTGGCAAACACTCAAAAGCCATCAGGACGGAACAGTCTCTCAGTATGAAACAGTCTCTCAGTACTCTGGTTTTGACTACTTGCTCTCAACCAGGCTTTCAAAAACACCTGGGCTGGATGGGTGGGACCTGGGATGTCATTAGGGACAAAGCTCTGAATAGCCAGAAAGCAATAAAATGTAGCTTGCAATAAACAGGATGTCAGGGGTTCAAATATAGGGCAGGAGGAAGGACCAAGTTTTCCAGGCTGAGCAAAAAAATGGCTAGAAGCTGATGCCGCAGGGAAAGACGTGGGACTTTTCTTGTAAGAGAGACTGCCCACCAGGTGTGATAACGACAAAGCTGAAGAGAAGTCACTCGCCCTTTGCTACATGACAGAACTAAGGCCCCACAAAGTGATGGGAATGACTCCTTTTCTCAGTTTGCCAGAGTACAGTACACTGTGTCTTTCTATATACACAGAAAAGAAGTTAGTTCATTCCACTAGACAGATGCCTTAGGATACTAAGGCACAATTTTCCTCAGGAACTCCAGTTGACAAGTGCTAATCAAATCCAAAACCAATATAACTTGTGGGTAGTGTACACACAGGTGGCCCTGGTGGCACAATGGTTAAGCGCTCAGCCACAAGACCTGGTGATCTGCCCCCGTAAAGACCACAGCGTAGGAAATGCTATGAGGCCGCTGAACTCTGCTGCACAGAATCAACCCAATGGCACACAAATTGAAACCAAGAAGGGAGGAAAAATAAAAACTGCATATGCTTAAAGCCATTGCTGTTGAGTTGACACAGACTCACAGTGGTCTTACAGGATGGAGCAGAACCGCCCCACAGTTTCCAAAGAGCACCTTGTGGACTCAAACTGGCAACCTTTTGGTTAGTAGCCATAGCTGGTAACCACTATGGCACCAGGGCTAATCAGTCAAACAAACAAACAATAAACCCCCAAACCAAACTCTCCTATGAGCAAGTCTCTTTTCAAGCTGCTATTCTGGGGGCCTCTGTACCACTACCTCAATGCCACAAGGGGCACTGCTGACATACTGATCCTCTGATTGCTCCCTTTTCTCACCTGAATCCAGGACAGCCCTCAAACTCACTCTTGTATTTGGCTTTTGTTTAAAACTGTAATAGCTGAAATATCATAAATATAATTATTCAACAGAGGAAGAGAAACCAGCAGCGACAGGCTGGAAAGGCTGCGTGATGCTGTTTACGGCCCCCCCACCAACAGTGACTCATGTGATCTCTGCCAGGTCACCCACCTGACTGAGCTGCTTCTGCAACTGCTTCTAGAAAACGAAGCAAATCCTACTTCATTCACCAGCAGGAAACTAGGGTTGCTCGATCAGATGAACTCAGATTCCCTTCCAGCTCTAGGACCTGTAAAGTCACTGGGTGTGTGCTCACAGCTGTCCTTGTTTCCTTAGTGAGGCAAGCACTTCAGTGACTTCTGTCAGCTATCGCACGTATACCGTGGAGTTATTCACACGGTAGACACGTTGTTAGCTGCCACTGAGTCAGTCTGCAACTCACGGGCAACCCCCCACACAACGAACTAATGCTCTCTGGTCCTGGGCCAGACCCATTATTAGTTGGGAATGGGACTGTTGTGGTACATAGCGTTTTCAGATGCTGATTTTTGGATGCAGATCATCAGGCCTTTCTTCCTAGTCTGTTTTCATCTGCAAGCTCTGCTGAAGCCTGATGAGCACTGAAGCAGCACGGAAGCCTCCAGTGACAGACAGCTGGTGGCTTCACGTGAGATACCCTGGCCAGGAATCGAACCTGGATCTCCTACACTGAAGGCACGAAGTCTCCTTCCTAATGCCGAGCAGAGAAAACACAATACGAAAATATCAAATGGCCTTTTCATTCCCCGTAGAAAGTCACTCTGAATTCTTAGGGCTCCTTTTCCTGCTATTTCCAGTTTTTAAAAATGAAATGGTTATACTACTATTCCCTAGTTTTCAGATTCAGATATTATTTAAGCACTTACTACAGAAGATGAAGACTTAGCTATTTTATACCTCTCTTGCCCCAGTATCTTTCTATAAAGTGACATCTCCCTAATCCTCCAGCTTTAGAGGCAGAATCCAGCCACTCATCACAATGACAGCTGCAGCTCGGATGACACCTGACCACTGATTCCAGATCAGAGTGCTCCAGAAGCATGTGCACACTGCAGCTGCACTCCCCTTGTCTATGAAGACGGTAACAACATTTAAAGAGACATCAGAATCTGGCAGCAGTAAATAAACCCATAAGCTTGTCACAGATGAAATCCCACAAAACGGGCATGTGGAAATGACTGCAAAACATGGAAGCTGTCTGGTTCCCTACAGCCCACGTTCTTGACTTTCAACCCCGCTGCCAATCACCTCCTTCCTGACAGGCTCCAAACCCACTTACCTCAAAGCCTTGAACTGCGGGGATCTGGAAAGAAGTCAGTCCAAGGCTAGGGAATGAATAAATGAGCTCAGTATAGCTACAGAGCCCAACAGTTTGTAGCTCAAGTTTATCAAAAGCACAACAGAGGGAACAGACTTGAGGTTCTTCTGACTCTGGCCCTCTCAAGTCTCCCTAGTTCTGGGGTGAAAGAAACAGAAAGCAACCATTCCTAGGAGGGTACCATCCAGAGCGTGCTAACAACAACAACAACCCCTAAACCCGCTGCCATCGAGCTGGGTCCGACTCATAGCGCCCCTAGAGGTCAGAGTAGAACTGCCCCACGAAGCTTCCAAGGAGCACCTGGCCGACTTGAACTGCTGACCACAGTAGCCCTTAACCCACCACACCACGAGGGTTTACAGCATGCTAACAGTAATGCCGGAAACCTCCCCTTGCTCCAGAATGCTGATCGTTTTCTGGTTGCTTCATATCCTCTGCATTCTTCAGTTTGCGAATCTGTACCAAATGGCTCAGACGCTAGAATTCCCTCATATGACAATATTTAATGGTGAGTACACCCTTGCTCCCTGGGTCCTTATGCTCAGCTGGATTATTCATAATAACTGAAGTTCACCGAGGAGCAGACGTGGCCACAACAGTAAAGCAAGAAGGAGCCCGTGCAGTTAAAAGCTTACAGCATCAGCACTGCTGGGACTAGAGCCACTGAGCAGAAAATGCAGCCAGAAAAACTGGACCTGAACGTGCTGAGACTCCCTCCAAATCACCCGTATTTAAATGGTCCCCCAGGATAATGGTAATGCAAATGAGTAAAACAGGAAACCCTCTAATTGTTCCAGAAACCCTGGTGGTGCAGGGGTTAACAGCTAAGGCTGCTAACCAAAAAGTCAGCACTTCTAATCTATGAGGCACTCCTTGGAAACCCTATGGAGTGTTTCTACTCTATCCTATGGGGTCGCTAAGAGTTGGAATTGACTCATCGGCAACGGATTTCATTTGGCTCTGGTTTTCTAATGGTTATGCACTATTTCTGGGGTTCAGATCACACATTTACTGGAAATCAGTAAACGTATAACCATGTCATTTAAAAAAATGGAGAGCGATACCACAAGGATTTAAAATGAATTCACTGAGCACCAACAGAGCAAACCTCACAGGTCGTAGAGACTACAGTGATGAATTGCCTGCCCATCACCTGAGTGGGTACGGATTCATTCACTCAGCCTGCAAATAAAATACGGGAAGAAAGGAGTAGGCTTTTAAGTGGCAAGACAGAAATATAGAAGAGAGTGCTGTGGGATGTTAAAGGAGAGAGAACGATCGTCATTGGTTGAGGGAGAAGTATCAGAAACACGAATGGAATAAACTGCTCAAAATTCAGAAAATCAGAGCAGTCGCTAGCCACTCTGGCAGGGGCTGTGGCAGGAAGGATGTCGACACACACCAGGCTGGAGCAGGGCAATGGCAGTGAGAGGCCATGGTGTTGGTAACTGCCACCGAGTAGAGACGCAGGGCATGTGTGTTGTGGCAGGTGGGGTACGCAGGATGCTTGCTACTCTCACTCCAAGGGATTGCAAAATGGTATCACCAGCCTGGGAAATCAGGGGGGGGCATGCTGATTTGGGGAGAATGCTGAGGGCTGGGAGAACATGCAGCGGACACTTGTGAACACTCGAGTCCGCCTCACTGCGTGGAGGCGGCTGCACGTACTGCCTGCCTGGAGTTTCGGTGGTCCCTAAAGCAGAATGCCTAAAGATCCTAGCCCAAGATAAGAAATTCCCTGGGGCACAGGGAAATAGAGATCTGTGGCTGTAGCAGCGGAAACAAAATAGACGCATCCCTGACTCTTCAAGTCAGAACTCTGAAGGTTTTCCAATACACACACTGTTCTCTTAGTAAATGACCATCGTTCTGGTCCACAACAAGTAGCAAGAGGATCTGATTATCACGTCTATTCTGATCAGAACAAACAAGTTCCAGGTTCTAAACAACTGTCTTACCAATAAAAGTTTCTGAATATGATCCAACTGGAGATGCGGTAGGTGACACAGCAGCTAAAGCAGGTGTCCGCCTCCTGGGCTCTGAGGTTTCACATGCCTCCTTAACCGTCTTAGGACAGAAAGAGGGACAGGCAGCTCAAGAATGAACAGGAGCCCAATGGCCCTCAGAAGCTGAAGTGCCACATGCTTCTAACGGCTGATGGCTGGTTCATGGGACTGTTCTGGGGACATGAGGTGCTACTGATGATTAACAGGCCCTTGTTTGTAAACAAATGGAATGAAGGTGATTGACCATCAGCATCTGTCCTCCACAGAATCCAATTAATCCAGTGGTGCTCCCTGCCCAGCAGGTTTGCGTGCTCAGCAGTGACTGGGACTGTTCCTGGACTTACTAGTGCTATGCATATGGCCTTTCCCTGGAACGGCATGCTGATCCCCTGCAGATCAGAGGACAAAACCAGGCGGGATACTGGGCTTCCATCATCCGCTTCCTTCTCTCCCTCTCCCGATTCTATAAATCACTTCTGGCAGGTAGCTGGGAAGCAGCTGCGAGTGACAGTTTTGCTCTGGAGCACAGGAAGCCACCTTTTAACCCGCCTGCTGTTGTTTGTCTCTCAAAACATGACAAAGGAACAGATGTAAGCAACATGCCAACTGCTGAGAGGGCCTGCTCGGAGCACCATACGAAGCCTGTTTAGAGCTGCCTCAGACCAGCCGCTCCATGCGAGGATGACTGAGTTCATTTCCTGAAACTCCCATGCTTGCTCTGCTCAGGTCAGGTTGGGATCCACCAGGCCCAGGCGCCAGGGACGCCTTCCTCAACCCTCTTCAGGATGCCCTGAGGTCTGCCCCAGCCTTACCTCTCTGTTGTTTCTAACCTTCCTGCTGTTTCTAACCCCTACACCCCTACCACCTCACTGGAGCACATTATTTTACAGTCTGTACCAGTCTCTGTTTCCTTCACAGACCAACCTCATCTTACCTCCCTGTTGTTTCTTACCTCCCTGCTGTTTCTAACCCCCACATCCCTACCAACTCACTGGAGCACATTATTTTACAGTCTGTACCAGTCTCTGTTTCCTTCACAGACCAACCTCATCTCTGTCCAAACCATCCTGTAATCTCCTTGAGGGCTGGGGCCACCGCTTATACATCTGTCAACTCAAGGAAGTGGGCTGCAAACCACTGGCTGCAAACCATTAGTGACAGGCAAACAAGTTTCATGGGTGATAACCAACATTTTTTAGGAGCCCTGGTGTGCGGTAGTTAAGTGCTCAGCTGGTAATTTAAAGGTCAGTAGTTTCAATCACCAGTTGTCCCACGGAAGAAAGGTATGGCAGTCTGCTTGGAAACCTAGAGGGTTACCATGAGCTGGTATCAACTCTTTAGCAATGGGTTTCATTAAAAATTCTAAGACTCATTCTTGGGCACAACTGGGGAAATACATACTGGAAATCAGAGGAATTACAAAATTCCTATTAACTTTCTTAGGTATGGTAATGGTGTTCCGGCTGTGCAGAAGAATACTTTATTTCTAGGAAACGCATGTAGAAGTATTTATAGGTGACTTCTTTTCTTTTGTGATTTCAAAAAATTTTTATAGTGCTTTAAACAAAGGTTTACAGCTGAAGTCCATCTGTGATATACAAACTTACGTCACACACTGCTATGTAGCTCCAGCTGCTCTCCCCACACTGTGACAGCACACCCCTCCTTTCTATCCTGTTTCCTGTGTCCACTCAGCCAGCTCCTGTCCTCCTCTGCCCTTCTCATCTCACCTCTGGACAGGAGCTACCTAGTTTGTCTCCTGTATCTACCTAAGCCAAGAAGTACACTCTTCACCGGTATCATTACATGTCTTATAGTCCAATCCAATCTTGGTCTGAAGAACTGGCTTCGGGAATGGCTTGAATTGTGGGCTAACAGAGAGCCCTGGGGCCATGTCTTCTGGGGACACTCCAGTCTGTCAGACCATCAAGTCTGGCCTTTTTAATGGAGTCTGCATTCTGCACCCCATTTTTTCTTGCTATGTCAGGGACTCTGCTGTATTTCCTGTCAGGGCAGTGGAGGGACTTACTTTCACTGGAGTCCCTGGGTTGTGCAAATGGTTAATGTGTCTGATTGCTAACCAAAAGTTGGAGGTTTGAGTCCACCCAGAGGTGCTTTGCAAGGCCTAGCAATCTAATTCTGAGATCTTAGCCACGGACAAGCCCATGAAGCACAGACCCCTACCAACACAACTGGGGGCACCACAAGCTGGCTCAACGACATGGCAACTGGTGGTATTTTCAAACAGCTTAGGAAAAAAAACAAAAACAAAAAAGAAAACTCATGGTGTGTGTGTGTGTGTGTGTGTGTGTATACGTATGTAAACCAAACATGGCAAAACGTTACAACTGGTCAACTTAGGCTTAGGGTAGATGGTTCAATTTTTCTGTATGTTTCAAAATTTTCTTAATAAAAAGCTGATTAGAAAATGAAACAGAAGAGAAAGAAAATTAGAATGCACTGAAAGTAGTCGGCGACAAAAGGACAACTATTATATGAGAACCCTACGATAAGACCTGAAAAACAGACTCACGCATAGAAGACAAGACTCTTTGATGGCTGCAACCGTGGGGAGGGGGAAGAGTTTAGATCAGATAGTTAATGGAAATTTGGTTGGGTGAAATCGGTGACAGCACACATGAGAAAGAAGATCAATAATAACTAGACTTCAACACAATTTTGAGTACTCCCATCTTAACCCAGTATTGCAAGGACAGACTAGCATGGGCAGGGGGCCAGGGACCACGCTCTCAGGCAAAATTGGGGCCAATTGGCATAGCTAGCATTTTGTAATGAGGACTCTCTGCACCCCACATCGGTGAGTGGCATCTGGGGTCTTAGAAGCTGCCGAGCTGCCATATGAGGGTATAGCAAATGGTCCCAACTCAACAAGAACGGATGACCACTGAGCACAAGAACAACCCAGGGAAAAGAGAACCCAGAAGACTGAGACACCCACGTGAGTGGGTCTCTACATCGACTTGGGACCAGAAGAACCGGATGGTGCCTGGCCACCACCACTGATAGCCACGATGGAGCTCACTCACAAAGTGGAGTCTCACTAGCAACAAGAGAATAAATAGGGGTGCACCCTGAGATCTCCAATAAAAGACCACAATTGATGGTCTGGGGGCTTTGGGGTTCCCCTGGGAGCATGGCCCCTGGCCCTGACGCTGCCCCTGTTCATAAGTCATGATGCAGGTCAGCTTGTCAGACAGCAATGGATGTGCTTGGCGACACAGAGTGCTGGTATCTTGTGGGAATTTTATGGTTCTATGCATCTATAGGATGTCATCCTGCTGACCTCTTACTGGAGGAAGGACAGTGGGTGGAGAGGAGGGGATAGGAGACTGCTGGGAGGACAGGACATGTACAGAACAGAGAAGAGGGGTGTGCTGTCACTGGGCAGGGAGAGCAGTGGGAGCTGCATATACGTGAGCACGTGAATTTATATGGGAATGTACATTTTCATTCAGTCATAATAAAAAAATAAAAACAAACAAATAAATAAATAAGATGAAGTCCAACTTGGCTTCAGGTAGGCGCATGCAGCTGTGTGCCAGGCCACCGTGGAAATCTATTTCTGCGAGTCTAGGTCAAGAGTTTAAAAACAGTGTCCTACAGCTCCTCACTGCTCCAAGCACTCAGCAGGCATGCAATCAACTCTTTGTTAATTAACTTCTAGAAACACATGAATTAAGTGAAGAAGCAAGCTGAGGAATCATTTTGTCTCCAGCTACACCCCATTAACTCAAGCTGTGTCTAAATACCCAAACCCATTCCTGCTATTGGGCAATTGGGCCTAACCTCAGCTCAGCCTTTGGCTGAGATGTTTAATTACTCCTCAGGAGGGTTATTTTTTTTTTGGCTTTCCCCCTGGAAGCCAGAGAGTCAGACGCATTAATAGAAGACTCCTGTAGGGTGGACAACTGTCCCAGGAGGGGATTCTTCAGTCTGGGGCAAACCAGACTGATGGGTCACCAAAAGTCTGTGAGAAGACTGTGAGGGATCATAGGACTGAACTAAAAAAGCTGACTCTACTGTACCATGTGGCGAACAATGTCACTGCGGCATGACAAAAAAAAACAACAGCAAAACTCTGCCACTGAGTCAACCATAACTCCTAGTGACTTTATAGGACAGAACAGGATTGCCCCATATGGGTTCCAAGGAGCACCTCATGGATTCGAACTGCCAGCCTGCTGGTTAACAGCTATAGCTCTTAACTTCTACACCACCAGGGTTTCTGCATCGCGACCAAAAGGCCAAATCCATGGCAGGAAACACTGTGACAGGATGGTCAAACAGCAATAGCAAATGCCAAGCTGTGAAGTATCTTTTGCACCCTTCAACAGAAAACCTCTTTCTGGTTATTCATCAGGTAACCTGGAAAGCAAAGGATGAAGGAAACTTACTGTAAAAACGTCATCGTCCCCAAGCTCCGCTTCGTTATGGATGGTGGAGGATGATGTAGTGGAGCCTGAAACGACAAGGACATAGCAAAAAGTGTCTCCAAGCGTGTAAGTCACATCCAGACACTTAAATAAGAGTCTATTGTCATAAAACCTCATTCCATTCCTTTTGAATGGGATTCACCAGCAAAAATAAATTACCTGGGAACTAGAAGATTTTAATTTATTCTTCTTTAATTGGTTCGTGCCAGGACGCTCTCTGAATTAACTTGGCTTATTTTTGTTCCCAATTCATCGTTTAGATTTCTGTACAGGCTTCTGGGGAAAAATCAACAGAGAGGAGCCACCAGGGACACAGCCACCTGCTCCTCTGTAAGGGTGTACTGGGAGATCATGTCTGCTGGCATCTGAGGTCCCCATGGTGTCTGGAGGAAGACACTGAACTGAGAAAACCCAAGTCTGACATGCCACAGCCTTGGTGGGTTGACTTGACTTAGCCTTCCGGGCCTTTTCCTCTGCAAGTAAGGGGAGTGCCTAAACAGCTAGTGTTCAAATATTGCACCCTAAAGCCCAGACCGCAGGAGTAGCCTTCTAAGGGGACACCAAGGCAAGGAGATTTCCTCTGGCAACATCAGGGCATCAGTGAGTCGACTCTGTTTTTCCAGGTCAAGATCAGGCTCATGTCAGAGAAAACTGAGCTCTGTTTCGAAAAAATGGATCCCTTGGAGTTTAACAGATTTACTTTCTCACAACTGTCTTCATCCTGGTATGCAATCAGTAGAAACGCATTTGGAAAAATCTGTATCCAGTAACAATCACTGCCTGTCCCAGTTTCCAACCTTCTTATAGCACCAGCAGTGTGTGTACAGAACTGATACTGCTCCTGGCCCAAAGAAAAACACACACAGAATTTGCATAAGTAACACACATACCAAAACGGAAACGTATTTCCATCTTCTCCTTTTCTTGGTGAGGGCTTTAAAAAAATAATGTATCTTTTGACAATATTTTGCTATGACAGAAAATTAAAATTAAAAGAATTGCTCAGAAAGGGATGAGAAACATTTAAATTTCCAATGAGGATCTGGCATACAAAAAAATAAATAAAACAAACCGAAAAATTGGTTCCAAAATGCCTTCTGTAGAGTTTCTCTTGGAATTAACTTTCTACCAATCAATGTTTACGGTAAGTTGGACAGAAAACGGTCAGGTAAAATGTGTGCGTCAAGAAAGAATTTACAAGTAGGAGAATCAAATTTTACGTGTCGTGAATCAAATTTTGCATGTTGCTTCAGTGATTACTATGTACAGACAAACTGCAAACTTGCATCACAGATGCAGTAATCATTTTCTCTCTGAACATTTAAAAAAGTTATGTTTAATAATGGAAAACCCAGTGGTGTAGTGGTTAAGTACTACAGCTGCTAACCAAAGGTTGGCAGTTGGAATCCACCAGGCACTCCTTGGAAACCCTGCAGGGTAGTCTGACTCTGTCCTACAGGGTTGCTATGAGTTGGAATCAACTCGATCGCAATCGGTTAGAGTAGGTTTAATAACACTTTTTAAATATCTGCCACTTTATGTCAACTCTATAGTGTGAGTACAAACTGGGTTTTATTATCCCCTTTTGGCTTTCACATGACTGTAGTTAATGGGTTCATGTTCTAGCAAGAATTCTTATCACTGCCTATAATGGTAAGCGTTTCTTTTAAGATTCGCTTTTTTCTCTTATCCCAAATCATATTGAAGAAAATACACAGATGAAACATTCTTTCGGGATTAATTTTCCCAAATGCTGAGTTCGGAGTTAATGTGCCTTGTTTGATACTTCTTTCTCCATGGGGACCCTGGTTATGGAAACTTGTACATGGAGAAACATTAACTCTTGATTTGGTACGTGAATGGACTGAAATGGGGTGGAGAACACTCAGCTCTAGCTGAGTCTAGCCAAATCCACCATGAGAACTGACTGACAGGTCCTTCAAGGCCATGATTAGTGTAACAAATACTATGTCTGCCTTTAACTCACTCCCAGCCAAGGCCTAAATGGAACAAGGGCTCCAGGACTCACAGCCCCTTTTTCCTTCTCAGTGGGGGCAGTACACCCTGGCCTCTGAATACGCGACAGCAGGCAGACCTGGAGCCTCCTGGGCCTGCCAGAATCCATTTTCCACTTCTGAGTTGAGGTATCATAGACCCAAACAGTTTCAGTAGTTAAGGCAAGGTCAAATCAGCCAAAAATACATTCACACGGAAGTCTCGAAATTATCTGCCTATTCTTTCAGAGCGGAGCCTAAAAACCAGTTGAGATCACACTTAAGTTTGAAATCCGTCTCCTTCACCTCTGGACTGGCACTTTAATTGTCCTTCTTGGATCCTCCCAAAGGCTGAACATCTACTGACCTGGCCCCAGCCCTTCTGCAAATAAACCACAGGTCCATGATAGTAAATTACAGGAATTACAAAGAACTTGGGGAGCCCAGTGGTCCCATGAAGAACACAGTGACGAATTCAGTACCTTCTATGAGGTCTTCAATTGCTTTCCTTACTCCCCTGTCAAAGGCTCGAGCGTCAGCAGGGCTTTGAAAAGTAAGTCCAAACTTTCTATTATCGACTTTCCAATGGTGAAATGTTGGATTGGCTTTGGTGTACACCAGATCTTTTCTTACATAGCATTCCAATACGACCTGGAGGATTGAAACACATTTGTTAGTTGTGGAACTGCCCTGAAGGTGTCTGACAGCAGGTGTCTACTTAGGACTAGTGACAGCCCTTGACTCCCTGCCTTAATGTATCTGCGAGTCTCCCCATCTCAGAAAAAGCCTTTGCTTGCTTCTGCTGAGCATCCCATCTTGGATGACCTCTCCCCTTGGCTCTGGTGACTGCCCACTGTGCTCCTCTTCATCAGTCCTCCTCCTCCTGCCTCTGACTGTGATACCCTAAACTGATGCCCTGGTCTTGAGTTTTTGTTCCTGGTTTATTCTTTCCATGTCAGAGCTTCTGTCTTGATGACCCTGAGACTCTCCCCTGTTCTAATGGTGTTTGCCTCTGACTCCCCAATTCTGCAAGTTGAAAAAAAGTCCGTTTGGACAGTTCTGCCACCAGCTTCTTCCATCTTTCCCATCTCTGGTAGTGTCAACCCCTATCTGCCCATTTTCTTGGGCTCAGAACTGCCATGGTCATCTTTGCCTTCTCTGTATCCTCTCCCCCTGATAACAGTCCATTTCACTTTTCTTTTAAGCCCTTTTACATTAATGTCACTTCAACTGCTACCATTCTGATCTAGTCTCTATGAGCTTTACATCTGGATTCCTATAAAAATCTCCAAGGTTTTAGCAATCTAGCCTCAGGACTGTCTTTTCAGTAAGCTTTCACTTCCCTCAATCATTTCATCTCTAAAATGGAAACAATAATGAGGTTATCAATGAGAACATATATATGGACACTGTTCTTTGAAACACTGAATAACCTGGAAGCTCAACACAGCCAAACTCATTTCCTAGCCTATTCCTACCCTCAGTCTTTCCTTCTAGTTCTCCTTCCCATATTGAATGCAGTCCCTTATTACATACTATTCTTTAACAGTTTCATGTGCATTCATCTCCTTCTAACTAGACTGTGAAGAATCAGATATTAAGTATCTCTCCCTGGGTCTAGCACAGTGCTACCATCGATCAGGCTGCAGAACACATGAAGCACTGCAATGTGTGGATGTGAACATCATTCTTTAGTCACAGAAACATTTACACTATTTATTCCTCTGGTTTCATGATGAATTCTGTTGTGATTTTGATAAGGTTAAACAGCCTTGCTCTTATTCTGGCCAAGTTTTGCATTTAACCCAAGGAGTTCTTATGAATTCAGATGAATGGAAGGGAAGAAGTGAAGGCCTGCTTAAATGAGCACAAATTTAAATGAGAGAGTATCTTTAAATGAATAGAAATTTCAAGAATAAATCTAGCAAGCAGAAATTAAGTGCTACCTAATAAATGTACCCTAACTTAATTAAATAGATGAGAATAATCAAATTGGCATATCAAATAGCAGTTCCAAGCAGTTAACTTTATTACATTGTATTAAAAAAGGACAACAGTGCCCTCGCACATTCTATTTATAATTAAATTCCTTATTATGGCCATTTTCCTCTAAGAATAGTGCCATGATTAAATGTCAGCCCAGCCCCATTCCAAATTGGGGAAATCTACATAACCAAGGCTTTAACTAACAAATGCTATCTATTTTAGAATTTATTAGTCTCGATTCAGTCTCAAAATAAATGTTTTGTAAAAATGAAGACTTTGAGTTTCTACTTATTTTTAGGGTGAAAAAAAAAAAAAACACTGAAGCCTTTGGTTAAGATTTTCCAAGGCATATTTTCTTAGGAAACTTTCAGCTAAAATAAAATAAAAAACCAAACTCACTACTGCTGAGTTGATCCTGACACACAGTGACCCTACAGATGGAGCAGAACTGCCCCATAAAGTTTCCAAGGAGCACCGAGTGGATTTGAACTGCTGATCATTCTGGCTACCAGTCACAGCACTTAACCACTATGCCACCAAGGCTTCTGAAAAAAGTACAGCCACCTAAATTACACAAGGAGGGAAATTCGGATACCGCCTCTTCAACAAAACAATATCCTGACATATTCTAAGTTTAATGACGAAAACGAAAAGGGTCAGATTTTTCACTTTTGTAGCAGGTATTACATGTTGGGTAAAGTTTTGGCACACATGCAATTAGGCATTCACTTAAAAATGGAGACAGGCTGTTGGAAACATCTGAAAACAACATGGATGGGAAGGAAATAATAAAAACTCAGCTGACTGTTCCTTACTGAGGCTTAAGACATTTTACACAAGACATGCACACTGTAAAAGATTTAAAGAATTTAGATGAAGCCTGCAAGACCCCATTCTACCTAACCCCTTGTGCTTCTCCATTTCCAGAGTTAACTTGCTGTGGGTATGGGGAACACTGACTCTCTGTCTGTGGTTTCTTTATAAACATATGTCTGTGTGTATGCATCCATGCGTTGAAAGGCAGACATCCTGATAACTTGCTCTGTAATTTGTCTTTTACTTTCCTTAACCATCAAACTTACGGACATAAGAAGGTAAAGAGAATTCTTTTTAATGGCTACGTAATATTCCTCAGTAGTGATATATTAGTTACGCACCCATTCTCCATACTCATGGGCATTTAGTTGTTTCTACTGGTTACTTTTACAGCAGATGTGACAATGAACGTTGTCACACACTAATGAAATTAAACCCTTGGCCATCAAGTTGATTCCAACTCACAGAGACCTTACAGGACAGAGGAGAACTGCCTAGTAGAGTTTCCAAGGAGCACCTGGTGGACTTGAACTGCCAACCATGTGGTTAGCAGATGTGGCACTTAACCATCACGCCATCAGAGTTTCCTCTCACATATCAACAGCTCTGAGTGTGGTTTGTAGACTCTTGAAGCATCCCCTACCCTAGACCCTTTCAAGGAGTCCAGGTTGATAAAATACATTTTCATGAGAAGATGATGACTCTTTGCCTTTTTCACTGGGTTGGCATTTGTGCTGATGGCTAAAAGAAATGATGGCCAGTGGCAACATGAGAAAAACAGGGGTGCAGTTCAAGAACTTTATTAAAAAACAAACTAATGGTCTAGTGGCCTGGAGGATCCCTTGGGAGCATGGTCTCTAGACCTGCTGCTGCCCCTGACCAGAAGACACTACTGAGGTCAACGCTTCAGACAAAAATGGACTGAACTTGGGGACACAGTGTGACCATATCATGTATGTACTTTATGGTTCTATGCATTTGTAGGAGGTGGTCCTATTGATCTCTTTGCAGATGGGAGAGAAGAGGGTGGAGACGAGGGGACAGGAGCTTGTGAAGAGGATACCAGAAGTATAGAATGAAAAGGAGTGTGCTG
Organism: Heterohyrax brucei; assembly: GCA_028571685.1. Lineage (NCBI taxonomy): Eukaryota > Metazoa > Chordata > Mammalia > Hyracoidea > Procaviidae > Heterohyrax > Heterohyrax brucei. The sequence goes on from CM053162.1 coordinate 47,327,348, forward strand.
TCATGGGGCAAAGGAAGCAGAAGAAGCTGCAGATAGGTGGGCATGCAAAATTGATTTGGATTGTATAGTTTCATTTAATCAAAATAAAAACATAGGAAGACAAAACAAAACAGAAATGGTGGCTAACACTGCGACTACATGTGGCATGCCTTTAGGCAGTGGCACCAAGCAGTAAGAAAACTCCTCTGATTCTTCACCTTCACATAAAGTGATACAGTGTTGGCCTTATTCATGCATGGGCTTAGGAAGGAATACAGACTATTTTACTAAATGTTGAGCATTAAAGGCATGTCTTTTGTGTGCCAAAGAGGCAACTGCATACTTGGGGTCTCCTATCTGCTTCTGCACCCCACTCATGGTAATATGTGGCTTCGGTGGAGGTAACTGAAGAAAATCTGGCATCATACAAATGTGTGTCTAGGACTGGGTGAAAGGAACATTATTATCCATAGCTTCTTCATTTCTGCATGTGGAATAAGGATGGTTTTCTCAAAAAAAGGGCTTGTGTGATCATTTTGCTTGAGTATTGAGCTAACCTAATTTTCAGGGATCACCACTTTTATTTGAGAGAAAGGCTGACAGATCAACAACGGTTGAGTCACATGGAGGTGTCTGGCAGCCACGTTCCTGCAAATGAACAAAGTGAGCCTGTCACTTCCAGAAAAACAACTGGTGGTGTTTATTGCCAGTAAAAAAATTTGAACTTTTGAGCAAAAATTAGAATTCTGGATTGCTTCCTAACACTTAGAATCTTTTCTGATGAGATCAGTGGTGATATTAAGAAATGTGATTTTTTTAGATTTTGTAGAGTGAAGTGTGTCAACATTTGGAAAATCTGCATAACCCAGTAAACCAGTATTTTCCAAATGAATAATGCATGATGTTACAAGGTCAGACATGAGTCAAAAGATCCCACTCGAAGTGAAAGATAAACCAGTAGGTTTGAATGTAATAGTCTCGAAAGTTCCTTGATGTGGTTTCAGATTCCATATTTCCCATTAAGAAGTTACCACAGTGGAGGTTTGGTATAGTATCAAAGAAAAGTCCCTTCAATTATCTAAAAAGGCTTATTATAATACTTCTCTGTTCTCCAACTACTTATCAGTGCAAGGCTGAATTTTCTTCATATGTGTTAACTAAAACAATATTATCAAAACAAACAGAAAGCAGTGGATACCTGACTCTAGCTATTTTCTACTAAGCCAGACATTATAGAGATTTGTAAAAATGTAAAATAATGCCATTCTTCTACTTATTTTTGTTCTAGACAAACAGCTGCATAATTATTTTTCACAGGAACTTGATCAATGTTAAGAATACTGTTAAGACATTAAAAATTTTCCATTTAATTTCTAATTATGAGGAATACTGATAGCTATAGCTACTAAGGAAATCACAGTGGCGTAGTGGGTTAAGTGCTACGGCTGCTAACCAGAAGGTTGGCAGTTCAAATCTACCAGGTACTTCTTGGAAACTCTATGAGGCAGCTCTGTGCTGTCTATGGGGTTGCTAGGAGTCAAAATTGACCTCACGGCACTGGGCTTGGTTTTTTGGTTTTCACATGTATAACCCACAAAGACAAAAGCTCTTTGGTATTTTCAAAAATTTTTTAGAGTATAAAGAGATGTTGAGAGCAAAGGTATCTGAGAACCATTAATGTGCATAAATGTTGCATATACCTCTACGGCATAGTGGTCTAGAGGTGGAACTACCTGATTTTAAAAAAGTGTGCACTTCAAAATGAGTATCTCGCCAAAGTGCCTTTCCAAGATTGCTCTGCCAGCAAAGCCCTCGCCAAGTGTGCGTGATAATCCCTACTGACCTGTAGACAGGCAACAACAAAAATGATCAGCCTTTTAGATTTTGTGATTAATCTTCCTAAGGTGGTTTCTCATAGAATTTGTCTACAGTGGAAAGTCCTTTAATATACTGTAAAACAATGATGTTCCAAATAACACCTGTGAATGTCTGAAATAAGACACTTTCTCAAAGAAACAACGGCAGTAAAGTTCACAGGCTTCAATACATAACTTTAACAATAAGAAGGAGAAAGTAGTGAAATTCTAAAATTACGCTGTGTTGGAAACTTCACAAAATTGTATCAGATAGAGCACTTCCCATTGCAGCTGCAATGCTGGGAACTCTGATACCATCTGCCACCATACACACAACTGATCTCCACCCTCTGCCTGCCACTCCACCTTTCAGAGGGAGGGCTCCCCAACAGCCTGCCCCATCTGTGGACTCCCACCTGGGCTGACATCCTCCAGTGGGCCGAAGTGCTGCCCTGTGGAAACTTGGAGCCCCAAAGTGTGGCATTGTGGAGTGAAAGGTAACAGGACTGAGGGTAGACAGGTACCATGTAGGACAGGACTGCCCTTGTGGTGAACAGTTAACAGCGGCGAGGCTATGAAGCCAGGGAGGTGACAGAGAACCACGGCTCTATTGTTATGCAGAGTTAACAGACAGGGCCAGGCTATGGCTTCCCATACTGGGCTCTGCCCATGACTGCACACCCCAGAGGGAGTGGGTCATTTTTTGGTATACTCAGTCTCCCCATCTACAAAGTGGGGATAATTATATCTCCCTCCTTTCAAACACCGCAGTAATTTAATGGAAGCTATTTATGTAAAGGGCCTTGAACAAAATGACAGAAGTCTGCATTACGTATATTACGTGTTTATGTACAAGTCCGTGTTAAGACATAAATTCACAAATTTGTAAAATTATGGGACTGGATTAGACAATCTAAAGGGCCACTTCAGGTTGAAAATTTTACGACAAACTACAGAAAAAATAGGAAAATAGCTCTTAACATGGATAACCCTCCAAGTAAGATAATTTGCTAACACAGAAATAATAACAATAAAAATTAAAATCAAAATTTCCTATGAAGAGTTTTGGAGAAAAAGAACCTCAACTTAAAAAAAAAAAAAAAAAAAGACAAACAACAGTTTATGAAAATATTTTTGCAGTAGATATGGCTGATGAGGACTGACGTTTTTATTATACAGTACGGCACACGCAGCAAGAAGGAAAATAAGGCCCCCAAGGGAAACTATGCAAAGGGCATTAACAAATAACTCAGAGTTATGACTGTTCAACAAATGGATAAATGCTGGACCTCCCCAGTAAAGACACTAGGAAACCCTGGTGGCATAGTAGCTAAGTGCTACGTTCGCCAGTCAAAAAGTTGGCAGCTCGAATCTGCTAGGTGCTCCTTGGAAATTCTACGGGGCAGTTCTACTCTGACCTACAGGGCGACTGTGTCTTGGAATTGACTTGACGGCAGTGAGTTTGGTTTGTCTGGTTGCTCCATTAGAGCCCTGGTGGCACGGTGGTTAAGTAAGAATACAGCTGCTAACCAAAACGCTGGCAGTTGGAATCTACCACAAACCCTAGGGGGCAGTTCTGCTCTGTCCCGTAGGGTCACTATAAGGCAGAATTGGCTTGATGGCAAGAGCGGTGGTTCTATTAGGACCTTATTCACAATACTGGGGGCAAAAGATAACCCGTGTGGCGTAGTGGTTAAGTGCTATGTCTGCTAATCAAAAGGCTGGCAGTTAAATCCACCAGGGGCTCCTTGGAAACTCTATGGGGCAGTTCTACTCTGACCTACAGGGTTGCTATGAGTCAGAATCGACTCGCTGGCACTGGGTTTTGGTTTGGTTTGGTTCTGGGGGCAAAAGGAAAGACTCTCAGTGTGCATCACTAAGGTAGTGCCACCTAAACAATGACGCATCAACCTGATACCAGCAACATGGACGATTCCTATGAGAATGTTAAGGCAAAACAAGCGATACAGCAAAGCTGTTTATAAACCCTGAGTGCAACTGTGTGAAAATAAAAACATGCACAAGGAAATACATTAAAGGCAAAAGATGGTTATGTATGTGCAACCATGGCTCCATTTCCGGGTCAGAGAGACAGCGTTTCAAAAACTGACTCTAGGCCCCCAAGTGTTGTCACCAAGGATAAGTAGGAAACCATTCCGAATCTTAATTTGTTCAACTTTCACTGTTCAGGTTGCTGTGAGGATAAATTACAATGTAACGCAGGGGCTAGCGCTGTACTTAGCCCAGGGCAGTAAGCTCAGCTACAGGGTTTACTTTTCACTGGTATGTGGTTATGTGACCTTTACTGCGAACATTTTATAAATCAGAATGGTTTACTTATGTGACTGTCATGTAGCAAATTTTCTGAATAGACATTTAACACTGTATCCTCCTCTTCAAATTTTCATAAAAGAATTAAGTGTAAAAACAGCAATTCCGTTAACCTGCATATAAGCTTCACTGCTGTTGAGTCTACTCTGACTCATAGTTACTCTACAGGACAGAGTAAAACTGTCCCATAGGGTTTCCAAGGAATGGTCAGTGGATTTAAACTGCTGACCTTTTAGTTAGCAGCTGAGCTCTTAAATCACTGTGCCACCAGGCCTCCATTGTTCTCATCTATTTTGTAAAGTGTTTAAACTATAAAATGTGGCTGCAAAAGATTGAATTTCCACATTTAATACAGGAACCCCAACAGGTGCCACTGGCAGGGGTCTCAGGGTAACAGTAAGCTCTTCCTGGGGTGTCTCCCATCCTACACATGCTAAATCAGCTCTCAGTGCACATGCCAAGATCATGGAGAGACAGTAGCAATCTTCTTCCAAGTGCATGGTTGCTGACTTAAAGTAGATTCGGGATATTCAGTTTTCCTTCATGTCATGGATTCCTTCATAACCAAAAAATTAAGACATCCAAGTCCCTTCATGAGATTGTAATTCAAGAACCAGCAGCTCCCTCCACCCATGTGGGATACTCTCCAGAATTTCTTTATGAGCCACATAATTACACAAGTATAACACTACTACCTTCTGTTACTCATCATTTTTCAAAAATATTTTATTCACTAGCTTACAAGATAAAAGCCACAATGTCTTTTACATAAATAATTATTAGAAATAACCAAATACTGGAAACCCTGGTGGCATAGGGGTTAAGTGCTATGATTGCTAACCAAAAGGCTGGTAGTTCAAATCTAGCAGAGGTGCTCCTTGGAAAGTCTGTGGGACAGTTCTACTCTGTCCAATAGGGTTGCTATGAGTCGGGATTGGCTCAGTGGTAGTGGGTTTGGTTTGGTTTTGATTAACCAAATATCAGGTGACACCCTGCCTTTGGTTTTTTTTAACCTTTCCCCAAACCAAATCTCCATGGCACACACTACAAACCCTGACTTCACTGGTCAGTGCCATGTGATTCAGGAGAAAGACCATGCCTTTGTTTTCAGTACTTTGTAGAGGTGAGAGAAAGACATCTTAGTTAATCAAAGAACCAGACAACACAGCCACATACACTACTTCTGAGCATCTAAGTTCTACGATGCGTGCTGAAGAGATACTTCATTGAAAAGTAGGGGCTAGGCTTTGAAATTTGGCACCAGCTATCCAGAGGTCTCAATTTTGTAAGCCTCTGAAGTTAGTGGAAGAAGAGGGAAGGGGAAAGAGACTAAGGGAAGAGGGCTGTAATCCAAGGTAAAATCAGTTGTTGCTATTTCAGTTCCCGTGTCGTGTGTCTGCCATTACCAGGTTGTCTTTCTGCCGTTCACCATGGATGAGAAAGCCGCTTCGTCCATTGCCTTCAGGGTGCATGACCTTACAGACCCCGACACGACTGATCCCGCCTCCTTCCTGGGGGAACCATCCCCCGCTGGAGTCATCTCTGGTCATAACCACAGCCTTGACACGTACAATATAGCTGTCACTAAAACGACAACAAGAAGAATGGGGCATGACAATGGTCTGGTAGCTACACAAGATGTTTCCCAGGGCAAGGACTGCTAGCTAGCACCCTCCTGGACTCAGCAGATCTGTGCCCGGAGGTAACCTGAAAAAGCAGCCCACCTCACCTCTGCAGGGGAGAAAACCAACTCAAATTCAATATAAACTACATTAAAAAAAAAAAAAAAACAAGTAAGTAAAACGTATTCCAAGTATCTTCGAAGGTGGATACAAATTTTCCATGCAGAGATCCAAGTCTGGAGGCTTAATGTTTCTCAGTATTGATGCTAAAATAAATGAACTGACCTCTGGTATCTACCAGTTAGGGAAGAAAAACCAATTAAGAGGGTATGAGGACTTCAAACCCTTCACACACAACAAATGATCGAGGCTTAACATTTCACAAGGCCACTCATCTTCTGATTTGGCACAAGAATACGATAATCCACTTGCAAATCACAAACTGATCTCATAATTGTTTGCATAGGTTGGAAAATATTTCAATTCAAATACCCTTAGCACATTGGAGCCTTCTGCTGATGATTTTTTCTAGTCTAAACTTCAGTTTCACGATACGTTCTTTCCCACCTTTGCCAAAACCTCCTGTCTCCTCCAGAGACCAACTCGAGCCTCTTTGCAATGTTCATCACATTGTGGAAAATTTATTTGCATTTCAGCGAGGCCATTAAATTCTCACTTGCTGTTTCCTTTCTTTGGCTACAATTCATTTTTTTACTCATTCAAACATACTGTTTTCTCTGTGCCAGGGCCTGGATTCTAGGGAAACAGAAACACAGAATGACACAGACTCCCCAGTTGCTCAGGCTTGGAGGGAAGACCTCGACACCAGCGCTGGCAGCCTGGCCACCGTACGCTCCCCCACACCCCTGCTCATGTCACTCACCACAAGACGCCAAAGCCATTCTCCCATGGCTCACCTCCACTCAGCCTGAGAGACACTATCTCCCTTGCTTTTCCATCTTCTCCTACAACCATTCCTTAAACATGCTTCATCTAAATGACAACTGGCTGCCCCTGCATCTCTGTCGCTCACTCCTACGGGGCTGCCTTCTTTCTCCCACGTACCTTTCCAGGGAGCCTAGGTGCGGGCAGGGCACTCACCTTGCTGCAGACTATTCGTCCTGCCTTCAGTTCCACTGAAGCTCAGACACCTGACCACAACGTCCACCCACCCAACATCCTTCTTTGTTTCAATCTTCTATAGATTTCTGGGTCTCTCCCCTTCATTCATTGAACAGATTAGCAACCTCCTGTCTCTAGGGTGTCTCCCTAGCTCTCCACGATATCCCTGTCAAGACTCGTGGTTATTTCAATATTCACACAAAGGAACCTTCCACTTTCTTGGGCTCAGAGTTCCAGAAGCTGCTCTATTCCAATGGCTCTGTCTTACACCCAGCCTTAGTCACGCATGCCCAGGGTCAGACTCTGGAACTTGTCAATGTCAGTATGTGTACTGCCTTTCAGTGTGTTCCCAACTGACGATGTCACTTTGAGGACTGAGGTACACCTGATCACAGTGCGTTCAACTGCCTCTTATGCATGTGAAAGATGGGTAATGAACAGAAAAGACACAAGACAGCCTGAGGCATGCTCACCGTGGGGTTGGCAGCAATTACCGCACACACCACGGAACTGCCAAAGGAAGAAACAAACCTGTCTTGGAAGTGGTACAGTCAGAATACTCCTGGGAAGAGACGATGGCACTACTCTGTCCAATGTGCTTGGGACATGTTCTCAGGAGGGACCCGTCCTGGGAGAAGGACATCCTGCTTGGTAAAATAAAGGGTCTGCAGACAGAAGGAAGGTCTTCAATGAGATGGGCTGACACAATGGCTCCAACATGTGCTCAAGCAAAACAAGGATCGTACAGATGGTGCAGAACTGGGCAACATTTTGCTCTATGATACAAGAGGTCACCGAATCAGAACTGACTCGGCTGCACCTAGCAACAGCCACCTACACGGACTCAATTTTGAGTGTTCTAGTCTCCAATCACTACCTCCTAACTTTGCAACTCACTCTCTCCAGACTCCAGTAACGTTTCAACCATGTTTTTTCCTGGTTCTCCACTCCCTTGATTCTCTACCCAACTTAAATTCTAGCTCTATCACACCACTCGTTTGCACACAACCGGAGCTCCTGCGCCTGCCTTATCCTTGTTGCAATTTCCTGGCAAAGCCCCAACTCTGGTGAAATTCTATCACTGGCTCACTCCAGAGCAGTAAAACCAACTGCTTACGGGATCTGAGTGTCTAGTCATTATCTCAATCAACATATTCCAGATTGGACTCTTGATTTCAATCCCTTCCCATCCTATTGGTCTTCTCTTTGAAATATAACCGGAAGTCACTTTTTACTATCTCCACTGACACTATCCTAATCCCAGCTGCAATCATTTCTTAACTACACTATTCTAGTAGCCTCCTAACTGGCCCACCAGCCCTACTTTCTGCACTAGCCCTACCTTTCCAGAAAACAGAAAGGCAAATCATTACAACTCTCAACTCAAACCATCCAGTAGCATCCTATATGACTCTGCGTAAACATCAAAATTTGGCAAAAATACCATTCTTCTCCTCATTCATTCTGCTTCAGTCCCAATGGACTCCTTGATGGTCTTTCACACTAGGTACACACTTACCCCACGACCTTTGCATTTGCTATTTCCTCTACTTCAAACGTCATTTTCCTGTTCTCCCAAATACCCCTTAAGCAAATTTTCTTATTTCCCTTAGGTCTCTGTCCAAGGTCATTTCATCAGAGAAGCTGTCCCTGTCTATACAAAGCAGCACCCTCTATCTCTTTTAAATCTTTGCTTTTTGTTTTGTTTTTCTACATGCTACTGAATCAATACCTGCTTTATTACATATTTGTTTGCCTACTTTTCCCAACTAGAATGTAAACGGCACAAAAGTACTGACTTTGGCTTTTTTGCTTATTGTTACATCTCTAGAGCCTAGAATGGAGTCTTTTATGGATGCAGTTAAGTCATGGAATAAATATACAACATAAAGAGATTCACAAAACACTGCATAACCAACAGAACCCCCAAGAAAATATAAAGTGCTCAACAGTCATTTGCTTATGAAGCACAACAGCTTCACTTGGATGATGGTAAAGACCTCTTTTTCATTAACAGGAAAAATGAATAACATCACAGGTTGTCTGTGCAGACAGTGTCTATCACTAATCTGCTCACCTCAGGATTCAACATGCATATCCCTTTAGAGGCTGGGGATTAATTTAAAATATTTTATAATATTTGTTTAGATTAGTTACACATAAACAGTCCCGAGGTCTAGCCATGGTCTTATTTTTTTCCTGTTGTTGTGTACCGTCCAGTGACCCAGTATGACACACTACTGCCCCACGTAGTTTCATAGGCTGTCACCCTGTGGGAACCAATTATCAGTCTCCCGTGGAGTGGCAGGTGCGTCTCAACTGCCACCTTTTAGTTAGCAGCAAGTGCCTAACCACTGGACTGCCAGGGCTCCTCCACACCACCTATTCCAGAAAAGATTGAGAGTCCTTAGGATGTAGAATTCCCCAGTGTGAAAAACAGCTTTCTCCAATCTTCCACTAGTCTACTAGTGGTTCATCCCAACAGGAAATCACCAAAATGAAGAAGTGAAATGCTATACACCTCTTGCTGAAACATGGTTTCAGTTTCTTTGTCTTGCAGCTGTGTGCTGGTTTCCCCTCCTTGGAGAGGATTAAGTAAACACGAAATGGGAAGTCTGCATTACTTACGGTAGTGCGGCAGACTTATTTCCAAAGAGCATTCATTTATTCAAGAATTAAAAGATACATGCACACACGTCTTACCGCCTGGCCTTCAGATTACAAGGGCTGCTGTGGCTTTGGCCTTTGCTTGCAGTCTGTTCAGCCTCCTTCCTGACCTGATTCCTCCTTTCTGAGGGCACATGGTATGTGTACGGGGGTGTATAGCAACAACCCTGCAGGCCAGCATGAGCCCACAAAACCCCAAACGAAAATCCACTGCTGTCGAGTAGATTCCAACTCACAGCAACCCTGTAAGACAGAGTAGAACTGCACCATAGAACTTCCAAGGAGCATCTGGAGGATCTGAACTGCCGATATTTTGGTAAGCAGCTGTTGCACTTAAACACTACGCCACCAGCAAGCACCCATGCATTTGGCTATTTAAAACAAGGCACGAGGATAAAGTATTACACTAAAAGTCTGGGTAATCCAGCTGCATGGCCACGAGGATGTCTGGGTAATCCAGCTGCATGGCCATGCTTCCTATCTGTGGTGTATTAACTTACCTTACCAGGCACTTCACCCCACCCAGGAGAGAGATGACAAAGAACTCGACTACCAGAAAGGCAGAAAGGAAAAAAACTCCCTCCCCACCTTCCTTCTCCAACTTTCTACAACAAATTCAACAACACATGTTCAACACAGATGCAGACTTTAGTCTGCAAGAGCAGTATGTGGAGAAGGAAGAGCCGGGGAAGATTAGTTTTTCATTTACAGAACGGAAAACGCTCTTGGCAAGCTTTAGAAACTTCATTTTTTTAATGCTATCATTGTAAAAAATAACAATTTAAAAAACATGCTTCTGAAAGTGTTAACATGTGGAGTTTGTACTTGCTATGTGTTCACTCAACATGCAAAAAAACCCCAAAGACCTGGTGTGGTGGATTCCGACTCATGGGAACTCCCTAGGACACAGTAGAGCTGTCCTGCAGGGTTTCCAAGGAGCAGCTGGTAGATTCAAACTGCCTACCTTTTGGTTAGCAGGTACAGGTCTTAACCACTGAGCTATCAGGGCTCCCAACATACAAAAGAGGTAGGGATCCTTTGGTTAGATAGAGAGTCCAACATGGAAACAAGATGTCTGTTTAAGGGTGGTGACTTTAACAGGACACACAAGTTTTAGGTCTCAGGTCTTTATGTCCTTCCTTCTCTCCAGAGCTGAGCCAGCAGGCCCTGCCTGGGCCACTTTCCAGGAGTCAAAGGACTGTAGGAAGTGGCTCCAAGGCAGTACTGTGCCTGTGAAGAATGTGCACCTCTGAGCCAGCCAGGTCAGGTGTGCCAAGACCACAGAGGCCTTCCCAAGAGTTTCAGTTTCCTTATCTGCAAAATGGATAAGAAACTCTACCTTGCTGGACTGTCCTGAGGGTTAAAAGCAATAACAGGGTTCAAGAGCCTGATACAGAAAAGTCTGAGAAACCGCAGCCATCCCGTTTTTGCCGGGTAGACTGGCTTGGAGTACTGAGACGGGTCCTTAAGTACCAGCCTGCCTGGCCACTGAGCAGTGGCTTTCTAGACTGCCCGTCCTTTTTCATGGTGGGACGTGGACTGGCAGGGAAGCTGCCAGGCCCCTGGTGAGAGGAGAAGATTCCAGATGGATCTCCAGCAATGATCAGTTTTGAAAGACCAGGTCTGATTTCCACAGTTCAGGCACACCTGTAGGGGGAAAATAATTCCATCTGCCATCTGTGGACTGGCCCTCTGAGGCCGGAAATTCCTGCCCCACCCACCTGGGTTTTCTTTCAGGCAGGCAGGCTGGCGTGTTCACGTGCCCCATTAAAACGTCCCCACCCCGTCACTGTCACTGACAGCCCTTATCCGATTACAGGGCTCCTTTATCTTGACATTATCCTAAACCTTCCAGCCACTTCCTCCCAGCTCTCTTTTCCACCCTTCTCCACTTCACCAGATTTTAAGAGGGATTAGCCGAGAGCCCAGCCTCTGTCCAGCTCTCTGCTCCACCCCAGGGCGCTGCCCAGACGCCAACAGAGCCAAATATAACAGCGCCCCCTCCTGGGCTGCTTGCTGGCCCCGGCGCCCTGTAATCCATCGGCCCCCGGCCCATCTTCTGCCTGCAGACTTACAAAGGCTCTTTGATTTCACCACACGTACACATCTGTATAAAACGCATATACGTGTGCATGAAACATGTCTGTCTGGTCTTTTCTTCACAAAGGATCATCAACACATTTCAGCATGACCCAGTGTGTTGAGAACCAAAAGTCTCGGTCTGGCTGTTACATTAGGTAGTGGTTCAACGGGTGTTCATTTTATTATCCAATATTTCAGATTTCTTTTTAAAAGCATACTGCCTGAGTTTCAGAAATGTGCCTATTATGAATTTTATGAGCAGAATTCATAAAGCAGTTTTATGTATGGTGGTAATGAAAGGTAGAATGCATGCTCTCAACTGCTTAATGTCACAGGTAAGGCTTCTGTGTGAACTACCAAAATGAGTCCTACTTGTGTGATTAGGCCGTTACAGGCAACAGTGGTAAGGTCAGGTCACCAATTCTCACTGTAGAAAGACTTCTCTGCCAAGATATAAGATCTGGCAACAGCAAGTTTAGCCAAAGGCAGAAACTCTCCAACTCTGAGAGGCAAGCACTGTGAACCAGAGAAGTACGATGTTTCCAGAACATTAAACATTTGCTTCATAAAGATGACTGGTTTGCATAATATCAGATTTGGGAAAGCTGGGAAGCAGGGTAAAATCACTTAAGAAAAGGCTTCCCTACAGTAATTCAACATCAGCAGAATCAGCCGTAAATTATGAGGTTTGACTTAAGCTCCCGACTCATCATGGAAAACGTGCTACATACGCCATTGCCAGTGCCTAGTCCACCCTTCAAAGCAATTTTGGAACTCTTTTTCTGGAATGGCCATCAGAGCTGTGGTCATGTTACATTTGATGGCCTGAATAACATCAAAATGTCTTCGTTTTCTATTTCCTTTATCTTTGGGTAAAGAAAAACGTCACTGGGGGGACAGATTATGTAAACAGGGAAGGTGTTCCAATAGTTCTCTGTTTACTGGTAAAAACTCCCTCATAGACAACTATACGATTAAGTTTGTGAACTTGCCACAGTGCCATTGTGTGCAACGGCCATTCTAGAAAGAGTTCCAAAAATGGCTTTGAAGGGTGGACTAGGTGCTGGCATTGGTGCACGGCTTCCCCAGGTGAATACTTCAAAGGTGCCTGTCATGATAGTCAGCAGTGAGATATGCAGTACTTAGAACAATTAAGTTTGCTGACTTAATTGTCAGCAACACGTATGTGTACCTGAAAACTGCCCATCAAAACTGTGCTATCCCAATACTAGTAAAAGAATCCATGAACTTAAACAGGTAACCAGTAACTAGCAGCCCTCTAGTGGTGTAGTGGTTGGTTAAGTGCTATGTCTCCTAACCAAACGGGTGACAGTTCAAATCTGCCAGGCACACCCTGGAAACTCTATGCAGCATTTCTCCTCTGTCTGTAGGGTCACTGTGTATCAGAACTGACTCGACGGCAGGGGGTTAGTAGTCACAGAGCTAATTCTGATTCATGGCAACCCCATGCGTGTCGAAGCAGAACTGTGCTCCCCGGGTTTTCAGGCGCTGACTGTTTATAGAGTTGCCTGGTCTTTCTTTCAAGGAACTTCGGTGGGGAGTCAAAATTCTAACACTTCTGTCGGCTGCCAAAAGTGTTAACCATTTGCGCCATCCAGCGATGGCACTGGAAGAGATACTGTCATCTTAATTTTGAGCTCATGGTACCTAGAGCAGTATGCCAGTGACCAGATTCACCAAGAGAAGAAAGTTTACTCTTCAGTCTCGTCTTTCCTTTTTCTTTCTTTGTTTTATATCTAAAGATAAATATATATCTGTCCCCCCATCCTCTGGTGGAAATATATACAGCAAAACATACACTCATTTAACAGTTCTTATAGGTACCATTCAATGGCAGTGGTTAGCTGCTGTACACTGTATCACCAGGCTCTGTCTCTGCCCAGCTTAGATGCTCTGCCCCTCTAAATTCACATCTGGGCTTTAAATTACTGTTGCTATTTCGATCTCATACAGACAAACCAAATAACCCAAATCCACTGCTGTCTGTCACAGTGACACTAAGGGACAGAGGACTGCCCCACAGGCTTCCCAAGGCTGTAAATCCTTATAGAAGCAGACTACCTCATTTTGTTCCTGCAGAGCAGACAGTGGGTTCAAATCACCAACCTTTCAGTTAGCAGTCAAGCACTGTAACCATTGCACCACCAGGGCTCTCATCTAAGTAATTCTTCAAAAAGGCCACAATGACTAACACAAACATTATTTTTTGGGCTAAACTGTTGTTTCGTTTTAAGATGACTTCAGTTCGAGGTTTAAAAGATGTTTGTACGCAATAGATTTGGGCTTCCTCCAGTTCCAGTGTACCTTGCCAGTCTGGCTTCCAGTAAGAATTTGTTGTTGCATTCTGCCACTTTCGTCCTCTTGATCAAGATTCACCTATTGGTCACCAGACCCCCTGCTAACTCGGAACTGAAGCCACTCCCAAAGTCCACCTTTCAGCCAAAGATTAGATGGTCCTATAAAATAAACGACGCACCTGAGGATCGTGCCTCTCAGTTCAGCCAAGTATAAATCGACAACACCTGTCCAAAAGCAAAGACGAGAAGGCAGGAAGGGAAGGAAAACTGGACAAACGGCCACAGGGAACCCAGGGTGGAGAAGGGGCGAGAGTGCCGACACACCGCAGGAACTCCAACCAGTGTGACGAAACAATCTGTGTAAAATTTCCGGGTGAGGAACTAATTGTACTGTAAACTTCTGCCTAAAACCAAATAAATTAAAAAAAGAAAAAAGAAAGAAAGAAACAAACAAAAACCCCAAAACAAGTAACACTAAGCAGCTAAGACTGGTCTAATGTATTCCTAAAGATCTAATTAACCAAATCTTTCCAGAAACTAAACCATCAATGCGACATTACAGCACACTTAAAAAAATGTATTTACAGAGCGAAGGAGCAATCATGCCAGTGTATCTGTAAGTCCTGAGGGTTTCCCTTTACAGAGAGATGAGAATTAAACAGTGTGCTACGAAGAAATTTCAAACTGTCAGATGTATTTTAAGAAATGCTATTTCCTAATTCCCTCTTCCATACTCCCCCTCCAAAGAAAACCCCAATCTGTTGTCATCAAGTCAGTTCCAACTCATGGCATCTCGATACAGGCAGAGTAGCAATGGCCCCAGAGGCCTGGAAAGGGAGTGGCTGAAAAGGTCAGCAGCTCGAACCTGCCAGGTGCTCCTTGGAAACTCTATGGGGCACTTCTACTCTGTCCTGTAGGGTCGCCAGGGATCAGAACTGACTTAGAAATGGGTGCTGGGTCTCAGCCAGGCACCATTCATTTCTTCCATTCTTGTGGTCGTGGAGGTGACTAGAACCATAGTCCTTTTCTTCTCTGATTCTTGGCTCTCCTTCTTCCTCCATTGCTCTGGGTGAACAGAGACCAACTGTATCTTGGCTGGCAGCGTGCAAGCTATTACAACTCCAGGAGCTACACAACTGCTGCCCAGTCTTCACTGTGTCCCTGCTTTTCCACGATGCCACAACATAATAGTCCCCCTGGGGCATTACAACATAGCTTATACTATTAAGTGCATCTTTTTACCTACTGAATTGGTGGGTGCTGTCAAGTCAATTATGACTCACAGCAACTCTAAAGGACAGCGAACTACCTCACACCGTTTTCTAGGCTGCAGTCTTTATGGGAGCAGATGGCCAACTCTTCTCTCCCCAGGAGCCGCTGATGGGTTTGACCTGCTGGCCTCTTGGTGGGCAGCCAACAGCTTCACCTCTGCTCCACCAGGGTTCCCCATACTGCATAAACGTTCGTAAAAGTAATACATTTTACCTTCATGATCAGTTTAGGTGATCTATTTTTAATCACAGGTAATGAGTTTCCAGGAACAGGGCCCCAGTTTACAACAAGGCACCTAAAAGGGGAAGGAGTTGCTTGCCTTTCAACCACTCAGAAGATGACTGTCATCCAGGAAACAATGAGGCCGGAAGTCAGGGATCCAAGTTAGAGAGTAGGAGCCCCAGTGGGGGGTATACTACTCAACTCCCCTCCTGCACTATCTGCTGGGCTCAGAATCCAGGAAGAAAGACAGACACTAGAAAGTGTTTTTGGATTCCCCACCTTGGTTTTGTACCCCAAGCCAGGAAGTTCTTCTGTGTTGCAAGGCCACTAAACCCATCTGTGGCCAAGTTCTGCCCTCGCCCAGGAATGGGTGGCCTGGGGCATGTCCATTCGCATCCTGGGACATCACCGATAAGCCAGCCTCTCTGCTGCTGATGCTCCCAGCTACATGGAAGTATATAAACACACCCTGTAACTTACACTGCTTTCTTGTATATGTAATAAAAGCAGTGAGACTGTTTTCTCCATCGTCATGAAAGACATTACCAGCATGAACGGTATTTGAAATACGAATGGTCATTCAATTTAATAATCTGTACATCATTCTTCTGAACCAACCTCAGTAAGCCAAAGTTTATGAGCAATAGGCCTCTAATCTTTACAGATTCTCCTACTGAAATTTTAATATAAAAATATTCTTTTAGAATAACTACTGCAAACTATTTTTTTGAAGCTAGTGATTCTGTCACTTGAAATACATGCCCATACCTTAACATACAACACTGATTCAGCAAGCTACATGCTTTGAAAATATTTGCCTTTAAATTATAATGCATTATAAATCTACATATTCTCCAGTCTCCACAGAGCCACTTGATTTTTTTAGGCAACAAGGCACTATGCCCTGCCTGTCCTCAGTACCCACCCTGCAAAAGTCCTTGGGAATGGTTGTTCTGCTGGGCTGTCTCCAGTCAGGGGGTAGGCAATGAGCTGTGGGGTTCACCCCACTCTGCACTAGTTCTTTTTCTTTACTGCTGTAAAGCAAAACCCCGTTGCCACTGAGTTAATAATGATTCATAGTGTCCCCACAGGATACAGCAAAACTACCTCACAGGGTTTCCGAGAAGCTGCTGGTGGATCTGAACCGCTGTGCTTTCGGTTAGCAGCTGAGCTCTTAACCACGGTGCCACCTGGGCTCCTTATAACCCACCACAGCCACACACACACACACACAAAAGGAATGCACTAAAGACACAAAGAAATAAAGATTAAGGGTGGAAGTTAAGATATGTAAGCTTCACAGAGGCTTACGAGGCCTCTGAGGAGTATTTGAGGACTTATCAGCAGGTAATTAGGTATCCTGTGACATCCCTGCAGCCTGGGAGGACAGGTGGACAGTTCTAGTGGGCTAGAAAAACTTACAGCAAGTCAGAGCTTCTGGCTGGTAGCCTGTCTTTCCCCCGCTCCCCAGAGCAAGCCTCAACTCTTGGGGCAGACCTTCACGTAGTACATAGAAACAGGAGGGCGTGACAGCCACAGCAGTGCCCAGCCACGCTAGAAATTACCTTTTGAAGCAGTGGTTTTCTGATTTCCATTTCAGCAAGGTTTACAGAGTTGCCTTAGATTCATTCTGTGCACTGTTTAAAGTGCAATTTTTAATTTAACCTCTATGCTTTTATCTCCTGTAGTTTCAAACTGTAAATCCTTCATGGGAAAAGAGGGATCCTATTGGATTCTGCTTATATTAGGCTCAATCTTTTTTTTTTTAAAAAATCTTTTGTATAAATGGTATTTGCTGATTTTACTTACTTAATAGATGAAACGTCTTTAGGACTGAGGAAACCCTGTGGCGTAGTGGTTAAGTGCTATAGCCGCTAACCAGAAGGGTGGTGATTCAAATCCACTGAGTGCTCCTGGGAAACTGGATGGGGAGATCTACTCTTGACTCACAGAGTTGCTATGAGAATCAACTCAACGGCAGTAGGTTTGATTTTGGTTTAAGGATGGAATCATAGTTCTTTTATTTCAAAAACTTTCTTATCGAAATTCAAACTCAGCACTTTAATTTAGAAACGACAAGACCATACAATCTTCACAATGACTGATCCCTCATCACTGGGACACCATCAGGATAAAGGCATTAGGGCAGGTCAACTGATAATCATAAAATGGCACAGTTTCAAAACCAGGCAGTGGCGTTTGTTGCTGTAAATCTTAGCTTGTGCACCTGAAAAGGCAGTTTTAGAAGTTGTGTCGGGACCGGAAGAACTGGATGGTGCCGGGCCACCACCAGTGATAGCCACAATGGAGCTCACAGGATGAGTCTCACTGGCAACACAAGAATAAAAAAGGGTGCATCCTGAGATCTCCACTAAAAGACCTCAATTGATGGTCCAGCGGTTTCGGGGTTCCCCTGAGAGCATGGCCCCCGGCCCTGATGCTGCCCTTACCCATAAATTATAACAAAGGTCCACTCTTTGGACAGGAATGGATTGGACTTGGCAATGCAGAGGGACCATGTATTGGATGCACTTTATGGTTCTATACATCTATAGGATATCATCCTGCTGACCTCTGGCTGGAGGAAGGAGAGTGGACGGAGAGGAGGGGAAAGGAGGCTGTTGGGAGGATGAGACCTGTATGGAGCAGAGAGGAATAATGTGCCGTCACCGGACAGGGAGAGCAGTGGAAGCTGCACATAGGTGGGTATGTAAATTTATACGGGAATGTACAGTTTTACTCAGTTATATTAAATAAAAAATTTTAAAAAAAAGTTGTGTCTACGGCATAGCTCTTACACAGCTCTTTGGCAATGTTTCCCGTGTCACCACAAAGCTCCTAAACAACCACTCCACGAGGTGAGTAACACACCCAGCCAGGGACTGAACTGCCAGTGGAGGGCTGCACTGGGCCTGATGAGGCTCTGCCTGTTTTCTGAGTGGGATGCCAAATCAACTGAGAAAGTGCTGTTTTCTTTTCTGGCAATTTGAAAACTATTTTTCTCTCATCTCTGCTGATAACTGAAATCAGCTTTGTCCCACCCGCAGACCTAGAGAGCCCGAGGTCTCTGAGCAGCAGCCCGTAAATCCCCGGCAGGCTAACTGGGGAGGCACTTGGCCGGTGCGCTGTTGCCAGCTGCAGCAAAGCCGGCTGTGGCTCACGGTGCACCCACGCAGGTGCATCAGCACAAAACGCTGACTGGTCCTGGTGACACATGGACACTCATCAGGAGGCTCCAGTCCAGTGTGACAGCCACCGCACGGTGTGAGTGGCCCTACCTTTTAAATATCATGTTCTGCTGTAACCCATTAGATGTTCACTGGCCAATTTTCAGAAGTAAATTGCCAGGCTTTTCTCTTTAGTCTGGAAGGTACTCTGAAATCTGTGCACCATGGGTGGCTCTGTGGGCATGTGACGTCTTGGTAGCGTAGCTTCCAGCATCACAGCAACACACAAGCCAGCCCAGCACGACTGACTGACAGGTGGTGGTGGGTCAGTTACTTGGGACCCCTCTATCGTTACCTGTCAGCTATACACAGAGTGGAAACCCTGGTGGTGCGGTGGTTAAGGGCTACAGCTGCTAACCACAAGTTCGGCAGTTCTTGGAAACTGTGGGGCAGTTCTCCTCTGTCCTATAGGGTTGCTGGGAGTTAGAATCAACTCATCAGCAATGAGATTATCTATAGAATGAACAATTACTTTAATAAGAGGCACGAGAACGTGTTTTAAATTATTTTTGAGTTTTTTAAAAAAAACTGGCTCCAAAAAATTAAACACATGCTACCCTGCAGCAACAAAAACCCTTAGAATTAAAAGCAAATGTAATTTTACAAATTAACACATTTTTTTTCTTTAAAGCTCAGCGTTAAATGATTCTCTGTACCATTCCAGGCTAAGGGTCGTGCTGGCACAAGGCAGATAATTCTAGCAGACTCTCCCTCCCAAGGGGAATCTCTTACATGAGACAAGGCTTACAAACCCAACTGGTCAAGTCTCCAGCACTAGTGCGCCTACTTGCCTCTTTCAGATGTCCAGGAATCATATCCATTACAGATGAGTATCTATGTATTCAATTTTAATTTTGAATCTATTATAACAGGACACATGCTTAGTAGAGGATCAGCAATAAAGAAGACGATCCCCCATGAGATGGACTGACAGCGTGACTACAGCAATGGGTTCAAGCGTAACAGTAACGGCGAGGCTGGTGCAGGACCAGGCAGTTTCCTTCTGGTGTATGCAGGGCCACCATGAGCTGGAACTGGCTCGATGGCACCTAACAACCTAACAGTATACACAGCTTCCGCAACCATCACATGGATATTTTTATCTCATTTTCTTTGTTTTTAAACTGCATTTTGGAGGAGTGTTTACAGAGCAAACCAGTTTCTCAACAAGCAATTAATACACATAGTTTTATGACACTAGCTGTGACCCCATACCACTCTACCCCTCTCAACCTTGTCCCTATCACTGGCTTTCCTGTCCCCTCCTGCCTTCCTATCCTTGCCCCTGGGCCAGCATGCTCCTTTTGTCTTGTTTACTTTTACAGACCTGTCTGATCTTTGGCTGAAGGGTGAATGTCAGGAGTGACTTCTTGTCTAAGAGGGTCTCAACACATATATTTTAAGATCAGTTCAAACATTTTAAGAAATTACGGTAACAATGAAGGTCAACTCTTCGGACAGCAATGGATTGGATTTGGTGAAGCAGAGTGCCCACATTTTGTGGGTACTTTATGCTTCTATGCATCTATAGGATGTCGTCCTGCTGACCTCACCCAAGGGGAGTGGGTGGAGAGGAGGAGACAGGAGACTGTTGGGAGGACAGGACATGTACGGAGCAGAGAGGAAGAGTGGGCTGCCGCAGTGCAGGGACGGCAGTGGAAGCTGCCTATAGGTGAGCATGCAAATTTATATGGGAATGTACATTTTCGTTCAGTCATAATAAAACAAACAAACAAACAAAAGGAAATTACGGCAAGATTTTATCCCTACCATTCACTCAGCATTCAAGGAGTCTCACTGGAGATTTCTGAGTTTTTGTCAAAAATTACCAAAGCAACTTTGACATAAGTAAGCTACTTTCAAAACAGAACGAATCTACTTCTTAGAGTGAAAGGGTTCTGTGCCAGAGGGCCGGCGTTTATGGGTGATCACGTGGCGGGAGGCCAAAGTCTGAATCCTGGGATCTGATTTGGCTTTTACCATCGGCTTGACTGCTTGTGTGATGAAGTTCAGTGGACTTCATAATCAATCAGGATCAGAGAATTAGCAACTTCAATAAATAACCTGTCCCTGAAGAACTGTTTCTTCTTTCCTGTCTTTTACTCCCAAAGCCACAATTTTCTTTTACTTTCACTGTTTTCCATGCTCTTCTTCAAAAGCAGTCTTTATCATCCACATTTAAACCCCCAAGGCCAGCTAATGGAAACGTCCGATTACTAAACAAAACGAACTCTCGCTACAGTAAAGTATATATATAATAAAAACAACTGGTCCTTGGAAACACAAATGCCAAAGGAGTTGTTTAAAGTTAGGCTCCAGTTCAGGTCTCTGAATTGTAGCCCTTCAACTTGTATGTCTGACTTGCTCAGAATATTCTTCCTTTCTCATTAAATTGGAGAAAAAAGGAAGAGGGTGGTGAACGATTTACATCCTGAAAGGTCGAGGGGGAGGGACACTGATCCCAGTAATTTCCTTTGCAACTGTATAAAAAATAACACGATGCCTTGGAGGGACAGAAGGATGGGGACCTGTGTGATAAAACAATCACGTTAACTGTTACTGACCTGGTGCAGACTCATGGCGACCCAGTGCATAAGAGCACAAAGTATTGCCTAGTCCCACGCCATCTGCGTGATTACTGACCGGTATGTCGGACTCCACTGCTGTGGCCACAGTGAGTCCATCTCAGGGAGGGTTTCCCGGCTTTCTACTGACTGGACGTCCACTTTACCAAATATGATGTCCTTTTCTAGCGACTGATTTTTCCTCACAACACGTTCAAAGAGAGTCCAAGTTTTGTCAGCCCCCCTTTATGGAGCATTTTGGTGGTGCTGACAGCAAACTGCAGGCTCTGCATGTGTGTCAGGGGGTGGTGGTGGTGGAAAGCCTGGTGGCCTCATGGTTAAGAGCTATGGCTCCTAACCAAAAGGTCTGCAGTTGGAATCCACCAGGTGCTCCTTGGAAACTCTGTGGGGCAGTTCTACTCTGTCCTACTGGGTCACTATGTATTAGAATCGACTCAACAGCAGTGGGTGTTTTTTGGGTTTTTTTTTGGTATGTGGGAGATATGTAGGTGTTGACTGCAAAAGTCTCTCAACTTTTCTGAACGTCTGAAAACTTCCAAAATACAACGTTAAAGGGAAAAATTTGTAGTGTTATACTCAAAACGAAGATCAACACTAAACGCAGAAGGTGCCGGCAATGGTCCTGGAAAGTCTGGTGACTTCTCGTGGACTCCACAGGACATGTTTCCCATTTCTGACCTGCCACCTCCCTCTAAAAGCAAACTGTGGTCAAAGGCTGGGAAATTACCAAACTACCTTAACACTAAATTCTAAACCAATGAATCCCTTTGACAAACCAACCTTTACTAAAACTTGTTCACAAACAAAAGGAGGTGATAATTTATACCATGGGGAGGAAGAACTCAGCCTGCTGTGTTAGCAACAGGTTGACAGGCATTTAAAAGCCTCACTGCTTATATCTTGACAGAGCAGATTCCTGACACTGAAGCCCTTTTAAAGCCCCAAACCAAACCCACTGCTGCTGAGTCGGGTCCAACCCACAGCAACACTAGAGGACAGAGTAGAACTTCCCCATACACTTTTCAAGGAGTGCCTGGTGAATTCGAACCGCTGACCTCTTGGTTAGCACACACAGCACTCATTACATTATGATGTTCTTCAGGTGGCAAGAATTATCAGTATGTTCTGTAAACACACAAAAGTCAAAGGACCTAAAGAGAAAAGAAGAAACACCACAGCTGGGCAGCTTTCCTCATCGCGGCAAAGTTTCACACCAACTAGGCAATCTTCTGTTTGTTTTTTTTTTTCCTTTTCCCTTCTGTCAGTCTAACTGGTGCCACGATTCAACAGGCCTAGCCTCTTCCTGGAAACAGTAGTGGTGCAGCGTTTAAGTGCTACATCTACTAACCAGAAGGCTGGCTGTTCAAATCCGCCAGGCACTCATTGGAAATTTTACAGAGCAGTTCTATTCAGTCGCTGTGAGTCAGAATCAACAGGACAGCAGTCGCTTTTCAGCTTCTATCATACATGTCCCTTGCACTCCTTGGAGAGACACCCCCAGGCTCTTATTTTTGAGCCCCAGTTTCTTTGTATATAAAATAAGTAATGGGCTAAATCACTGCCTAGGTCCCTTCTTTTCACTTGGTGTTAAAAGATGGTCATAAAGTCCTTGAACTGGGCCATGTTGTCACTGTTGTTAGAAGCTGTCAAGTGGATTTCAAGTCCTAGTCACTCCCTGTGCCACAGGAGAACTGCCCTCAGGGCTTCTCCGCTGTGATGTCTAGGGGTTCAGACCACCAGGACCTTCTCCTGCAGAGTCAGCCTTTTGGTTTACAGCTGAGCGTTTAACTGCTGCATTCCTGTGCCACAGGGGTTAACAAACTAAACCATCAGAATGTTCTACAAAAGCAGATCAGCAGTAAAATGCAACCAAAAACATCTTTGGAACTGGGAAAAAAAAACCCTGAAACCACAAAGGCCTGAAACAACGACAAACCAGTGTGTTCTCTCAGTGCAAGCGTTAGGAAATTACAAAGTTCCCAGGAGTGAAACTGGCCTATCAAAGTAGTTTGAAAAAGCCAGAATATGATTATGCACACACACGTGAGATTCTTTTTGGCCACGTGAAAGAAAAACCCAGCCATATTCACAAACCACGACAGACAAAGAACAGGGTATGAGAGACCTGTCCCTTGTCCCCCAAACGGTTCGTCTTCATCCTGCATGCTGTACTGAAATGACTCAACAGATACTCGAGCAGTCTTCATGACATTCAGAGAGCAAATGTCAGGAAGAGGTAAAGAAACAGCCACTGCTGAACTTAACACTGAGAGAAACGTTTACTGCAGCACTCTGAGGAAGCGATTCTGTGGACTTGGAGCTGTATGTCAGGGTTGGGGACCTAGTACCTCAAGGACACAAGTGAATCCTGGTCCCAACGTTCTTTGCAAAAACAAATGTTTGATACGAGAATCCATTTTCCCTACAGGCAAAACTTAAAAACAGTGAACACTAGGACTTCTATCACTGCATGAAAGCCCGATCCAGTCTTAAAATACCTAAACCAGTTACATTTCCAAATGTTTTCACGGCCCCCAGACAGTCTCTTTAACAGAAGCCCCCTTCTCTTCCTCCAGGAGGAACTGCCAGTTTTCCACAGCTGTTGCTGGGCCCTGGCTTGGCATTCTCCTACCTGGGTATGGGGTCAGGGAGACAGCAAGCACGGAACAATTCTCCAATACCCGATTTAGGCCTCATTTTGGGGTCTCCGGAATCTGGCACTAGCACATCTTGGGTGAAACCCCTGGGTAATGCAAATGGTATGCATCTGGCCAACAGCCAAGAGGTTGGTGGATGGTATCCGCCCAGAGGCACCTCACAAGAAAGGCCTGGCCAGTAACTTCTGAAAGGCCACGGTCACTGAAGATCATATGGAGCACCATTCTGTTCTGATACTCTAGGGGCTGCTAGGCACCAGCACCAACTGGATACCAACTCGGTTTCAGCTTTTGATTTAGATCTTGAGTGGCTCCCAAAAGAGCCAACCTAATAACTGACTAATAAGACTGGGAAATCTTCACACCTCACCAAGAAGCTGACAGATAAAAACTAACCTCTTAAGTACCCTGACTCAAAATGACTTATTTAAATGTGAATGTCAGTATCCATGCTGTAGTGTACAATGCTCGAGTCAGTTTCACTGGGGAATGGTCCCTTTCTTTCTGGGTCCCAATGACTGCTGGTGAGCAATTATAAACACAGGAAAAAGGCAAGCTTCATACTCTAAGATAATTTGATGGGGCAGATTCTGGACGAGCTGACCTCGGTAACTACACAGAGGGACAGGATTTGACCAACTGCTACCTCCTTCTACCTTGTGATGTAACAAATATTTCCTCAGTGCACATGCTCCCACAAAGTCACTTTCCCTCCCTAAGGAACTGAGCAGTATGAAGAATGTGTAGAACAACCAGCTACCAAGCTTGCGTACAGTTTTAATCCAAGAGTATTAAGATACTTTTTTTTTTCCCCATTTACAGGAGACTATTCTAGGCTGTTCTGGTGATGCAGCAGTTAGGTGCTCTCTGGTGCTAACTACAAGGTCAGCGGTTCGCACCCGCCAGCTGCTCTTTAGGAGGAGACGTGGTGGTCTGCTTCCATAAAGATGTACAACCCTGGAAATCCGACGGGGCTGTTCTACCGTGTCCTGTAAGATTGCTGTGAGTCAGAATCAACTTGGTAACAATAATTTGGCCTTTTGGGGACTCTAGACTGAGGTATTTGACTTAAAAAGAACCTTCAGGAAATAGTAGTACTATGTCCACATCCTGAAGCCCACCAACTCATCAAAGGACTACGATCTGTTGTAATTTGAGACTCATGATCTCTGTAGATGACTGAGACCCTTGGGGGCAAAACTGCTGAAGCTTACTTTCCTGGCCATTACCAACAGGACTGCAGCAGGGAGCCCAATGAAGCTTCAAGTAGTAACTTCAGTAATGGCTAAAAGCCACTTCTCCATGCAGGAAAACAGTAGCCACGGCCAACTTCTCCTACCTGCGCCCTTGACTGGCTAGGTGGCTATCTGGCCGACCAGATGCAGTTACATGACCCTGAAGCCATGCTGCCATAAAACCAGTGCAAAAAAAAATAAAACCCAACATTTTACTGTTGGGTTAACAGGAGCAACTCACAGCTCATCTTGTCTACCACTGAGCTCATGTTATTCTGGTCCTCTAGGAAAGTCACCATTCCTGAAGGCACTGTGCACACACTATCCCTCCTGACAGAAAACTATTCAACAACCAGCAAGTCCAGACACAGGCTAACTCAGGGATACAGGGAAACGCTGTGTCAGCTGAAAAGGCTGGACCAAAACAGGACATTAAGGTATCTTTTCCTGGTGTGTGTTTGCATATACAGAATTAACTCTAACAATTACTGGACGTCAAATTCTAACTCTAAAGACAATCTGAAGAATAAAGAGGTGTCACCGGAAATAGATACACTCAAGACAACCCCAAATTCAGAAAATGCGGATTTTGGCTAGGAGACATTTTTGCAGTCCTTAAGAAGTAAACATCACCACACTTAAAAATGGAGTAAACTCTGATGATAAAGGTTAACACAGGCCGACACAGGTAAATGACGACCCTCCTCTAATCCAAGGAACGTCCTACAGTATGAGTGATAATCAGCCAGTGGGCAATGCGTTATCAGCGCAACTATCAAAAGAAGGTCTTGTGTTTCAAATATAAGTGTTGCTGAGACTTTGTTCCCTGAGGCATAAGGCAAATCCCGTATGTGGAAAACACAAATATTTCTTTGCTACTGGTTCTACTGAGATCCATTTTTTTCTTACAAAATTATCTCAAAGAACAGGAAAAAGTGAATACTCATAGATTTTCCCCTAGTTGTTAGCTCAACCAAATGCTCATCAAATATACAACACAAGCTATAGAAAACCTTTAAGCATACTTTTAAAAATGTTTCTTATTATTGTTGTGTGCCACTGAGTCAATTCTGAGTCACAGTGACTCCATGTGACAGAGCAGAACTGCCTCACGGGATTTCCTTGGCTGAAACTCCTACATAAGCAGATCGCCGTATCGTTTTTCCTTGGAGGATATCGTCAGTTCCAATCCACGCCCTTGGTTAGCTGAGTGCTTTAACCACTGTGCCACCAGAGCTCTTTTTTTATTCCATTCTATCTTTAAAGAAAGCAAAACCAACCACACTTACAAAGACTTTCTAGTAGTTCACGTTCTTCCACATGGGGGCGGCAGGAGCTGGGGGGAGTGTTTAGTGATGGTTCCCTCAAAGCAGAAGGGGGCTGCTTTATTTTAACGTGGCACAAGTTGCTGCTGGCTTCTGCTCACTGCAGGTCTTTGGTGACGTGATGAGAACACACACCTACCCACAGACACTGATCTTGCCCTTCGCCCTCCCAAGCAGCCTTTATGATACCTGCCAGTGCTTCAGCTGCAGGGAATTTGAGAGGCCCAGGCAAGCATCAGGGCCCCAGAGGCCAGAGCAAAGACAGGCGATCTGTTCCTGCCATTCTATGGGTACAAGGAGCATCTGTTTAAACAAAACCACACAAAAGCCAACGCCAGCCTGGACCCCTCCAATCTGGACACCTTTACAACTGCAAGAGAGTGAACAGTGAAAAGTGAAAGTTACCTCTTGGTGGGAACCTGGAAAGCGGTAGTATCTTGTTGCGGTTCCTGTCTGTTGGGCAGCCCTCACTCCCTGAGTTACTCTGAGAACATGTGACAGGCAAGATGTCCCTGCTGTTCAAGCCAAGAGCTCTTTCAAAGAGGGCTGAAGTGCCAGCCCAGTGGTAGGGCACTTGCTTCTTCTCCAGTGATCATTAGTCATGAAGAAACAGTGACTAAGACTCCAACCACAGTGGCACATGGCTTCCCTGAGTGCCCGCCCCCACACCCCAAGATAACCTGGCACAAACGTCAACATAAACAAGCTGTCAGGAAACTTACACCTGGAAGAATGTGGAGGACTAACAAAAGGCCATGCTGGTTTGATAAGACAGTAGTCATCCACTCTCTTTTTTGTTGGTACTTGTATTCTACAAAGACTTTCTGGACTTCTCCCCTGCTTTTCTGAGCTACACAGGAAAGCAGGTATCTCCAACAATACAAGATTTATCTGCAAGTGTTATTAATCCCACTCACTATTCAGGCAGAGTGACTACAAACCCCGGACATGGGGAGGGCAATCTAATAGCAGGACAGTGGGCAACAGACAACACACAGCTCAAGCCCTCCCCTAGGGGTTCTCGAGTTACTGCCAGCGGCCCATAAACCATCTATCGGCACACCAAAGACCACACTGCAGATTCAACAAATGGGTCTCTCTCTATATAAAATAAGTATTTTTAAATATTGATAGATCTGTAATAGCTTAAAAAAAACTGGTTTTTATTAAGTGGGTACTTAATAATAGTATCTGTGAGTCACTAGAAACTTTAGCAGATGCTTACAAAGGGAAGGGGGACTTTGTACCAGCAAAGATTGTGAAAAATTGACCTTGACTTTACAACTCTGTTCCCGGGTCTCTCATCTTCTGAAGTGTGAAAGGCTGTCTCTCTGACTGCCATTGCCCCAAGATGCAGAGGGAAAAATAACTGTCTACTATTGGGTCACTCCTTGGCCACCAAAATCATCAAATGAATTTTTGAGTCAGGCAATTCTTTCTTGATTTCCATCCGAGAAGAGTCATATTCTGAAGAACCAGAAGGGAATGGCTAAAAGTTGCTTATACACACAGCAATTAGTGGCTGGGGACTATGGACGCCAGCAAATCTAGGAATAAAAGAAAATCCAGAGAGGAATCAATGGCCAATAAGGATGAATCTCTACTGGAGAGGAGAGGGAATTAGCGGCCAGGGCTGAGCCTCCATCTCCAGCTTGTTTTCATTTAACGCCAGCTGGCACATTTCTCTGAAACTCGGCATCATCTCACTCAGTATCCATTGACCGTTTCCAGATTGAATGGTATGATACCTTTGGTGTGGGCTGCAGTTCTGTATTCTGTTTTCCTTCAAAAAGGAAAAGAAGCAATCTAAAAAACCATGCAGTCGCTGTGAACCGATTGCTCACACTGCTCAAAGGCAGAACGGCCTCTGAGGGTCTGCAACTACGACCGCAGAAGTGACCATCACTGCCGAACCTCCACGATCAATATGCCTGAAGTGGGTAATGTAACCAAAGCTAAGAGAAATCGATTGTGCCCAGAAATAATCTGGGTAGAATCTGCGTTAGTCTCAACCACACAAATCACAGGGAAACAAGACATGGCTGCTGAAAACACCAACAAATCAAGAACTAAAAAAAAAAAAAAAAAAAATTTTTTTTTTAAATATCTGCCTGTACTCTTGTTCAGACCTCAAGGAAATACAACAGAGCTGAAACTAACATTTTGGTGAAATCCGAGAAAACTACCTCTTCTGCTTGCAAGAGAAAACAAAGACAATTCACCCTATTTTTCTGAGGACTCTGGACAAAGTGGACCCTGAAACAAGTGTGGCTGCCACTGACACTGTGCATGAGAACACATTTACCATCACAGAAGGCAGGCTTTGGTTAAAACAACATTTTTAGTAGCTTTTCTTGTACAACTAAAAAAAAAAAAGCTGCTAATGAGGAGAATAAAAAATACCCTCACAATCTGAAGCATTTTTTAATATCACTAAATGCTATTATTAAATATGTACTATAAAATATTAAATATACACACACATTAAAAATAAGCACTGCAGATGTGGACAGGAAAATTGTTAGCAAAACCCCCACATATTTCAAATACTGTTCTTCCTCATTATTGTCCTCAACCAGAATTAGCATGTCACAGCCTAACAGGTGGCTTTCATTTATAGAATGCAAAATTAATGAAATCTGGAGATGGTCCTGTCTCCAAAAAACAAATCAGTCATTCTAAAAAAAGTGAACCCTCTAATCTACAAAACAAACACATGAAATAAACTCTTTATGCTAACCTTCCATGTTATCTGAGTTTCTAAATGCACCGAGATAAATAAAACTGAACACATTTACTGACAGCGTAAAATCCAAATGTCTCCAGGAAAAGAAGACATCATTATGAATTTGGAGGTGGGGGGGTGGGAAGGGTACAAAGCCTGGCTAGTTTACCAGTTTGGTAATCCAACATCCCTTTCATGCTTTCTGAGGGATAGAAAGACTCACTACCATAGACTGGATTGCTCCACCAATGCTAAAGCTTGGGGAAATTCGTGGGCAGTTATGTTCTAGGTCCTGACCCAGCCATTCTGGGCAGGCAGACCAGGAAAACATAAATAGTGTTGCTATAAACTACAGCATCTGTCTCTACCAAGTAAGACTCACCGAGTATTTTTAAAAAATACGAGGAGACACTGAACAGGCTGTCAACACACACAGGAATGTTTAATATACTCAAATAAACAAGATATGTGCCTTCACTAGCCAGGCACTGCTTAAATTTAGTGAGTGAAGAGAGAGAGGGAGGGTCAGACAGGCAGACCCAGCCTCCCAGTTATGCAGAATGATCCCTCCCATCATGTGACAGTTAAAATTAAACACTGCTTCCAAATTCCCACTACCCTTCTGCCCACCAAGAAAAAGTGAACGCACGAATTCAGTATGGGCAAACTGGTTTGCAAAAATAATCTCTCACTAGGAGAACAAGGGTTTCTTGTATGAAGACATGCATCTTGGGGGAAAAAAAGCACAATATTACCAAAAAAAAAAAATCCAACAAAATCCAGGTTATCATTAGACCACCTCCTCCAGTTCACCTCTGCTTATTCATTTAGGAAAATAAACAAGAAATCCACCCACCCAAAAGGTATACCACCTCTGCGAGCCGTTTCCCAGGCAGCATCCTTTAAACTCATGAGTTATCAAAGGGATGGGTTACAGGCATTTACATCTGACTATCCATGGAGAAATAGGATTTCAGAAAGGGGGAGGGATAGATAAGAGCTCTTGTTCAGGTACAGAGCAGTGGTTATCTGTCTGTCTTTGCACATGGACACATGGACAGATGGACGGACGGACACACACACAGATACACACAGACACACACTCACACACTCTCTCTCTCTTTCTCTCTCCCCCCCCAAGTCTTTACAATTACAATATTTTTCCTCCCTTAAAAAAAAAAAAACCACGTTAAAAGCAAACACCGGAAAGGTTAGGCAGAAGGGAGCAATGAAAAAACAAAGTTCCCATAAACAGTAAGCACATACCTGCTGGGAGACGCCATTTCTTCTACATTTTAGAGCCCAAGTGCTGGGTATTAGCATTATTGCTACTATAAAGCTTCTGAGAAAAATGGATCGTCTCTTGCTGACCTGAGAACCAGCTGGCTGCCTGAGCAGTGGTTTCCCCCATATATGATTCAGCCTCCTTGACAAATATACTGCATTGTACTGGATGAGTCATCTGAGGGTTAGTCCGCATTTTATAGGCCTGTTGTGTCATTACTTACATTCAACATCCTGCTTCTCAAATGTGGAAGCTGGAAGCCTGACAGCTGAAGGATGCTTTGCCCAATTAAAATATTGTTTTGTTTTTTTTAAAAAAAATTCCTGTAAGTTCTGGTTATCAATCAATGATGATACTCTGAAATGCCCAGGAAGCCAAGGGCACACAGCTCAATACTCAAGATTACAGGCTGCAGAATTACAAGTTCGAGTGGTTCGCCCGCCCCCACCTCCAAACCAAATAATTGTGTTCACAGCCGAGGGCAAAGATGCCCTCTTTTGAGTTCTGGGTTGAATTAATCCAGGCATGGACCTTGCTGATTCTTACGGAGTAGGGCTACCTACCTGCAGAGCTACACTGAAATTGGGGTCCCTGGGTATTAGATGATAAAGGAGTAGCATCCTTGTTAGATGTCAATCATTTTGATTTTGTTACCTGGGACAGTAACACTGTATGCATGCAATATCTACTTTTTAGAGATATACTGGAGTCTCCAAAAGATAAAATGATAGCTAGGATTGATTATAAAATATTTTAGCCAAAGGAATATAAGAAATGAAATCTCACTAACTGTTGCATCTGTGTGATGAACAGACATTTACCATACATTGTCTTCTTTTGAGCATCTTCACAATTTTTTATAATAAAATAGTAAAGAAAAAAAATTACCCCCTGACCCCACAGTCTAGTTTATACCCAAAGAAGGTACTTTTCTAGTTAGGTAAGTAACTGCCTAAAAATACAGATGGGTAGGGGATACAGGGCTTCCATACCACACAACCGTTGGGCTGAGGGGTCACCATTCACACAGTGTGATGAAGGGCTCCATGGATGTCAGGGCTGGACCAGCTGTTGGGTCTGCTTAAGGTATGATACATACACACTAGGCTATTGTGAGGGTTGTTTACCACCTCCCTGAACAAAATGTCAGGGCCCCTTCTTCCTAGACAGTCTAGTGTTTGTATCCTATGCTTTCTGTGAGAACACAAACCCTGGCCTCATTCATGAGCTCGATGTTGACTTTATGAAGGACAGGTGACTACTTCCAGTTTCCTTCTATGGCTTTGGAAGCACTCTGTAAGAGGTTAAGTAAGTCACCATCCAGAGTTCCCATCCACCAAGTGTCTCTGTAAGGTGGTTGGGTGATTGAGCTCTTCTCACTTAAGGCTCAAAGTAGAGTTCCTTAAACTATCTGAAGGGGAAAGAGGGCTTTGATTTTGTAGCCTTAAAAAAAAAATTCAGATAAGGAGGCTTCAGTGTATGTTAAATGAAATTAGTTTAAACCACATACAATTTTAAAAACACTCCACACTGATACATTGTTAAAGTGTGGCAAGTTACCACAGGAAAGATAAAACACAGAGGTCCTTCCAAAACCAAGATCTGCTGTGTTGCTCCCTTTGGTTCTGAAATTGAGGTCCCACCTCAGCCAGCCCCAATTTCCAAAGGATGATGTCCAACATGACTGACAACCAGCTTCACATGGTTGTGACTGTGTCCACACAACGTAAGTGACAACCTCACTAATCCAGACTGACTGGGACTTTGTGTGGATCTGAACCGACGTCTTCTTGGCTTTGACCAGTTCTTTCCTCATAAGGACTGCAAACCACAGGCTTATCAGAACCTTTCCCCACAAGTCAATGATAACCTCTCACACACTTCCAAAGCATAATTTACCTTAATGTAATAACAGATGCCAAAGCCGTAATAATAACTGATAAACTTCTAAGCCTAATACGAGTTTCCATAACTATTTAAAAAAAAAAATCCATCTTGAGTTCCTTAAAAGGATTTTGTAATTCAGACCTTGTTAATTAAAAACACACCAAAAATGGCAATAATGAAGTGTGTATACACACACCCTTATGCCACCTATGTACAGATAGAAAAACACATGGTCAAAGTTACCAAGTCATAATTGGGAACCTATATGAACATACAGGATTCGTCCATACTATTCTTATAATATTTCTATCAGTATGAAATATTTCAAAATAAATTTAAACACATACACATACATATAAGAAAGAAAACAGACATCACTGCTACTTCAAACAATTTTTATGGATTAAATACCTCCCGAGCAGTCATGGTTGCACAGTGGTCAGGGGTTCAGGCTACTAACCAGAAAGCTGCCAGTTTGAATCTAGCAGCTGCTCCTTGGAACATCTTGGGGCAGTTCTACAGTATCCTACAGGGTTGCTATGCATTGGAATTGACTAGATAGCAATGGGTTTCTCTTTTTTTTCCCTTTCTTTTTTACAGTTGCTGTTGAGGCCCTAGTGGTGCAGTGGCTAAAGCCCTCAGATGCTAACCGAAAGGTTGGCGATTCAAGCCCACCAGCCATTCCTTGGGAGAAAAGTGCAGTAGTCTGCTTCTCTGAAGATTCACAGCTTTGGAAACCCTCTTGGGCAGTTATCCTGTGGACAGCAGGGTCGCGGTGAGTCAGAACTGACCAGACAGCAGTGAATGTTCTGGTAGAACTGCTGTTGCTGAGACCCCACCCATTAAAAAAAAAATCTCGGACCAGAGAAAAAATTTACCAAGATGGCTAAACAGGGGGAAACGTCTCTGGGTCAGGGTTTTCCAAAGGGTGTTCTTTGCAAACAATCTTGCACGAGACTCCACAAAGAAGCCAAACAGACATGTTGGGAAAATGACATGACATCCCCAAGAACACTATTTCAAGTTTGTCTGCTCTTACATTCCCCACTTTGACTAGAGAGCCTCTCCTCCCGCGAAACGATTACTGTTCACCAGCCCTAGGCGGCTGGAGAAAGAGCTTTGGGAAACATTGCTGTTGGTGATGGAGCATGGATTATTTTTTTTCTGATCTCTAAGTCTTCTTCAAAACATGTTTTACTACTATGACAAAACAAAAAAACACATAAATTTGGTTTCTGTTGTGATTTCCCTTTGGTCAGTCTGTATGTTCTTTGGTTTACTAGTCAGAAAACGACTTGGATTCTGTGATTATCCCACGTCTCTGACTCCGGACCACACCTGAGTGGCCAATGCCACCATCAGAGGCAGCCAAGGACCCTGTGAGACAAAACAGATGAACCACCCCTACCCCAAAGCAACAAAAACAACTGCTGTTAAAAGATTTTGACTCGTGGGGACTCAGAGAGGAACTGAGTGTCAGAGTAGAGCTGCTCCCGAGTTTTCAACAGTTGAGTTTTCAATAAGTCGATTGCCAGGCCCTTCTTCTGAGATACTGCTGGGTGGTTAACAGAGTGCAAACTCTTCGCGCCCCTCAGGGAGCTTTATGCGCACAAGTAGGAGTGCCTAGTGGATTGGAACTGCCGACCTTTTTTGGTTAGCAGATGTAGCACTTAATCATTATGAGCCACCAGGGTTTCCTGATGAATGGTATAGATGGATCATTTGTACTACCGCGACTTTGGTGATAAATAGGAAATATCTCAAAATAAAGTTATGTACACACTCATATACATAACAAAGGAAATGGATACCCCTACTATTTCAATTGATCTTTATGAATTTAATCACCACCCTAGTGGATATACAAGTGTTCTTTATGATGAATTGGTCCACGTGAGCTGTAGCTTCTGTTTTTCTTTCTTTCTTTAATAAGGCAAAACACAGCCTGGAGCTCTCTGCATCACAGTGGGTTGGGAAAATATACAGAGTCTGAGGATGTCTTTGCACCCTCCCTCCTCTCTGACTCGCCCATTCAAAGGGGACCTCCCCGATTTCAGAGTCCAGTGACTCCAGCCAATGTGTGAGTCTGCCATGGTCATGCCTCCCCTCCTCCAGGTCACATCTGTGCATTATGTAGAAACCACATGTGTCCCCAGAGCTTGAAGCAAGAGGTGAAAGATGATCTGGAAGAATCAGTCAGGAAACAGAGCACAGAGACATGAGCAAGCGATTAAGAGGCCTGGAGAGCCAAATGCAGGGTTAACAATAAAGCAGCGAGGGGCCCCCAGAAATTGGGGCTACAGCCCCCCTGTCACTACCACCAGTGGCCAGGAAGGAGCCCAGAAAATAGAACACGCCTCACCAGCAGGTCCCAAGACACATCCCCCTCCAATCACGTCACATAGTTTCTTTGGCAGGAGAGCTTGTTTATTTGGAGAAAATGGATCCACAGCATTAATGGATAATGCAGGTGAAAAAACTCACGAGACTAGTCTCTGGCAGAGGAAATCTGAACAAAAGAAACTATTCTTACCGCCTTCAGTTAGCCCAGCTCAGTGCCTTCAGCTAAGCTCTCAAAGTCTTAGCTAGCTGTTAGGGCAGAGACTGAATTGCAGGGTATATGTAATACACAAAATGCCTTTCTGGGGGTTACTGGTTGCCCTCCTGGCAAATATCAACAGTGTTGGGAACTGTATCCATGAGAAAAGTGCATTAAGTTAGATACTACAGTGAATGATGAGGAAAAGTGAGGAAGGGTGGGGAGCAGACGCTGTCCACTGTTACCTATGAGAGTGAGATTTCAAAGAGAGGAGGCTTAGTGAGACATCTCACTGGGGGCCAAGTCAGTGTTCAGCTGTGTTTCTTACAGAGTGACTGGCTGGCGCAAGTGGTAAAATCAGGCTGTCTCCCAGGCTCAGGGTTAATTTGGGGATGTTCAGCTTGGCCAGAGTCAGAAGACTCATACTGATTAAATGCATAAGGGTGATTACTCTAAGCAGCATTTTTAAAGGGAAGACATTTCAGGGCTAGTACTGTGGATTTCGTTAGAGGGGCCATGCTCATATTGGTCTGGTGCCCACACTGCGCAGGACACCTGATGTGGCAACAGCATTGCACCTACAAATGTTCCCAGCCCGTGCAGACAAAAGCTGAGGACTGAACAAATGGAGATACTCAGTCTAGACAGCCTGAGTGTCTCTAGCACACGATGGATGCAGATAGAGGGGCTGGGAATAATCAGCATTGGATCCTACATCACCAGGATGAGACTGATAACAGAAGAGATCTGAAATGCATCAGAAATAGGGGAAAATCACTCTGGGAAGTTATGGGGGGAGTCAAGGGCTTGATTAGCAAGGAAAAAGTTAACGGTTACAATGCTCAGGTTTCCATGTACACGAACAAGTCAGAAGTCAGGCGTTTGAGACCAGTTTCTTGCTCAACTCTAGAGAAGGGGTGTTGAGGACCAAACAGGACAACACTTGGCTTTTCTATAGACCTTGGCTGCACAGAGAGGGAAAGTCAAAGCTCGCTCTAAAACCAAAAACCAAACATGTTGTTGCTGAGTCAATTCCAGCTCACAGTGACTGGTAGGACAGTGTAGAACTGCCCCACAGAGTTTCTAGGGCATGGCTAGTGGATTTCCAGCTGCTGACCTCTTTGTTAGCAGTCACAGCACTTCACTACTATGCCACCAGGGTTTCCAAGCTGGATCTAAGGGTAGAATTTTAACTTCAAGCAATCACGTTGGCTCAAGGCCTGGAAAGGAGGGTGGCAAGTGCCTGAACTGAGACCACTCGATACATTTAACATCTGAACAGGGAGGCCTGACCTCCATATCTGCTCAGGGTTGGGCACCTTCTTCCTCCTGTTGCACTCACTTCCTGCTGATCACAGCACAGAGTGTGCTGGACCCAAACCTGTCATTCCACCATGCATGGCCCACTCTTGGCTGTCTCCCTGGTTCCGAGCCAGAAGCATAGCTGAAACTGCTCAAAGGCTGCTTAATGCCAAAAAATGGTCTTCAGAAGAGAAATCTATTGCCTTGATGCTGGCCACAAAAAACTCTCAATCATACTCTTTAATCATCCCCCTTATGTCAACAGTGTACATTTAGAGTTATGAAATCCTGCAAATTCAGTGTATTAAAAAGGCAGCAGCATGGGGCTTGGCTTTGGCACTAGTTACACGACCTTGGGCAGCTTTACTTCTTTGTGTCTCATCAGTTTTACCATCTAGAAGACGTAGGGCTCAAACGAGTTTAGGCCTTAAAGCTCCAAAATTCTATAAGGAATGGATTGGTAAAAACTGAATGCAAAAACTATTTAGCAATACAAGGATCCAGAGAAGAGGCAGGTGGCAAAGGGGCCATACAACCTACTGTCTCCACACCAACAAGGAAGGAGCAGGAGATATCCTGCTTCTGGGGGAAATCTGTATGACCAACCCCCGCCCCCCCCAGCAGAGGAGAGAGCCAAAAGAAAGGAGGGGAAACAAAGCTGGCAATATCGGCAGATCAAGACGAGGTACAAGGGGCAATGCTATCTTCCTGACCCTGGATGTAGAAGAGCAGTCTAAACGGACACGCTAGTCTAAAAGGATGCAGACTTCACTCCAAAGCTAGAACTGACTCTTTCTTACCATCATTAGTCAACAAGAGCAAGTAATGTCAACATTAGCTATGGTTACATCATATGCAAGTACCGTGCCTTCACATTTCATAGGACTTTTATCCTAGACAAAGAGCTGGCCATCAGTACCATAACTACACATTTTCTAACGACCTGCATGTCATCTCTGCATGGGGCTTGAGGTTCTTGAGAGTTTTTTTTATTCACTTGTATAGCTCAGTGTCTGGCACACAGAAAACCCTTGGCAGACTGAGTTTCCTTCATTTGTTCAACAGACAAATATAGGTGAAACTTTACTGGTTTAAACAAAGGGTGGAGACAAAGATTATAAGTAGGAGAAAAGGACTGACAGGTGGCAGTAACCTTTTATAATATGCAATTTTTCCTTCATTACAAAAAGGAGTAATGTGGAAAATTTACAAAATGCAAAGAAAAACATTCACCCCAAATGGTAGGTGGGTGGTAGATAAGAAGAGCATTATAAGCATTTAGGAAACCGCGGTGGTACAGCAGGTTAAGTGCTATGTCTGCTAACCAAAAGGTTGGCAGTGCAAATCTGCCAGGTGCTTCTTGGAAACTCTATGGGGCAATTCTACTGTGACCTCTAGGGTTGCTATGAGTTGGACCTGACTTGACGGCAGTGGATATAAGCACTTATGCTTATGATGGTTTACGCCTGATTGCTAACCTGAAGCCTGGTGGGGTTCACACCTACCCAGCAGCACTGCAGAAGAAAGAGCTGGCAACTTGCTTCTGGAAAGATTACAACCAGGAAAACTCAATGAGAGAGTTCTGCCCTAACACGTGGGTTCTCCTTGAGTCAGAATCGATCCTACAGCAATGGGTTACTTCTGTTGTGTTTTTAAATAGGCATCTATAGTTACACACTGTATGTTTGCTAATGCATTATATTCTTCACCACTGTTGGCATCCAGTTTAAAGTAAAAAAGAAAACATTTCCTTATTTTTTCACCTATTCCTTCTCGATAAATATACAAGGTATTGTGTGTAGGACCTAGAAATATTTTTTTCCTGTTTTAGTTTGTATCCCTAGAAATGACAATAATTTATGGGTTTCACACTTTATGCACCTTAGATATTAACTAACTAAAGAACAGTCTAGAAGTAAAAAAATGGACCTTACAGCCATCTAGTTCTTGACAGATGATGACACTAAGGCTGGCAGGCTAGTTCATTGTTCAAGGTGAGGTATAAGAGTGAGAACCTGGCCCAAAAGTTCAGACTCCAAGTCCAGTGCTCTTTACTGAGAATTAAGATACACAGTGAAAGACAAAATCACCCCTAAATCTGTTATACTGGTAGCTTTTGGTTTCTGAAAAACTAATCCATTGGGTTGATTCCTAAATAAGAAAAGAAGACTACCGTGTCTAGGATATTTACCTGGACTAGAAGTTTCAGGCTCTAAGTTAAAGAAATCATCACTCTGAAAGCTGTCTCTGGCTTTGCCAAGAGCATTGCAGTTCTATTAGAAATTTAAAAAGAGGGCCGGAGAACCTCAGTTGGGGCTCCCTGCTCAATAAATTGGAGCCCTGGTGGCACAGTGGTTAAGAATTCAGCCATTCATCAGAAGGTCAGCAGTTTGAATTCACCAGCCACTCCCTGAAAAACTTAAAGGGCAGGTCTGCTCGGTCCTACACGGTCACCATAAGTCGGAATCTACTCGATAGCAACAGGTCTGGTTTTTGGTCAATAAAATACAAATTATCGGGTAAGCCTGAGAGATCAGACTTCAACCTCAAATTACTCCACAGCTCACCTGAAGTCTATGCAGAGAGGGAATATTTCAGAAGCATCCAACATGCTTTAAGCATCCCCTCCTCTCAGAAACCTTCAAGAGTGGTTATAATAATACTTATTGGTGAGAAAATGGGCTACTCCTTTCCCAAAAGCAAGATGGGAAGGCAGGAAGGGAAAAGAAAATTTGAGAAATGGACACAGGGATCCAAGGGAGAAAAGGGCTGTCACATTCAAAGAGGTTATGCAACTGATGTCACAGAATAGTATGTGTTTAAACTTTTGAATGTTGTGCTATGGGGATAGGAGCACCCAAAGTGCCACATACCTTGTTCTGTGTAGTAGCAAGTGTCTTATGGGGAAGGTGCACATACCCACAGCTAACCTTCCCCATTCAACAATACCCACTCAGAGAAAGGCAGAGTCTGAGTACGCTTAAAGAGAATGGAAGTTCTTCTTCCCAGTGAATACATAATCTCTGGCCAAGACTGGAGACCCACTGCCCATGTGCCTTGTACTCTTAATGTGATCTTAAGTGTTTAAAGATGCACTACTGCACACACTTGTCCTTCAACATGGCCCCAGGTTGTAGCAGATTACTTCATCTGGCGCTTCACCACAAAAACAATGATCCTTCCTGCCGCTGTAGGAAGAGGTGAGAGACTGTAGGCTGGTCTACAGGATTTTCAAGGGTAACTCTGATCACATGCAATTTTCACTGTGTGATTCGCTCTACTGAAAAGAGACAGAGACACCAAGTCCTCAACAGAACTGCAACCTGACCTGTACTCAGCCCTAGGGCAGTACTAACTGTAGTACTCACTCAAGGAAGAAAAGAGACCAAGAAGAGCTTACCTACTCTCCTCACTTACTGCCATTTAAAAATACAACCCCCATGGCACTGGTCTCTGTCTGCCTGGAACAACAAAGGATGAAGGAGTGAGGAAAAGGGGAAGGTTGTGGGACATTGTGGCCAATTGCCGCCATGAACAAATGCCTCCTTTGCCACGAGACCAGAAGAACCGCACGGTGCCTGACTACCATTACTGAGCATACTGGCTGAAATTCTACAACAGAATCCCTGATCAAAGGAGGGAAAACACAAACAGAATTTCAAGTTCTCGAAAATCCAGATTTCTGGAGTCATGGGGGCTGGATGACCCTGGAAACTACTGCCTTGAGATAATCTTTAAATCTTAAACCAAAAATATCCCCTGATGCCTTCTTAAGACCAAATAAGAATTTACCTTAGTCAAAGACATCTGCCTTGAGCATTATACTCTTTTTTAAGAACCATCTACATGAAAGAAAGCCTGGTGGCACAGTGGTTTGGTTAAGTGCTATATCTGCTAACCAAAAGGTCAGCAATTCAAATTTGCCAGGTGCTCCTTGGAAATTCTATGGGGCAATTCTACTCTGTCCTATAGGGTTGCTATAAGTTGGAATTGACTCGATGGCCATGGTTTTGGTTTATGTGGAATCAAACTGGCAACAGCAACTAGAAAGATTAGCTAAGAACTTTAAGGGGCAGTGGATTTATGTTAATGGGGGAGCAACAACCCAGAAAAGGAGGGTGAGGATGGTCTCACATTTCAAAGAATGTCATCAGTGTCACTGAACTGTACACACAGAGATGGTCAAATTGATGTTTTGCTGTGTATTCTCAACAACAAAATAAAAAAACAAAAAAACCCCACCTAGTTCCCAAGTTTCATTTAAGCAAGTATCAGATAGCTAAGGGATAACCAACGGGGTATGGCCGATGGATATGGGCTCCACCTCTTTTAAGGACTAAAGATCAGGTAGTAAGCCCTAGATCACAAACCAGAATAAAATACAAAAAGTACGTTTGTGGCAGGGCCTAGGATGGATGCTGAGTGTCCTTGAATTTCATTTTTCAGTACACCTTGAAACAAGGTTTGTTCCCAAGTATTCTTTGTGTCAAGTCTCCCCCCAAAGATCCTCTCCAGCCCTGTTTCTCCACTCCAGAGG
Organism: Heterohyrax brucei; assembly: GCA_028571685.1. Classification (NCBI taxonomy): domain Eukaryota; kingdom Metazoa; phylum Chordata; class Mammalia; order Hyracoidea; family Procaviidae; genus Heterohyrax; species Heterohyrax brucei. Next base: position 47,368,123 of record CM053162.1, read on the forward strand.
GAAAAATGAGTTCGAGGGATTTCATGTATGTTTTCTGTGAGCCCTGAAAGAAGTTTGTGGGTACTCCGAAGGTGCCCAATGGTCTTAACATGTCAACATTCCAGGCTATCAGGGTGGGACCAGCTCAGCTCAAGGTGACTTTGCTCCCACTCAGTAGAAGCTGATAATAAATACACACAGAGGCAACATGGCATACAGGATGCCAAAAGATGAGCAAAAGGCCCCACGAGTCCTCTCACCACTTGGCCTCCTCCTCAGAGACAAGGTTAATTGTGCTGGAGGACGCAGGTCAGCACTCCTTCTTTGTCCCTTTCGGTTAAACCCAAGATGTTGTCAGCTGAGCCTGTATGTCACAGTGGGGAAGGCGAGATGCTCCAGGGCTGCAGAACAGAACCGAATATTTACAATCCGCTGCTGGGCAGGGCATCATGGCCAGATACGACAGACATTCCACGGGTAATCGCAGCCTCACTGGTCCACCTTGGAGCAGATTTGGGGATTGCACAAGTACAGACAGGCAGTGGTCAGAAGCTTACAAAACAGATTATCCAGAGAAGGAGAAAGTCAATTTACCAGCACAATTTAAGTATGATGTCTTGTTTTTAACTTCGTTAACTGTTCTGCATAGGTAACATGTTCATGTGATTCATAAATCAAAATACAAAAAGGTATACTCCCACCATGTCCCATCTGCCTCGTTGCTTCCCCCACCCAACAACCCAATAGCAATTACTTTCTAAAGATGTGTTTTGTATCCTTCCAGGGCTTACGCAGATATGTGGTTGGTAGACAGAGTAGAACCATTTCATCGGGCTTTAGGAAGCAGACTGCTGGCCAAGCCGAGCCTGCCTTCTGAGGCACCTGTGGGTGGGTGGGCTCGAATCAATAGCCTTTCGGTTAGTAGCCAGTCACCCACTTTCCTTATACAAACATAAAGGAAAACAACAACAACAAAACATCGCTGTGGAGGTGATTCCTAGTCATAGCAACCATGTAAGGACAGAGTTAAACTGACCCACAGGGTTTCTGAGGAACAGCTGGTACATTCACACTTCTGACACTTTGGTTAGCAGCTGCAGTTCTTTACCACTACAGTACCCCTCCCCACCCTACACCTTGTCACAAACAAGGAAGCACATGTTTTGGGAGATCTTTTCATATTGGAACAAAAACAACTAATTAATTCTCTTTTAACATCTGTATGATTTTCCACTATAATGATGAACTATAATTTACTTAACTAACCTTTTATCAATAGGCAAGGTCCTGGGTACCAGAAATGGTTTACAATTGACTGCTAATCGAACAGCTGGTTTCTCAAACCCACCAGGGACGCCAAAAGTATGTAAAAACTTCAGCAACCCAGAAGAAGGACCTGGCAATCTGCTTCCACAAAGATTACAGCCAAGAAAACTACACAGAGCTCAGTTCTACTTGTAACACATGGTTCACCACGAAGTGCATTAGACTTGCCGGCAACAGTTTTTGGTTTTTAATTAATGGGCATTTAGTTTTTTTTCCAAAACTTTTGCTACTAAAAACAATCCCATGGTTCCATTCTCATGGGTTGAAAGGCTTAACACAATGAAAACATCACTACTACTAAAAGCAGTCTCTAGGTACAACGCAATCCTGATTCAAATCCCAACAATATTTTTCAGTGAAACAGAAAAATGAATCTCCAACTTTATATAGAAAGGAAGGAAGCCCTGAATAGCTAAAGCAATACAGAAAAACAAAGCAGAAGGCGTCACAGTTTCTGATCTAAAATGTCTTGTATAGCTGTGGTAATCCAAACTGCCTGGCACTGGCTAAACAACACATGCACAGACCCACGGAACAGAACTGAGAACCCCGAGGTAAACCCACCCATCTGTTGGCAGGTGGTCTTCAATAAAGGGCTAAAGTCCGTTCAGTGGTAAAGAAAGTCTTTTAACAAATGATAACTGGCAAAACTGGATATCCATAGGCAAAAAAAGAAGCAAGATCCATAACTCACACCACGCACAAAAAAACTAAAGGTGGGTCAAAAAATCTAAACGTTAAAGCTAAAACTGTAAGGTTCCTAGAAAATGTAAGGTCAAAACTAAGAAACCTAATTTTTGGCACAAATAGTCTACCAAATGCAACTAAAAAGTACACAAATGACAGGAGATAAATTAGATAACTGGAAGTACCTCAATATTTTATGCTTATGTTTATCAAACGAGTTTACTGAGAGTGAAAAGAACCTACAGACTGAGAAAAAAATCTCTGGTCACAATATATCTGATAAGGAGCTAATTTCCAAAATATGTAGAAAACTTCAACAACTGAACAACAAAAAGACAAGCAACCTAACAGAAAAGTAGGCAAAGGACATGAGCACACACTTCACCAAAGGGGCTATTCAAGTGGCCAACAAATACATGAAAAGATGCTGGTGATCATTAGCCATTAGAGATGCAAATCAAAATTATAATGAGATAACATCGCACCATTACAAAAATGACAGTGATCAAAAAACCAGAAATCAAAAAACGCTGGCGGGGTTGTGGGGAGAACAGTACCCTTACACACACTGCCAGTGGGAAGGTAAACTGATAAAACCACTATGAAAAACAAAAATTTCAGAAATAGGAATCCCTTCTTATCCATCAGTCCCACTCCTAGGTATATATCCTAGAGATTTAAGAGAAGTGACATGAACAGACATGAGCACACCCACGTTCACTGCAGCATTATTCACAATAGCAAAAAGGTAGAAACAACCCAAGTGCCCATCAACAGATAAATGGATAAGCAAACTGATACACACACAAAGTGAAATACTGTGCAATTACAAAGAATAAGGAAGAGTCCACAAAACATCTTTTAACATGGAAGAATCTGGAAGACATTATGCTGAGTGAAATCCCGCTATTTATAAAACACCGAGCACAGATACATCCTCAGAGAGCTCAGTTCTTTGATGGTTCCCAGGGAGAGAAAGGATCCCTTTCTAGGTGAAGCAGATGCTTGTTACTTTTTGTGATGGGAAACACAAGACCATGACAAACAGAGACACTAAGAAGTCCACAAGAAAAAGGGACAATTTTCGTAAACGGCATAACATATGCAACTTTGCAACCACCTGAGAACAACCAAAAAAATAAGTATGTAGTTAACGTGGGTAGATACGGATATAAATACGTGTACAGGAGGGCACACATGAGTAAATGCATGGGCGTATACTGGTGTACTTGCAGACACACCTATACACAGGTTTGTGTGAGCTGCATACATACCTGCATATGTAACAAACCAGAGCCATGGTAACGTAATGATTAAGAGCTCAACTACTAACCAAAAGGATGGCAGTCTGAATCTACCAGCTGCTCCTTGGAGACCCCAGAGAGCAGTTCTACTCTATCCTACAGGGTCACTGTGAGTTGGAATCAATTAGACGGCAGTGTAGGTACACACAAGAAACCACTTAGGGGTCAGGTTCAGATATATCCAAATAATTCTTGGGATTAGTTTACGGGGTTGGAAGGCTTGGGACCACAGTGTCAGGGAACAACTTAGCCAAACAGTTTACAAAGGTACTGTTTCTCATCCTAAATCTCTAAGTGGCATCGGGGGTCTTATAAGCTTGTGAGTGGCCATCTAAGACAAAACCACTGGTCTCTACTCATATGAGAATGAAGGTAGTCAAAAGCTCCAAGTAGAAACTAGTTCACAGTAGGGACTGCCAACATTAACCACAGCTTCATCTAACCTGAGGCCAGAGGACTAGACAGAGAATGCCCAGCAACTACCAGCAACCATTCTGCCCAGGGACACAATAGGAAGTCCCGTACAGAATGGGAGAAAAATGTAGAACAAAACTCAAATCCCTAAAAGGCCAGACTTACTGGACAGATACAGAGTGGAAGAACCCCAACCCTATTACCCCAACCTTTGAACTTGATTTGAAGCTATTTCTGCAAGTCACCTTTCAACCAAATCATCGTTAGGCTCATAAAGTAAACAGTATCCCCCGTGAGTCATGTGCTTCCTTACAGAATTACCTACATGAACCCCAACAGTCAACATTTATCCAAAAGCAGAGATGAGAAGGCAAGGAGGGGAAGGGAAGCTACACCCAAGGAAACAGAACAAACAGAATGGAAACGAGAATGCTGATACAGTGTAAAAACTGTAACCAACTGAACCTATTTCACAGTGTAAACTTTCACCTAAAACACAATAAAAAAACCAACCCTGTTGCCAATGAGTTGATTACAACTTACAGCAACCCAAGAGGACAGAGTAGAACTGCCCCACAGTGCCCAAGGGGCACCTGGCCCATCTGAACTGGCAACCTTTTGGTTAGCAGCTGTAGCACTTAACTACTATACCACCAAGGTTTTCCTAAAACAGCATATTGAAAAAAAAAAATCCTGTGATGAATAATCTTACATATTAGAGTTGTCTTTACATAACATGATGGTTTATTGCTCCACAACCACCTGACAGTGATGGGGAGAAAAAAGGATAGAAGGAAACCTTGCAATTGCAAACTCACAAGAAATCAAAACAAAGTCCTTCTGAAACAGTAACGTGTGGTATGGAAAAGTACGATTCTGATAGGTTAGGGCAATCTATGATGCTTGCCAGCAACAGGCACTCAACAGAGATTTGTGGCAGAAGCGAGGCAGAGTTCAAGTGTTCAGGCTGCCCTTTCTCTTTATCCTCTTCCTGTCTCACCACCCACTCAACCTGGAGGCCGTGCAGGTATACGTTCTTTAAAGAAATTCTAACAGCTCTCTATCTACAGTGACTGGTAAAGCGGCTGGGACCACCCCAGTAGGCAGAGTAACACTTTCCTTTTGCGACCACCACGGGGACTCAACCTAGAGACCCAGCTGGAGAGGAGGCCACACACAGTCATCTGCACCCCCAAGGAGGCCAGGGTGAGCGGGCTGGTGCTGGCTGTTCCTTCTCGCGGAGCCCTTATCTTGGGTAAGTCTCCACAGGTAACTGTCAAAGCAGGGTCTCTCAGCAGAGATCAGAGAGAAGCTCCCAGCCGCTTCCTGGCCACCGCCTCCTGCAAAGGAGCAGGAAATTCAAAGCTACTCAGGCCTGCGCTGACTCATGCAGACTGTTTCCAGAAGCATCCTGAGGGTTCTATTCTAAGTCTACCAAAGAGAACATGCCTCCAGGCAGAAGGAGAGCACAGAAGTGGCTGTGGCTTAGACCTCACCCAGCATTTTCTCTGTAGCAGGTCCCACCGAGAGGGAAGGTGAGGAGGAGAGGAACCATCCATGGAAACAGGAGCTGAGTCACAGGCCCCCTCCACCTCTCTCAGCAGTGCACCTGGGCCACTACCTGTGCTGGCATGTACACAGCAATGGCTTAACTACCCTAGGGTCACACTCAAACTCTCAAAAATCAATTAAACTTGTCTGGAGCCTCACTGGGACAAACCAATGGTATACAAACATTTTTTGAGACAAACCGGAAGAAAATAAACATGGGCTGGGTATTAGATGGTATGAAGGAGTTACTGTTAGTTTTCTTGGAAACCATAGTGGGACAGTGGTTACATGCTACAGCTGCTAACCAAAAGATGGGCAGTTCGAATCTGCCAGACACTCCTTGGAAACTGCAGAGGGCAGTTCTACCCTGTCCTAAAGGGTCACTATGAGTCAGAAACACTAGATGGCAACAGGTTTGGTTTGGCTCATTTTTTTAGGTGTTGTAATGATACTATGATCATTATTTTTTTTATAAGTCCTCATCTATCACAGGAAACCCTGGTGGTGCAGTGTGTTAAGTGCTATGTCTGCTAACCAAAAGACTGGCAGTTCAAATCCACCAGGTGCTCCTTGGAAACTCGACGGGGCAGTCCTACTCTGACCTCTGGGGTCACTATGAGTCAGATCTGACTCGATGGCAGCGGGTTTGGTTGTGTCTGTCACAGGCACACAATGAAGGACTTATGGATGAAACGGTACATGCTGGACAGAGGAGAAGCCAGTGAAACGTGAATGACACCGGGGGAGGAGCCCAGGGAGCTGCCTTGCACTGTTGTTGGTGCCACGTGTCCACAAGCCAACTGCAATTCACGGCGACCTGACGTGTGCAGACAGCGTTCAAGGCTGTGACTACCAGGCCTGTCTGTGACTACCAAGCAAACTAACAGGTCTGTCTTCTGAGACACCCCCAGGTGGGTTCAAACCACCTACCTTTCAGCTAGCAGTTGAGCGCTAAGTGTTTGCATCACCCAGCACTCCTGCACCATACGAGTGTCTTTATTTCTGTGAACGTTTAAAACACTTCATAGTAAGAAGGGGGAAAAGCTGTTATAACGGCTATATGCCACTAAGACCTCACTCTGGGTCCAAAGTGATGGTTCCGCTCCAGAAGGGTGACGTCCGTGCCTGAGATGATCTGCAGAGGGACATAGTTAGTGACCACTGGAAAGTAACTCAGCTGTCAGTCACAACACTAGAAGATTTTTCATCCCACCAACCAACACACCAGCTCCCACGCTTATCTTGCATGCTAGAATCATCTGGGGAGTTGTGTGCTGCCGGTTTTTAATTGATGCCTGACTCAGGCCATAACCTGAATTTCTGAAGTAATTCTAACGTACCATAAAGCAGTGCTCCAAGAGCCTAGCAGGGCATCTCAGGAAGAAGTTGTGGTAAGTGTGAGGGGATAGTGGCAGCCAGATGCCCTCTGCTGAGTCTTCCTCTCACCCCTATGGCCCAATTATCTGTCTCTCCAGGACCCAGAGTCTGGGGTCACGACAAGCCTCCTTGAATTACCGGCGCAGTCGAGGATGATGTGAGGTTTAGGGTCAAAGCTAGGGACTTGGTGACAGATTAAAACCAGACACCGAGTCTATTTTAAATCCAGATGGCAGAGGCCTAGATACCAGTATCAGGACGGTTAATCAATATCACAGCCAGCATCCTAGTGACTGACCTGCCCCCTCACCCACCTGACTGGTTAATACTAACGGGCATTTTTTAAAAAAAATTGTACTTCAGATGAAGGTTTAAAGGCCAAACTAGCTTCTCATTAAACAATTAGTACACATATTGTTTTGTGACATCGGTTGGTTTCTTAGTCATCCAGTGCTGCTCCAACAGAAATACTACACAAGAATGGCTTTAAAAAGAAAAATTTTCTTTGGTCACAGTCTAGTAGGCTACAAGTCCAAATTCAGGGCAGCAGCTCCAAGAGAAGTCTCTGCTGGTTCTGGAAAAAGGTCCTTGTTGTTGATCTTACCCTGAAGTTTCTGAGATGTGGGGACCCCACGTCGTTTTCAAAGGATGGGCTCCACTGCTCCCAGCACTGCTGCTTTCCTTTCCTGTACATGACAAGTGACTGCCTCAAGGCACAATACAATCTGACAGATTGAGTCCTGCCTCACTAGGATCATCACTGTGCACCCTCCCTCATTAACATCACAGAGGCAGGCTACACAACGTATAGGAACGTCACACGATTCTAGGAACAACAGCCAAGCCAAACTACTGTGCACATTTTTGGGAGGACAGAATCCTGTCCATTACAGTTAAAAACTGCACGATACATCAACACTGCTCCCTTCTTAACCCTGGGGTCCCCATGACCACCTTTCTTCTCCCCTTTTGCCTTCTCATCCTTGTGCCTGGGCTAGTGCACCCTCTAGTCACTTTTTGTTTCGTGGGCCTGTCTAATCTTGGGCTGAAGGGTGTACTCAGGAGTGACTTCACTACTGAGCTGAAAGGGTGCCCAAGGGCCATATTCTCAGCGTTTCTCTAGTTACAGTTTACTTTGCACATGTTACGCAGGAAGGACCGATCCCTGTAGAAGGAGAGCATGCTGGTAAATTACAGTGTCAGTGAAAAGGAGGAAGACCCTCAGTGAGATGGACTGATGTGGCGGCTGAAGCTCTTGGCCTGAACACACCCACGGTCGTGAGTGGTACAGGACCGGGCCACATTCTGTTCTGCTGTACACTGGCTTGCTGTGAGTTGGAGGCAACTCAGTGATACCTATCGAACACGGCACCTCTCATTTCCATCTGCAGGAAACAGAAATCCAAAGGTTACTTGTTGATTGCCCAGCCCTTCTAGATGAAACCATTAGTCATCATGAGCCTGAGCTTTCTTGCACCCTTTTCCACGGGGACATGTCTGTCCCCAGGACTCCATGTGAGCCCTAGCTGGGTGATGCTTTCTAGCCACTCAGGCTGTTTCGTGCATGACAGCACGTGGGAAGGATGTATGCTTCTCACACGCCCAGCATTTACAGCCCTTGCTCTGGATGCCATCCCTCAGGCCCTTCCCTTACCACACACCTACATTTTTAGATTCAACTTCTGTAGATCACAAGGTGTAAATAAACTTGTGATGCAAACGACCTGAGGACAGAAGCCAGGTTTGGGGCTCTACTTCCTGGATAGTGAGAACCTTCTGTGCTACTGACCCCAAGGCAAAGCCAACTCAGCTGCCAGTGCTCCTTAATATAGCAGGTGTAGGTAAGATTGATTTCTACTTAAAAACAAACAAAAATGCCTCAACCTTATAGATCTCAGTTAAGTCTTGCCCACTCAGCCCCAAACCTCTGTTCTTACAGCTCTTGCCCTGGGAGACTCTACTGGTCTTTCACAGACGCTGTCCTGAGTCAAACGCCACTTGGAACTCTTCCTTTGGAACTCCCTTCACAGGTAATCTCACAAAAACAAAAACAAAAAAATCCATCCTTACTCTCTAGTTAAGCACTATTTTTTAACCAAGAGTGGATTCACAGCTTCCTGTTACTTAACTTTGTTCTAATTAACACTTGGTATTACCAAGTGGGGCCCCCACCATCTTTTTTTTCCTCAGAAAAGACTTTTACAAAGGGCTTCTAAAAACATTTCAAGCAAATAGCTATGAGATCAGAATGAGCTAGAGACTCTGGAGGCCATGGCTTTAAAAGATACAGCATTCTGTCAAGGTCTAGGTTCTGGGCTGCCGGCCCTATAAAGAAAAAATAGAATTCAAGCTACATGGTCATGCATCTTCCATGACATGTCACATGGACTCTTCATTAAATGGCACTAATGGCACCTGAAATGCCATGCCAGCTACCATCCGCCTGCCCTCACTACTTGCTGAGTGCTACCTCTTCACGTACCCTCTTCACTTCTCACACAGCGCTCTGAGGTGGCTGTCACTGTCAGTTGTCACCAAGTTGGCACCTCTGCATCAGGAAATGCTCAACAGGGTTTCCCGGCCATCATCTTTACGGAGATGGTTTGCCAGGCCTTTCTTCCATGGAGACACCGGGTGGACTCACACTAGCAACCTATAGGTTAGCAGCTGACCACAAACCAGCGGCACTACACGGGTTCTGACTACAACTATGACGTAGGTACTGTTGTTGTTCCCATTTCACAGTTGGGTAAACCGACACATAGGGACGTGAATGACCCAACCAACAGGGCCAGTCAGTGCTCAGACTCAAAGGGCAATCTGGCTCCAGAGCATGTAGCTCTTAACCTTTGGCTCATTTCCAGACCTCACCAGCATAACCGGCCAGCTGCAGACCTGCCCCTGTCCAACACCTGCCCCCTGTCCAACATGGCAGCTGCAGAGGGCCCTAGAGAGGCCTCACCAAACATCTTTCGAGGCAGGACTGGCCCCCAAGGCCAGACGCAGCAGCCACGTGGGGAGGATCTTCTGCAACACGAGCACTGTAAGAGCCACACTGGAGGTGTCCTCCAGCAGGGCTCAGAACTGCTTCTCAGAGCTTAAGATGGGCTGGTTCAGCAATGCAGAATTTAACCCCTGTCTGCACTAGGAGTCACCTGAATCAGAACAAATGCATGTCCAGAATGAAATAACATACACGAGGGCTGGTCTAGTCAGCATAGTGACGCCACAATGGTAGAGCACCTGGCTCTCAGGTCACCTCTGGAGTCACGCAGACCCAAGTTCCACGCCCTGACATGCTGGACCACTGATTTCCTCTTTCTCAGCTCCGTCTGCAATTATGCCTACTCTGGGATATCTCACAGAGAGCTATGCCAATTAACGGATGAATACATGTTAAAACAAACAAACAGAACTTCACACAGCACCTGGAGGCAGAAAGCTCTTAATAAATGTTGGCTAAACCCACCAGCTGCTTCACAGGAGAAAAGCCCCGACAATCTGTTCCTGTAAAGATTACCTGTTGCTGTCGAGTTGATCCGGACTCATAGCAACCCCACAGAACAGGGCAGAACTGCTTTATAGGATGTCCAAGGCTGTACTCTGCACGGAAGCTGGCGGCCAGCTTTTTCTCCGGAGGAGCAGCTGGTGGGTTCAGACTGCCATCCTTCTGGTCAGCAATCCAGTATTTACCCACGGTGCTACTTCCTGTCAACACTGTTGTTGTCAGCTGCCATTTGGTCAGTTCTGACTCACAGCGACCCTATGGACAACAGAATGAAACACGGCCCAGTCACGCGCCATCCTCACAGTCGCTCTTAGGCTGGAGTCCCCCGTGCCCACCAGCTGTTGCCAGTCTGTCTCACTGAGGATCTTCGTCTTTTTCGCTGGCTGTCCATTTCATCAAGCATGATGTCCCTCTCCAGCGACTAGTCCGTCCTGATAATATGTCTGAAGTATGTGAGATGAAGTCTCACCATTCTCGGAACCATAGTCTAGGAAACCCTACGCAGCAGTCCTACTCAGTCCCAATGCTATACACGCTGGGATCAACTTAGCAGCACACAACAATGTCAACACCAACAACGAAGTTCATTGTTCAAAATTATGACAGACATTAGAATGGACAAAAGGTGGCACCAAGTACAGAATGCCTCAGTGCAAAGCTGTTTTGCTGGCTACGGAGAGAGCAGAGAGGTGTCACCATGTCATAGCCCTAAGGTCACATTCTTTGGCAAAGTGAGAACTATACAATTCACCAGGTTCTTCCTGGAGCTCTGAAGTCAGTGTGAAACCCCTTGTGACAGGGAATTATTTGGGACTTTTAATACCAGTGGAATTTCCCTTGTATTTCCTGAACTCCTAACCTGGCATTCAAAGGTTAGTTGTGGTTCTGTACTTTTCAAAGCATGAGTTTCCTAAGATTCACATCCACCTCGTATTTTCCCAAAGTATGTTTACATGTCAGCAACCCTCCACAGCAAGGAGGGGAGGGAAGCTGGTCTGAAACTGTGGCTTCCTAGGCTCATCTGGGTAGTTCTGAGTTGGCCCAGCAGGGAACAAGGAAAAGCTGCTATAGGCCAGCCTGATGTAGGGGCAGAAGAACAATGAAACCACAAGCCAGGACAGTCCCTTCAGATAACAGCAGTCCCCCAGGTTCCACACTGATGGAAGGCCAGAGTCCTGAATCTATAGGCAAGGTCCAGCAAGGAGGCTGGTCTGCAAAACAGGCCAAGAAAAAAAGCAAGCTGGAAGGGATGCTTCTGAAAGAGCCTAAGTTTTTTTCCTGCTCCTGCTAATTATTTACTCTTTGCTTAGAAGTTGACTGTCCTGGCACAACTAGCGCTTTGCTAAGACAGCCTTCTGCACCCCACATTGGTGAGTGGTGTCTGGGGTCTTCAAAGCTGCCAAGCTGCCATCTGAGGGTACAGCAAATTGTCCCAACTCAGCAAAAACAGATGATCACCAAGGACCAAAACGACATAAGGGAAAGAGAACCCAGAAGACAGAAAGACCCACATGAGTGGGTGACTACAGCGACTTGTGACTGGAAGAACCGGATGGTGCCTGGCCACCACCAGTGATAGCCATGATGGAGCTCACAAACTTGAGTCTCACTGACAACACAAGAATAAAAAAGGGTGCATCCTGACATCTCCACTAAAAGACTGCGATTGATGGTCCAGGGGCCTCAGAGTTCCCCTGGGGCCATGGCCCCTGCCCCTGATGCTGCCCCTGTCCACAAATCATAATGGAGGTCAACTCTTCGAACAGGAATGGATTGGACTTGGTGACACAGAGTGATTGTATCAGGTGTGCACTTCATGGTTCTAGGCATCTACAGGATGCTGTCCTGCTGATCTCTTACTGGAGGTGGGGGACTGGGTGGGGAGGAGGGGACAGGAGACTGCTGGAAAGAAAAGTGTGCTATCACCAGGCAGGGAGAGCGGTGGAAGCTGCATATAGGTGGGCATGTAAATTTATATGGGAATGTACATTTTCATTCGATCATAATTCAAAAAAAAAAAAAAAAAAGCAGCAGCAGCAGTAGACTGTCTCACCTACTGCCCTATGCAGTCTCTGGTTAGGGGTGGGTCACTCTCTCAGCCAGGCCACCAAGGAGAGAAGGAGCTCTCCCTGCCTCCCTGCCTCTAGGACCATTACTTACTTTGATGCCACAACTAGCAGCTTAAGTCACTCAGGTATGGACTAGCAGCACTGTCCTATACAAAGTAACATGAGCCATGTATGCCATTTAAAATTATAGTTGTTGTTAGGTACCTTCCAGTCAATCCTGACTCACAGTGACCCCATGTGACAGAACTGCCCCACAGGATTTTACAGAAGCAGATCACCAGGTAAGTCTGAACCGCCCATCTTTTGTTTAGTGGCCAAGAGCTTAAACATCATACTGCCAAAAAAAAAAAAAAAATCCATTGCTGTTGAGTTAATTCCAACTCAGTAACCAGGGTTCCTTAAACTTCACAGCTGAAAAAAAAATTTAACAAAAAGGGAAGTGAAAAAGAGGGGTGCAGCTCGAGAACTCTACTAAAAGAGCAGAATCGATGGTCCAACAGCCAGGAGGGTCCTCTGGGAACATGGCCCCTAGACCTGCTGTTGGCCCTGACCAAAAACCAGTACTGAGGTCAACACTGCAGACAAGAATGGACTGGATTCCAGAACACAGTGTGTACCTTATGGTTTATGCATTTATAGGAGGCTGTCCTACTGCTTTCTTTCTAGATGGGAGATAAGAGGGTGGAGAGGATGGGACAGGTGCTCTTTAGGAAGATACTAGAAGTAGGGGGTAAGAAGGAGGAATGTGTTGTCACAGGGTGAGGAGAGCAGATGGAGCTGCAGATAGCGCTGGCATGCAAAACTGATTTGGATTGTATGCTTTCACTTAATCACAACTTTAAAAAAAAGGAAGTGAAATCAATTGTAGTTTATATAAACCAATACATCAAAAATATTTTCATTTCAACAAGCAATCAAAATAAAACATGACTGAGTTACCATGCATCCTTCTTTTCCATAGGTCTTTGAAATCCAATGTGGGTTTGACACATTCTCCTCCCCGTGAGTGCTCACAAGCCCAGGTGGCTGGGGCTGTGGTACCAGGCTGTGCCAGCCTCGCATAGGGGGTTGTGGAGGGTTGTGGTCTGCTGCAGGCATTCCCAACAGAGTCACCTGGACCACCGAGGGGGATGAGTTGTGCCTTGTGGCAGTGCCGTTTGAAAAATGCTGCGGCCTCCCAGCCCCACCTCAGAGGGCCTCAGCCAGGCCTCAGTGAAAGACATCTGGCCTCCCTCCAAGTTCCGCTGCCACACAAGCTGCCACCCACGCAGCCTGGTCGCCAGAGCCTGTGCAAGAATCATACTAGAAGGCTCACATTTTTAAAATACACACCACCCTGCTAGCTTCAGATTTGTAAGCACAAAGAGCAGGAGAATGAAGGACTCTGAGAGGCAGGTGGGCTGGGGGCCCGGAAGTGGGACGTCCACATCTATTTAGCTAAGCTCATCCATTTGTCTGTCCCATCTGAACTCGACCCAAGGTTCCACATGGCCTTTTTCTTTGTGTACAGCCATGAGCACTGTAACAGAGAGGTGAGGGCAGGGCCCCTGTTTAGTTGGAAAGTAGTGTGAGAACAAATTACAACCCAGTGAGAGGTATTTCAAGCTCTTCAAAGGAGTAAGGATATTTCTGGAGCGATTATTCCACACTGGATATTTGGTAGGGCATTTGAGTTTTTCAAATAGGCCTGTCTGCAGCTATCACTTTATCTCCCAAGAACTCTTACTAAGAAAGAAGTCACCTGTCACCTGACAGAGGTGGGCTGAGACTGTCCATCAAAATCTGCCAAAGGCCACCTGGGTTTCCCATGTTCTGGTTCTGATAGTTTGCTTTGGTTCTTTTGGTTCAGTCTTATTCATCGGAGTCCCTAACAGAAACCTCTCAAAGGGACAAGCCTGACAGAGCAGTATGGAAAAGTTCTCTTATCACTGAGAGAAAATCATTTAGGGCTGGGTAGATAAACATGTACAGGAAATACTTCTATAGAGGTCTTGATCCTCTGAAGATTAATAGCCCACGGAACTACAGACCAGCCTCAGGCTTGGAGGAAACAGGCAAGTTATAAAAACAGGAAGAACGGGAAGTTTATTTTTGGATGAATATTTGTTCCAGTGAAGCTCTCGATACTGACAGAAACCTTGATCTGCAGGTCATTTGCTGCAGCTGAGCAGCTGCACTGCCTGTTTCCACAAGCTGTCCCATCAGAGATTTCCGGGTTTTTTTGGAAAGAGCCTCGCCCCGCTCCTGCAAAACATCTGCCTCACTGCCACGGCTTAGCAACTCCTCTCCCCTGCATTCCTGTCTGTGAGTGGGCTCTCCCGCCACCCTCTCTGCCTCTGAGCCCAGCCTCCAAAGCCTGACCACCAGTTGTGGCTCTGGGACCTGCCAGGGCTGCTCTGCACGATTTTCTCAGCCTTCCTTACCACCACCCCCTGGCATTACTACCCTCTCCCGTTCTCCTCTCCTCTCCCACCAGGACTCGCCACTGTTTACAGAATAAAGCCCAATGTTCTCAAATTGGACAAAGAAAGCTTTCTGCAATCTGGCTCAACCCACCTCTACAGCCCCATCTCCATATGGAGAGGACAGGCTATGTCATTTGTGCAGCCCAGTAAGAAATAAAAATAGCTCGCAGGGCCCTTTGTTCACAAATTATTAAAAATTTCAAGAAGACAGTAGCAAGAGCATTAAGCCAAGTGTGGGGCCTTTCTAAGCAGAGGGCTCTCTGTGACCCCACAGGCCGTGAGTCCACGGAGCCAGAAGGCAGCAGATGATACCAGTCTGTCCCCACCCTCACCGAAACGTCTCTCAAAGAAGACTTCAAGATAGGGAAACACGTTTCTCCTTTCTCCCACTGAGACCACCAATCCAATGAGCTCTCAGTCCTTGATTTAGCAACCAAACCAAACTCACTGCCATCGAGTCGGTTCTGACTCATAGCAATCCTATAGAACACAGTAGAACTGTTGACCCTTTGGTTAGCTGATGTAGCACTTAACTACTCCTCCTCCAGGGTTTCCAACATAAATGCCCTATAGAGTTTGACCACGGCACCTGGCAGATTCAAATGGCTGACCTTCTGGTTCTCCGATGAAGTGTTTAAACACTATGACTGCTAACTAAAAGGCCAGCAGTTCATATGTGCCAGGTGCTCCTTGGAAACTCCACGGGGCAGTTCTGCTCTGGCTGTAGGGTTGCTATGATTCGAACTCAACTTAGCAGGGGTGGTTCCCTGCTTCATAGTACAGTTTACTGACCTGTCTCTCCTCTACCCCTGAATTAGTTCAAGAGTTCTAGGTCTCCAGGCCTATCACTTAGTTATTTCTGTGCTCTCATTACCATCTCCCCAGAATACAGTCTGGCATGCAGTAGGTCTGCTGTCAAGTTCTTCAGAATGGTTTCCCAGGAGCATTTACAGACATCCACAGAGCCTCCTGTGACCTTGCCAAGTAACCAGAGAAGGAACAAACTGAAGACTCTCTGAAGATCTTCCTATTACATAAGAGATGCCCTATGCCCACTGGAGACCGAATCACACAACTGTCAGGGTGTCTGAACAGGAACTTCTATTAACCTCCGTTATGAAAATCTGTCTCTCCAGACACAAAGCTTGCACGTGTTGACTTTGGCAGTGGCTTTGCAGGTGGTCAGACCAGCGTGGTGGTGGCACCACATTTCTGGCTACTGACAGCACTGTGGGGAGTGTGATTGAGGAGTGGGAAACAGGAGATTCGGCATTGCCTTCTTTCCTCTTATTCTGTCTGATATAAACTAGGGAAGAGAGTAATCTAATCTTTTTTTCTCTTTCCTTAAAATAACTGCTAACCTTTCAGGGAAAAATGCTTGCGGACCCTGAAATGCCTTCTGAGCAAAGAAGTAGCCTGAGGTTGGAGGCAGAAGAGACGAATAATTAACACCTCTACCCTTAAATGCTGACCTGCTTTAGGATTTTTTTTTTTAAGTGGAAGACAAACATTGGAAATCCTAAATAGCTTCCTAAATGTTCAGGCAAAGTTGATTTTTCCAGCAATTATCAACTGATGAGAGGTTGGGGGCAGTGGAGAAATGATCCTGTATCAGAAAGAGCAGACACGAGCTTTGTGTGCCCTCTGGGGTTAGAAAGAAGATCCTTACCGAACCCAGTAAAAGTACCTTCCTACCGGACCCCACAGGCCCTTCAGTAACAATACTAACACAAGAAGGACAGCAGCAGCTAACACTGAGTCAGGGATTCATCAGTAAAAGCTATTGTCTACCATACGCTTCCTAGCACTGGGTGCCACCTGTACTCTTAATGTTTACTTGTTTCTTTGCTTCATGTGGGTCTCCCTCAGAATGCAAGGTCACCTCTGATCATCTCAGATCCAGGAGAGTGTCAGAAACCTCGTAGGCTCTTAATTCAATCACGGTATGAAACATGTATTACCTCGACCTTTATAATGATGTAGGTCATCATATGGCTCCCAATTCACAGAGGAAGCGAGTTCACTTACACTCCGGTCGTCTCTCCAGAGAAGACTATTTCCGGTTTGGGCTCCTCAGCTACCATGCAATACATGTGGACCATTTTGTTTGAAGAGCCTCAAGCACAAAAGCATCGTTTCACCCCACAAACACACTGATAGGCACCTTTCTACATTCAGCTCTTTAAGAGTTACTTCAAAATTAAGAAGAAAAAAAAAACCTGAAGCTGGCTGTAATGTTACAGGAAACCCTGGTGGCATAGTGGGGTTAAGTGCTAAATCTGTGAACCAAATGGTCAGCAGTCTGAATCTACCAGGAGTTCCTTGGAAATTCTATGGAACAGTTTTAATCTGTCTTACAGGGTCACCATGAGTCAGAAGGGACTCAGCAGCAGTCGGTTTGGGGGTTGGTAGTAATACAGAAGAATACTCTTACAGTGAAGAGATAGATACTTGCACTCCGAACATCTAAAACCCAGGTGAGTGGGGTGCAAGGTAAGGGATCCTCCTAAGGTGACAGCGATTTTGTGAGGGTTATTCTCCATGCAGAAACATGGTTAAGTGCTATGCCAACTAACCAAAAGATCGGCAGTTCAAATCCGCCAGGTGTTCCTTAGAAATTCTATGGGACAATTCCACTCTGTCTATTAGGGTCACTATGAGACAGAACCAACTCAAGGGCAGTTGGGTTTTTGTTTCTGTTTTAATTCTAAATGCAGAGGGTGGGTACAAATAGGTGCTCAACCACTGCTGGTTCCCTTCATGGAAGTCACACAACCCTGGAGAAGGAAATTCTAACCAGCTACAAAAACAATCACCTCACCAAAGTCCTCAGGCGCACGTGTTCTCCGCTGTGCTTTCTCTTTAGGGAAAGCAGTCTCTGCTCTCCAGCTGGGAGAAGAGAGGCAGGATGAACTTTTAACCTACCACTGCTTTCCTACAGAGGTTCTCATTTTCATTTCTAATAACTGGTAATCCTGATCAGCTAGTTTGGCACAAAATAAGAGTCAGCATACTTGAGTCTCAGCTTCTCTCAGCAGCAGTGAAATATCATACTGAATTCTGAGATCAGTGTGGGAATGACCGTGAATATTGTTTTTTGTGTAGAAAAACACAAAATTTTCAAAAACATACCTGTAGATGTTTTAAAATTACTTTGTCATAGGACTTGTGTTAGAAAAAAAAAAGTTGAGTCTATTCCAACTCACAGCAACCTACAGATCAAAGCAGAACTGCCCCATAGAGTTTCCAAAGAGTGCCTGGTGGAGTCAAACTGCTGACCCTTTAGTTAGCAGCTGCAGCATCTAACCATTAAGCCGCCAGTGTCCAACTGACAGTCAACAGCCCATAAGAGGAAAGATGAGCTAATTATGTACATACTAACTCTACAGTGAAGACACCACGGCACTTGGTTAAAACAAAATCAGAAATACTAATCAACCCCACATAACACAGGATGCAAATCTGTTTTCAATTTAATCTACAACGTATATTAAACTAAAAACACGAATTTACTATACACATATAAACTTACATAAAATTCTATAGAGAAAGGTAACTTATTCTGAAAAACCAGCGAGTGTAAATAACTGAAGGCCACCAGGATTCATCAGAAAGACTCCTCTCTTAACGTCTGCACCCAGATTTAGGGTATTCAATTTCTGCAAAAAGACCCAGACCAGTGCCTCACCCACAAAACGCCTTGTTTTTAAATATGTCTGAGGGAGGAGAGGAAACCCTGGCGGCATAGCGGTTAAGTGCTACGGCTGCTAACCGGAAGTTCCACAGTTCAAATCTGCTAGGAACTCCTTGGAAACTCTATGGGGCAGTTCTACTCTGTTCTATAGGGTCTCTACGAAGTGTGAATTGACTAGACGGCACTGCTTTTTTTTTTAAGGGAGAAGAAAGTTCCACCTGAGAGAAACCAGAGCTTATGAAATTCTGAAAATGCGCCCTCCAGGTAAGGATCGCGTGCCTGCCATGGGGGCAGTGCCAACAGACGCTGGCAGAGCGCACAGCCCGTCACCCGGGGCGGCACGTGGGCTGGGCTGCAGTCACGTCCCTGCCAGACCATGCTCCACAGCCCACAGGGCTCGCGACACTGTTCCTGGAGACTTCCTGAGCCGTAAGGGACACTGCGGATGTTCACGAACATCTGTGCTGTTTTCACTTGGTGAGCATGCCTGCTGCTGTCACCAACCCAGTGCAGACAGGGGCCAAAACCGAGAGGAGGAAGGGGGCAGCAAGCAAATTTTTTCCCTCACAGAAAGCAAAACAAAAACAAACAAGAAAACACACGCCTGCTGTGTTCCCCGTGTTCCCTAGGTACCCAAAGCAAGGTCCAAAGCCCTACGCAACATATAAAGATCCTATTATTTAGCTGAAATGGCTTTTCTCAGGCTTGCTCCTAGCCCGCCCCCCTCCCATTCTCCTTGGCTTAGGGCTGGAATTGCTCTCCTGGGCAGTGGGAACACAAGCCATCTATTGAGCCAACAGCCACAGCGCTGCACAGGTGGATCACCTGGGGAGTGCTGAGGCGGATTCTGGTTCCACAGGTCTGAGAAAGGGGGTTGTGACCCTGCATTTCCAACACCTCCTGGGGGCTGCAGGCAGGAGCTGTGGGCACTAGGGCTCCAGCAATCTGGCCTGGCCCCCCTCCAAGCTCTCACTTCTGCTCCAGCCATTCTTCCTCTGTAGGATAAAACGGCTCTGTGCCCCACAGCTGTGTCCAGTGTCAGGAATCTATCTGGCCAGGAGCGACTTCCATTCTCTCCTTTTCTACCCAGCTAGGTGCTTCCTTCCCCTCTCCAGAAAGGCAGCCAAAGATACTCATCTTTCTTTTCTTTTTTAAGGGGATATTTTCTTTTGGAAAACACGTTTTTTCCTCTGAACACTAAAAATTCTGGCATCTACTTTTACAACTGAGAAAGCATATTTTAGTTTTACTACATTACTTTCCCTTTGTCTTAGGCATCTAGCGCTGCTTTAATAGAAACACTACAAGTAGATGGCTTTTACAAACAGAAATATATTTTCTCAGTGTTTAGGACACTAGAAGTCCAAATGCAGGGTGCCAGCTCCAGGGGAAGGCTTTCTCTCTCTGTTGGCTCTTGGGGAAGGGCTCTGTCATCAGTCTTCCCCTGGTCTGGGGCATTTTAGCGCAGGGACACCAGATCCGAAGCCCCTGGCTCTGCTTTCCTGGTGGTAGGAGGTCCCCAGTCTCTCTGCTCTCTTCTCTTTTTTATATCTCCAAAGAGATGGACTTAAAACACAATCTAATCTAGATTGAGTCCTGCCTGATAACCCAATTGCCTCCAATCACAGAAGTAGGATTTACAACACACAGGAAAATCATTTTAGATGACAAAATGGTGGACCATCACGATACTGGGAATCATGGTCTAGCCAAGTTGCCACATTTTTGGAGGACACAGTTCAATTCATGACACTCTCTTACTCCTCACAAAAGTGTCTTGGGGGGCTGATCCTATTTTTGAGAGGAAGAAGTTGAACAAAGATTCTCTGAAAACATACACAAAAGGTCCAAATTTAGCCTTTGACTCAGACGGCACTTGGCTTTGGCTTGGCTAGACTTAAATAACACAGTCCCAATAAAGAAGTACCTAAAGCTTTGTTTGGTTATCTATCAAACAACAGCTTTTTAGGATTTAAAAGCAATGCCTTCCCCACCCCCCTGCATCTGAAAAGAAATACAGATTTTATATCTTCACATCACGCCTGAGGAATGTCAGTCCCCTCTCTTTGTTCATTTAATGTGACAAAACAAACAACTCACCAGAAACTCTGGCATAGTTCTCAGCAAGGTACAAGTTCAGACAATAGCTGAAGCTGTTGTTTCTTTTTGATACAGAAATGGAGCTGCTCTAACTTGAATGGGGTTAGAATGATCTTCTTGCACAGGTTTTGAAGAAGCTGGAAATTTGGCAAGGGGGTAAAACTGCATACAGGAAAAAAATGTGAAAGACATTTTTAAAAACTGGGAAGTACACCAAAGTTGTTGAAGAAATGTTCAAAACAGGTAAGCAAGAGAAAATAAAATACTGCCTGTGTGGTTCTACTATTAGGAGGTAACCACTGTTAACACAAAGTGCAACTGGGGGGTGAGCTCAGCTGAACAAAGCGGAGGGCTGGCCTTGCTTACATACTCCATCCCCTTCCTCTGCTAAGACCCTGAAATTTACAGGCAGTCCAAAACAACCCTCACGGAAGACTACAACACCTACAAAGCTGTCTGATAATCTGAGAACCAGAAAGCCAAACCTGTGGCCCTCCCGCAGATTCTGACTCACAGCAACCCTAATGGACAGAGCAGGACTGTCCTACTGGCTTTCCAAGGAGTGGATGGTGGGTTCCAACTGTCACCCTTTTTGGGTAGCAGCCGAACTCTTAACCGCAGAGGAGCCAAAATCACCTTCAGAAAAAAGACTGATAACCCAGACTCAGCAAAGTAAAGGAAAAGGAGAAGTGTTTCCAGAAATAACCAGGGTGGCACCTGGTCCCAGCTTGGCTATTGGCAGACAAAACATGCAGCAAAACTGAAAGACCTCTATCACCAGGGGCCAGCAACTGTGCTCTGGAAATCCCCACCCAGAGGAGAAGGTGTTTCCTCTGTGGATGGTCAAGGGCTCCACGGTCACCAACTCGGTAGCCCTGCATGGGCAGTAAGCAGTTTTGAGATGGGTAGCCAAAGGAGTGGCTGGAGTCTGAGCTCTGCAGAGATGAAGGCAGCAGGTAACAGCCCAGACTCTGGATCCAGACTGCCTGGGTTCAAATTCAGCCTCTGTTCTGAACGGTGTGACCTTGGGCAAATTACTGTGACTCTCTGTGCCTTTGTAAATGGGGATGCAAAAACAGTGTCTACATCACAGAGACCCTGGTAGAGTAGTGGTTAAGTGCTACGGCTGCTAACCAAAAGGTTGGCAGTTCAAATACACCCGTGCTCCTCAGAAACTCTACAGGTCAGTTCTGCTCTGTCCTGTAGGATCACTATGAGTCACAGTCAAATTGAAGGCCAAATATAGGGCTGTGAAGATTAAGAAGACCATGAACTACCAAAAGCATTTAGAACAATGCCAGCCAGAAGTAAGCACTATTTGAATTTTTGCATAAGCATTTTTCCTGTATTTTCTAAAATAATCCACATTAATTTTATCACCAGAAAATCTACTGCTTGACAACCACCCGGCCCATCAGTTTGACAGTTGGCACTGTGTCTCTGGCCCTTCCTGTCAAATGGCAGAACCTCATCTCAACATACGTACATCTATATATACCAGAGCAGCCAACTGTCCAGGGTGGGACTTCCAGTGCTAAAACTGGGAGAGTTCTGGGCAAACTAGGACAGTTGGTCACCCCAATATATACATAAAAGAATACAGAAGTCATGCCTCTACCGCCATCATCCAGAGATAACCGGTATTAGCACTCTAGCATCATAGCTGCCAGCTGTTTACTATACATACGTTTCAGGCAAAATTTGAAATGTAATGTACGTACAGAGTTCTGTCTCCTCTTTTTCTCCTAATACTGTATTCTCCACATTACCAGCAATTCCTTAAAAGTACTGTTTCCCAGGGCTGCAGAATACCTGGTCATATGGATTTCCATGCAGATTAAAAATAACAGTTCTTTAAACACCACTGTTCATTAATTTTTCATCCAATTTTTTTCCCTTGAGTTTCTGAAGAGGAATTTTGGGGTCAGAGAGGATAAACTTAAACAAACAAAAAAACAGTATCACCAAATTACTTTCCAGAAAGGGTGCATAAATCATATGCCAACAATAGCGTGTAAAAAATTCCCTCACCCAAAGTCACACAAACATTTCAGAATATTTTTCTATTTGATAAGCTTAGAAATCGCCATTATGTTTTCATTTGCAATGCTTCAATAGTTTGTGGAATTAACTACTGACCCATGTTTGGCGTTGCTAGCCAGTGCCAGCCCCTCCAACTCCTCCTCCCTGTCCTAACTCAGGGCAACGCCATGCTCAAAGAAAAAAAAAAACCCATGCTGCCCACTCCTGTGCCACCCCATGATCAGTTGTGGAGCAGACTGCTTTGACCACAGGGTTTTCATTGATTCTTGGAAGTGGACTGCCAGGCCTTTCTTCCTAGTGTATCTTCATCTGCAAGCTTCACTGAAACCTGTTCAGTGCGACGACACAAAAGCCTCCATTCATAGATGAATGGTGGCTGCACACAATTTCCAATGGCCAGGAATCAAACCTGGGTTTCCTGCATGGAGGGCAAGAGTTCTAGCCAGCCACCCACCAATGCCTCAATGTTTCATGCTGAGCCAATGGCATATTTCCCTTTCCTCTGGTATCTTAGCATTTAAAAAAGAGTAGTTGTCCATCTTCCCACTTACTGCCTTAGCATGTCTCTCTGTAATTTCCCGAGCTCTTCTAAGTTTCGTATTAACTCTTTATGTATCATAATTGAAAAGTTGGGGGGAAAAAAAAAACAACACAACACACCCAATGCCGTGGAGTTGGGTCTGACTCATAGCGACCCCATAGGTCAGGATAGAATTGCTCTATAGCGTTTCTAAGGAGAGCCTGGTGGATTTGAACTGCTGACCTTCTGGTTAGCACACACAGCACTTCACCCACTACACCACCAGGGTTTCCTCATAATTGAAACAATCTTTCTCATGCCACATACACAGATGTCTGGAAAATTATTCAGTGATGCCCTCTGTAATTTCTTCCAGAAATTACAGAATGTTTAGAGACGAGGTATAGGTTTCTGCTCCTCTAGTGTTTTTTACTGGTTGCCCTTTTTTTATATTTACCTGTTTTGAAATACGACATGAGGTGAGGCTCTACATTAGAAGGAAATCATAAAAACCATAGTACAATAGAGTTGTGTTAAAATGAAGAAACTGTCAGAAATTAAATCTGGAGGATACAAACTAAGGATCTGCCTGAGACCTACTCTCAGTAATGAACCAGCTCATTACAGTAGAGCTGTACTTGACAATGAATAGGATTAATCAGAGCATGCCAGGGACACGCAGTCCTCATCCTTCCCTAGGGCCTTGTCTTCCTAAGTGTTGTTTTAGTGGATTGTTGGGAGTTCAGTGGGAACTGGGGACAAAAGGAAAAGTTGTGCAAAATGAGAAGGGCCCGGCCACAGACTTCATGAAAGAACAGAGTCTGTCTATCCACTCCCCTACTTATTAACAGAAACAAAGCAAAACAAAACAAAGGAACCAGGAGATGTCTGGTAAAAGAGTTTAATCCAGATCTTCTCTTTGTTAACAGAAAGGGATTGCTACAGGAATTAAGAAGGCAGTATTTTATACAAAATAACCCTAAGTGTATCCTTCATAGCTTTTAGACACCACTACCTATTGGAGTACCGCTGTTGAAAAGATGTTACGTTGGAAATGTGACAATCTCCTCCCATCCTAGTTTTCCACCTGGGTCTTCAACTCCTACCCTAGTTCCCAAAATCTAGAGCTGGAAAGTGTCATTTTATTCAATGCCTACTGTTGAAAAACCAAAGTTTGTTTTTTTTCCTTTGCAATAATAGTCATCATAAAGGGATTTACCAAAAATACGAAGATTCATTGGTGCCTCATGGTCCATGGTCCCCATCCTCACACAGCTATCTCAAGTACTCTGATACTAGGGAACATCTGTGCTATTCTTTTTACAGAATAACCAAAAAAAAACCCTGAACCCACTGCCATCGAGTCTATTCCGACTTGCAGTGATCCTACAAGAAAGAACAGAACTGCTCTGCCTGGTGAATTCAAACAGCTCATCTCACAGTTAGCAGGCATATGAAACAGTTCACTCAGTAATCTTTACTGCCACTCTTAGGCTACTCCTGAGGATGGAGAAGGCTGCGACGGAGTGACAAAGACCCAGGTTCCGTCCCGGCTCTGTCACTGCCAGCTGGAGCTGTCCTGAGCAAGCAGCTGGGGCTCCTTATCTCTAAACTGGTGACCAACCTACGTGAGCAAGGACCACTGAGAATGCACAGAAAAAAACCCCAGGCAGGAAAATTAGAAAACATCAATAAATAGTGACCATTACTTGTAAAAAGTCATATGCATCTATGGATGTTTTCCTCCTATGTAAATTTTTAAAAGTCCAGCAGACAATTTAAGTTCTCATTTCCTCTCAGGTAGCTACTCTGCTAGAAATAGATCGACCACAATTCAACAACTAAGCAATTAGGCATCATTAGGTTCAGAAAGAAGATGCCACAGATGAATCTCTGCTTTTAAAATCCACAGGTGTCTGGCAAAGGGTGATGCTTTTAGAAGGCCCTGCATGGTTGGGGGGTGGCTGCTGGCGTCTTGCAGGCCACTCACCGGACTGGAATGGGGAAGCAGTTGTGAATGGACAGGAACAGGGCTTAATGGATCTTCTATTTCACAGCACCCTCCATGAACATAAAAGCTCAGAAGTGTCTCCTAAAAGCTGTAGAGCGACCAAGAATTACCACATCCACTCATTTTGTCCATCACCTGTCTCCTCTCTGAGGTATCCATCTGCTGATCCCTGCTTGGCCTCTATCACTCCATTCCAGATTATTCTCCTGCCCAGCATCTCTCTGACTATACTCTCCTTTTATGTCTCCAGCGTTCCCCAAGGTTCTAGCCTGGTCCTGCTCCCCCACCTCCATACACCCTTCTGTCCATGGAGTCTGTGTATTGCCAAGTCTAGTGCTGACACCTGCCACGAGCTTGGGCCTTCAAGCACCCTGGTGGGCAGAACATGCAGACCCTTTTACTCTGTTTGCTTAGATGAAAAGGAGGGTAACACCTCCCTCTTCCCTTTATATACCCTGAGTCTGTCCTCAGCTTCTGTACTCTGCCAGGTGGAGAAGTCAGAAGACTCCACCACATTGGTTCACCCTCATACAGCTTTAGTACCACCCCAGTTCTCTCACTTCCATTCTTTCCTTTTTTCCTTCTTTACTCACATCACCACTATCTTTCCTGGACTCCTGCTGGGGGCCTGAGGGATGTCTCCACTGCTAACCTCCAATTCACCTTGCATATACTGATCCTCAATTCCACTTCTAACAAGTCATTTAACCTTACTGAAGTCAGTTTCCTCATCCGTAAAATGGGATATCAATAGCACCTATCTCATAGGGCTGTTGTGAGCACAAAGCGAGAGGTCTGGGGTGTCAGGCATCTCATCTAGTGTCTGGCACATACAGATGAACCTAGCTGGAAGCCCTGCCATGGCCAAGCCATATCCCATTAAAATCCTTCAGTGGTTCCCCACTACATATAATTAGCTCAGCACTCAAGGTCCTTTTTCCATCTGCCCCGACCCACTTTTTTCTAAACTTTATCTCCAACTACTCCTTTCCATCTTCAAACATATCCTGCTTTAATCTGGAGTCAGACTATTCCAGGTTCAAGTTTGCTTTCTAGTACTTGTGGGCACACTTGAGTAAAGTTATTTAAATTCTCCAGGCCTTGGTTTTCTTAGCGGGACAAAGGCCGCTGTGAAGATTACACGGGATGACATGGGGGAAGCCAAGTGCCAGCACACTATGAGAACTCAACAGACGGCGGTCCCTCTTGTTTCCTCTTCTCCAGGAGGGCTCTTGTTTTGGTGCCCAGTACAGGCAGTTCCCTCTGCCTACAACACCTCCTGCTCTGCACAGCCAAACCAGTCCTTCAAGGCTCAACTCAAAAGTCACCTTCACCATGGGGGTGTACCTGAAGCCCACCCATCTAACTCTATCTCTTTTCCTCCTCAATAACTGAAGCATATTTACTCACGCTAATCAACTCTGAACAGAAACCCTGGTGGCGTAGTGGTTCAGTGACAGCAGTTCAAATCCACCAGGCGCTCCTTGGAAACTCTACAGGGCAGTTCTACTCTGACCTATAGGGTTGCTATGAGTCACCACTGACTTGTTGGCAGTGGCTTAATCAACTCTGCAGAAACTGGTATGTTCTTGGTAAGTTCCTGTGTATATGCCCCATGTCCTCTACTTGACTGACAACATCTAGAGGTACGTCTTGCATCTGGTTCATCCTTGTGTCTTCCACATGGTCCTGTATATGGCAAAAACTCAGTAAATATTTGCTGCCGTCCAGTCAATTCTAACTCATAGCGACCCTACAAGACAGAGTAGAACTGCCTCATGAGAGTTTCCAAGGAGTGTCTGGTGGATTCGAACCACCAACCTCACGGTCAGCAGATGTAGCACTTATCCACGACGGAGAGAAAGAACAAACCTCTGGAGGAAAGGCAAGAGGAAGTTCCAGGTTTTGAAGAATAAGGAACCACCACTGTAGTCTAACTGAGCCAGAGGACAGAGATGAATTTGTCCTGGGACACAGTGAAAAAGCTTTTTTCTTTCCCCTAGAGGAGCACTCAAGCCAAACTATACAAAGTGAAGGCCTCAGCCTTTGGTCTACTACAAATGAAGATGGCTGCAGCTCCCAAACTAAAGCTATGCCATCTTAGACAAGTAAATCCCACTGCGTCACGGTACAAATGGTCCACAAAGCTTCAATCCTGAGGGAAGAGGGACTTTTGTATATCATGTGCTTTGAAAATTACATCTTTGATCCCAAGAGGCTATTCTAAACTTCTAGCTAGGCCTGTCTGCTTAGCAGTTCACTTCTTAAAAACATGTGTTGGTAGCAAGTACAGCTGCATTCTTAATCACTTACACCCCACAACCAACTATAGATAGCTTGAGGAGGTCTGCCATATGCCAAATTCTTCTTTTAAATAAGAACACAAAAACCGTTCATGCATGAAAAACTCAGTCATGGCCAAAACAAAAGGCAAAAGTAAGAAGATGTGAACTTTCTTCCTTGTTTTGAATGAAATACTGAAGTTGAAGATTTTCAATAGAGAAACTGACACATTGTGTTTCTGGGCTTTCCATCCAACAGGCTGACGGGATCTACCTGGCCTGGGCAACTGCGACTCCATGCCTAATACTTACTCACGAATAACCCGAAAATGACTCAGGCCTGTCAGAAACCAGCCAGAGACAACACCACACAAGAAACCCAAACCTCACCGTCATCATCCTGGAAAAAACATCAGTATTAACTAGAGAGGGTTGCAGCTTAGGATACAGTAGTCACTGCCTTTTTACCTAAGTCCTACCCATTTCTCAAGGCAAACTTCTAAACCAAGACAACCCTCCCTCCTCCAGCATGAAATCCCTACAACCACCCATACCTCGTTTCTTTATTTGCACCCTTTACAAGATAAGGTGTAATGATACGCTCACAGATTCTGGCCTTCCTGAATACGGGAACCCCACCCTGGACTTCTTTAGACACACCTCCTCCTCCCAAACACCTGATGGGGCTGCTGTCAGCACAGCACGGGGTACATACACGTGAATACTTCCCTCTTCCAACCCCCGACATTTGCTAGCTTAATGGGATTTCATTCTTTTATATCACTGTTGCTGTGTGCTGCTGAGCAGATTCCATCTCATAGCAACCCTAGAAGACACAGCAGAACTGCCCCACATTTTCCTAGGCTGTAATCTTTACAGAGGCAGATCACCAGGGTTTTTCTCCTATGGAGATCTCCTGGTCAGCAGCCACACACTGAATGAATCACTGTGCCAATCTGGGCTCCTTTATGTCACCCTACTCCCTCCATACAATCTTCCTCCCCAATCCTTCCAAAATAGTTGTGTGACATTTCTGATTAAATCAAGAGTTGGTGATAGACTGTTTTGATCATATAAACATTAAGAACTGGTCTCGTAATATGGTCTATGGCTATATTTTCTTTCTTGTAATGTTTTGGGTTTTCCTACATTGAAAATGACCCCTTCCTGTTTTTACTTGTTTCTGTAAATGCTTCATTCACAAACTGGGCCAGGGTTGAACACCATTGTCTCACCAGGATCAAAAGCCATCAGTGCCATCGTTTCTGGAGCCCCTGTCCTTCACTCTGTTTAGACCACCTGCTCGGGGGGTCAAGATGCTGGGCCGTCTTCCCGTCACCTTGCGCCTGTGTTGGACTGTGTTTCTGAATGCCATGGAGTTCTCTCTCCCCTGCTTTGATGGAATGCTTTGCTTTCATTCTCCATTTTTGTTAAATGCTGTGCCCAGAACTCCAGCCTTCAGGATTCTGTTGCAAAAACCTCCACCTGGCCCTGCGTACTACCCACCCAGCAGGCAGCCCAGATTCAGCTTTGTCTGCTCTGCTCACTCAGTCAGTGTCTGCACGCTGCCTTCTGCCCTCCAAAAATCTGGTTGCTGTCTCTCAGGGAGGTTTTTGGGTTTATATTCTTTTTATTCCTTTACTGTCATTTTATTAGAGTTTGGGAGGAAGCAGAGATAGACATGTTTGTTCAGTTTACTATGTTTTACCAGAAGTCAAAGACCGAATGTTTACAAGGGCTAGTACGATGTCTTCTACCTTTTTTTTTCCTTTGAGCACCACATTGTGAGAACTCAAGAAGTATTTGAACCTCAAGTGATGGTCCAGGGGCCTCGGGGTTCCCCTGGGAGCATGGTCCTGGGACCTGACGCTGCCCCTGTCCATAAATTATAATGGAGGTCAACTCTTCAGACAGGAATGGATTGGACTTGGCGACTCTAGAGTGACCATATCGTGTGTGCACTTTGTGGTTCTAGGCATCTATATGATGTTGTCATGCTGACCTCTTACTGGAGGCGGGGGAGAGGGTGGAGAGGAGGGCATAGGAGATTGTTATTAGGGGGATATGACATCTATAGAATGGAGAGAAAGAGTGTGCTGTCACTGGGCAGGGAGAGCAGCGGGAGCTGCACATAGGTGGGCACGCAAATTTACATGGAAACGTACATTTTCACTCAATTATAATAAAAAAATAAAGTGTTTGACAATTTACCAGCTGCTCAGAATCTGCGTTAATGAAACTAACAATTCAGGCTACTCACAGAATTATAAATTGCACAGCAATCAGAGTACTGAATCATATATCCGTTCACTGTTTTTAGGTAAATTCAAAGCATGTGGTTTTCACAGAACCTCTTGGATATCACCAGGAAAACCAGGTGCCTTGGGCAAGTCCACAGGAAATCCAGAGACCCTGGTGCATAGTGAATAGCTATAGCTGCTAACCAAAAAGTGGGCGGTTCAAATCTACCAGGCGCTCTTTGGAAACTGTCCTAGAGGGTCGCTGTGAGTCCGAACTGCTGTGATAGCCACTGCTGTGGTACAGGTATAGCTGCAAGGCCTCACCGGGCATACCCTGGCTGAACAACATTCTCTCACTAGGATCAAAAACATCAGTGCCATCCTTTCTGGGACCCCTGTCCTCCACACCGTCCAGACCAGCTGCTCAGCGTGTCACAATGCCAGGGGGTCCTGCCTTCACCTCACACCTGTGTTGGACCACGTTTCTGAATGACACTGAGTTTTCTCTCCCCCTTGCTTTGATGGAATGCTTTGCTTTCACTCTGTTTTGTTTAGTGCTGTACCCAGAACCCCAACCTTCAGGATTCGGTAGCAAAAACCTCCCCACCTGTTGTTCTCCACAGGAACCACAACCTCTAGGAACTACACATTTATTATCTTAATTTTTGCCCCAACAGTAGGAAATAAATAATAAGGCTGGTAGAATTCTAAAGTGCTTTGCATTCCAGATAAAGTCACTCATTTATTCAACAAATACTTAAGATTCTACCACCTTCAAGTGTTTTCTGGGTACATACTGGAAAGTCAGGGGGTGGAGTGGTTAAGAGCTTGGCTGCTCATCGAAACACCAGCAGGCCAAGTCCACCAGGCATTCCTGAGAAACTCCATGGTGCAGTTCCACTCTGTCCTATATGGTGGCTATGAGTCAGAATTGACTCAATGGTGGTGTTTTTGTTTTCTTTTTTTAAAGTACACTCTAGTAAAAAGACTGGAGGTTCCTGTTCACACAGAGACAGACCGTGAACTTACATACCAACAAACAGCGATTAAGCAATATCCAGCAAATAAAAAGATGGATGATGCAACAGGGAGGCACTGCCTAGGGTCACAGAAGGTGTCCCTAAGGGGCTGACATTTAAACTCAAATACCATTATCAAGAAAGAGCAGGTGACGGGGAGAGTAGGAGGAACGGCATTCCAGTGGGAGGGAACGGCCAATGCAGAGGGCCTGGGGCAAGAGTGAGCCTGCCTGGCTCACAGAAGAGATGGTATGAGAGCAGGGCGTGAGAGACACAGGCCTGGATGCGGTTCCAAGGGGTTGATACATCAGGGTCAGGGGTCTGCATTCCATTCCGAGTCCAATGGGAAACTGCTGGAAGGTTTTAAGCAGGGATAAACATAAAGCAATATGGTTTCTATAAAGAGTATTTCACTGTTCTGCAGAAAACATTTTACAGAGGGGCAAGGTCAGTGGTTCAAACCTACCCAGAGGCTTCATGAAAGCAAAACCAGCTTCTGTAAAGATTATGACCAAGAAAACTCCATGGAGCAGCTCTCCTCTGTCACATGGGACTGTTGTGGGTCAAAATTAACTTGATGGGGCCCAAGACCAAAGACTGAAGCAGACAGAGAGGCTGACAGCAGTGACTCAGATCGGCGATGACAGCAACTTGGCCACTGAGGATAGATGCTGAGAAAAAAGGCCAATCTGGACTGTGCGGGAGGTCCTTGTTGATGGATCAGATGTGGACAGGCAGTGCAGGAAAGCGGGATCAAGGAGACTACATGATTTGGGATCTGGACCACTAAGTGAATGTTGGTGTCACTTGTCAAGACAGGGAAATCTGGGCAAGCAGAGTGCGTCAGAAGTTCTCTCTGAGACCTTCTAGTCGCCTGTTAAGACATCCAGATGGCAATACAACTCCAATCTGGAGTGTTGGGAGAGATCGTGCAAAAGAAATCAAGTTGTGAGTTTACCTGTACACAGACAGTATTACAGCCACGGAACCGGACATGACCACTCAGGCAGGCTGGTAGAGGGAGCAGAAGGGAGCAGGTCGCAGCCCTGGCTGCACCAGTGCCTGAAGTGCAGAAGCCTGCAGCGAGCTCACAGTGGCTCCTACAAGAGTGCACCCCAGAATCACTGCATCTTAAGTCACTGCACCATCTTTAAAACACACGAGGCGCTGAACCCACAGCTACCTTATTGCCTGAATTAAACTAATACAATTACACAAAGTGGCTGCATCTGAAGATAATTCAGACATTATTAAAATCAACAGGCAGAGAACAGACACTCCAAGAATCACAATTAAGATTCTTATTTTGCAAGACTACATACTGTCTGCTTTGGTATTAACCAAAAAAGGGGTGAGACAACAATGAGCATACTAGGCTGAACTGAGAAATACCAATGAACTCACCACGTCCAGGGCATTCTACACTTCTGCCCAAGAATTCATTGGCACTGTGTATCATTTTAGACAATGCTTTACCCCAAAACATGTGCTTTATATTCACAGAAGCCAAATACGGGGCTCGACACTTCACTCAAGGTCCGAAGTAAACTCTAAAATGTCCATGCTCTCAGAGCTGCTGAAGAGAAGCTGACAGTAGTGAATTAACCACGCACAAACCAGACACTGGCCTTCCAAACGAAACAACTATTTCCAGAAGCGCTTCAGCTTAGAAAACTCAACACGCAGAAACAGATATGCTAGCCCTCTTTGGAACACAAGGACCCCCCAAATGCTAAAACTGAAGTCCTGTTACTCGAAAAGGATCTGAAGACCAGTAACAGCAGCAGCAAGTGAAAATTTGTGTGAAATGGAGTATCTCAGGCCCTCTACCTCTTCCTTCCTAGACCTGCTGCCTCAGAATGGTCATCTCAGCAAGACCAGCAGGTGACACCCACACACAGTCAAGCCTTGTCTAGAAGGCCTGGGCTTCATTTGGTTTGGTGGGCGCTGTGTTGGTCAGAGTCATAATCAAGAGAACACTACAATCAAAACTCGAATAACTGGTTTCCCCAAGTCAGGAAAAAGGAACATTCGTCCTAATTCATGCTCCTCTAATTGCTTTAAGAATTGTGCGCAGGGAGCTTGTCACATTAAATAAAGTTTAAATCTATAATCAGATATACTCAGCAACTTAATCACATGTGTCTTAGTGTACCGCACGGTAATTAGGTATACATACCAATATGGCATATACTACTTGTATATGACTAAACCACGTTGTTTTTTTAAAATGTCTCTCTTATTGTGACTTAATGGCTAACGAGTTTCACGGATGAGTTTTCTCAGGAGCATGTGTTAAGTGAATGCAGATACTCATTCACACTGTACCTTAGTCACTGACCCAGCAGACAGTTAGCAAACAAAAACAACCCAAACACCTGTTGCCGTTGAATTGATTCCCGACTCAGAGTAACCCTACAGGATGCAGCAGAACTGACCCAGACGGCTTCCAAGGAGCACCTGCCTGGTGGATTCGGCCTGCCAACCTTCTGGTTAGCAGACAACCTTTTGGTTAGCAGCTGCAGCACTTAACACTACATCACCAGGGTTTTCTGCAGATACCTACCGAGCACATATCTTGTGAGGGACTAAACACAAAGCGATGAAGGAAACAGGACCAAAGCTCTGCCCTCAGGGAACCAAGCCTTATAAGTACAGCCAGGTTGGGCCTGGAGTCTCTAGGACAGGAGCTGAGTTATCAACAGACCCACAGGTTTGAGACACAAGACCAGGGAGAAGCCACAGAGCAGGCTGGCGGGTCTACAAAAGCTACGTGGTCTTTTCTTACAAACAAGGGCACAGCTGCAGCCTTCACATGCACCCCCTGCCCACAGCTGGCACAGATCACCCTTTCCCTTTTGCCAACCAAATCCCTCCCTCCCAACAAGTACACACCAGCGGACCAGAAAACCACGTCTGGACGATCCTCATTTGGCTCCTGGCACCTGCTCTTTTAACAGACCTTTCATTCCCTACTTCTGCCCCCCGTCTTGTGGCTGTCTTCAGTGGGGTAGGTTTTTCTTCTGCTGCTGCTGTAACTGTCGCTAGCTGCTGTCCCAGTGGTTCCTGACTCTCAGTAACCCCATCCCTGTGATCAGCTGCAGCATACTGCAGCATTGTGAGTCACAGGGTTTTCACTGGCTGATTTTCAGAAGTGGGTCTCCAGGCCTTTCTTCCTAGTCTGTTAGTCTGGAGGCTTCGCTGGAACCCATTCAGCATCAGAGCAACAAGCACGCCTTCACTGATGGACGTGTAGTGTACGCGCATGAGGTACACTGGCTGGGAACTGAACCAAAGTCTCCTACATGGAAGGTGAGACGTCTACAACCCAACCCTCACATGGGTTATAAACATGACTGGAAATGACAGTTCAAATGACGGTAGCATGTTTAATATTTACTGAGTACTTTCTTATGTGCCGGAAACCGTGGTGGTGTAGTGGTTAAGTACTACATCTGCTGACCACAAGGTTGGCAGTTTGAATCTAGCAGGTGCTCCCTAGAAACTCTATAGGGCAGTTCTACTCTGTCCTTTAGGGCTCCTATGAGTCAGAATCAACTCGCTGGCAATGGGTGGGGTTTTGGTTTCTTATGTGCAGTCATTATCTGAATGCACACTACTTAACTGTATATACTACAGGCTAGTTTTTCAGAAAAGTAGTAAGGCTCAGGTACTAGGGAACTGTCCTATGTCACAGGACTAACAAACGGCAGAATCAGGACTCAAACCACGTTCTTAGAGCAACTCTGCTTGGTAGAGTAGAAAACTGACATAAAACAGAGCAGCAGAGGAAGCAGTTTTCTTGGGAGTTACTGAAATGTCCTTTTCACCTTTTTTATCAGGCAAACAGCCGTTTACGATGGCCAGTTGCCATAAACCATCCTAAGATTTCTCTCAAGCTTAGATCTTACTTATTTCTGACCTCAAATATTCCAAGCCAAAATGTTTAATAGCCAGCCAGCCCGGTGCCGTCGAGTCGGATTTTTTCCCTCTCTCTGCATTACCTGTTAGGAATGTATGGCAGAGGAATGACTGTCCGAATGAGCAGGATCAGAACGCCCCCACTGAAACCCGTAACGCATACCTGAACTTAATGGGGCTTCCACACTCCCTGAAAATCCATCAGAACCGTGTGGCTCCCGAGAACACAAAGACTATTTTGTGGGAGTAATGTGTGCTGCAATCTTCTTTTCTGTGAGTACACCTCATTTTATAACAATGTTCAGACATTTGGTCTGAGCAAGTACAGTAATTACATTTCTCACTTTGAACTAATTTAAGCAGCTACATCTGAACTCTTCCATGAGCCTCTGGCTTCTCCGCCCACCTCCCCCACCCAGGCTGCTGGTGCTGGAGAAGGCCCCAGGCCACTTGGCTAAGTAACTGTACCCATTTCCTTCAAATACTCCCTCTACTCCCAAACAGTATGTCTCCTCTGTGTTGACCGCTCTGCACACAGCATTCATTCAGATGGGCCCCAAGAAAAGAGGGAAAAAAACCAACCAGGCCACCAGACTCTTGAACTACCCTGTGCTGAGTGGCCCTGTGCTTAACTCGCCAGGCCTTGATGCCCTCCTCTGTAAAATGGTACTTCAGGCCTAAAACTTGTTTATAGATGCTCCTTCAGGCCTGTAACTTGTTCACGGACATGCCTTCAGGCTGACAATGTTATTCTGAGGGGAGAAGAGAAAAGCACCTCAAGGGGGTAGGTCTTTCAGAGCAGGGCAAAATGCCACAACTACAGAGACTATCCCAGAGTCAGAAAATCTTACAGCCTGGGTCCCACAAAGAAAATGCTGAGATTTCCTAATATTCTTCACCCAAACCTACCAACCACAGACCTTCCAATTCTCTAACCTACTTGTTAAAATTCACTTGCCGTGGTGGTCAAGAACAATGACGCCAAGTGTTAAAAACACACAGCACCCCAAAACAAAAAAAGAGGGAGCTTAGTTTAGCTAGGTGTGACCCAGTATTTTATCTGCTCAAGTCTGTACACCTATGCTTGTCTCCAGGGCTGCATGGAGCTTTTGGAAAGACAGTGAGAAGCGAGCTGGCTGGTTGTGAAATCAAGTTGGTAATTATACCCTTTGTGTACCACACCTAAGACGCCCCAACACTTTCTCTTTGTGGAGAGGTTTTTGTTTTGTATTTTTCTTTTTTGGGGGGCAGTGGGAGGGAGTGGGGCAGAGGGCTGAAAGCAGGTGGCAGTATACTTCAGAAGGTGTTGTTATTTCACTTTCTTTCTGCGTGGCCAGTCAGCCCAGCTTGCTGCCTGCCCATCAGAGACAGGTCAGAAAGAGTTAACATCGGTTTTCCTTTTCAGCCTTGCTGGGAGCTAACCTGTTCCGCCAGAATGGCCAGATAAAGGTAGTCGCCACTTCCTCAGAGATAAGATGCCCTGTTCCTGAGAGCTCAGAGCCAGGGGGCACCTGAGGGAGGGTGCCACACCAAGCCACCAGACCTGGCTCACAGGAGTTTCCGCTCTGTGTTACTGGGTATGACCCGGGACAGTGGAAAGCTTAGTCTCTTTCTGAAATAGGGCATTCAGCTTTTTTATTCCTGGATCAACTGAAATAGGGCATTTGGCTCTTTTATTCCTTGACGAACAGTCCTGTGACAGTCAGTCTTTGAACTCGCAGCTAACAGGAACTCAACTGAAAAAGACTCCCAAATCACAGTATCATCTTAAGAAGGACTTGCCATGGCTACAGATCTCTGCAGGAGAGCGGGACCGGCGAGGGCAGCCGAGGCGGGCTAAGACACCTACACCTGCATTCAAGGAAAACAACATGTACAGTGAAACCTATCAAAAGACCATTTTTAGGGGCCTCTAGATTGTCCTTGTGATGTGAAGACTCAGTCTGAGGGGGCTCTAATCTGTTGCTGGTGACCACAGATGCAGGGGGGACGCTGCTGAGTCAAAGGCACAGCACGCCAATGTGCCTTTGTGCGCTAGCATGGGAGGGGGTGGTGCTGCCTATTAAAAGCCATCTGAGGATGAATCTTTGAGGACAGTAACTGTCATACCCTGTGCCCCCACTCACATGCTTCGCAAGTCTAGATTTTGGTGTCTGATTTGTGTCCATCACAAGGTTAGCTGTATTTATTCTCACTGGCTGGGTCATGCTGTCCTTTTACCTGTGAAGACACTGTATCTACTCAAGCTTCATCCTGTGTAAACACAAGGGAGGCAGAGTCAGCAAGGTAGAGCACAGGGAACCTCCCCAAAACTCCATTTCAAGGACAGCTTTTCCTTTAGCTCTTGAGTGAGTCTTAAAATACTACTAACCTAAGAAAGGTGTAATTTTATTTTCTAGAACATACTATGGCTGGACATGGATGGTGGGAGGGAAGCAGGAAAGGATAGAGGGAGGGACAGGAGGAAGAGGAGGGAGGAAGAGATGCGGGGATATGGGGAGGGAGGGAACAAGGCAGGGAGGGGAGAAAGGTAGGAAGGCAGGTAACACATACATACATGAGCTGGGCAAGGAAGCTAGAGGGCTGAAATCAAAGTCACCGTCACCAATTCGATTCTGATTCACAGCGACCCTACAGCATACCTAAAGAACAGAGTGGAACTGCCCCTACAGAGTTTCCAAAGAGTGCCTGCTGGATTTGAACTGCCAACCTTTTAGTTAGCAGATGTAGCTCTTAACCATCATGCAATCAGCATTTCCGGACGTCTAAAGGGGGCAGAAAAAATGACTTCTATGCGACTTACCTATGGGATAAGTCCCCAATAAAGCACCAGCATGGGCCATGCCGTCACTTCTCCTTTTGTCATGTTTCTTTCCCAGAGCACCCTTTGATACCCTGACCACTAGCCACTGCTGTCAAGTCAATTCTGACTCATGGCAACCCTATAGGTCAGAGCAGATCTGCTCCCATAGATTCCAAGGAGCACCTGGCAGACTCACACTGCCAACCTTTAGGTTAGCAGATGCATCACTCATCTATTGTGTCACCAGGATTTCCAGGTCTGGTACCCTGCACAGCATCAAATCCTTGGTACAATCTGGAAGAATCTTTGTATTCAATGAACCAAACAGAGAAGGAGCTCTAGATCCTCTTCCTGCCTTCACTTGGCCAGCCAGTATCTTGCAATCTGTTTGCAGCTCCAGATAGTTCCTTTCAAAACTTGTCTCATGGGCCCTGCCCTTTTTTGGATGGTTCTACCTTCAAAGCTGCTCATCAAATAAGCAAAATTCTGTTCTTTTGTCTAGACACCAGGCCCCTCCATGAGGCATTAAGTTGAAGCTGCTTCCCCAGAGATCAGTTACATCCATCTGGCATTATAAAGAGAGTTTAGAGTGTGTGTGTGTGTGTGTGTGCGCGCGCGCGCACACGCGCGCGTGTGCGTTTGCTGCCATAGAGTCAGCCCACCAACTCATGGTAACCACATGCACAGTGGCATAGAATACTGCCCGGTCCTGTGTCACTTCCAGGATCAGTTGCAGATCAGACCATTCTGATTCACAGGATTTTCATGGTTGACTTTTGGAAGTAGGTCACCAGGCCTTTCTTCCTAGTCCATCACAGCCTGGAAGCTCCACTGAGAACTGGTCAGCATCAGAGCAACAAACAAGCCTTCATCAACAGACAGGTCACTGGCCTGTGCAACGGCCAGGAATTGAACCTGAGTCTCTGCATGGAAGGTGAAGAGTTCTAACACTGAACCACCATTGCTCTGCGACATATATTCAAACCAAAAAACAAATTCATTCCATGAGTCAATTCCAGGGCTGTCTAACACATTATCAGGTACCTTCAGTATGCCAGCTGCAACACAGCAGGCTCTTGTGCCCTGTGTCTAATTTAACGCTCTCAAGCCTCATATTACTGGTTCTACTTCACAGATAAGAGACTGAGTATGGGCAGATAAATATGTAAGGTAAGAGGCAGAGTCAAATAACTCAGCTTCTCCGTTTCCAAGGCCAAGACTCTTTTACAATGCCAGCTGCTATTCCCCTAGGAATTCCTTGACGATCTCTCCTTTGAATTGGGCATAGAGCTCCAGGAAATGCTCTGACCGGAAGTCACTTCTCGGACACACACTCGTTTTTATCCTCCACACTAGTCCTCCAATGCTGATCTACAGGACCCCAGTCCTCAGCCTTAAGAATTGGTCACAGGGGTTAAAAGGATTTTTTAAGTCCTTCTTCGGCTCATGAGGACCTTGGCAGCACAGTGGTTACGCACTCAGCTGCTAACCAAAAGGCCAGCACTCTGAACCCACTAGCTGTTTGCTCTAAGGGAGACAGATGTGGCAGTTTGCTCCTGTAGAGAGGACATCCTTGGAAACCCTGTGGGGACATTCTGCTGCGTCCAGCGGGGTCACCATGAGTCACAATTAACTCCATGGCAACATGTATTTTTTTCTTTTCCTTCATCCCATAAACATTGCCCTAAAACAGGCTTTCCTCCTAACCCCTATCCTTTCAGCCATACCTTATGGAGGACCACAATTAACAGCAGAATTCTCAAAGACTGTCATATCATTTTATGGAGTAGCTCCTCCTTGACCTTGACCCTATGCACATACAGCATCAACTTAAAATAACAGCCTGAAAATTGAGTACCACAGTCCCTTCTTCTGAGCACAGTGAGGCTTTGATAAACCCCAAAAAGCAAACCCATTGCTGTGGGGTGGATTCCTACACATGGCGACCCTATAGGACAGATCAGAACTGTCCCATAGGGTTTCCAATGCCATAAATCTTTACAGGAGCATACTGCTTCAGCTCCCTCCCAGAGTGACTAGTGGGTCTGAACCACCGACCTTTCAGTTGGCATCTGAGTATTCAACCACCGTACCACCAGAGCACCTTGAGGCTTTACAGGCTCAGGTTCCGGTAATTCACCTGGTCACCCAGCTAAGCAGCAGCAGGGTAGAGTTCACATGCTGGTCTCAGTCTAGGGCTGTGCCATCCAGTATGGCGGCCAATAGCCACATGTGGCTACTGAGCACGTTAACTGTGGCTGGCCTGAGATGTGGTGCGCTGTAAGCATTAACGTTCACACTGGATGTCAAAGGTGGTGTAATTAATACAAGAATAAAGAATGTCTTATTAATAGCTTGAAAGTATTGATTTGTTGAAAAGAGTCTCTGATGGAGTGGGATTTGAAATGTAGGGTGCAGAACTTGAACTCTAGTAAAAAGACCAGATTTGCTGGTCTGATGGACTGGAGGATCCCCCAGAAGACATGATCTTCAGATTCTGTTAGCCCAGAAATGAAACCATGCCTGAAGCCGACTACTCAGACAAAAACTGAACTGGTCTATAAGGTGTAAAATGGTACTGGTGAAGAGCGTGCTTCTTGGCTCATGTAGACAGTGGAGATTAACTGGGGCAGCTCCTGTCCACAGGTGAGATGAGAAGGCAGAGTGGGGACAGGAGTTGGTTGAATGGACACAAGAAATATGGGTAGAGGAGAGGAGTGTGCTGTCACAATATGGGGAGAGAGGTAGGGCCACATAACAAAGTATGCATTAGTTTTTAAATAGCCAAAACAAGAAAACTCTCAAATTGTAAACTTTCACTTAAAACACAATGAAAAAATGAAGTACTGATTTGTTGAAACAGTAATTTTTTAAATGCACTGGGTTAATATAACACAATTTTATGTATTTCTGTTATTTATTTATTTTTTATGTAGCTAAGAGGACATTTAAAATGACCTATGTGGCCCACACTCACTTCCTACTGGGCAGCACCGGTCTAATCCCACGGTCCGTGGCAAGAAGCCCTACTGCCTACTTATAAAAAAATCCACTGCCTTACAGTCGATTGCATCTACTACTAACAATACAAAAAAAGAAACGACAAATCCAGCTGCCATCAAGCTGACTGACTCACGATGACCCCTTGTGTGTGAGAGCAAACGTAATAAGCCCCACCGAGTTTCCAACAACAGGTTCTGCAGGAGTAGATTGCCAGGCCTTCCTTCCAAGGTACCTCCACCCTCCAACCTCTCAGCTAGCAGCTGAGCTCCCCAACCATCTGCCCCACCCAGGGGTTCCTATAATAGCTCTTAGCAATTATACCTTGTACACTATTTTAGAAAGATCAGTTATGGTTATTGTCTGACCTCTAGTAACAAGAATGGTGCTTCCTGATGAAGACTTCAACAATTTTAAAAGGCAGAAAAACAAAGCTGAACTTCTAGTGCCAAAGAACCTGTCAGTAGTCTGCAGGGCGCTGCCTGTCCTGGCCTGTTCCTGGCAGCTGACTGTACCTCCTTTTGGAATCACTACTTTGTGCTCACCATCCTTGTTCTTAGTCTCACATCAAGATCAAAGAGAATCGAGCTTTTCTCCATGTGTGAGGTTGTTAGAGGTGAGAAGTTAGGTTGAAAGACGCAAGAGAGTGCAGATGACGAGTCAGGTCTAAAGTGAGACCCCCCCAAGGAGCCTTTGGGACGGCCATATTTGTCCTCTGGGAGTGGTTCTCCGCACAGGGCACTGGTGCGGGTTCTGAAAGTGGGTCTGTGGCAGCACAGGACAATGCCAGCATGCTTCTCTACAGTAAACCCATCGCAGAGGCCTAACCCTGAGGTGTAGTTCTCGTACAGTTTTCAGCTTCTGTGTTAAAGTAATCCTGATCAGGAGCCGGTGGGCGAGTGTCACTGCTAACCAAAAGGCCAGATGTGACAAACCACTAGCCAAGCCTTGAAAAGCCTCAGGGGCAGTTTTCCTCTGTCCTCCAGGGTCCTTCGAGTCCAGCTTAACAGGTCATATCTGGCAGCCACAGGGGCCACCGTTTTGCAACTGAATGCTTTCCACAGGCCGGGCACTGTGCCGAGCAGCAGACCTACACCAGTCACCTCACTGAACCCTCAAGCTATCCTTTAAGGACCTACTCTCTGCAAATGGAGAAATCAACAGCTCTGGGCCCAGACAAGACTTGATTCAACAGCAGGCTCCGGAAAGCCTCACAAAGGGAAGGGTCTCCTTTCCTTTCTTCCCTAACAGCCTATGGAATAACAGTGCCCTGTACATGTCCCTGGGTGCACTTATAGGGGGAGGGAGAGTCAGTCAACTCCAAAAGTGCTCACATAGTATCATTTAATAGTTCCTTAAATTACATGCTTTCAAGCTGCACGCCCACACGATGACACGACAAATGGTACTTCTACCTGTGTGCCTGTAATGGGCCACACATGCATAGGTTATGTGAAGTAACTGGCTTGAAGGGACTTGTAAAACTAAGCTACAACAGGGGACAGACATTAAGGATGGAATGTTGGTTTGAACAGCTCACTTCCTGGCCTTAATTGGCTTCCATCTTAAGTGTTAATTGCCTAGGAGTTAAGTACCTTCAGGCACAAAGAGGAAGGCTGACCTTTGGAGCTCCTGTGACTTGCTGGGTAAATATGTCTTTATGGACTTCATAAAATGCAGATTATGTAAACACATACTCAGGAACTATTAAAAGCATTGGGTGGCCAGAGTAACAATGCACAGAGGTGGCCTTTGAGATCTGTGAGTACTCATTCAGTGCTTAGATATTTAAATAAGCGAACATCAAGGATGTAATTACCATTTAGGAAGTGGATTTCAAACACTAGTTTGCATGCTTTTCAAAAATGCCGATTCCCTGGGCCCCACACCAGAGAGGCTAACTGAGGAGAGGGCTGGGTGGGTCACGAACACCTGCATTTTAACAAGCCCTCCGTATTACTGATTCTCAGTAGGGGAACCAGGACCACATTTCAGAAAACAATTTTAATGCTGTAAGCAGCTCACTTACCTTCTCACCTGGCCTTTCCCACCCCCACCAAAGCAAACCACACAGAGAATGCAACATGCTGGAATCCTTCACTAACAAGGGAAGAGGTCCCCTGCAGCAGAAGGGATGTCCCTTCCCCATTCCTGCTCCTTTTGACACCCACAGCCAGGAAGAGGTCAGGCAGTGCTCCGGCAGACAACAGGAGGGCCTTCTTTTTGCCCACTTCTCTCAAGGGGAAAGACGTCTGCTTGTCTAAAACCCACAGAAGCCAACGATGACTAACACATCCATTAGAAAGAAAATCAATGCCACAGGTTCAGCATGAGTGGCCCTGGGAACAGCATTTTCTGTGCATACAGCCTGATGCTTCCACCACTGACCGCGCCCCAAGCGTCATCCTAGACTGTGGAAAGAGAGGCAATATCCAGGGTGTGTAAGAGTCAGTCTAGCTGTAGGTCCCCATTTCAGGAGACATACAGTCACATTCACCCACCGATGAAGACACCAGGACAGTGTCTGGCCAGCAGAAGAAAAGGGGAGGGGTTCACCTTCATGTCTCTGAAGGACAGTCAGGACAACAGAGAACTGGTTTGTTGCTACTGCAGAGGACAGTGGGGCTACATAAGAACTCAACTGACAATGACAGCTGCACACCCAAGACACTAGACACCTGCAAGCTGGACATTCTTTATCACCAAGTGTCAGAAAACTCAATCATCCAGCGTGGTACAACAGGTCACTCACTCCCTTCATTTGTAGAATCTTCAGATCTTGTGTTTTAATTCCTTGGGGGGGGGGGGGCTGTGTGCTTGAAAAAAATGTGTCCCTGAGCACAGATCACCGTATCCAAAGCTTATTGGAGTGGTGCTCAAATTTAAGAGATAAGAACATCTGTGGTCTCCCCTATTCCTATACCCTTCTGGAAACACAGAACACCCAGTGAAGGGTCAAATGTAGTGATTCATGTATTTCCAAGCCCAGAAAGTAACAAATCCATAAAGTTATGAATGACATAACAAATCCATAAAGTTATGAATGAGTATAAACTTGCAACAATAAAGAATGAGCACTTTTTGGTTAAAGTACGTTAGTCTACTGAAAATTTCACAAAAGAAGTTATTAATATTACTACTCTGTCGATGTGCAACTCAGAACCACCTACAATCCCAATGTACACAGATACGCTATTAGTAAAGCTCCTTCAAGAGACAAACAGGACTTTAAAAATAAATCTAGCACGTTCACAGGCATGAGCTACAGCGCATATTCTTCTCATACATGTTTGTCTCAATGACAATGATTCTTAATTTCCCCTCCTACCGTGATAGACTGAATTGCACCCCCTTCCCCTCAAAAAAATGTATGTAGCAATTTGGCTAGCCCACGATTCCTGGTATTGCCTTGAGGCAATCTCTTGAGCCGTAACAGAAGCTAAAAGAGAGTAAAAAGCCAAAAATCAAACCCACTGCTGTCAAGTAATTCCAACTCATAGCAACCCCACAGGACACAACAGAACTCCCCCACACTTAGAGCTTGGTAGATTCGAACTGCTGACCTTTGGGTTAGCAGCTATAACACCTATACACTATGACACCCAGATTC
The DNA here is from genome assembly GCA_028571685.1 of Heterohyrax brucei. Lineage (NCBI taxonomy): Eukaryota > Metazoa > Chordata > Mammalia > Hyracoidea > Procaviidae > Heterohyrax > Heterohyrax brucei. Next base: position 47,412,046 of record CM053162.1, read on the forward strand.
CTGCAGGGAAGAGTAAGAGACCTCAAACTATCAGGAAAGAAGCAGTGCTGGGAGCAGAGCATATCTGGTTGGTCGTTTGGACCTGAGGTCCCTAGGCCGCAGAAACTCGCAGCCCAGGGGAAGACTGACGACAATGACTTTCCTCCAGAGCTAAGAGGGAAAGCCTTTCCCTGGAGCTGATGCCCTGAATTTGGACTCTTAGCCTACTGGACTGTGACAGAATAGAATTTCTTCAGAGCCATCCACTTGTGGTGCTCCTGTTACAGCAGCACTACATGACTATGGCACTCGGATTATGAATGCTCCCATCTTCAAACAGGGAAAAGCAGGAAAACCTAAATTGCTTCTTTAGTTTTTACATGTGCTTGGAAGTATTATACTTCTGAGTTTTTATCCCAAATGATTGATACCAGAGCTCTGTGGGCCTGACATGCTTTCCCAAGGCCATACTGGCTGGTTACAACTACGCTGGTCTCTATCTGGGAAGGATCCATCATTCAGGCCCCAGACTCAGCCCTGTTGTCAGCACTAATGCAGAGTTCATCAGAGTCTCAAGAAGTCCCAACCTGCCAGTCACCACACATCAGTATAGAAACAAAAACTAATTACTCAGTCAACTCAGAGAACCTGAAGGAGATACAGGAAGCTGGACGCCACCGGCTCACATTCAAAATGCATCTGCCTCAAACTTCTGTGATGGAAGCTTCTTGTAGGGTGGAGCAGAGAGGGGAGCACAGAGGACAGGGAGCAATCGATAGGAAGCTAAAACTCTACAAAAGCATTTGAAATAAGAGATTTGGTGTCTGGAGAGGATGGGGCAGACGGTTGTGCCCAGGAAACCATTTTTTTGCAGAGAAGCCTTTAAGTTCTTACGAAGTCAATAGCTAACTCTGCCCCATTTTTAAGTGTGCCCTTCACATTTTCTCCTTAGAAATTAAAACCATTTTTCAGCTTTTCCCACAATGGCATGCAGTGCCATGGGGTAGCAAGCTACAATCTTAAAACCTGGCAACAGTTTTTAGAAACATCTGTTTTAAGTCAATGAATTTTCATTTCTAGGCAGAAGTATATGATCCTACAGTGCTTTAAATTCAAGCAAATACCCACCACATGTTAGCAAATACTTGTCAAGAAATCAAATTCAAGGGACTGTTCTCACTTCTTGTAAAATAACTGGCCCCACTCCACCAAAACAAAACAATCCACCCCGACCCGCAAGACTCTATTTACTACTTTATTAAAATAGCTAAATTCATATCCTAAAGGCATCTATTTGTATTACAACACCAAAGAAAACTTCTGAAAAAAATTCATAGGACTTTTAAAGTTTGGGCCAAATCTTTCTTTTAAAACAATTTTTGACAGCTGTAGGTGACTTTTTCATGTGTGTTAGATTTTTTTTTTAAATGAATGATCTCTTGAATCAGTCAGTGTATTTTTATTGTCTCTCATGATCTCACTTTACATGTAACATCATTTTGATATTTTTCTCTGTAAGAAGTTCCTGAGTGTCACAGGTGGGTTGCATTCAACCTGAAGGTTAGTGGTTCAAGCCCATCCCACAGTACCACGGCAGAAAGGCCCGGCAATCTGCTTCTGTAAAAATTACAGCCAAGATAACCCTATACAACAGTTTTACTCTGTAACATATGAGGTCGCCGTGAATCAGAACTGACTCAATAGCAATAGTTTTCTGGGCTTTTTTTTTTTTTTTTTGGTTTTTCTGTGAGACATTGGTATCTAACTTAAAAAAAAATGGAAAGAGAGCAGATGAGAAGGCAGCAGCATTTCTCAGAACATTCATGTTTCCTGCTATGGATATAGGCCAGCTTTGAAACAACTTCTGGTGTGAGGGGCTAAAAATATGTTAATGGGCATCACGGGGATGAGAGGATCTTTCTACACAGCCCATGTTCCACGTTCCATACTGTCTAGCACGGAGGCAACCTTCTAGATTTGGTTGTTTCCTAAACCTTTGGCCAACGAGTCGATGCTGACTCACAATGACCCTACAGAACAAAGCAGAACTGCACCACAGTTTCTGCGGAGCAGTTGATAGATTTGAACTGACTACCTTTTGATTTGCAGCTGAGCTCTTAACCACTGCACTCGCCAGGGCTCTAAATACCTCTAAGTCCAAGGCATATTAGAATCTCCTGGACTTTTTTAATATCCATGCCAGGGACCCAGACACTTCTAATTCAATTGTCCCAGAGATGTGAAATCTGAGTGGAAAGACGGAAGCAAAGTGTGTGTCCCCAAAAGCATACTTAACCAAGCCCAGACATGTTCTGCTTCGGGGTCCCCTGTTATATAATAAGCTGTTCTTGTGTCAGATAGGTGGCAGAGAAACTTCCATTTCAGGCTGTAGATTAACTGCATGCTGCCAGGGGAAGGTGTCACCTGTCTAATTCTTGTCACGACTGTACTGCTCCATCCTGAACACGAGAAACATGGAAGAGGGAACTTCAGGTAAACCGTTTATCACCAAATAACCCTCACTGTCTGGATTATCCCAAAGCAACAGCACCTGGAGCCTGAAAAACAACCACAGAATCTTTAAGCTCACAAAGGACCCTTTTCTGGGTAAGAATGTCTGGCCAATGACGGATCTGCAACAAAGGGCAGGAGGTGGGAGTGGGGGAGAGACAGGACCAGATGTCCAACACAAAGAAACTTAAAAGAAAAATGGAAGTTTCCTATACAAGCCATGCCAATCTTGTTATACCAAGGGGGGGCCCTGATGGAAAAATAGTTTCAAGTAGGACTGCTGGGAAACAGATCAAGTCTCACGATGGCACAGGGGAGATGAGGCTGTCTCAGCCAGTCTGTTGAACAGGGATTCTGCAATAGTGTGGCTGGGTTTGGGGATTGTTTTCATTCTTTGCCAAGTCTGTGTCTACCTGTCCTTGGTCTAAAAACTTGATAGCTGTGTAATTCCTGAGAGAGGGTAATCCTGACTGTATCTGGAGTTAACCCGTAAGAGTGGCATGATAAAGACTTAAAGCAAAGAGCTACCATAAAAAATGCTCATTATATGACCAGCTGGTCAGCTCTCCTTCCCACCCTTTAGCTGAAACAGCACCTGCTGGCTTAGAAGTACATGCAGTTCTCAGACTAATGTGCCCAAACCGACACCCTTCCTGTCCTGGCATCCACCTACCCCCCAGGAGACCTGCATATCAAGTATTACTTCCTGCTGTCTATGACCACATTGCCTTGACAGTTACCATCAAAAGCAAACACATGGGGAGAACAGAAGGCGCTGGAGGAGGGGAGGAAGAGCAAGCATAGGTAATGTTTCATAAGCTTTTTCACTGGTGCCCCGGTGCAAAAACTGTTGCAAGTGACATTTCATCTGAGGGCTCATCTCTCTCCCAGGATGGCAAGCTAGACGGGGGACTCTCCTGTCACTAAAACTTGAAGCATGGAAGCCATGCCCCAAGACCATTCATTACCTGCCATCTGCAGGTAAGCCACACAGGAACGGGGTTTTAGGAAACCTTGTCTAACCCAACTTGGTACATGGTGTAACCAACGCTAGGAACCTGTGCAGTGTTGACAGTTTAGTGGCTATCTAACCCTCTACTGTCAAGTTGGGTCTGACTCATAGCAACCCTTGAGGTTAGAGCAGAACTGCCCCATAGAGTTTCCAAGGAGCACCTGGTGGATTTGAACTGCCAATCTTTTGGTTAGCTGATGTAGCAATCAACCCACTACACTATCTGGGTTTCCTGAGTGACCACACGGACCACCATTATCTGAATTGGTTAAGTTTTCACTATCTGAGGGTTCAACAACTGAACAACAATTGTCATGAAAGCTTAACCAAACACCCAAGCAGCATGGGAACCAAGTCTAACTAACATCTCCTTGAGACAGGCAAGGTGTGTGACTTCAGGTTAAGTCACTCAATCTCTGGATACTGCTTTTTTTTTTTTTTGTTAACATTTTATCAGTGTTTAAGTGAAAGTTTACAGAACAAATAAGTTTCCCGTTCAATAATATATATACAGCTTGTTCCCTGACAGTGGCTGCGAACCCCTGAATGTGTCAGCACTCTCCCTCGTTTCTCCCTGGGTTCCCAGTGACCACTCACCCAGCTGTCTGGCCCCTATCATCATTCTGAACTTTGCTTTTGGGCAAATGCTGCCCTTAGGTGTCATACCGTTGACTGTTCTGAGGTGGACACTCCTCACTGGTGTTACTGTTCATTTTATGGGCCTGTTACTTGTTGTGGGGCTCTAATACGGTCTCGGGGAGTGACTTCTGTTCCAAGTATGAAGAGTGTGTAAGAGCCACAGTCCTGGGTTTCCACTAGGCACTGCTGAGTCTGAATTTTGTTCTTCATGACCTACTGTGTGGTCCCAGTCAGGGTGGGTTGTTGGTAGTGTTATAAGGGGCTATCAAGTTCTTCTGGTCTCAGGCTAATGCACACTGTAATTTCTTTACATGTAGAAGGGGAGAGCTCAACTAGTATTTTCCTAAAATCTTTTCCTGTTCTAAAATCTTACAATCAAGTTGCAAACCACTTTATTCTGTTAAGAAAGAGCAATGCATTACCGCTTCATTTAGGACACCCTGAATGGACAAGTGCCGTGTGTTTCTGCGGGAGTCACAATATGACAGATATCCTGAAACAATAGTACTAGAGACAGACAAACCTTGCTTGGATTAGTTCTAGACCGTGAATTTGACTTCCAGAACACATTGGTTAATTTTGTTCTCAAGGTCACAGGCCCCTGACCATCTTCCAGCACACCAGCAACTCCTCTGGAACAAAGGTTTCTGTAGAAATGCCCACTGCAGTTAATTAATCCCCAAGATAAAAGTCCTGTCCACACATATCACAGCCACACTTGTTAGTGGTCTTCCTGATACAGCCTACTCTGTAGCTACCACCTAATCTATTTTTTTTAAAAAACTGTGCTTCAGGTGGAAGTTCATAGCTCCAGTTCATTCCTCATACAAAAAGTTATACATATATTATTGTGACCCTAGTTGCAATCCCCATGTGACAGCATACTCTGGCTTCCCACCCCACAATTCCTGTGTCCACTTATCCAGCTCCTCTCCCTTTCTGTCCTCTCATCTTGGCCTTGGACAGGAGCTGCCCAGTTAGTCTCACACTATCTATCCAAACTAAGAAGTGTATTCTCCATGTATATTAGTTTATGTTTTATAGTCCAGCCTAATCTTCATCTCAAGAGTTAATTCTGGGTTAACAGGGAGTCCAGGGGACCCAGTCTGATTTTCCTAGTGTATCACCTCATCATCTTTTTGCTTCAGAACCTTAAACAGCATCAGGACCTGCTGACTGAGGATTTAATTTGCTGTATACACTTTCATCTAAAACACAATAATGAATTGGGGGCGGGGAGGGGGGAAATACTGGGCTCAAGAAAAAAACCTTAAATAACTCTCTTTCTAAAGAACAAAAGTCAAATACCCAATACAGTCACAGGACACTCATTATCCTCCCAAATTTCGTTCTCTAAGTTCCCTCAACCATAAACTTGGTGCTGGACTCTGCCTTGAAAAGGTGCCGCCGTCCACATCCTGCCGAGGCTCAGCTCACCCCCTCGCTCCCAAATATCCCTCTCTAACCTTCATCTGAGACCTCTGAAATTTAACTCTCGTCCCATTTTGCTAAATGTGAACTCTCCCCTGGCTGGTGTAGCAATGGGTATTTTAACTTATTCTCTGTTATTTTTCTCTATTTTTAATAAAGGATACATTTATAAACAGGAATAAAAGTTCTTTAAAAAAAACAAAAGATGAACTCTGTGCAATACTGGGACCTGCTTACTAGATCATCTGTAGTGAACAAGCTCACATTTTCTTACCACATCAAAGATTCTGGTTCTAGCTCTGGCTAGCAGCTGTCTTTCTCCCAAACTCACAGCACTTTTCCTACAGAATCAAAGTCTGTTTTCACATGTACAGTCCCTGACAGAAGTGGTTGACCCAGCAGGCTAGGTAAGCACAGACTTACCTATGCTTATGTACTAATCTCTTACAAAACCCCTCTGACACTGTTCACTATGTGACACTTCAAATGAACTCTGAGCAGTGATTTCCAACTTTCCAAGTACAAAGATTCAAAGGGAAAAAAGGCAGGGCCCCCTCCCCCAGAAACTGTGGTGGTGTTTCTCAATAATTGTGAATTGACAAAAATACACAACAAAACATCTACTGTCAATTCAACAGCATTTTAATAAACTCATATTTTGTTAATCTATAAATGCAACAAGGTACACTGAGAGAATACTACATGTATTTGGGTGGGTGCATTGTTCACAAACAATACTTGATAGTGGATGTGGGTTCCCAGCCACTTGTTTGGGAACCACTGGGTGGTGACATCATTTCAAGTCATGATGATGAGGTACTTAATTGCTGGGGAGGGTCCCTAAGTCTCTTATCCACCTTCCTCTGAAAGAAAAATACTAACAGGGTATGGGAACCCTGATGGTACAGGGGGTTAAGCGCTACACCTGCTAACCAAAAGGCAGTCAGTTCAAATCCACCAGGCGCTCTTTGGAAAATCGATGGGGCAGTTCTACTCTGACCTCTAGGGTCACTATGACTTGTACCCTACTGAACAGCATTTGTTGTTGTTGTTGTTTTTAAAGAAAGCATAACTAGAGAGGGTCTACAGTCGGCTCAACCGACATCTCCCAGTGCATCCACCTCCATGTTGGAACTGTCACCACCAGGGAGTTAGTATTTTTAGTACTTCTTTTATGCAGGAAAAAACAGGGTGTCTCTAACTTCCATCTTCTGGCCTATTCTTGGCTTTCCTAGCAATGCGGCCTCAGGTAGTACACTACCTTCCAATTCATATTCCAGTCTCTTCCTCATCTTTCACCAGGAATTATCTCTAAAGAGGGAGCACTGACAGGTGATGGATCATTTGCATTTTAACCCTATTCAAATTTGGGTAAATGGTTTAATATGCATGCTAATATTCCATCATTATTCCAATTAAGGAAACTATTATGTTAAAGTGTTTAATCAGGAGAATTAAGGAGAACTCAGACACCTAAAATTAACCTCTAATAGTCTTGACATTCACTTCATTTAAGTGCAATTTGCCAAGCTATTCGCAACTCCTCAATTGTGACTTCTGCTTAGGCGCGTGGGGATTCCTGATAAGACCTAAAAGCAATTCATTTCCTAACTAGATTGACATCTGATAGAATGAACTAAAAAGGCTGCAATTTAAATACAATTACATCCCCAAGCAGTCACATTCCAGGGGACTTAAACATCCTCATCTTGATCCCAGTAACAACAATGCTATTCCCATCAGAAACAACACAACCACTTCCTCTTTCTCTGACCTTCTCTGTTTAATTACTTCCTGTGATTTCTTCTAGTGCTGAGACGGCCTAGGGCGGCAAGCTTTTTCAAAATAGGACTGATTTGTGTGGCAGGCACAGGATGCCAGCTGACCATCAGACACACATACAATGCTGGGTCTTCACACCTGTTTCCAAGCAATGGATCTCCTGGGCTTCCTGGCATTCACCAAGAGCTTTTCCAAGCCATAAGAGAAGAAAAATGCCTTTCAGCACACTCCCCTCCAAAGTGAAGCCGTACCTCAAAGCTGGAAGTTCTGCCAGGGCTGAGGGAGGGCAGGAGACTGCTATCTCTCACTGTATAAAGCACTATCTTCTTGTCCAATGAGCTTTGTCAACAAGCAGATCCCAAACGTAATATATGTGAAGTCATCCTTCTTTAAAGGTCTGGACAATGAAAAGCACACCTGGTAACTGCACAGACTGGCCAGTATCATGACTACAGATAAGCCCCTGCTGCTTTAAGGACCAGCACCACCTGAGAGTTTGCTAAAAATGTAAAACATCAGACCCTTACTGAGTCAGAATCTTCATTTCTGAAGACTCCTCAGATGACCCCTGTGCACATTTAACTCTGGAAAACATGGATACAGGACCATCCTATCAAAATAACCAGCCGTTGGAGGGTCCATTCTGACTCATGTCACTCTCAGGTGGCCAGAGGAGAACTGTGCTCCAGAGGGTTTTCAACGGCTGATTTTTCAGAAGCTGATTAACAAGCCTTTCTTCTGAGGTGCCCCTGGGTGGACCTGAACTGCCAACCTTTTGGTTAGCAGCCTAGCATGTTAATAGCTTGCACCACCCAGCAACTCCTCATTCAAACCAAACTCATGGTTGCCCAGTGATCGTGACACACAGTGACCTCAGAGGGCAGGGCAGATCTGCCTCATAGGCTGCAAGTAATCCTTACAGAAGCAGGACTGCCACAGCGTACTGTCATGGTGTTCTCCCACGGCGCGGCTGGTGGCTCCCCCAGCGAGCTTTCCGTCGGCCGCCTAGCTCTTGAACCCAGTGCACCAACACTCCTCCGTCCCACGACAGCCAGGCTTCAGTGCATGCCCAGGTGAACACAGGGCTTTGTTTGCCCTCTCCATCGGGCGAGGGAGGTGGGGGGTTCCCTTTCCAAAAGAAGTATTTGTAGATCTGCCATTCTGTTGTGTATGTCAGTGCAGAAAAGGCCTTCCAGTCCACAGAATTTTAAAACCCAAACCAAACTTGTTGTTGGACAATCAACTCTGATTCACAGTGACCCTACAGGACAGAAGAGAACTGTCGTGTAGGGTTTCCATCCAATGAGAGGTTAGTGTATTTGAACTCTTAACCACTGCACCACCAGGGCCAGGCAGGATCCTAACAACCCAAAACCCAAATCCACTGCCGTTCAACCAACTCGAACTTGGAGAGACTCTTAGTCACAGTAGAACTGTGCCATCGAGCTTCCACGGTGAGCCTGGCAGATAGGAACTGCCAATCTGCAGTGAGCAGATGGAGCACTCAACCACTGTGCCACCAGGGTTTCCAGAGGACTTTAAGTGGGTCCTAATTTCATCAGCCCAGTAGCTGTGTAAGTCAAGTGCAGCACACGTCATCATTTTTTTATAAGGAGAAAAACTGAGGGTCCTTGAGGTTTTAGTGGCGTTTTTAAGATATAAAGAATTTGACATCAAAGACCCTGGCAAAAGAACAAATCCTGCCCTGTTACCTCAGGTAAGACACTTTCTGCAGCTGCAGTATGCCCATGCATAACCCAGACATGCCCCAGCCACATGTGAGGACACACACTCTCTCTCTCTCTCCCCCCTCTCTCAAAACAACTTTAAAGAACTTGTCCAGGGATTCTAGCAAAGGCATGCGGCTCCTTTAAAGCTCTGGATAAGGAGCCCGTCTCACCTCCCTCCCCCCAGGGCATTTATAGCCTGCAGCTTCAGCAGGTACCCAGAGATAGAAGGGGAAGAAAAAGCAAACAACTCTAGCAACTAGTCACCAGGAGGAAGGTGTCCTCACCCCTTGAGGGCACACACCAAGTGCCTAGCACAATCCAGGAGACTTGGTGGCCTGGGGGTTAAAAGGTACAGCTGCTCACCAAACAAAAGGCCAGCAGTTTAAATCCACCATGTACTCCTTGTAAACCCCGTGAGCCTGCCTCAGTAGTACAAACAGTTAACACCCTGGTCTACCCACCAGAAGGGCTGTTGGCCTAATACCCAAGCACAGGCACTTCAGAAGAAAAAATTGGCAATCTGCTTCTGAAACTTCATGGTAAGGAAAACTCTACGGAATACAGTTCTGCTCTGCAACATGTGAGGTCACGATAACACGTATGGACTTGCCTTTGTTGTTTTTTTAGCATCCCAAAATGAAAGCTCCCTGGGGACTGGGACTTTATGCAAGTGAGCAACTAAGCCACAGCTCAGGCTAAGGTCTAGGGGTGTGTGTGTGTGTGTGTGTGTGCGTGCGTGTGTGTGCGTGTGTGCAATAAGTGAGGAGATGTTAGACACGCAAGGGTTCCTTTCCTCTTCCCTCGCCTCTACTGTTATTTTATCAAAAAAAATTTTATACACGGTTTTACAGTGGGGACCCAAACTGCACACTCAAAGTCTACCAAACTCCAAAATGATACCTGTAATGTGCTGTTATGTGCTTATCAGATGATTCTGACTCACAGGAACCCTGTGTGACGGAGCTGAACTGCCCACAGCGTTTCCAAGACCTTCAGTCTTTACCCAAGCAGACAGCCCCATCTTTCTCCTAAGAAGCTAGTGAATTCAAACTGCTGACCTATCAGTTAGTAGCCGAGCACTTAACCACTGCACCACCAGGGCTCCTTCCTGTAATCTAGACACTCCTCCAAAATTCTTTAGCATAGAAGATAGCTGAGACAGGCAGGAAGGACCTCAATGCTGGTTTACAAACAGCCGACTTTTGTTCTGAAATATGTCCACAGACATTAATGAGAAGGCTGTCAGGGCCCAGAGGTGAGACGTGGATATAGAGCACATCACTGCAGCTGAGAGCTCCCTCTGGGGTTTTTGAGTCTGAGAAAAATTACAGACTTGATTTTACCTATTAAGCAACAGAGAGAAACTTAATAACTATATTAAGATTGTACTCAACACTCAGGCAACTTTAAAAAAGTATGGTGCAATTAATTACTTTGTGTATGGCCTTTCTGGTCACAGTCTTGTAACTCCTACCCAGGTGACTGGGTGAGGTTGTGTGACGGGGCAACTGTGGCCTACCAAGGGTACTGGTGAGTTTTGTCTTAGAGAGACAGGAGAGGCCCAGCACCAGGGACAGGTGTGCTGCAAGCCCCCTAGAGGAGGAAGAAGTGTATCCTGGAGTGTTCTGAGTTTGAATTGTAACTATTACAACTATTGTAACACTTACTTCCCTAATAAACCCCAGAATTGTGAGTATGGTCTGAGAATTCTCTGTGGTACTGCAACAAATTATCTAACCCAGCAGAGAAGCAGATAGTACTCTGGAAGGGTGGGCTAGAGTCAGAATTGGACCAGATGACAGAGAAAGGAGGTGTGTCTGGCCTCCACCTGCTGGGAGTTCCCAGCCCTTGTGGGGCTGAAGGAGGTCCAACACTGCCTCTACCACATTTTTACAAAAAGTCTGTAAAGGTGAGCAGAACTACTGGGATGTTGATGACAAAATTCTATCTGGGGTCCAGTACTACATCTGTATTTCCACTCCCTCATCTACTTTATTCCTTCGCTGGAAATATAAAACGAAAACCCCAACAGGGCATGCAAGTAGACAGAACAAGTCCTAAGCCAACTTACTTCTAAGAGAACCCTCAGCCTAACCTCTCGTTTTATCAACTGTTTGAACGCTGTTAGTAACGTGGTTTCTAAACCACAAATGAGAAGAGGGGCAGGGAGAGTAAGGGAGCCAAGGATCCCATCACAGGCAGGCACACCGCCAGTGAGAGGATGAGCTACTAAAAGACATAAGCCTCAAAAGCACAGCTGACTGGGCTCGCTGAGTAAAGAGTCCAAGAGTCAGCTGGCGATTACAAATATTCTAACACAAGAAATAAGGTACTACTCCACAGGAACCTAGAAGAACAGTACTGGGAAGGCCAGGAGAAACTGCAGAACGTATCTCTGTGGCTCCAATTCTCCCCTACAAACTCCTCAAGGAGCCTGGAGTAGGTCATTTGAACTCTGTTAGGTATAAAGTGAGAATTTCATTGTGAGGTTACGGCAGTTCCTGGATGCTCTCTGCCTTATTTGTAAAATCCTGAAAATAAGTTAAGACCTTGTTATGTGATTTCAGACACATGCCAGTGGAGGATGGCAGCACTGATTCTCAATTTGTCAACTGCTGTGCTGAGACCAGAAAAGAGCTCTGGTGGTACAGAGATTGAGTGCCTCCCTGCTAAGCTGAAAGGCGGTGGTTCAAATCCACCATGCTCTGCAGAAGAGATGTGTGGCATTCTACTTCAGTTAAGATTATGGTCTTGGTAAAGAATGGACTAGACTTGGGGACACCCAGTGAGGCATGTGGTGTGTGTACTTTATGGCTTAGTATATGCATGTATGAGGCTGCCATACTGTCTTCTTAGAGGGAAGAGGAGAGAAGGAGACAAGTATTGGTTGAGTGGATACTGCAGAGCAGATTTGCAGAGGTGGGTGCTCAGGGTTTTATATGGAAAATTGACTTGGATTGTAAATTTTCACTTACAATAAAAAAATTAGAAAACAAAAACAAACCAAAAACTCACATAGGTTGTAGTTTTGGAAATCCTATGGGGCAGTTCTACTGCCCTAAAGGGCTACTTGAAGTTAGAACAGACTTTGTGGCAATGAGTACTAAAACATGCTATCTCATTTCCACTTTTTAATAACCTATTAAGCAGAGTGCAGGATGAACTGCATTTACACCAGCTTAGGGCTTCTGGGCTAGGAGACTTGCCAAGGTATCCTCGTCAGTAAGCACTGGAAATAGGAGTTAACCCCCAAACCCCATGGTTCACGTTTTTTTCTGGTACTATCACAGCAGCCTTCCCCCTAAATAGGAAGAAAGCAACCTCTGAGTGTTTTGGGATGTAGACACCACATGAGTAACACTGTAACTTTCTACATAAGGTAAGATTATTTTCCAATAAATCAATATTTACTCCAACCAACTAATAATCATTTACAGAGGGCCTATTATGCACTCAGCACTCTGCCAGGCCCTGGGAGTACGTCAAAAGCTCGTATTCTCACACCTAGAAGGACTGATGAACCAAACTTCTCTCAACATCAGTCTGTATTCTCAGAGTGAGAGGCCAACACAAAATAAACAGCACTACCTGAACATACAAGGGTCCCTGTGGGCGGAACAACTGACTTGCATTCAGCTACTACTCAAAAGGTTGGGGTCTGAATCCACCCAGTCTTGCTGTGAAGAAAGGCCTGGCAACCCCCTTACATACAAGGGACAGCCAACAAACCTCCATGGGGTTCAGTTACAATCTGTAACAGACGGGGTCACCATGGGTTGACATCAACTCCACAGCAACAGGCTTTTTTTTTTTTTTAATTTGAAAAATCAGTATTATGGGCCATAATTAAACCAATGGAACAGAAAAATAAAAGAGATACTGATAACAAAATGACAAAGATGTCATTACCAGATGAACAAAGGCAACTTTAAAAATTAACCTTATAATTTAAGTCTCAGGCATTTATGAACAGACCATAGGGAATCTAGCTCAGAAAAACAACCAGATTTAAAGAATCCTTATTTTGGTCTACTGAGAAGCCAAGGACATATATTTTGGAAGCTGCCTGTTTTGTCACTAATCTCTTCAACCACAAGTGTTAAAAGCTAAGGCAAAGTCAAAAATCTATTTTTTCACCTCTTCCTTTCTAAGTACTAGGAAGCCCTGGAATCAAAACAAAAATAAATTTCAACTCCCTTTGACAGTGCCATACATAACAACTGACAAAGTATTAAAAATTTGACCACAATTTAGTATCCAGCAACAGGCTGCATATTTTGGATAAAGGTTACCTGAGAAAGGAAATTTGGTACACAGTTACAAAGCAGTTGGTACTTATTGTACTGAACTGCTCCTCTGCAGTCAGTATCAAGTACTCTATTAAGACTCTGGGCTGACTTCCTTTCCACGACACGGGATGCATGTCAAGCTGTGATAATAATCCTTCATCCAGGGCATGTGTACAGAAAACACATTTTGCACCACAGTGCCTATTAATTCCACTTCGAAGTCACTAAAAGCCCTGGAAAATACCTAAGAAGCACCATCAATAGGTTTTAGTTTGAAAAATTGGTTACAAAGAAACATTTATAAGTTAAAGAGATTACAGCATGAGTTAGTCTTAAAAAAAAAAAAAAAGCCAAATTTACTTAAAACAAGCCAAAACAAACTAGCATGTACAATTGCACACACACGCTCAACTTCCTGTTCAGCCTCCATTATCATCTTGTTCAATTTCTTAGGATTTTGCAGTTAGGTTGTGTATATGTATTTGGCCCAGAAATATGGAACCACGCCAATACTGGAGCTCATCACACAGCCGCCTCCAACTCAAATGTTAGGACTGCATGAGAACACTGCAGCTACTGCAGACGGTGAATACAGGCAGTTCCTGGGTTGCCAATGAGATCTCTTCCTAGGTGTGTCTTTAAGTCAAATTTGGAGGTAAAGTGGAACAGGTGCATAGGGTTCTTATTCAGCCTTACCTTAGGGAGTCAGCATCGACTTGATGGCATCGGGTTGGGTATGGTTTGCTTTAACACAAGAAGGAGCGCTGGTGGTCCAGTGGTTAAAGCAGCCATTAACAGAGAAGGTAGCATTCTGAAACAACCAGTGGCTCCACTGGAGCAAGATGTGGCAGTCTGCTGCCACAGAGATTTACAGCTTTGAAAACCCTATGGGGTCACTCTGAGTCACAATCCATTCCATGGCAGGGAACGGATTAATGCAAAAAAAGACTCAAAGAACTTTGCGATGATTTAAAAACTGCAAGTGTAGGTGATCCTGATGAATAATTTGTTGCAAGCAGAAGTTGGTTCAGTTGTTTCAACTAATTTACCCAACAGGAAAAGGCAAGGAGGAGTTGTGGGTTGGCTGTAAGTTGCTAAATTGGAGGCTTGCAGCCCTGGGACTTACTGCATTATTGCATTGTGATTTCTGCAGAGATTTTCCTGCAAAGCAGAAACACAGGTCCTGGTTTATCCAGCCCAAGATCTCCTACACTGCACTTCCTGTAACAGTAACTGGAATCAAAATGGTCTTGAGGTGTCATGTCACAGATGCCAACACATTTCCATAAAACACCCCAAGGACTTCAAGTGAACTTGCTTACTAAGAAAGAGGTTCCCTTACACCCTCAGTTAACCAAGTACAACAATTGTAATTAGGTTAGTTAGCAAGAGCCAAGGACCATTTTAAAATATTTAAATCCATTATTTTATTCAATAGGCATTTGTTAAACAGCCACAATGTGCCCAATGGTATTTGGCCAACAACTAGAAAATAAGGCAGCTGAGAACCAACCCTGAATTCAAAAAGAGTAATTCTGTTCCAGAATTCTAAGCTGGGTATGAGACCAACTCTACATGGTGATAAGTGCTATTCAGCGTGGGAGTGGTGGGGTGGGGGGGGGATGCTACAAAGAGCAATCTATTTGGACTTGGAGTGTGGGGAAAAGGCAGGGTCAAGAAGGACTTCAAAGGAACAGCTCAGGTTTGGTTAGGGGGAATGAGACCCTCACCTACTAATGAAGGGAAGGAAGCATTCTAGAATAAACAGCAAGAACTACACAGACTGTTGCGCCAGAACAGTTTCTGGTATTCACACTGATTTACTCTTTATATCTTTTTAATTGGGTAGAGGAACAAGAAAGCACACAGGATGGACTATAGCCAGAAAGAA
Organism: Heterohyrax brucei; assembly: GCA_028571685.1. Lineage (NCBI taxonomy): Eukaryota > Metazoa > Chordata > Mammalia > Hyracoidea > Procaviidae > Heterohyrax > Heterohyrax brucei. The sequence continues at coordinate 47,427,310 of CM053162.1, forward strand.
GGAATGCTTACTAATATCCACTGAGAAACAAACTCAGATGACTATTAGCAGCTGGGGGTCCAGTTCAGGCCCACTAACTACCCATGCAAACTATCTGTGCAACTTCACAGTGGGCACTTAACTTGATACAATGAAATGTCTGGCTTCCAAGATCCTAAAGATCCTTTCCAAGTTTTTTTTCTTTTGTCTTGCTTTCAAGATTTTTCTGATGAACAGACCAAGATTCCAATTTTGCATAATGAGTTCGATGTTTTCAAATATTCAAGGATTCTACTCATGTACAGCAAAACACATTCCCTTTTATGGTTAATGTAAGCATAATTAATCAATACTTGCTATACTGGGTTTAATTTCCATGGTCAATGCAGATGTGACATGCCAGTAATAACTAACTCTGAACTTGCAGATGCACACACTGTCATGGTTTGAATTGTGTCCCCCCAAAAATGTGTGCAGCCATGTGGCTGGGATATGGTTCCCAGTATCTTGGAAATGTCCTCCATTGTGTGGTTTTGCTAACCTATATGTTAAAGGATTAGGGTGGGGCTGTGAATTCCTGCTATGGGGGAAGTTTCCCTGGAGTATGGCTTGCCCCACCCTTAATGCTTTTAGCTTACAAGGAATAAAAGGAAAAAGAACCAAGGACAATTTGAGAACCTCGCTACCATCAAGCAAGCAGCACCGGGAGCAGAGCACGTCCTTCAGACCAGAGGTTCTTGTGTGAGGACGCTCCCTGGACAATGACTGATGCAATACCGGACTTTCCTCCAGAGCCGTCAAGGGGAAAGTCTTTCCCTGGAGCGGACACCCTGAATATGGACTTGCAACCTACCGGACTGTGTAAGAATAAATCTTTCTTTGTTAAAGCCATCCACTCTGTGGTATTTCTGTTAGAGCAGCCCTAGCTGACTAAAACAGAATTGGTACCGTGGGAGTGGGGTGCTGCTCTAGCAAATACCTAAAATGTGGAAGCCACTTTGAAACTGCGAATGGATAGAAGATTCAGAAGGAACGAAGAAGGCGCAGATGGGGAGAAACAACAGAGGACCGGCAGCAGCGGCAGCGGCAGCAGCAGAACCAGAGGCAGCGCTGGAGCCGACCCGTGGAGCGAGAGAGGTCAGTGCCTGCGCAGAGCTTTCCTCGCGGAACGGGGTGCCTCTGGGCACTTGAATCGGTGAGCTGGCCTTGCTGACCCACGGAGTGAGAGAGTTGAGTGCCTTTGGGCAGGACGCTTTCCAGCAAGAGTGGGGTGCCTCCGGGCACTTAAACCAGTGGAGCTACAGAGCTTTGGAACACTTGCCCGGCAGGGCAGATGTGGGCCTGAGGCCCAGGCCATGCGGCCATAGGAAGCTGAAGCTGAAGAGGCAGATAGCGTGAGAAGCTGAGCTGCCTCAGTCTCAAGAGGTATGGCCATGACTTCAGGGGTTTGAAAGGGTGGAACCATGGTGTCCTGTGTTCGTAAGGGTGGAATTGCCACTCAGTTGGGCTTAGGGTGCTCCTAAAGCTGATGGGACAGAGTTTCTGTCCAAGTGGGCCTTGAAGGCAGAGTTGTAGGACGGGGCTGGAGGTCTCCACTCAGAAACCAGAGAGTGTGGCCGATACCTAGAGTCTGGAGAGCATTGCTGCCGTGTAGAATGTCTCAGAAAATGTAAGAGTATTTCCAGAGCTCTGAGGGCTAATGTAATGTGTTCTGTTGACTTGCCTGTTGCCTGTTAATGCCTTCTAAGTTTCACAGATGTAGAAGAGTTTCTGTATTTTGGACTTGGAACTGATTTAAGACTTCTGTTATATGGATGGACATAATTTTGCTATGGTGAGATGAATGTGTTAAATGTTTTGTGATGTGATTTTTGGGTTGTCAAAGGGTGGGATGTCATGGTTTGAATTGTGTCCCCCCAAAAATGTGTGCAGCCATGTGGCTGGGATATGGTTCCCAGTATCTTGGAAATGTCCTCCATTGTGTGGTTTTGCTAACCTATATGTTAAAGGATTAGGGTGGGGCTGTGAATTCCTGCTATGGGGGAAGTTTCCCTGGAGTATGGCTTGCCCCACCCTTAATGCTTTTAGCTTACAAGGAATAAAAGGAAAAAGAACCAAGGACAATTTGAGAACCTCGCTACCATCAAGCAAGCAGCACCGGGAGCAGAGCACGTCCTTCAGACCAGAGGTTCTTGTGTGAGGACGCTCCCTGGACAATGACTGATGCAATACCGGACTTTCCTCCAGAGCCGTCAAGGGGAAAGTCTTTCCCTGGAGCGGACACCCTGAATATGGACTTGCAACCTACCGGACTGTGTAAGAATAAATCTTTCTTTGTTAAAGCCATCCACTCTGTGGTATTTCTGTTAGAGCAGCCCTAGCTGACTAAAACACACACCGACTCAGTTATCTTCAAAAGTACACACAATTCTGAAACCCAAATTTATTTCAATTCACTTTAATTCAGTATGTGCCTCAGCATTTTCAGGGAAGATAAGGGAAGCAGAAACAACCATGGCAAAGACAGACTGCCACCAACTCAGAAGAATCATGGATGGCATGACTGGCAGAAACCACAGACACTTTGAAGTCCGAATGACTAACGTTGGGCACCCCCAGCCCTTTTGAAGTAGCTCCTCATGTGAAAACACAGACTCCTTCCTAAACCAGAAAGCCAGAAATCCCAGTTCCTTCAGTTATTAACAGTATGACCTCAAGGCAACTGGCATGTCTATGCTTCAATTTCCTCTGCAACTGGAGACCCCCGATACTTCACATGGTTGTTGAGAAGATAAAATGATTAAAGTACTATGAAAATGTTTTGCTGTCTTTGGCAAGCAACTTAAACATCTTTGTCAGTGAAATGACTAAAACTTCCTTCACCTGGTTATCTGAAAATGAATGACTGAGCCTTTAAGAAATGTACCTCAGTGCCCTGTAAAAGTGCCATAAGAGACCACCATTTGATGCTGGGTGTTGTACTGCAAGCTTTACCCAGGCTATCTGATTTAATTCTCAGTGACTCCACAAAGTAGGTGGTATTTATTCACTCAGGTGAAATTTGCCTTAGATCATAAAGTGAGCATATGGCTAAGCCCTGAGCCGTAAGTATAAGACAGCAATGCATTAAATGTGGGGTCCTTGATGGCACTCCAGCTAGGACAGACATTCTGCAGACAACTCAGACTGACTGTTAAAAGACACTGGAGATTATTCTTAACTTTGTAAAATCTGATAAGGACACTGTGGTTTCACAGAAGTGTATTCTTTTTAGAAAAGCAAGCTTAAATATTTAGATGTAAGAGTCTCCATATTTGCAATATTTGAAATGGTTCAGCAAAAACATTCAAGCTTTTTTTTTTTTGGAGAAACAGGCAACCTTTCAACATTAGGAAAACTACAGCTGAGGGCAAAACTGCAAATCCATTCCTAGCAAAAAGTGTATAGGAAAGGAGAGTCACTGTAAGAGTAGAGGAGAAGGCTGAATGGTGTCCTGATGTCTTCCAATTTCCAGGACATTCATGTTCACAATCAAATGTTTTCAAGGTGCAAACTATGATTTTAAAAAAAAACCATTGCTGTCTACAAAAAAAAAAAAAAAAAAGAAGCTGGAAACCTTGGTGTCATAGCAGTTACGAGCTGCATCTGCTAACCAAAAGACTGGCAGTTCAAATTCACCAGGTACTCCTTGGAAACCCTATAGGGCAGTTCCACTCTGTCCGGGAAGGTTGCTATGAGGTGGAACTGGCCTGATGGCAATAATGCTGATTTTCTGTCTCCATACCAAAACATTTTCAATGGTTTTTTGCTGCTCTTCACTTTTCAAATTAATTTTAGAAATCTGTAGAACTGTAAATCTTAACATGCATGTCTATCTGGAGCAGGAGTAATAAGAATGGCCAGTGTATTTTCTACAAAGTAGCTGTCTTTTACAACCATCGGTGAGAAAAACAGATATACTTTCTTCAATGGCTGTATACTGGCTGGAAGAGTTTTAAAGTGAGAGTGGAAAGAAATTAGAAGTATTTTTTTTTTAATTAACCATAATTTTAACAATTGTGAGATTGTTACACTGCATTCCAATGGTAAATCTAACAAAGAGTTAAATTTCTGTACCTTTTAATAAATAAAATATATATAGTCTACCACAAAAATCTGTTTTACCTAAGGTACAAATGTTACTTTCCCTAGGTCTCCAGTCTCAATGGCACTAATTCTCTTTTATAAATGACACACCCTGACCATTTCTAACAGGTATTTGACAGATTGCCCTCCCCGCCAAAAAAATCACTAGAAAGGAAATAGAAGACTAAAATTCACAGAGAAAAGGGTGAATCAACCTAACCAAAAGCCAGGCTGATAAGGCTACTGCAGAGTTTAGCTCTGCATTTACAGACAGTATGCAGAAAATAAGTAAAACCACCACCTACAAAAAAGCAATCACGGCAAGCTCTGTTAACTCACAGAGAGAAATCTTCCAGGCATAAACATTAAAAAGGAATTTTTTAGATGGATCATTATGCAAGAACCTTGAACAACATAATGGACAGTGTCTACAGTGGCAGTTTACAGCCCACTCTCTTCCTAGGCCATCTCGTGTCTCATGCCAAGGTCACTATATTAAACCTAACTCAGAGAAAGCCATTTCAGCAGCCGGTGAAGGCGCCAGGGCTTTCTGATTCTGACTGAAATCAGAATCTGGCCTCAGACATCCATTGTCTCAACTCGCTTGTGACAATCCATTCCACGCTGAACTAGCTTTGAGAGCCTGGAATACAGGTATTTATTTCTCTACTGATGATTCAACTAGGAATTCTTTGCCTTTCCATACCAGAGGAAGCATGCTGCAAGAATGACAAGCTGCTGTGAAAAGGAAGAGGCCTACCAGCCTGTACTCACAGGAACACAGCAAAGAACCCAACGCAGCGTTGTCTAAGAAGACTCCAAACATCCCCACCCCAGAGACTGGCAACCATCCCTCGTTGCTGCTATGTCCCTTACTGCTACTTGTCTATGTGGATACAAACAAGAACTGATAAAATAACTGTCTACTAGTCAAGTCTGACAAGGCTGCAAGGTCTAGAACATTCCTTTCCCTCCACATTTCAGCTAGAAAAACCTAACTTTTTTCGTATTACCATTTCAAGATTCTGCACATGAAAGTAAGGTAAATAAAATGAGAAGACCAGGAGAAGCTGTGGGACAATCGTGACATGCCACCACATAGGATCCTCACCAGAGACGGGTGTTTGGGTCCATTAGTTACTGCAGTCAAAGATCCCTGGAGAACCACAGGAAGGAAATTCTCTCTGCCAAACACCAATCCTATAGCCTGGCAACAGCAAACGCCAAAAGCTAAAGGGGCACTAAAGCAAAAACAGTGAGCAGGTCTTGGACCGGAGTGCAACATTCTGTCACCTGCTACAAGAGGAGGCCTCTCCTTCATGCTTCCCGGTCACCCAGCACTGAGTCACTTCCCCTCCCTGCACTCCTCCAGAGTTGCAACGCTTGCCTGGGGCAAAAGAACCCGGGCCTCGGAAGCCTGCAGCCCGGAGCCCTGCATTCCCGCACCGACACGCGCGGTCCGCCCTCCAGGCGCGCGTCCCGGTGGCCCAGAACCGGCTCTGCGCGGAAGCGGGCGCAGCAGCCACCTTGGCTAATGGCAGCTCTGAATGAAAGGAGCCAAGGCAGGCTCCGGATTTATGAATGTGTAGGGGAGGAGGGGAGGAATATCATGTGACAATAAAGAAGAGCGTCTTATTCACAAAAAAAAAAAAAGTGGCTGGTGGCGGGCACAGGCGCTGAGAGGCAGTGGTGGCCGCGATGCGGTGACCACTTGGGGTCTAGACCGAAGACGTGAGCTTCGGGGCCCAGCGGTCCTGGACCCCGTGCACCCGCAACTGCCAACGCCTCGGGCGGGGGCGGAAAAAAACCAACCCAACCCGGCGACCGCGAGGTGGACCCAAGTGGCACCTTAGTCGCCGGCTGGCCAAAGGCATCAGTCCCACACAGGGAGACGGGTCTGTGCGAGAGCCCCCCGGGCGGAGCGCCCCGAGCTTTGTTCCTCTCGGGCTCGCGCGCCGGGCACGCTCGGCCTCTGCGCGCGCACACGCATGCACACACAAACAACACACGCGCGTGCACACACACGTATACACACACACTCCGGCAGCGCGCTGCCCCTCACGCCCCCGCCCTCGCCTCCGCCCCCGCCCCACATGCTTCCGATCCGCCCCCCGAGCTGTCCCGACCCTGCAGGGCGCGTGTCCCGGCCCACAAGCGCGCGCGCACACACCCGCGCCCCGGGACCCCTCGGGCGGCTCCAGCAAGCCAGCCCGTGCGGCGACTCTGAGCCCGCCGACCCCCGCGCAGCCTGCGCCCAGTCCTCCCGGAGCTCCGCCGTGTTTTTTATGAATGAAAATGTGGTATGCAAATGAGAGCGATTCAAGAAAACGAAATGGCGGAGCCTGGGCCCCAGAGGGTTCCCGAAGGGACCGCCAGACGACTGGCGGGGCGGAAGAGTCACAAAGTCACCCTGTAAAAACCCACCGACCTCGGGAGGCAAAGAGGGGTTGTCAGCTCTCATGATCTGGCCGCCGATGATTTCGGGGAGCAGAGACGTCTGAGTCCTCGGAGCGGGCGCGTGGACTGCCCCGAGGTCACCCGCGCGCCCTTGTCCCCTGCAGCCTCCCCCAGACCGCCGACCCTGGTGGGTGCGCCGCTATCAGCTTGCAGCAGCTTTTGCCCCCCTCCTCACTTCTACAAGGGGGCAAATCTCGCGCCTCAACACTACAAACCAGCGAGTCGCTGCATCCCACACCAAGTTCACCCCACGAGCGTCCCCCTCCGCGTCCTCAGCCCCAGCCCTCCATTCTACCCCCATTGGGCACTCTCGTCCCACCCCGGGGCCAAACTTACTCGTCCGGGTGTGTTTCTTCGGTCATTTTCCTGTTCACCTAGACGCCTGTCCCGCGGCGGGCAGCTTTGCTCCCTTCATCTTCCTATCCGCTCACCCCCCTTCTTCACATCTCCGGAGATCGCCTGATGGGGGGGGGCGGCTACAGATGAAGGGGCACCGCAGGCAGAAGGGGAAGAAGGACGACCGGAGCGCGGGGTGGAGGTCTAGGGGAACGGGTGCACACACAAACTGCGGGGAGAGTGCGCGCCGCAGCGAGTACGGACGCCGCGGAGGGGCGAGGCGGGCGGAGGCTCCGAGGGGCTCGGAGCGGGCGGAGGGAGAGATTCGGGCAGGGGACGGCGATGGGGGAGAGGAGAAAAACAAGCGCGCCTTGGAGCCGCGGGGATTGCTGAGAGGAGCAAGAGAGAGGGCTGGCCGCAGGCGGGGGCTCGGTCTGGGGTCGCCCCCGGTGGGCCGAGCCAATCACGGTTCCGGGGAGCGGTCGGCGACCCGGGGAGGTACGCCTGGGAGGCGGTGCAGGGCGCCCCGTCCGAGCCCCATCTCTCGACTCAGTCGATTTACTCCATATTGGATTCTCACCGCCGCCAACAGGAGGAGGAAGTAGGGCGGAAGCGATGACGTCTTCCCAGCGGCCAGAGGTGGTGGAGTGCAAAAAGCTTCCTACTTGCGACCGAAAAAAAAAAACAACTTTGTCACGCCTACTGAGCATGCCCGGCTTCCTTTCCCCCTCCCTCCCGGCTTCCACTCCCGGAGGAACCGCGGAGTGGAGTTGTTTGAGGCGACTCTGCGTGGCTCCGGATCCTCATGGATCTCTGCTCCGGGTTTTCGAAAGCTCAGGAGGGAGGAGAGAAGTCAGGAGCACCGGGGAACTCGCACACATCTGGCTCCGGTTTGGTCTCCTCCCTCCTTCCAAACCCCAGGATTAAAACCACCGGGGAGGGGGCTGAAAAAGGGGAGGCAAAGATATGGGGTTAAACATCAGGAGGGGTGCCAGTGATATGAGGACCAACCACGTCCATTGTGGGAGGGAGGGTGGGGACAGCGCAGGTGTCCGAGGTACCCAGGCAAAAAGGAAGGAGGAGGCATGAGGGAAACCTTTGCCAAGATTCTGAATGGCAGTGGATTTTCAGTTTCACGTAAACCTTGTGGTCCCTTTTTTGTCCTGGCAGGGGAACGAGCATTTTTAAGAAATCGTTATTTGTGCATTAAAAAAGAAAAGATAAATCCAAGACAGCCCGAAAACGTTTGCAGTGCAGTAGAAGCAATGTTATTTATCTAGTTAAAAGATAACCCTAAATGTATTTGAATTATCCAGTAAATCTCCCTCACGTTTGTAGAGAAGGATGGCCCTCCTCCCAAGCTCTTGAAGACTGTGTTTACTGAGAGCAAGATGTCAGCACCATGGGCTTTGGAAGGGATTAGATGGAGAGCTTCTCACCCTTACATCATCCCCTCCGGGTGCTGTCACTGGCTGTGTCTTCTGCCTGCCTTTCACCTTTCACCCCAGCCCCACTCAGGCTTTCAGCACCCCACCCCCACTCGGGACTTTTGTCTTTAAATTCTTTTTCCTGTCTTGGCCTGGTACCTGTCCAAGGTTCTCCTGGTGGCCGGATGCTCTCACAAGCAGCACTGTCTGGGCGACAGGCAGAGCTGGTTTATGAACATATAATCTGTGCAGTCAGTCTCTCAGGCCTGTGAGTCTGGTTTAATGCCCTGCTGTAGTAGTCTTGAAATTCTTAGTTTTTGAACAAGGGGCCTTACATTTTCATTTTGTGTGGGGCCCTGTAGATGTGTAGCTGTTCATGACAATGGAGTTTTCATCTGGGGGCCATACTAGGAAGCCCTTGCCCCTCCCTGCTTTCCAACCTTAGTAGATGTTTCCAGCCTCCTGAATGTGCCAAGAGTTAAACCACTACAATTTTAATTAAAAAGCAAACTTTGAACAAATTAACAGAACATTAAATACCTGCCTGGAATATAGTATGCCTAAAAGGTATATCAAAACCCTGATGGTGTAGTGGTTAAGAACTATAGCTGCTAGTCAAAAGGTCAGCAGTTCAAATCCACCAAGCACTCCTTGGAAACCACTGGGGCCACTTCTACTCTGCCTTATAGGGTCACAATGAGTTGAAAGTGACTTGGTGGCAATGCATTTGGTTTTGTTTTAAAGGGTAAATGGACCCTGGTGGTGCAATGTTTAAGGCAGTTTGAATCCACCAGCCACTCCTTGGAAACCCTTCGGGACAGTTCTACTCTGCCCTACAGGGTCACTATGAGTCAGAATCAACACAACAGGAATGGATTTGATTTTTGCTTGAAGGATATATGGAGCCCCTGGGTTGTGTTCCTCGCAGTTATATGCTGACTAGTAGCCTAAAGATCGGCAGTTTAAACTGGATCCAGAAGTAGTGGGGTGGCACATTCAAAGCCTTGAAGGAGAAAAACTTACAACTAAGTATTATATCTGCTTTCAAAAGGTCACAACCTTGGGAACCCTGTAGAGTTCTGCGGTGGGGGGAGGGGCGGACAGTGAATAGAGTCAATAACCACTAAAAACAACAACGAAGGGTATAGGCGTTTAAAGAGCCACATGTGCATCAAAGGTGTCAAGAGTTTCACCTTGAGTCAGGGAGAAACTGGTGGTTAACCAATCAGTTGGTGCTTGTCACAGTGACCTTTATGGATACAGACTGGGATTTACCCACTTTTGATATGTGGTTGCTGACTATGTGGGGTGGTAAGAGAAGGACTGGGGGGGAGGAAGACAGGAGAAGAGAAGGCCTGGGCTCTAGTTTTGTCCTATTAAACCAGAGATCCAAACTGTGGCTTTTAGCAACCCTTCAATTTCTTTAGAAAACAGATTAACAAGGCCTCACTTGTCTTTCTAATAGTTTTTGAGGCCACTGAGAGTTTAGGAGATAGCAATAAAGAAACTCATGATCTCATTGTTCTGTAAATCTCCACAAGCTAAAGCATCTACCTGGTTATCACCTTTGGCCACTGTTGCTTTTCTCCTGGGGTGCCAGATGAGAGCCCATTCCTGGTTGGGCTGGAACTTCTTGAACACAAGCATTCAGTCCGACCATCCATGCTCTGAACATCTCTTTGGCTCCACCAAAGAGTTTCAGAGTACCCTAATGGCAAGGTGGCAGGTGAGGTGACAGTTCATTTCTGCACACAGAGACACACTCTATGATCACTCTGAATCTGTGCCCTTACCGCTTACTCATGTGGCTCCGCTTAGGTTTGTGCACTATCTCCCTCCCCCTTTCAAAACTCTGATTCTCTGCTAAAAGCAGCAAATGGCTGCAGTGGCCTGGGGGCAGGGGTGATGACAATGGAATGCATTCTACAGCCCGAGAATCAAAAGGTTCCACTAGAATATCCTAGTGCCAGACTCTAGCTTGGCCATCGTGGGCAGGTCCTCAGGTTCTCTGAGTTTCGGGTTCAGCTTCTGTAACGTGGGGATAAGAGGTACATTTAGGGTTGCTCGGAAGATTAAATGAGCTAATACAGTGAAGCTAACATAGTGAAATATTAGATTCTTGGCCGCTGTTTCCCTAGCCTTTGGGTTATCAATTGTTCTTTCCATTTTCCTCACGTTCCATTAAATAAATAGGTCTTTTGAGGGAAGCATTCATAGCCCTCCCCTTCCATTACTGTGGTTTGAAGCAATTCTGCCTCCTGTGTCTGTATAGAATCAACTGGAGAAGAACCTTGGAGAGATATTTGCAGAGTGACACATAGATTGGTTGATGTGATTATCAGGGTGATATCAAAATCCACGAATTGCTGTTGGAATCGGTAGTATCATGGATATAAAGCTTTATTTGAATGATAGTGCCGAAAGAGCTGAGAATATACCTATTTGTCTCCCCTCAACCAGCAACACGTTTCAATCAAGGGTTTCAACTCAGAGTGAAGATAGCACAGCTTCAGAAATAGAGTGCTGGCCAGTACCGAGTTGCTCATAACTTGAAGCAAACCCAGTGGAGCCCCCAAAGGGACCCCCACCTTTCAGCTACAGCATCCCGAATCCCGGCCGGGGGAGCATCCCTACCCTAGGCGTCCCGCGGGCCTCCGGGAAAGCCTGGAGCACGGAGCCGGAGCGACCCGGCCCGAGGTGGGCATGCTCAGTAGACCCGCAGGTCCTAGTGCACTTGGAAGGGCGTGCGCCACGGCCCCCGCCCCCTACCGCCCCTCTGTGGCGCGCGGAAAAGCCGACATTTTAGTCTCTTCTTCAATCCATTCTTTCTTGTCCTGCGCTCTCTGTGGGACCTCCCCGCTCTCGCTGGCGCGGGCCCGGGACTGTGCAGATCTCTCCTGGGGAGTCCGAGAAGTCACTCATCCCGGCCCCCAGAGGCTGAGGCTGATGTAGGGAGGGCTCCACCGGCCCAGCCCGCCGAAGCCCCCTCGGTGGCGGCGTTCCCGCCCCGCTAGGAGCGCGCCGCTGCGCCGGGGCCTGTCCTCACCTCACCTCCACGCCGCCCCTGAGGTATTTCTCAATGACGGGGGCTCGGAGGACACTTCCGAGCGGGGAGGGAGGGAGCATCGTTAGCGGTCGGCTTATCAGTTCCTTCCGGTCTGCCCCCGGGCTGGGCTCTGTCGCTGCTCGGCCACGCCTCGGGCGCTCGGCTGCCTTTATGGTGGTGTCGGAAGAACCGGTCGTGTGTGCCAGTTTGTGCCAAGTGAGTCTGTGGCCCAGCTGTCTCCCCCAAGACCCGCTGGCACGGGTGGAAACCCAAGCTTTCTGGTGGCAAATGGCAGGAAGCGAACTTGGAAACTGAGCCGGCGCCCGGGCGCGTCCGCGCACCCGGCCGTCCGGTCCCCGGCATGAATGGCTGCAGCCGAATTGCATAATCGGCGCTGTATAAATAGCCAGCGGGCGGGCGGGCCGGCCGTGACACGCTCGGTTGTACTGTTATCGGGCGGGACTTCACCCCCAATGCCATTCACTCCCAGGTCATTTGCCTTTTCCGTGCCAGTGCCAGGCTTTTGAATCGCGGAGATGAAAGGCTCTTGTCTCCGCCTCCTTCCTCCCTCGAGTTCGTAGATTATGAATGAAACGTCGACCTCGCTGCGTCCTGAGGTGCTGCTCCCCTTCAGGTAGGAGAGAGGCTCAGTGTCAGCGCAGAGGTCCACAGAAAGTTCGGTGTGCGTGGCTTGGGGACGCAGAGAAAGCAGGAAATGATTGACAGGGCTGCGAAGACAATCTCGACGAGAAAGGAAACCGCTTGGGGTTTGCCTGTGGAGTTTCTGTTTACAAGTGTGCAAGCCTCTGTTAGTTTTAGAGTGGGTATGCAAACGTCTCTCTTGCCTCGCTCTCGCTTGCAGGCCGCTGTTGTGTGGAAAGTGCTGTTTCCTTCGGAAGAGGCGGCTTCCCTTTCTCCCCGGGAGGCCGTAGTGACTCCCCGCCTTTAAAAGAGCCCTGGGGGGCCGGGGAGGGGGGAGCTTTGAAGAGCAGGAGAAAAGCTAGTGTGGCTTAACCGTTCCCTAATTCTAGAGCTTCTTAGAAGCCAAAGCTGAGTAAATTTCAAAACTTAATTCATTCTACCTGCACTTCACAAATAGATGTTCATTAAAAAAAGATGCGGAGAAAATTTTTTTTCTTTCTCTCTTAAGCACCAAGTATCAACTTTATCAAGTTTCCAGTTCTTTAACAATGGATTTCTGACACCTGACAGGCACTGGCCAACCTCTTCAGTTTTCGTGTCAGATGCCTGTATCTGTAGCCTGTTTCTAAAATGTGAATCAAACCCAAGGCTCCCGCCTCTAGGGCCTCAGACAAGTGAGGCAGCAGGCATGTAAGAAAAATATCTAGGGTAATGGGGTAACTGTACTAAAAATGATGTACCCAGAAGAGAAAGGAACTCTGCTTGAGAAGTCAGGGAAAGGAAGGCTGCCTGGAGGCGACGCTGTTTGCGCTCAGTCTTGAGGGATGTGTAGAAGTGGTGAGAGAAAACTGGAGAGGGCCGTCTGAACGGAAAGGTTCCCCCCTGCAGTGTGAAACAGGCTTGGGTTGTAGAGATGAACTTAGCAAAAAGGTGAGCCGGAGGGTAGGAAGCCACACAGGAGGTTAAACTTTATCTTGAAGTCTCGCAATTTTTGTAACAGGTTCACAGGATCTTTTTCTAGCCCCAGATCACTGCAGTGGCGCTCGTAGTGACACAAAGGTAGAGCAGTGGGCATCCACTGTTATGAAATTTGTATGTGCAGCTGAATTCAGACAGTGACAGCCCCTGAGCCAAATAAGGCCCCAGACTCCTTTTGTTTTGCCTGCCACCTTTTTTTAAAAATCAAACTAACAGTTTAAAATTAGATTATTTCCCATCAAAATCAAGATTTTTGGACTCCACCTGAAAAAATCTGGAGATCTGTGAATGCCACATTCCTGCTGAGAAACAGCTGATTGTGGCTCCTGGAGTAGGCACTTGAGTTTTGGACCCCTGCATAAAAGACTTTTTGGATGGCTCAAGGCCCACTCTGAGATTCCGGGTGGTAGAGTTAGAGCATGTCACTAGGGAGAAGGTAAATTAGTGTGAGGAGTCCTAGGCCTCTTGGGAGGAAACACATCAATCCTGGTTTCCTTTTCCCAAGACTCTATTAAATATTAGCGAGTCCCAGAAAGTAGTAGTAGGATCTAACACCCCTACTACCCCCAAAACAAAACAACTAAGCCCATTACCACTGAGTTGATTCCAAATTTCAGTGACCTTAAATAGGACAAAGTAGAAATACAGGGTTCCCAAGGAGCAGCTGCTTGATTTGAACTGCCAACCTTTTTGTTAGCAGCCAGTGCTTACCAAAGCTCTTAACTACTGTGCTACCAGGGCTCTGGAAGTATCCAAAACCCAAAACCAAACCCACTGCCTGTCCAGTTGATTCTGACTCCCAGCAACTGTGTAAAAACCCATTGCCGTCGAGTCGATTCTGACTCATGGTCACTCCATGGACAGTGGAACTGCCCCATCCAGTTTCCAAGGAGCTTCTGGGAGGTGTGAACTGCCGACCTTTTGGTTAGCAGCCATGGCATTTAACCACGACTCTACCAGAGTTTTCGGGAGGATCCAGGATGGTCCTAAAATAACAGCTAACAGTTATCACACTCTCTTCCCACTCCCACCCCCCTTCTAGGGAGTGAGAAAACTAGGCTCCTTGCCAACAGGGCAGCTGAGGTTCAAGTGGTCAACTTGAAAATTTACCGAATAGGATCATGTTTGTACCCAAAGTTTGTGGATTAGATTATACAAACTGCAATAAAGATTTTAAACAGCGGTGCTTAGCATCAGATTTATGTCTTTACTAGATCACTCCAGACATAAAGGATGGTTCGTAGGAGTGAAGTAGAACTAGTTAGGAAAAAAATGTCTTCTTCTGTGATAGAGCAGTGACCAAGCACAGTGGCAAGGGATGCCCAATACCAAGGACACAACAGAGGTAGAAACAACTTTGCTATAAGACCCATAGAGGTTAACGCAGCTAAATTCTAAGTTTTGGACTGAAGAAATTGGGTGGATACTGATGCTTTCAGTATCATAAGGGTCATAAGTGGGAAGGAAGAGGACTTGGAGCACAGTAGGCAGTTGACACCATGCAAGTTTGGGACCAAACAGGTCAGGGACAGCAGGAGAGATCAGGAAGTCAAAGGCAGAGGAAGACCCTGGTGATGGAGAGGGAAAGACAGTTCTTTGAGGATATCATTTGAGCAATCAGGTTCAACTCTACCCAGACCTTGAGGAGGATCTGGACTTCCCAGATGTAAAAGTCAATATGCTGTTCATTACTTACCTGAGCTCATTTGAGCTGGATTCCTATCCTAGCCACACACACAAAAAAAAAATCTGACTATCAAAATAGAAAACCATACTTTGGATAGGGAGAAAGATGGATAGGAACTGAGATGGGAAGCTCAAGGGAATCTTAGGACGTGTGTTTGCAATTTAACAAAGGAACATCTGGGATCAGTGCTGGGCAGGGAGTTTCGTAGAGGTTCTGGTTGAGTGGAACACATACCTACTGGGAAGCCAGTACTTAGTTAACAGTTTATGAGTTGTACTGCTCTCTCTTTTGGCCCTAGTACCACACTGTAACTACCTTTATTCCTCAGCTCCTCTCCTCTGTAAGCCCATAGCTGAGAAAAGATAATAATAGAATCAGAGCTTTTATAATTTGAGGAAAATGAAAGCATATATTTGTGAAAACTGTGGCTCCAGTAAACCCAAGCTTTTGGAATGAGTTCACGAGGCAAAGAAAACTCACAAAGACGTGATCCCTGTATCAGTCTTTGCTGCACAACAAGCTACCACAAAACTTAGTCACTGTAAACAACAAACATTTTATTATTTCTCGTTAGTCTGTGCTGGGCTAGATGACTCTTTTGATCGAAACCAGTGCAGCTGGGGCTAGATAGTCTAGAATGGTCTCTCTCATGTCTTATAACCATCAAACCATTGCCATGGAGTGGATTCTAACTCACAATAGTCCTATACAACAGTGTAGAACTGCCCTATCGGGTTTCCAGGGAGCAGCGGGTGGATTCAAACTGCTGACCTTTTGATGAGCAGCCTGAGCTCATCAAGGAGCCAGTAGGGCTCCTGATAACCACCAGGTGGGCTCTCTGGTTAGTAGGACCTCAGCTAGGATGGCTTATCTTTGTTACCATCTGTTATCTTCTTCACATACTCTACCATGGGGATCACACTGTGTCCATGGCAGTGTTCCCAAGATAAGAAGGAGAGGGCAAACCCCAATGTGCAAGCATTATTCAAGCCTCTGCTTGCTTCACGTTCATTAATATCCCATTAGACAAAGAAGCCGCATGGCCAACCCACAGTCATGCAGGAGAGAAATAGACTTTCCTGCCTTAGGAGAAGAGTGGCCAGATCACATCACAAAGGGTTTATACACAGTGATGGGAGGAACTTGACATTTTTGCTATCTACTGCAACCCTTATATCTGAATTTCATAATCTATTTATAATAGCAATATGTATTTGTCACATATATATCATATATTTGTATGTAAATATATTGTAAGTACATATTAAGGTATATAAATACATGTATAATGTTTATAGATAGGTGTACTGTTTTCTGTTGATAGAACTAATTTCTACATTTACATTGGCTTAAACTAAAACTGGTTAATGTTCAGTAGATCTGTACATGCTATAAAACATTTTTTAAGTAATTTAGTGAACAAGGAAAGAGACCTTACAGACTCACTACTCTTGCCCTTCTTTCTCACCGTGAAGATCCTGACCTTGATATGCCTTACTTTTTAAAATACGTATGTTCTCGAACAGATATGGACAGTTAACACATTTGTAAAGCCAAACATATTTAATAAGCACTAAGGAAACTTACTATTGAAGATTGTTGTAGCTTGAATAATTTGGAAGAACAAATAATCCTTCTTAATTTGTTCATTGCATTAACTCAGATTTTTATCTGAGTTTTGGGGTTAGTTAAAGTGAGGCTCACTAACATGCTGTTTTGATGGTTGCAGAGATGGTGCTTGTGAGGGTGGTTCTGATGGTGGTGATAGTTCTGATGGAGGCGTTGATGATGGAGGTGATGGTGGTGACAGTGGCCCAGAAGGTGATGGTTGTGGTGATCATGGTCTTGTATGGAGGTGATAGAGATGATGATGGCGATGGCAGTGGTGGCGGAAGTAATGGTGGTGGTGATCTGGTGGAGGCAGTAACGGTAGTATGGCAATGGTGGTGGTGAAGGTGGTGGTAGA
The DNA here is from genome assembly GCA_028571685.1 of Heterohyrax brucei. Lineage (NCBI taxonomy): Eukaryota > Metazoa > Chordata > Mammalia > Hyracoidea > Procaviidae > Heterohyrax > Heterohyrax brucei. The sequence continues at coordinate 47,443,953 of CM053162.1, forward strand.
AGAATCTGAAAAAAGTAACCCTCAGTTGCAGTTTCCCCTTGACTCTCCCACCAGATCTTGGGTTCTTCAGGCAGTTGGAGCAAAGGCATGGAAGAAAGGAGTCCTAGTGCCGTCAGGATTCCAACTTGTGGTGACCGTATTGGACAGAGTAGAACTATCCCGCAGAGTTTCCAAGAAGTACCTGGTGGACTCGAACTGCCAACTCTTTGGTTAGCAGGCATAGCATTTAACCACTATCCCATCAAGGTTTCTAGAGAAAGGAGCAGAACAACAGTAAATCAGAAAAGAAAAAAAACAGAAGTGTAGAATAAAAGACACCCTGTAGGCAAGACAATCTCCCATACCTCCCCTACAGGGCCACCAGGGGCAATCAGCATCAGGCCTGTCAGATCACTTCCTCCTCTAAGACTTTTCTTACCTCCCCTCAGACTGGGCTAGGAGTTGTGCCAAGGTACATCTTGTTTATCATAGTCCTTTCTACATCTTTTTGTAATTGCCTTTTTACTTGACTGTATCCCCTTCCCACTAGATTATAAAATTGCTGGGGGCAGGGGTAACATCATGTTCTCCCTTATTCAGTCTAGAACCACCATGGTACCAGTGTGTGTCCTGTAATACTTGTTCAGTAAATGAATGACAAGCCACCACAGCTTGAAAAAGTGCCCTTTCTTCCCTCTGCTTTCTTTCCCTTCTCTCCAGTGGCGTCTGAGGAGTTCCTGTTATGAATGACTTCTCATGTGTCAGCTGCCTCAAGCTCTCTGGGTTGTTAGTGTCAGATAAGGACCTGGAAAGGCCTCCTAGTTCAACAGGGACATAAAATCCTGAGTGCTAGAGTTCAAAGGAACATTAAGCAGCAACCTGTTTTAAAAGATGAGGAAACTAGGGCCTAGATAAGCAAAATGATTCATCTAAGACTTACCAGATAGGGTTACATCTGGAACCATAACTCAGAAACTCAAAGTTCAAGTCCTGTAATGATTTGTTGGAATAAAACTACGCACCCTTGGTACTCACTCCTAATTATCCTGCAAAGAGGTAATGTTCCTTATCAATGTTGTCAATCATTCATGAAGGAGAAAATGAAGACTTGCTTTTAGCTTTCCAAAGATTGGCATATGGATATATGTGGCTATATATACAAGGCTTCCATTAGACGTTTCTAGTTTTAGTCTATATATATAGACAGAGAAGGAGAATATAAATATGTATATTTTTTTCTTTCCACCAAGTGTGGTTTCCTCCCTATATTATTCCTTATATTGAATTTTGCAGTGTGGCCAGTAAAATGTAGAGAGAGATATGTTAGAGAGTTTCTGACCAAAAAAAAATAGAGACAAGGCCTTGAGAAGGTCTTGTGTGAGGAAGTAATGTTCAGAGCTGCCATGAAGGGAAAGTCAAGAAAAGTCAAAGAAAAGGTAACCCCAGAATCCTTTGGGCTACTAAGTTAACCATCCTTGGAACCCACCTTTCTGAACTTCATATTATGAAATAAATCTTCATTACTGAAGCCATTTTTAGTGTAGTGGTCCACACTGTATTCTCTGTGTACCTGGCACTGGCTCCACTGCATTGTTATATATTCCAGTACACCAGCAGGAGATGATGCCTGATCTGGCTTGGTTCACCTTGCAGAAAAGGACTAACCAGCAGGATTAGCTTTGAGACACAGCCTTTTTGGTCATCTGCTGATATTTGTAGGCTGAGGAATTTTTGGAGCTGAAGGGAAACCCTAGTGGTATAGTAAAGAGCTACAGTTGCTAATGAAAAGGTAGGCAGTTGGAGTCCACCAGGTGCTCCTTGGAAACTCAGTAGGGCAATTCTGTTCTGTCCTATAGGGTCACTATGACTCAGAATTCATTTGACATCAGTGGGACTGTGTGCTTACAGGCATGCACGTTAGATGCCTGTAACTTGTGGTTAAAACTCAGTTGGTTTTTTCCCCATTATTTAGTATTATAAAAAATAAACCTTGTTCACTGTAAAAATATTTAATATATTGACAAAGTATAGAGAAGAAAATAAATATCCCAGAAAGTCCACCACCAAGATACAATCCCTGTTAATGTGTTTAGTGTGCATCTTTACAGATGTTTTTTATGTATGTATATATATATATTAATAAAATGTTACCCATTACCCTTTGCTGTCAAATTGATTCAGACTCACAGAAACCCTATAGGGCAGAGTAGAACTGTTCCACTGAGTGCTCCACTGTGTTCTCCACTGTGTTCAAGGTTCTCAGTAAATGCTTGGAGAATGAACAACATAAAATACACTTGTATTGTTTTTCTTTAGTGATTACAATAAGTATTCTGTAAGCCTAGGGCCGGGCAATATTTTGTTCTACTGCACATAAGGTCACCATGACTCAGAACCGACTTGATGGCAACCAGTAACCACAAAGCAAATTTACACTGCTGTCTGCATTGAAAGTCTCATTGCAAGCTGGTCAAGATCACAGGATATTAAGATCACAGAAGAAACAAGCAAATGTTACTTTATTGTCATTGACTTCATCATCTACTTCACTGTCATAAATTATTTTTTTCTGTGTCTGTTTGTTGGCAGTGAGAATTGATTACACGTATTAATTTTTTTTTTGGTAAAAATATAGATAACACTGCATTTGCCAATGAACCATTTTTTCATGTATGCAATTCAGTGAGATCGATGACATTAGTCATGTTGTACAACCATTGCTGATACCCTTTGCTAAAATTTCAGAAATCTTTTGATCATTTTGGACTTGAAGTTTCTACCTGACAGTGTGGATTTGAATTTAAGCACCTCTGTCTTATGCAACATCCAGCAGCTCAAAGGTAAGTGGAAATCTATCAGATACCATAATGTTTCAATAAATCTGATATCTTTGGTGATAAGATCTTAAAAAAGACAAATGTGTTCCTTTTTTCCTCAATATTTGTTGTCACGTGGCTACAGAATATTGACTTTCCTATCTCTTCCTAATTTCTATTCCCTCCTAACCCTACCATACTGTAGCTCCTACCCTTACTACTTTGTGCAAGCTACTTGTCTTAGTCATCTAGTGCTGCTATAACAGAAATAATACAAGTTGATCGCTCTAAAAAGAGAAATTTTGTTCTGTTGCTGTCCAGTAGGCTACCAGTCCAAATTCAGGGCATCAGCTCCAGGAGAAGACTCCTTGTCATCAGTCTTCCCTTGGACAGGGAGCTTCTGAGGAGCAGGAACTCTGAGTCCTTTCCGAAGGACACACTCTGCTCCTGGCATCACTTTCTTGGTGGTGTTGGGTCCCCAGATCTCTCTGCTAGTGTCTTTGTTTTACATCTCAAGAGATTGTCTCAAGGCAAAGTACAAACTTACACACAGAGTCCTGACCTACTAATACAACTAGCACCCGTTCTCCCTCTTTAACATCATGGAGGTAGGATTTACAACATATGAGAATATTATACAATACCAGGAATCACAGCCTAGCCAAATTGCTGCACACATTTTTTTAGAGGGGTGCACAATTCAATCCCTGATGCTGCTCCTTGGTCAGGTCACTTCACCTGATTGCCAAATCTGAGTCTCTTCAGTCGGTGACTTGTCAATTATTATTGCTGACCAGTTACACCTTCTTGAAACTTCCTCTTGTGGCTTCCCTAGCCCCAATTTCCAGCTCTTCTTTATCTCTGTTTATTCATTACATTCAGCAAAAATTTTACTGCATACTTGTGTCATGCTGCCAGGAATGACAAATCAAAGAGGAACAACATCACATTCATTGTCGAAAAGAACATTTCAAGATCTGTCCTGAAAAACACATCAACAATAAGATAATACCGATACACTCACAAGGAAGACCAGTTACTGGGAGTACTCTTCAAGTTTATGCACCAACTGCCAAAGAGGAGGAAACTGAATTTTTTTTTTTTACCAACTTCTGCAGTCTGGAATTGAATAAACATTCAATGAGGATGCATAGATAGTTGATGACTGGAACGCAAAAGCTGGAAACAAAGGAGAAGTATAAGCAACTGTAAAATACAGCCGTAGTAATAGAAGTGGTGTCAGAGATTGCATGATAGCATTTTGTAAGACCAAGGACTTATTCACTGCAAATACCTTTTTTCAACAACTAGACATCTGGATCTCATGGGACAGAATATGCTGGAACCAAACTGACTGTGGAAAGAGACAGTAAAGAATTTCAACATCATCAGCCAGAATAAGACCAGGGGCCACCTGTAGAACAGACCATCAATTGCTCATATGTAAGTTCAAGTTGAAGCAGAAGAAAATGAAAAGTTCATGAAAGTCATAGTATGACCTTGAGTATGTACCACTTGAATTCAGAGACCATCTCAAAAATAGATTTGAAAGCACATTGAACTCTAATGACCAGATGAGTTATGGGATGACATTAAGGCACCATAAATGAAGAAAGCAGAGCTCATTAAAAAGGCAGGAAAGAAAGAAAAGAGCCAAATGGTTGCCAGAAGAGACTCTGAACGTTGTTCTTGAATGTAAGGTAGCTAAAGCAAAAGGAAGAAATGATGAAGTAAAATTGCTGACCAGACAATTTCAAAGAGCAACTCGAGAAGGCAAAGTATTATAATGAACTGTGCAAAGAACAGAAGTTAGAAAACCAAAAGGGAAGAATACACTTGGCATTTCTCTAACTGAACTGAAGAAAAACATTCAAGCCTTGAGCTAATTACTGGAGGAGTCTATTTGGAAAATACTAAATGATGTAGCAAACATCAAAAGAAAAAGCAAGGACCAGGGGCCATGCTCCCAGGGGAACCCTGAGGACCCTGAACCATCAATTACGGACCCTTGTCCATAAATCATTACTGAGATAAACTCTTTGGACAGGAATGGATTGGACTCAGTGACACAGAGTGACCATATCGTGTGTGCACTTTATGGTTCTATGTGTCTGTAGTACGTTGTCCTGCTGCCCTCTTACTGAAGGGGGGTAAGAGGGTAGAGAGGAGGGGACAGGAGATTGTTAGGAGGATATGACATATATAGAACAGAGAGGAGGAGTGTGCTGTCACTGGACAGGGAGAGCAGCGGGAGCTGCACAAAGGCAGACATGCTAAATTTATAGTGGATTGTACACTTTCACTCAACCACAATCAATAAAAAAAAAGAAAAAGAAAATGGAAGGAATCCGCAGAGTCACTGTACTAAAAGGCACTGGTCAGTATCCAGCCGTTTCAGGACGCAGCGTGTGAGTGAGAACCAATGGTAGTGAAGGAAGACATCCAGGCTGCACTGAAGGCACTGGTGCGAAACAAGGCTCTAGGAATCATCAAGGATTTCATTCTACTTGAATCCACAGTCAACACTCATGGAAGGATCAGACAAGAAATCAAAGTGTTCAAAAGCAAGGACGTCACTTTGAGGACTAAGATGCACCTGACTCAAGCCGTTGTATTTAAAAAAATTTTCTATGGTGCCTTAGGTGAAACTTTACACCTCAAGTTAGTTTCTCTTACAAAAATTTATTCACACCTTGTATATGACACTAGTTACAATTCCTATAATATGAAAGCACACACCCCATTTCCATTCTGGGTTTCCTGTGTCCATCTAACCAGCTCCTGTCCCTTTCTGACTTCTCATCCTGCCTCCTGACAGAAGCTACCCATTTGGTCTCATGAGCCTGCTTGAACTAAGAAGCACATTACTCTAGAGTATTATTTTATGTTTTATAACCCACTGCTGTCAAGTTGATTCTGACTCACAGCAACCCTGTAGGATAGAGTAGAACTACTCCGTAGGGTTTCCAAGGAACGTGTGGTAGAGCTGAACTGCTGACCTTTTGGTTAGCAGCCGTAGCTCTTAACCACTGTGCCACCAGGTTTTCCTTATGTTTTATAGTCCAGTCTAATCTTTGCTGGAAGAATGGGCTTCAGGAATGGTTTTAGTTCTGGGTTAATAGCCATGACTTCAAGGACTAACATTCCTTGAGCATGGCTTCCCCTACACTGAGTCAGACAGCCATGGTATTTTCAATCACCTAATATACGTGTACAAGATGGACAATGAATAAGGAAGACAAAGTATTGATACCTTGTGAATTACAGTACTGGCAGAGTATATTGAATATACCGTGGACTGCCAGAAGAATGAAGAAATCTGTCTCCACTAAAAGACCTCAATTGATGGTACAACAGTTTCAGGGTTCCCCTGGGAGCATGGTCCCTGGCCCTGATCCTGCCCTTGCCCATAAATCATAATGAAGGTTCACTCTTCGGACACGAATGGATTGGACTTGGCGATGCAGAGTGACCATATATTGGGTGCACTTTATGGTTCTGTGCATCTATAGGATAGCATCCTGCTGACCTCTGGCTGGAGGAAGAAAAGTGGGTGGAGACGAGGGGAAAGGAGACTGTTGGGAGAATGAGACATGTATGGAGCAGGGAGGAGTAGTGTGCTGTCACCAGGCAGGGAGAGCAGTGGAAGCTGCATATAGGTGGGCGTGTAAATTTATACGGGAATGTACATTTTCACTCAGTCATGTTAAATAAAAAAATAATAATAATAATAAAATTTAAATAAAAAACTTGAAATGATTAAACAACAAAAAAAGAAATCTGTCTCGAAGAAGTATAGGCAGAGTGCTCCTTAGAAACAGGGATGACACAATTTTGTCTCACATGCTTTAGACATGGTATTGTCAGAACCAGTCCCTGGAGAAGGACATCACACTTGGTAAAGTACGGAATCGATTAAAAAGAGGAAGCCCCTTGGTGAGATGGAGTCAGACAGTGGCTGCAGCGATGGCTCCAACATAGCAACAGTTGTGAGGATGGCGTAGGACTGGGCCATCCTCGTGCCAACTTGGTGGCATTTAACAACACCTGTGTTAAGTATTATAGTAAAGATATGCAATAATATCAATTACAACTGGCATCTATTGAGTGCTTACCAATCGTCAGGCCATATTTTAAATACATGTATGAGCTCACTTAATCTCAGTACATCAGGGGTCCACAAACTTTTTCGTAGAGAGCCAGACAATAAATATTCTTTCTGTGGCCCTTATGGTATAGACAGCAACTACTCATCTCAACTGGTGTATCATGAAAGTAGCTATACCAAAACTCCAAATCCGTTGCTGTCAAGTTGATTTCAACTCATATCAACCCTGAAAGGCTCAGTAGAACTGCCCTGTAGGGTTTCCAAGAAGCAGCTGTTGGATTCAAGCTGCCAACCTTTTCGTTAGAAGCTTAGTTCTTAACCACTGTGCCACCAGAGCTCTGCAAAGTAGCCACAGGCAATACAAAAATGAGTGACTGTGTTCCTATAAAACGTTATTTACAAACCAAGCTGATTTAGCCCAGAACTTAGTTTGCAAACTTCTGTACTAGAATATAAATTCCATGAAGGCAGGCATTTCTGTTTGAATATGTAGTAGAAATTGAGTAAATACCTGATACATAGTAGAAACATAGTAAATAAATACTGTCCTTCTAAGGTAGAAACGAGTCCCTGCATGGTACAGATGGTTAATGCTCCCAGCACCTAGCCAAAAGTTGGGAGGTTCAGTTTATTCAGAGCCACCTTGGAAAAAGGGCCTGATGATCTATTTCTGAAAAATCAGCCATTATAAATCATATTGAGCACAGTTTTACTCAGTCAGATGTGGAGTCATGAGTCCAGGTGGACCTGACTCAACTCAACATCATGTGGTACAAAGAAAAAAAAACCTGTTGCCATCAATTCAGTTCTGACTTATAGAAATCTTCTAGTGTTACTGGGCATCTCAGATTCTGAGGTTGTTTCCTCTCACTGATGGGGAATGAACAGGTAATGCACAGAGAATATTTTCTCAGGGGCAAAACTTGATTCAAGAAGCTTGCAAGTGGAGATGAGAGAGCCTAGGCAACACTTACCCCATCTCTGGAATAAAGGTTTTGTCAGGGCTTATAAAGGATTCTGGGAAGGAAGAGTCTCATGTTTTATTCATATTGGAGGTGTACATTTCCAGGACGTGGTGGTAGGGCTAGGGAAATTAGGTTATACATGCCTCTTTGTACAAAGCGGAGTCAGCAGCAAAGGGTTCTGGGAGGCACTGGCAGGACTTATTATGGGATGCTGTGCATGCCCTGTCCTTTGCGAGCTCAGTTCAAGTCCTGGCATCAGCTTCATGTTCTTGTGTGCCTCTGCTGGAAGTCACATAGTGCTCACTTCTGGCACCGCTGAACGTTCTCCTTATATTAGTACATTCTTATTCATCCTGAAAAACAACTTAAAGAAGTTCTTGTTCTCTTGGTATCTATGGCATATGAATCAGTAGTCCTGGTCAGGTCACCCTCATTCTGTTTATGGTATAATCGTCCTTGGGGGTTTCTAAACTACTGACAGGGCATCATTTGCTTTTCCTATCTCTCTGTCCCAGGATGTGATTCATTATTAGATCTTTTTTGTGCCCCACCGCCTGTTCATTGTTTTGGCTACAAGGCTTATTGAAAGGTGTTTACAGAAGCCTCTAAGCACCCTGTCTCAATAGGAGGTGGAACTTCCCCCATAGAATTTCCAAGGAGCACCTGGTGGATTCAAATTGCTGACCTTTTGGTTAGCAGCCATAGTACTTAGCTGCCGTGCTACCAGGGTTTCCCAAGAGGTGCTAAACCAAAACCAAAAACCCACTGCTGTCTAATAGATGTCAACTCATAGTGACTGTATAGGACAGAGTAGAACTGCCCCATAGAGTTTCCAAGGAGCGCCTGCTGGCTTTGAACTGCCAACCTTTTTGTTAGCAGCTGTAGCACTTAACCACCATGCCACCAGGGCTTCAAGAGGTACTAGTAAAGTGAAAACTACTCAAACCTGCATTTTACAAATAAGGGAACTGAAGCACAGTGATTAATTAAGTTCCTAAGGTTACCAACTAGTAAAAGACAAATCAAACATGCAGATGTACACAGGCTGGTGTCAGAACCTATGTAGTCTTAATCACCACGTTCTACAGTGATGATACAGATGAGAAGATTGTCTGCTATGCTCTCTGGAGAATAAAGAGGTTAATGGGATGCTGAAACATCAAAGAGTTCACCTGGAAGAAAAGAGAGGAGGGAGAGGCTTTGTATTCTAGGAAGTGACAATGCAGGTTTGAAAAACAGACCTGGTACAGAATGGCATTATGAAAAAATACGCAGAAAAGGGAGTAAGTTCCTTAGTGACAGTGTCATGAGTTGAATTTATGTATCCCTAAAATGTGTTTCTCAATTCAACTGGGCTGTGATTCTCAGTGTTGTATGGTTGTTCACCATTTTGTCATTTGATTGGTTTTTCCTGTGTGTTGCAAATTCTGTTACTATGATTTTGTGAAATGAATTAGTGAATTAGTGACAGCTATGATCAGGTCTGTAAGACTGGATAGTGTCTTAAGCCAATCTCTTTTGAGATATAAAAGAGAGAGGTGAGCAGAGAGACATAGGGACCTCATGCCCCTAGGAAAGCAGTGCCAGGAGCCGACCGTGTCCTTGGGACCTGAGATGCCTGAGCTGAGATACTTCTAAAGAGAAGATTGATGATATGGACCTTCCTCCAGTCTAGATGGAGAAAGCCTTCCCCTGGAGACACCCAGAATTTGGATTTGTAATCTACTAGATTGTGAGAGAATACATTTCTCTCTGTTGCAGCTATCCACTTGTGTTATTTCTGTTATAACAGCACTAGAAGACTAACACAGACAGTCTCCACTTTTCAATAATGCCCACATCTGGATACAGGGTTTAAGGTGCAGAGTGGTAGAGGTGAGGCTTTAGCTTTGTCAGGGGCCTTATGTGACATGTGAACCAATTTGGATTTTAACTTGGTCACTGAAGTATTTTGAGCAAGAGAAAAATTGACCATGTTTGCATTGTTGATCAATTTTTTAAAATAAATTTTATTTTAAAATCAGATTATGCATGTGTCATTGTACAGTATTCAGAAACTGAGAAGGTCTTCCTCCTGCCTGCTTCCAGCCACCCACTTCCCTGTCCCGTTAGAATGATAGTTTACGCTCTAATGTGAAGAATGAGTAGGTTTGGGGGTGCTGGATGTTTTCAGTCAACAGTTTCCCATCCCTGGGCACAGCTGTCTGTCTCCAGTTTCCGGTAATCATTGCATTCACCTGCCTGCTCAGGCCTTGTGATGATAATATTCCCTCAGTTACTAGCCCTGGCGTATTGCTGTATTCTTCCTGGTTTCTCTGCAGCCTGCGTTCTCCGTGGGGGTGATACCACCTCCAGGGAAGTGAAAAAATTTTTAAAAATTGCCACTTGAGGAATGAAAAAATTTTCAGAAATAATACTGGTTTGTCAGCCTCCAAAGCTCAATTTTATTTTTTAGGGACATTTTTTTACTTAATTTTTCTCCTTGCTGTTAAAAGACCTTGGGTTGGCTCAGATTCATGGCAACCTTATAAACAAGAGCGTGAAACACTGCCCAGTCCACATCATCCTCACAGTTGCTGGCATGTTTGAGCTCATATTGCAGTCACTGTGTCAGTCCGTCTCACAAAGTGTCTCTTTTGTTCTCTCTGATCCTCCGCTCTACCAGACATGATGTCCGTTTCTAACAATTGGCCACCTTTGTCATCAAAGTGACATCTTTTTTTTTCACACTTTAAAATAAAGGCTCTGCTGCAGATTTGCCCAGTGCAGTACATTGTTTGATTGCTCTACTGCTGCTTCCATGGGCAAAGAATGTTTCTCCAAGTGTAATAAAATCCTTGACAACTTTGATTTCTTTGCCATTTATCCTGATGTTATGGTTCCTCTGCTAAATACTCTTCATATGACCCAGCTCCAGTGTGTCACCTCTTTCTGCTTTGGAGTCTCACTGATATAGGAGGTACTGAAAAACTGGAATGGTTAGCCACCTAATACATGGCCACAGAGAAAAGACAGTGGAACATTTTGGTAATGAGCATAGTCTCTGCTGTCAGACTGTTGAAATTAAAATCCCAACTCTTCCGTGCTCATTACTAGCAGTGTGACCCTAACTTACTGTGTCTCAGTCTTCTTATCTGCAAAATGGGGATGATAATTTCTATCTTATAGTGATTGTAACAATTTAGTGTTTTAGCACCTGACACATATTATTCAATATGTGTTAGCTATTGTTATTCAGAGTGGGCTTAGCCACAGAGGAGGAGGAGTTTTGCAGAAGAGTAGAAGAGTTATGAGTTTAGAAGTGGACTGAAGAATGCAGATCATGCTAATACCACTTAGCATGCCCATAAACCAAAAACCAAACCCATAGTCGTCAAGTCGGTTCTGACTCCTAGTGACCCTATATGACAGAGTAGAACTGCCCCAGTTTGCGAGGAGTACCTGGTGGATTGGAAATGCTGATATTTTGTTTAGCAGATGTATGCGAGCCAGGTGCCATCGAGTCGCTGCAGCAAAACCCAATCTAACCTAACCCATTGACATCAAGTGGCTTCTGACTTGTTGTGACCCTGTAGGACAAAGCAGAACTTCTGAGTTTCCAAGGAGCCTCTGGTGACTAGCAGCCACAATACTTAATCACTGTGTGTTTCCAAAGGCTGTGGGCATGAAAAAGTGAATAGCATCCTTTTTAGAAGACAAGGAAGGAAGTTCCTTAGAGAATACATTCACTTTTCTTTTAAGGTTAGGAAGGAGCTAGAAGGTTAAAAGAAGAGAAGTGTTTATTTACAAGTGCAGGAAGGCTCCAGGGTAGAGGAAAGAGCTGAGAAGGAAGGCAGTCAACTTTTGGGAGGAAGCCTAGAGCAAGAAGGCAGATTGGAGATCAGGGAAGAGCAGAATCTGGCTGGAAGCAGTACCACCAAATAGGCCATTCAGCCAGAGCCAGACAAGGGGCAGTAAACTGTAGCCCTGAGGCTACATTTGGCCAAAAGTTTATTCTTATATGACCACAAGTGAAGAATGGTTACATAAAAATGCTATTTTGTGGCACATGAAAACTACATGAAATTCAAATTTCAGTGTCTATAAATAAAGTTTTATTGGAACACAGCCATGTCTATTCGTTTACACTTCCACTGTCTGAATGCCTTCACATTATAATGTTGGAGCTGAGTAACTGTCACAGAGCTGAAAATATTTGGTATTTAGTCCTTTACAGAAAAGATTTGCCCCAACCTCTGCTCTAGCAGATGTCATTTGTAGGCTATCATATGAATGGCACCATGTGGAGTTGTGTCACCACAAAGGTGAACCCTGGGATCACTCATTGTGAATGGTGACCAAAGATTACAGGGAGGAGAGGCATGGGTAGGATTAAATAGCCTCAAGTTTCTTGTTGGAATGTGTTTTGGTTTTATAGTGCTTCTGTAACAGAAATACAAGGGGATGGTTTTAAAGATCAGAAGTTTATTTTTCCCAGTTCTGGAGGTTAGAAGTCCTGATTCAGGACACTGGCCTACAGGGGGAGGTTCTGGAGGAAGGTAGTTATCTTTTTCAGCCTTTGTCCTTTGGTTCCTTGATTATTTTCATGTGACATCATTTGCTGTATTTATACTTGCTCCTGTGTGTATTCTATTTTTTTTAATTCACTCAGAAGTGATTAAGTTTAGAACACATCTTACACTGACAACAGCCTTATTAGCATAACAAAGAGAACCCTGTTTCAAAATGGGATTCCATCTACATATATAAAACCTATTGCTGTCAAGTTAATTCTGACACACAGTGACCTTATAGGTCAGAGCAGAACTACCCTAGAGGGTTTCCAAGGCTGCTGTCTTTATGGACACAGACTGTCACATCATTCTCCCATGGAACAGCTAGTGGGTTTGAACTGCCAACCTTTAGACTAACAGGGAGTGCTTAACCCCTGCTCCTTATCCACAGATATAGAGTTTAAGATTTCTTCATATGTATTTATTTATTTGGTGGGGAGAGGACATACTTCGATCTGTAGCATAATATTGTTTTGTGAGAACAAAGCAAGGCTGTTGAAGAGCTAGCAGTGGTACGCACTGTTGGTTGCCTACCCACTCTCTGTTTCTTCTCCTGTTCTTTACTAACAGAAACCTGATGTTATAAAGGCGACAGGGTGCCCTATTAAAAATACTCATCTCAGATAAGAAAGTGCTCAAAGGATGATTGGAGTATGCCAAAAGGACATAGGAACCAGCTTCAAGTGGGTCCTCCTAGGCAATCAGAGACGATTTGAGCATCAGAATAAATCATAATACTGCAATGAACTGTAATCCATTGAGTAAGCTAAGAATCTGTTAGTCTGCACTGAAATAAATACATAAAAGGAGGAGAGAAAATGCTTTCATACAGTAAAATGCAAGCTGTTAAAGAATGAATGACATAATTAGAAAATCACTAATTTGCAATTACCCCATTAATAATTATTTCAGGCAAGAATCACAGGTGCATAATAAAATCGGTGGGTGAAAGCTTGATGAGAAATATGGTGTTTACATATTAATGCCATATTAATTTCAAAGAATAAAACAATAACTTTATGGCAAAGAAATCTGACACACATCACCTTATTGGTTTAATGAAATGATGAAAGTTAACATCAGAAGTAATGGGACAAATCAGAATCATGTTCCTCCTATACGATGTACTGAGAAGGACACAACATTACTTCAGTGATATTCTAGATGAAAATACATAACCTGAACCACTAGAAAACATCATCCAAATAGGGGATATTTTGTAAAGTAATTGGCCTAGACTCTTCAAAAATGTCAGTGCTATGAAAAATAAAGATACGGATTGAGAAAGTGTTCCATCTTAAAGGAGCCTGAGGGTGCAAAAGATTATAAGTTCAAGCCCATCCAATGGCTCCATGGGAGAAAGTCCAGATGATCTGCTTCTATAAAGATTTTAGATGACAAACCCCTATGGAGCAGTTCTGCTCTGGCACTGTGAGTTGAAAACAATTCAGTGGTACTTAACAACAACAATCACAAACTAGACAAAAATAACACAACAACAAAAAGCAACGTGTAGTCCTAGATTAGATCCTAAACCAGAGGAACAAAAGAATCTCTTTGCTGTAAACATATGGAAACCCCGGTGGTGTAGTGGTTAAGTGCTACGTCTGCTAACCAAAAGGTCAGCAGTTCAGATCTACTAGGTGTTCTTTGGAAACTCTATGGGGCAATTCCGCTCTGTCCTCTAGGATCACTATGAGGGGGAACTGAGTCAATGATACTGGGTTTGGTTTGGCTTATAAAAGATATTGGTGGAATAATTGGCAAAATTTGAATAAGGAATATCAATTAAAAGCATTGTATCCATGTCAATTTTCTGATTTTGGACATTACACTGTGGTTATGTCAGAGAAGGTTCTTAATCTAAATAGCTCATCCAGAAGTCCTTAGGAGTAAGTGGCCATCATATGTGCTTGAGAGAGAATAAGTGTTTAAAATGTTAATATTTGGAGACATTGGGTGAAAGGTATACAAGAATCCTTTGTACTGCTTTTGCAAATTTTCTGTAAATTTGAAGTTATTTCAATACAAAAAGTTAAAAACAAAAAAATCATCTTCCTTAGACACCCTTGCAGAGAGTACATATTCCCAATCCTTGCCAGTGATTTGTAGTTGTCTGTTTACTGGCTGAACTTTTTTAGGAAATGATTGTTTTTCTGATAAGAAGAGAAAGACTTGCCCTTCTTCCTTCCCTTTGTCTGGCCTAATGCCTGTATGTGGAGCAGTCATCTTACGGCAGGAGATGCTGGGAGGAGCATGGGTCTTGATGGCTTCATGGAGTAACACCCCTGGATTGCCTCCCTCTGGCTAAGATTTCTGTTATATGCAAACAAATATAACTCCAATTGAGGCAGAACATACTAGGCTCTCAGGTGGCTTTAGAGTTTATGTGGCTTGATTCCTCAGTCTCCTTCATGGAAACTGCTTCCAACTTTCCATTAAATGTTGGTGTTGCCAAGTTTGGGTCCTCAGCCTTCTGTTTCTATGCTATCTCCTTGGACTATGTCCTTCACTCCTATTTGCTATTTAAATTCTGATGACTCTCAAATTATTACCTCTATCTGTAATTTTTCTCCTTAGTTGCAGACCACATATTCAGTTGTCTGCTATTGGATGCTTATGCTTATAGTCTATGGTCATCTCCAGCCAAGCCAATGGTCATCTCAGCAGGCGTAAAATTGAACCCTCTTTTCCAGACACACACATGCACACATACACGCACACACACATACGCACACCGTATTTTCTTTCTCTCTTCTTCTTTCAATTACTATCCAAGCACTTTCCCAAGACAGAAACTCAAGAGTCATCCTCTCCTCTTCCCACTTTCTCACCCCCTACATGCAATTAGTCATCTAAGTCTTGATGACTCTACCTCCTAAATAGTTTCTGAATCCATTTCCTCCTCTTCATTCCCATTACCCAACTAGATGCCTCATCATCTCTCACTGGTATTTCTTCATTGACCTTCTAAACAATTTCCCCGCCTCTGCCCTCTATTCCTCTAATTTATACTGCCATCCATAATCTTTCTAAATTGTAATCACCATACTCTCCTACTTAAAAATTCCCTGTCACCCCAACTGCTTATAATAATAGTCCCCACACCCCCATAGTTCCTACTACAGCATACCAGTGCTTTCAGGATAACCTTCTTCTCTTGGATGCCCTTATCACCCTATTTCTATAAGGGAAGAACTGGTTGGTTCTGTTCTATTCTTAGGAGGAAAGTTCTCCCAGATTCCTGTAAACCAGACATCTTCCTTTGCCTACAGCCTTCCCTTACATGGAGCAAGTTGTACCTTAACTTTCTGCCATGTCAGATGACCTGCAGTGTTCCTTCACTTGTGGCAAAAGTAGGTTTTATGCTTTGATCAAAATGAAGTGTTGGAGCTGCTGTGTGTAATAGTGAAGACTGAGCATTGCCTGAACCCAAAGGTTATTATTCATACAGACATTTCCAGTGCTATTCTTGCAGAGACAATTTACTCTGTATGTGGTAGCCACTGTGGGTGAGCTCTAGGGATGTTTACAACATCCCCAGAGGTGTGACACCACCTTGTGTCTCTTTGTGTGTTGACCACTTTGAGTTAAGCAACCTGGGTGCCCAGGACTGATTCCTCCATTCCCTTGAGGCAGGATGTGAGTGCTTGGGCAGCTTGGATGACTGAGAGTCCACAGTAATGGGGCAGGAAACGAAGTCACCCAGCTTTGCAGGTACCAGCCATCAGCCTTTCGCCTTCTGGCAACATACATGTGTTATTTAAGACTCAGATCAAATGGGACTCACTGAAGCTCCCCTACCAAGGCCACGTTGTGAATAGGACTTTTCATGGTACTTTTCATACTGTTAGTGTAATTATGTATTGGCACACCCATTTTCCTACATTTGGTTTCTGGCATCTGAATGCAAATCTTCCTCTTCTTTTTATGTCTGAGTCTCACCCAGCGTGTAGTGGGACCTGACACAATTAGAAAATCACTAATTTGTAATCACCACCTTATTAATTGTTTCAGACAGGAGTCATCAATGTATAATAAAACTAGTAGGTGAAAGTTTGATGAGAAATATGATATTTTAATAGTCTCAAGGCATCTCCCCACAAATTCTTATTAATTTCAAAGGGTAAAACAGTAACTGTATAGCAAAGAAATCAGACAGACACGACCTTAACAAAGTGATAAAAGTTAATGTCACTAGTAATGGGACAAATTGAAATCATGAGCCTCCTGATGCAACATACTAAGAAGGAAGTAACATTACTTCAGGGATCTTCTAGCTGAATATACATAACCTGAACCATTAGGAAACATCAGACAGACTCAAATAAGAGATGATCTATAAAGTAATTGGCCTAGACCCTTCAAAAATGTCAATGCTATGAAAAATAGATTGAGAAAGTATTCCAGCTTAAAGGAGTCCTGAGGGTACAAAGTCAAGTCTGACAGAGGTTGTATCATCAGCATTTGCAGATTGTTAATGAATCTTCCTCTGACTCTGATGCCATGTTCTTCTTGACATATAAATCAGAGTCTGTTGAGTGATTACATAGATGAGTGTTTTTTTGAGGTTCCAGGTGAAACGTAGTGGAAATAGCCTAGAACTGGGTACTACTTACAGTTAGTTCCTCTGCTGACTGGTTTTGTCATCACAATCTCTCAACAGCTCCTTTCCCTCATCAGTGAAGTGTAGATAATGTCCTCTACTTTGGATGAATTGTTTAGAAGATTGAAAGAGTGAGTGATCATTTATTCATTCATCTATAGATATGTACTGTAGATACGTACCAGTTACTGTGTTAGGTACCAAGGATATATCATTGTCCATCCTCATAAAAATTTTCAATCTAACAAGAAAAACAGATAATTAAATAAGTGTTGACAATAAAGTATAGTGACAGTTATAATGGACAAGGACAAAGTGCTGTGGGAATATAGAACAGGAGACCTAACCTAGCCTAGAACTCAAGGAAGAGCTCCCAAGTGGTGTGAAACAGTTGCAAAGTAGTATACTGTGGTCATGTATGCTTTTATTTCTGTAGATTAGACTGCTCTCTTGTTCACGGCAGGGAGACATTATGCAGTAGGATATAAAACTTCCTGGTAAAGTTGGAATGCTGAGCTGGACCAAATTTCAATGGATGTTGCTGACATCATCAGTAGGGCATACCCTTTGAATATTGTTTCCAGGATCATGGATGGATTTGCTTTCGTAGAGTTTCTGGCTGGCACAAACTGTTAAGCATAGAAGGTCCGACAAGTCTGTGAACTTAATTGTTCTAAGTGCTACATACCTCAGTGCAGAGTATCACTACAGTCACATTTGAAGTACTTCTCTTGGGAAGCTATGCACAGATGCTGGTGCTTAGTCGACCCCTCAAAGCAATTTTGGAATTCTTTCTGGAATGGCCATTGCACACAGTGGCATGTGGGCATGTTTGCAAACTTAATTGCACAGTTGTCTGTGAGGGAGTTTTTAGCTAGTAATCAAATAACTGTATTGGAACACCCTCCCTCCTTACCTGATCTGGCCTCCCAATGACTTCTTTCTTTCTTTCTTCCTTCCTCCCTTGCTCCCTCCCTTCCTAATTGTGATTGTGTGAAAGTGTACAATCCACTGCCCACCTATGTGTAGCTCCTACTTTTTTCTTTACCTGAACATAAAGGAAATATTGAAAGGAGACATTTTGATGACATTCAGGACATCAACGGTAATGACAGCTCTGATGGCCTTTCCAGAAGAAGACTTCCAGACTTGCTTTGAAGGGTGGACTAAGTGCTGGCATCTGTGCATAGCTTCATAGTGATATTCAGGAGTAAGGTATGTAGCACTTTTTCCTGGAAGAGTTCACAAACTTAATCAGCAGTCTTTGTAGATTACTAGTTGAGAAAGTAATGATTTGAACCCACCCAGAGACACCTCGGAAGAAACACCTGACAGTCCTCCTCCAAAAGTTCACAGCCTTGAAAACGTTATGAAGTGTAGTTTTACTCTGCAACAAATGGGGTCACCATGCTTCAAAATCCGCTTGATGTAAATGAGTTTGGTTTTTTGTTTATATCCAACTTGCTTGTTTGAAGAAAGCCAGAGTTCCAGTTAAAGAGGAATAGAAACTGCAGAGATAGGAAATGTGAAAGAAACTCTGGGAGGTAAGTGATTTCCCAGACAAATCAGTAAAGTAACACTACAGACTTCCATCTTCAAGTACATCCAGAATCCAGCTACTTCTCTCCACTTCCTCTGTAATACCCTCTTCAAACCATCATCACCCATCAGTGGGACAACCGTGTTGTGTTAGAAGCTGTTGAGTTAGTTCCAAAGCACAGTGACTGTGCATACGATGGAAAGAAGCTCTGTCTAGTCCTGTGCCATCTTCACAGACATTACCATATTTGAGCCCATTGTTGCAGCCACTGTGTCACTCTATCGTGCTGAGGGTCATCCTCCTCTGGGCTGACAGTCTATTCACCACGCATGATGTCCTTTTCCAGGAACTCATCCCTGCTGGTAATGTGTTCAGAATACACGAGAGAAACTCTTGACATCCTTGTCTCTAATAAGTATTCTGGCTATACTTTTCCAAGACATTTTGTTCTTCTTTATTCAGTATTCTTTGCCAGCACCATAGTTTAAAGACATCATTTCTTTTGTCTTATTGATTGTCCAGCTTTCACAATGCACATGGGGACATTGCAAATATTATGACTTGGGTCAGGTGCACATAATTTTCCAAGTGACATTTTTAGTTTTAAACACAGAGGTCTTTTGCAGTGGATTTTCTCAATGTGGTAAGTTGTTTGAATTCTTGACTGCTGCTTACCTGAGTTTTGTGGATCCAAGTAAAATGAAATCCTAGACAATGTCAGTCTTTTCTCCAGATATCATGATGTTACTAATTGTCCAGTTGTGAGAATTTTTGTCTTTTCTATGTGGAGGCATAATCCACACTGAAGGTAGTAATCTTTCGATCTTCATCAGGAAGTTCTTTAAATACTTTTCATTTTCCACAAGTGAAGTTGCATCTGCATATTGCAGGTTGTTAAGGAGTCTTCCTCCAATTCCAGTGTCATGTTCTTCTTCATATATGATGAGGTCTGATAGTTAAGTCAACGAACGTGATTGTTCTAAGTGCTGCATACCTCATTGCTGAACATCACTACGGTCACCTTCCAAGTACTCCCCTTGGGAAGCTATGCACTGACACCAGCACCTAGTCTACCTTTCAAAGTAGTTTTGGAACTCTTTCTGGAAAGGCCATTGCACATGCTGGTGCAGTGTAGAGTTTGCAAACTTAATCATATAGTTGTCTGTGAGGGAGTTTTTACCAGTAAACAAGTAACTGCACTGAAATATCCTCGCTACTTAGCTGATCTGGCCCGCAATAACTTTTTTGTTCACCTAAAGATAAAGGAAATATTTAACGGAAGATATTTTGATGACATTCAGGACATCAGGGGTAATACGATGACAACTCTGATGGCCATTCCAGAAAAAGTATTCCAACCTTGCTTTGAAGGCTGGGCTAGGTGCTGCCGTCGATGCATAGTTTCCCAAGGGTAGTACTTGGAAGGTGACCATAGTGATATTTGGCAATGAAGTCTGTAATACTTTTTCCAGGATGAGATCTTGTATAGTCCAGCTTCTCAGATTATTTGTTCTGAATACAAATTGAAAGTGTACAAACCTGCTGCATACCTTTCCTGATTTTAAACAACATGAAAACTGTGAAAGCGTCAAAACTGTCTTCCTGAGTTTACTTTAATCCTCCTGTATATGTGTCCTGCTTGGTAAAGTAGCGGGTCAGCAAAAAAGAGGAGGACCCTCAATGAGATGGCCTGACACGGTGGCTGCAGCAGTGGGCTTATGCATAAATATGATTGTGGGTACGGCACAGGACCAGGCAGTGTTTCGCTCTGTTGTGCATGAGTCAGAACTGGCTCGACAGCAGCTAGCAACAACGTATGTGGCTCCACAGACGTTCCAAACTCCAAAATGCTTTGTTCCTACTTGGGCACATGAAGTCACAGAAGACCACTGGTTTTCAAGGAGACGAGGGCTTGGATGAAAGAGTATGGAAAGAAACTTGTGCTCATTTGCAAGACGAGGAAATGTGGATAGGTGCTGCCAGCTGGCTTCACACTGTGAATGAGTATTAGGTAAATAAACAAGACCAGCTGAGTCTCCCCCTGTGGTTTTTGTATTAGAGGATTTTTTGATAAGTTCCTTCTTTACTTTACCCTTTTCCCAGACTCCCCTCCGCCACAATTTCCCAGGCATTCCTAGGGTTGTCTCCCAACTGCAAGCCCTCTCTGTGCCTCTTCATCTCTTTCCATCTGCCCCTGGCTTACTCCTGCGGTCTCTCCCAGCCCTGCCCAAAACCCTCTTGATTTTCATCCTAACCCCCTGAATTGGGGAACTGGTCGGGGAGCTAGTGTCTCTTTTGGTCAGCTCTTCTGGGTGCCTTGGGCAGAGGCTGGAGACTCAGTGTAGGTGATGATGAGAACAAGTAACCAGACCCAGGCTTGGGGCAGGACTTTACCCTCCATCGATGATCTGTTTTAAACTTGAACATGCTGCAAATAGAAACGCTGGTGGTGTAGTGGTTAAGTGCTACGGCTGCTAACAAAACGTCTGGCAGTTTAAATCCACCAGGCATTGCTTAGAAACTCTATGGGGCAGTTCCATTCTGTCATAGAGTCAGAGTCGACTCGATGGCAATGGGTTTATGGTTCAAATATCAACCAAGCAAGGGATCAAGCACACCATTATTGCAACATCTGTATTTTTCTTCCCCAACTTTTTTTTCTAAAATGTTCCCAACCTACACTAAAGTTGAAAGAAAAAAATGATGAAATCCACTTATTAGGTTGGATTCAGCAGCTGTTAATATTTACTTTCTCTCTGTTAATATCTGCTGTATTTACCTGCCAACCTACCTATCTCAACACACATACACACGCATATATATGTACATAGAAAATGAAACTTTTGAAGTAAACTACAGACAACTTACCATTTCACCCTAAATACTTCATTGTGTGTTTCCTAAGAATAAAGACATTTTCTTACACCTCACAATACCATTACCCATGAAATTTCACATTAGTGAAATAATATTTTCTAAAATGTAGCCCAAAATATGCCAGTTGTTCCAAAAATCTCCTTGAAAGTTTTTCCCAACTCAGAATCTGATAAAGGATCAAGTACTTCATTTGATTGTCATGTTTCTTTTTTAGTCTCCTTTAATCCTTTAATTTAGAACAATCCCCGTAACTTTTTTTGTCCTGTGTTTCGTGACACTGACATTTGACAGTTCAGACCAGTTGTCCTGTGTAATGCCCCCAATCTATGTGCGTGTCAGATTGTTTCTTTGTGATCAGACTTTTGTTAAGCTTGTGTGTATATACATACATACATATACATATGTGTATGTGTACATGTGTATATTATGTATGTATACACACACACAGGGGAAACCCTGGTGATGTAGTGGGTTAAGTGCTGCATCTGCTAATTGTAAGGTAGGCAGTTCAAATCCACCAGGTGCTCTGCGGAAACTCTATAGGGCACTTCTACTCTGATCTCTAGAGTTGCTATGGGTTGGACCTGACTCTGTGTATTTCCCCCTGCAAGTTATCACGAAGTCCACAATATTAATTTGTTTGTTTATTGGAGATGCTAAATATGACCATTTTTTTCAAATGTCATCCATCACATTTTTCTATTGTAAAGGTAATTTTTACTCTTTGAAATTAATAAGGAATAACAGTACTTTTTACCCTTTTGCAACTAATATGGAGTGAAAAGGGGATGCTTAGTGACTGAAATCTCCAACGATCCCAGTAGTTTAGCAGCTGTTGATGGTCCTTGGTTATTATATCGGTGGTTACGAAGTGGAAATTTTTCTGATCATATCAGTCTTCTGTATTTATTAGTTGGCATTTATTTGTAAAAAAGAATAAAGAAAGAATTCTCCCCGTCTTTTTTTTATAGCTTCAGTTTAAATTCTAGATGCCTTCTTTTGTTTTGCTCAATATATCATAATCCATTATTATTATTTTTTTGATGCTCAAATTATTTTAAATTTGGCTAGTACAAGCCAGTACCTTTAACTTCAGTTATTTACAATGACTTCTAAGATTATTATACCAGGGAAAAAAACAGGTGTTTTGTTCTGTGGATGGAGCAAATATTTTCTTTTGGGGAGTGGGATGTAGCGTTAGGTTTTGGACAGGAGATTAGAAGAGCTAACCAGGATTTTGTGATTTGAGTTGTGTAGTCATTTGAAGAATTTCTAGTTGGCCTAAGCCCCATGTGTTCATTGACTATGAATCAGAAAAAAGAAGAAAAGAAAAAGAAATACTAGTTGCTCTTCTGAGAAGCTAATTTACTTACTAGGAAACGATGAAGTCATAGAGGTGTCCCCAGAAGCAATCATTTGCACTGCACCATGACATTAACTGACATTAGAAAATATTTTCTTCCTGCCCAGGATCTCCCAGGGTTATACTAAAGCTGTGTGCAGCAATATGGTTCACAGAAATGTAACTTTGTAGGTCTGCACACATGAGTTCAAATCCTAGTTTCTTCCCCAGCTAAGAGACCGTGGACAGATTACATCACTTCTCTTACGCTTAGTTTCCTCACTTATGTAGTGGGAATGCTTTGACCACTCCAGAGATCACTGTAATGGTTAAATTAGGATAATGTAGCTTAAAAAAATCCTATTTCCGTCAAGTTGATTCTGACTCGTAGGGGACCTTATAGAATGGAGAACTGCCCATGGGGTTTCCAGTGAACAGCTGGTGGACTATTGATGTTTTGGCTGGCATCCAAATTCTTAACCACTGTACCACCAGGGCTCCAATGTAGCTGTACCCCGTTACTGTTTAGTTGATTCAACTCAGGGTCAACCCTGTCGGGATTCAGACTGCTGACCTTTCGGTTAGCAGCCAAGTTGTTAACCACTGCACCACCAGGGATCCTATGTAGTTTTAATGCTTACCAAGTAGTATGCACTCAAGATAAGTAACTCCTTTGAAAAGGGAGACAGAGAAGGAAATTAAGTTGTCGTATGAATGGTGAAAAGCTCATGTTGTAGTAGCTAAACATAATGTAGTGAGCTGGCTGCACTAGGGTTAAGACATTCTTAAACCATTTCTACTGCTCCTGTCAGCCTGTAGCAAGTGTCTCTCACTCCTAGTTTATGAGGGGGATGGATTTTTCATCTGTTTTATTCACTGTTTTGTACTGCGTGAAACAAATTACGTATCTCTTGAACGAATGAATGCATGAGAGAGTAAGTGAATACAGCTAACCAGATAAAACTGCTTATGAGTGCTAGCTTTTCTAGAATTGGTTTCCTCTGACATGAAGTGGGATATCAGTCCACTACTGCCATGATTATACTGCTAACAAATTATTCTGAAGTTCTTAGAAAAAAACCTTTACTCTCATGGGTTTATAATTGGGTGCAACTTGAACTCAGCTAGGCTGGCTCTGGGCCCTGGACTGTAGGCCATAAAGTTGGCATCTATTCTGCTTCCTTAGACCAATGGCTACCTAGGACGTGTGATCTGTTTCCTGTATCTAATTCTGGGGCCCAAGATAAAGGGGAATGGTTACTTAGGGTATGCTCTTCTTCTGGAGGATCACCAGCGCTTAAGAGGGTATCCACAAACATGGAAGCACAACTGAAGCCTCTACTCAGCATTGTACCCGTAACATCCTTTTGGCTGAAACAAGTCACGTCATCAAGCCCAAAGTCAAAGGTGTAGATGTATAATACATTACAGAGGAGGAAGGAACTGGGATCAATAATTCAATCTACTACAAGTGGGAATGGGGAGATTTTGGTCTTAAGGCCATAAGGCCTCCAGGGGTCTGTTGGGATTTGCACCTCTGGAAGTGAGCTCTTTCCCATTGCATCCATCTCCCCCGGACCTATGCCACTCTGTGATGCTCATACCTCCTGAGCACAGCCTACTGGACAGAATACTGTTGTTCCTCCAGGAAATCAACAGAGAAAAGAAGGGAAGATGGGACATTTCTTTATCAATGACCAACATCTTCACATAGCAAGGGAATGATGAAATTGTGCACAAAAGTTTCAAAGTTCAAGGAAAAATTGCACAAGCAGTGAAACCCTTCACTTGGGGGTTGTGTCACAACTGTACCCTCTATTTTCTTTGTCTGTCTTTCTCCAAGAGGTCTACTATTTCCAACCTTCCCAGAGTTATGGCCATCTGTCTTTTGGAAAGCACCACCAGGAGTGATTTTACCTCTGGATCCCTTATTTCCTCCTATCACTGCCTTGCCCGACCCGCAGTCTGGAGCAGAGCCTGGGGGTTTCCAGCAGGGTGAACAGGTGTAGTCAGGGGTGGGCATGGATTCTTTAAGCTAAATCAACTTGCAGATCTTCCCATCACTGTAGTTGCAGCAGGAAAAATCACTCTTTTGACAATTTCATTGTATGATTTTGGACATAGACACGGAAACCCTAGTGGCAGAGTGGCTAAGTGCTATGGCTATGAATCAAAAAGTCAACCATTCAAATCCACCAGGTGCTCCTTGGAAACGCAATGGAACAGTTTTACTCTGTCCTATAGGGTTTCTATAGAGTCACTATGAGTCTGAATCAACTCAGTGGCAACAGATTATTTTTATTTTGTTTAGACACAGGCGTACTTCCCCTTGCCTCTCCTAAGACAAGAGTGAGTTCTCAGAGGCATTACAAGCTCCCAGGTGCCAGAAAGGAGCCATGCACATCTTAATGGGTGAGCTCTTATTTCTTTTTCTATTTTTTATTTAACATGACTGAGTGAAAATGTACATTCCCATATAAATTTACACGTCCACCTATATGCCGCTTCCACTGCTCTCCCTGTCCGGTGATAGCACACTATTCCTCTCTGCTCCATACATGTCTCATCCTCCCAATAGCCTCCTTTCGGCTCCTCTCCACCCACTCTCCTTCCTCCAGCCAGAGGTAAGCAGTAAACTGCTATATCTTAGAGATGTATAGAACCATAAAGTGCAACCAATATGTGGTCCCTCTGCATTGCCAAGTCCAATCCATTCCTGTCCAAAGAGTGGACCTTTGTTATAATTTATGGGAAAGGGCACCATCAGGTCTGGAGGCCATGCTCTCAAGGGAACCCCCAAAACACTGGACCATCAATTGAGGTCTTTTAGTGGAGATCTCAGGATGCACCCCTTTTTATTCTTGTGTTGCCAGTGAGACTCAACCTAGTGAGCTCCATCGTGGCTATCACTGGTGGTGGCTGGGCACCATCCGGTTCTTCCTGTCCCAAGTCGATGAAGGTACCCACTCTTGCGGGTCTCTCTGTCTTCTAGGTTGTCTTTACCACATGTCATTTTGGTCCTCGGTGAGCATCCGTTCCTGCTGAGTTGGGCCCATTTGCTATGTCCTCGGATGGTAGCTTGGCGGCTTTTAAGACCCCCGACTCCACTCACCAATGTGGGGTGCAGAGAGCTCTCTTAGCAAAATGCTAGTTGTGCCAATTGGGCTCGATTTCGCCTAAGAGCCTGGTCCCCTGACCCCTGCCCCAGCTACTCTATCCTTGCAATATTGGGTTAAGATGGAAGGAGTACTCAAGTTATGCTGAAGTCCGCTTAATGTTGTTCTTGTTTCTAATGTGTGCTATCACCGCTTTCTCCCAATCAGACTTCTAGCAATTGTCTAAACTAAACCCTACCCCCCTCCTCTCCCTTGCAGTTGTCAAAGAGTGTTTTCTTCTATACACAAGTCTGTTTTTGAGATCTTATCGTAGAGGTCTCATACAGTACTTGTCCCTTTGTCGCTGACTACTTTCACTCAACATAATGTCTTCCAGTTGAAACTAGGTTAGGAGATGTTTCCTGGAATCATTGTTATTCTTTATCATTGCAGAGTGCTCCATTGAGTACATATACCATAGTTTACCTATCCATTCTTCTGTTGTTAGGCATCTGGGTTGGTTCCATCTTTTTGCTATCGTGGACTGTGCTGTGATAAACATTCTCATGCATGTGTCCGTTGGTGTGAAAGGCCTTGATTCTGTAGGATATATTCCAAGTAGTGGAATTACTGGGTCAAATGGTATATCAATATGCATTTTTTTAAGGAAGTGCCAGATTGCTTTCCAAAGAGGCTGGACCGTTTTGCAACCCCACCAACAGTGTAGGAGGGTTCCATTTTCTCCACAGCCTCTCCAGCATTTGTTGTTTTGTGTTTTCTGGATCCTGGCCAATCTTGTTGGGGTGAGATGGTATCTCATTGTCGTCTTGATTTGAATTTCTTTAATAACTAAAGATCGTGAACATGTCCGCATGTGTTTTTTGGCTTCCTGGATCTCCTCTTTAGTGAAATGTCTGTCCATCTTCTTTGCCCATCACTTAATTGGATGGTTTATCTTCTTCTTATTGATATTTTGTAGTATCTTATAGATTATGGAGATCAGATGTCGGTCTGACATAGAGTTGCCAAATATTTTTTCCCATTCTGTGGGTGTTCTTTTAATTCTATTAATAAAGTCTTTGGATGAGCAAAAGTGTTTGATTCGTAAAAGTTCCCATTTATCTATTTTCTCTTCTGTTGATTGTGGTTTCTTTGACAGATTTTGGAGTCTGTCCTCATTGTATACTAAAACTTCCATTGTTGTTCCTACCTTTTCTTGGGTGAGCTTTATCGTTTTAGGTTTGATATTTAGGTATTTTATCCAGTTGGAGTTGGTTTTTGTGTAAGGTGTAAGATATGGATCTTGATTCAGTTTCTTGCAGGTGCATAATCAATTTTGCCAGCACCATTTGTTGAAGATGCTGTTTTTACCCCAGTTTAATGTCTTAGGGCCTTTGCCGAATATCAGTTGTTCGTAGGCAGGTGGTGTCATCTCTGGGGTCTCAATTCTGTTCCATTGATCCATCTGTCTGTTCTTGTACCAGTACCAGGCTGTTTTGACCACTGTGGCAGTGTAGTATGTTCTAAGGTCGGGTAATGAGAGGCCTCCCAGTGTTTTCTTCTTCTTTAGTAGTACCTTACTTATCTCGGGCTTCTTCCCTTTCCAAACAAAATTGGTGATTTGTTTTTCCATCTCATTAAAAAATGATGCTGGAACTTGTATTGGGATTGCATTATATAAATAAATTGCTTTGGGTAAAATAGACATTTTCACAATGTTAAGTCTTCCTATCCATGAGCAGGATAGGTTTTTCCATTTATCTAAGTGTCTCTTAGTTTCTTGTAGTAAGGGCTTGTAGTTCTCTTTGTAAAGGTCTGTTGTTTCTCTGGTTAGATTAATTCCTAGGTACCTTATCTTCTTAGGGGCTGTCGTAAATGGTATTGATTTGATAATTTCTTCCTTAACGGTCTCATTGTTAGTATAAAGGAATCCTACTGATTTACTTATGTTTATCTTGTATCCTAAGACTTTGCTGAACTCTTCTATCAGTTTCAGTAGCTTACTTATAGATTCCTTGAGGTTCTCTGCATATACAATCATATCATGTGCAAACAGGGAGATTTTAACTTCCTCTTTGCCGATGCAGATGCCCTTTATTTCTTGGTCTTGTCTAATTGCTCTGGCTAGAACTTCTAGCACAATGTTGAATAGGAGAGGTGAGACTGGGCATCCTTGTCTAGTTCCTGATCTCAAGGGAAAGTCTTTCAGTCTTTCTCCATTCAGGATGATGTGGGCAATTGGCTTTGTATAAATGGCCCTTATTGTGTTGAGGAATTTGCCGTCTGTGCCCATTTTGCTAAGTTTTTAGCATGAATGGGTGTTGGACTTTATCAAATGCCTTTTCTGCATCAGTGGACAAAATCAGGTGATCCTTGTCTTTTGTGTTATTTATGCGGTTAATCACGTTGTTTTTCTGATGTTGAACCAGCCTTGCATCCCTGGTAAGAATCCCACTTGGTCATGATGGATTATTTTCTTGATATGTTGTTGTATTCTATTGGCAAGAATTATGTTGAAGATTTTTGCATCTAGATTCATGAGTGATATCGGCCTGTAGTTCTCTTTCTTTGTTGGGTCTTTCCCTGGCTTAGGTATCAGGGTTATGCTGGTTTCATAGAATGAATTTGGGAGTACTCCATCCCTTTCTATACTGTGAAACAGTCTCAGTAGTATTGGAGATAACTCTTCTCTAAATGCTTGGTAGAATTTTGCAGTGAAGACATCTGGGCCCGGACTTTTTTTGGTTGGCAGTGTTTTGATGACCTTTTCAATCTCTTCCTTTGTGATAGGTTTATTAAGTTGTTCTGCTTCATGTTGTGATAATTTGGGTAGGTGGTATGAGTCAAGGAATTTGTCCATTTCCCCTAGGTTTTCAAATTTGTTACAGTACACTTTTTCATAGTATTCTGTTATGATATTTTTGATTTCTGTTGCATCTGTGGTGAAAACTCCCCTCTCATTTCTAACTTTGGTTATTTGTTTCCTTTCCTGCTTTTCTTTAGTAAGTTTAGCCAGTGGTTTGTCAATTTTGTTGATCTTTTCAAAAAAGCAGCTTTTGGTCTTTTCAATTTTTTCAATTGTTTTTCTATTCTCTAATTCGTTTAGCTCTGCTCTAATCTTTATGATCTCATTTCTTCTGGTGCCCGAGGGGTGCCTCTGTTGTTCTCTTTCTACTTGTTAAAGCTGTAGAGTTAATTCCTTGATTTGGTTTCTTTCTTCCTTCCAGATGTGTGCATTTATGGAGATAAACAGATCTCTGAGCACTGCTTTGGCTGTATCCCATAGGTTCTGGTAGGAAGTGTTTTCGTTCTCATTGGAGCCATGAATTTCTTTGATTCCTCCTTGATTTTCTCTATAACCCATTTTTTTTGAGCAAGATGTTGTTCAGTTTCCAAGAGTTCCATTTTCTATGCTTTTTCTGCTATTAATTTCAACTTTTATGGCTTTATGATCTGAGAAGATACTTTGCAGTAATTCAGTGGTATGGATTTTGTTGAGCATTGCATTATGGCCTAACACATGGTCAATTCTGGAGAATGTTCCGTGTGCACTGGAGAAGAAGGTGTAGTTGTCTGCTGATGGGTGGAAAGTTCTGTATATATCAATGAGGTTTAGTTGCTTAATTATGTCAATGAGGTCTTCTGTATCTTTACTGAGCTTTTTTCTAGATGATCTGTCTGGTAATGAGAGTGGAGTGTTAAAGTCTCCCACTATTATTGTGGAGTCATCTAGCTCTCTTTTGAGCATAGTCAGTGTTTCTTCGATGTTTTTAGGTGCTCTGATATTAGGTGCATAAATATTTAATATAGTTAAGTCTTGCTTGTGTACTGAACCTTTCAGCAATAAATAGTGTCCATCTTTGCCCACGATGGTGGATTTGACATTGAAATTGATTTTGTCTGAGATTAGAATTGCCACCCCTGCTCTTCTTTGTTCATTGTTAGCTTGATATATATTCTTCCATCCTTTAATTTTCAGTTTGTTCCTATCTTTAGGTCTCAAGTGAGTTTCTTGTAGACAACATATGGATGGGTCATGTCTTTTGATCCAAGATGACACTCGGTGTCTCTTTACTGGAGCATTCAGTCCATTCACATTCAGTGTAATTATTGACAGGCATATGTTCACTTCTGCCATTGTGATATGTTTATTTTTATGTTGATGTTTTCTCTGTTCTTATTAGTCTGTTCTGGACCATTCTTTTTTGTGAGTTGATTTTTCACCTTTTTCAGAGCTGGTTTTGTAGTTGTTGAGATTCCTATGTTACATTTCTTGAAATAGTATGATACATCTTTGTTGTGCTTTACAGCTGCCCGTATGATCCCCCTTAATAAACTGTATATAAACCCAATTTTAATTACTACCAGTCTTGTCATCTTCCTCTCCATCTGGAAGGACTGTAACAACTGTAGTACATCCCTCTTTTTATTATGATGACACCATAGTTTTCATGATGATCACTGGATTGCTTCTTTCCATATCAAAGCTATGATTGACTTTTGAGCCTTCCTAACTGAGTAGAGTTTTGAGTAGTGTGTCGTTCTAAAATATAAATTTAATGGTTTCGTTCTTCTAAGCCAGAGCCAAGAACTTCTTTCAGTATTTCTTGTAGTTTGGGTTTGGTTTTTACAAAGTCTCTGAATTTCTGTTTATCTGGGAATGTCTTAATTTCATTTTCGTATTTGAAAGATAGTTTTGCAGGATATATAATTCTTGATTGGAAGTTCTTCTCCTTCAAGGCTTTGAATATGCCATGCCACTATCTCTGTGCCAGCATGGTTTCTGTTGAGAAATCTGACGGGAGCCTACAGGGTTTTCCTCTGAATGTTAGCTTTGCTTTGAGTCTTGCTGCCTTTAAGAGTTGCTGCTTATGTTTCATTTTGTTAAGCTTGATTATAATATGTCTTAGAGTCTTTCTTTTGAGATCTATATTGGGTGGTGTACGATATGCATCTGAGATGTCTATATTCTCTTCCTTCATGATTTCTGGGAAGTTGTCTTTCAGCAGCTCAGCAATGATACTCTCTGTGTTCTCAGATGTCTCATCCTGTTCAGGGACTCCAACTAATTGAAGGTTGTTCCTCTTAATAGAGTCCCACGTGCTTCTTAATGTTTCTTCATTTTTCTTGTTTCTTTTTTCTGATTTATGCTCATGGATGCAGGCATCAGTAGCTCTGTCTTCCAAGTCAGAAATTCTTTTTTCTATTTGTTCCATTCTGTTTTCTTGGCTTTGCATGGAAATTTCTATGTCTTTGATTTTGTTCTTGATCTGTTGGATTTCAGAGTACTGGTGTTCCATCAGATTGAACAGCTTGCTTAATTTTTCATTTTGTTCTGCTGTATTTTGTATTAAGGTCTAGAAGGGCTCTGTATATAATCATTTTGTATCCACTTCCTGATGCTTTCATAAAAGTTTCTTCATCTGGAAAACTCCTTGGTTGCTTTGTTTGGGAGCCTTGTGAAGCCATGGATGATTTCTTGTATGCCACAATTGTCTGTTGCTTTTTGGGTCCCATGTGAATCTGTAGAGGCTGGAAGAGGTACTGTGAGGATGGATTGCAAATGTTTCTCTAGGCTGTCTTCAAATGTAAAGCAAAAGGTATCTGACCACTTCACAAGTCAGTTAGATTGTCAGGTGTAGAGGTCCCTCATCTCAACTGACAAAGTAAGCGCCGCTATATTCAACCCCAGATGATAACAAACTAGTTCACAATACAGCAATGCTACTGCTCTGTTGGCCTCTGCTCACAGGGCCTAGCCTTAGCTGACACTGTGTCGAGTGCCGCTTTTGTGATAGAAAAGCGCTCTCCTGTGGGCAGGCTCTGGCTCCCAAGCTAAAAATTAGGTCCAGCTGCGGCCACCGTATCCATGATTGCGCCTTCCACACAGGCAGCAGACAGAGGGGCTAAAAGTGCCGAGAGGTAGTGATTCCTCTGTTTCTGTTGCAGGGCCTGCAGCGTAGGTGGCACTGGGAAAATTACTGCTTTTCTGTCAGAGAAGTGCTGTCCCGTTTGCAGGCACTGGCTCCCAGGCTAAGAATGAGGTCCCGCTAAAATCTCGGTACCAACATGGCGTCCCGCACACTGACTGCGGAATTCCGTTCAAACCCCGCTGACGCAGGTATAAAACGAAAGGCTCAAAGTGGCTAGATTAACAGAGTCTTAAGCCTGGCTCTCAGAATATGGGGATTTTGCCTGCCTATCCCCCCAGCAGCGCATCTGCTCTAGCTGCTAGGGGAGACTCTGCTCCGTCCACCGGCCAAGACAGAGAAAAAAAAGTCAAAATGGTGCGTTTACCTTCAGTCGGTGAGAGCCGGGCTAGCCAGGAGTGGGAGTCAGCGACAGAGAGGAGGTTTTTCACTCAGTGGTATGAAGTCCCAATTAACAGCTCTGTGCCGTGTCCAGAGGCTGATTAGGTGATCAGAAGGCTCCGTTTGATTATCAGTTCAGGTCTTGGTTTCCAGAGGGATATAAGGAGATGTGGGCTTAGTCCGCCATCTTGACTCCGCCCCCCGAGATTGTGCATTTCTAACAAGAGCTGCAGTTGCTGGTCCACAGCCACAGTTACAAGCCAGTGTTGTAACTCTTAGGCTGGCTTAATAGAAAGTGCTCTAGTATAACATTGAAAGGACATGCAGTTATCTTTTGTGCCTCACTGGCACGTTGGATAAGGGGACAGTGGTAGTTCAGTGGTAGAATTCTCACCTTCTGTGCAGGAGTCTTGGGTTTGACCCTTGGCCAATGTACCTTAAGCATAGCCACTCTCCATCTGTCAGCAGAGGCTTGTATGTTGCTATAGTGATGCTGAACAGGTTTCAGCAAAGCTTCCAGACTAAGAGACTAGGAGGAAAGGCCTGGTGATCTACTTCCCCAAATCAGCCAATAAAGAAATAAACACTGCACATCACAATGGGAATCTTATGGGGCTGACATGAGCCTACAACTAACAATAACACAAGTTGGGTAAGTTATGTTAGCAGAGGAAAGGCTGAAAGAAACTCTGTATCATGGTTCTGTGTCAAGGTTTGGACATCAATAGATCACGCCACTCTAAAGTTCTTACTGGCCTCAGTAGTGGCAGACGTGGAGGCCAGGAAAAAGCACCAGCACCCTCTACCTACTGTGTGCCAGGCACTGTACTTGGCCCTTCTCTTCCATTATTATCTCACAGAGTGAGCCATGGATCCATCCCAGTGAGGCTGATGCTATTCTGTTCTTCCATTGTGCAGATGAGGAAACCATGGCTTAGAAAGCAACGTTGGCAGCAGAGTTTCCCAACTGTTGTGCCAGAACGTATTCTGAACACAGAATTACTGATTCCCCTGGCACCAGACAAGTCAAAATGGGACCTGAGGTGCCTGGAACAGTTTGGCCACCACCTCCTCAGGAAAAGCCCTGTCAGGTTGCCCTGGGGTGCACTGTCGCAGGACAGGCCACAGTGAGCTCAGGCCCTGGAGCAGACACCGCTCCTCTGTCCTCTGACACTCTCAGCTCTGGTGTGACCAAAGGGAGAGTGAACCTGGAGGTGAAAAATACTCAGGATGAAGGCTGAGGTCTTAGACTTCTAGGAGGTTTTCACTTCCAAGGCCCCTTTGGGGAAAACACCCAACCTTTCTGAGAAGAAAAACAAAAGATCCCTGAAGGTATATGTAGTGCACCACAGCCTTCGGATAGAACTAAGAGAAGGAGAAGGAGGCAGAGAGAGGGAAAGAGAGGGGAGCAGAGAAGAGGGAGGAGGAGGAGAAAACGGAATCCTCAGCCACCCCAATTCCACTGAGTCAATACTCACAGAGGAAGGAAGGTTGCCAGACGTTGTCTTCTGTGAACTGTGGCAGAAGCGGAGATTTATGCGCCGTGTTTTAATAGTTGTTTGATCAGATGATTGTTGCTCCCTGTATGTTTGTCTGCTGGTTAAGTAGTTTTGTTTCTATACAAGGTCCAGATGCTGTAGCCAGACTCCCAAAAAGTCAATGGCCATATCTGTTGAGAGAAAGAGCTTAAGTAACTCAATTGACTTCCAGTTGCTGAAAGCATTGATTTTTTTTTTTTTTTTTAATTGCCCTTACGGTTGATAAGACCCAAAATAGCCTTGGACAATAGAGCACAGTTGCACTATTAGTTCTTTAGGTAACTCTTGACATCTTCTCTCATCTAAAACGACCAGTTCATACATTAGCAGCTTGGAGTTAAAATCAAAGTTTACTGTATTTGACTAGAGGATAATTGATACTTCTATTCATTCCCATGGGAAGTTAACTTGAAGAGATTCTCCTGTCTCTGCAAAGACTCTGGGAGATCTGCCTAAGTAAGGCACAGCTGGGAACCGCCCTAGCCTCCCTTTTGTTCTGAATGTCATCTGCATTCTTCTTCTCTAGGGGTTCTCAGAAGAAGCCCCCGTGGTGCAGTGGTTAAGTGCTTGGCTGCTGGCCAAAAGGTCGGTGGATTGAGCTCATCAGCTGATTGGTGGGAAGATGTCAGCTTCTGCAAAGAAACTTTATAGGGCAGTTCTACTCTGTCCTATAGGTCACTGTGAGTCCGAATCAACTTGACAGCAATGGATTTGGTTTGGTGGAGGGACCTGGACTCTCAGAACCTTCTGTTAACTCCGGCCAGTGGTGGGGACAGGGAAGAGGAAGGCATTTTCCAGGAAAACTGATCATTCCTCATGTGTATATAAGGCTTTCCTAGTCTTCTGTGTTAGAGAGAGCACTAAAAATGCTCTATGCTGTTCTGGCTTTTATAAATGAAGAATTGAGGCCTTGGGAGATTAGGTGATTTATCCAAAATGTCACAGCCAAGAAGGGGCAAGGTCCATGATTGTAAATCCATGGTCCTTGCCAGGCCACCAGACTAATCCGTTTACGGGAGGGGATCTAGGCTCCAGTAGGTCCATGGAGAGGCCCTCTTATTAAGTTTATGCAGGTATATTACTTGTCTGCTATCTTCACATGTAAGATTGGGGTGGGGAGACAAGAATATATTCAAAGGAGAGTGTGGAGTCACAGCCACAGCTCCTAAACTCTCTCCTTAGGCAGTGCTGAGAAGGCAAGTTGCGCCTCAGCAAACTTTCCCCCAGTTTGGAAGCAAGGTCAAGAAAGAGAGGCTAATGGCATCAACATAAAACAGCTGAGCTCTTTCGTTGGCTACCGTCTTTAAGGAGTCCAGCTTAAGAAATGTTTGGGAAAGATGATACCAAGAAAACCAAGGCACTTATGCAATTAAAATATAAATAATATAAAGACTGTGGCTGAATGGCTCGACTCTCTGAGGTGGTGGGGAAGGACAGCCCCATATACATATCAGGTCTGCAAAAAGGAGGTTGTAAGGGCTGAAAGGTACTTGTTTAGACCCACACATAGAGGCCAAAGGACCAGAAACTGATACTAACTATATGCCCTAGAGAGGAGAAGAATTATATAGTCTCCTGTGAATAAATTCTGTAAAGATTTCCAGAGCATGTACTGGGTGTCAGGGGTGGATGTTTAGTTATGAAGCCTGC
The DNA here is from genome assembly GCA_028571685.1 of Heterohyrax brucei. Taxonomy (NCBI): domain Eukaryota; kingdom Metazoa; phylum Chordata; class Mammalia; order Hyracoidea; family Procaviidae; genus Heterohyrax; species Heterohyrax brucei. The sequence continues at coordinate 47,479,333 of CM053162.1, forward strand.
ATGGCTTCATCTTGTGCTCCGGTAAAGAGATGAGAATGTGGGAGGTGGAGGGAAGTGGAGCCTAGGGTGAGAGGAGGTTGAGGATAATTAGAGCTGCCTCCCAAGGCCGGGCAGGTGTGCCTTCATATCTGCAGCCAACAAAACTCAGTTCTGACATGGTCTCAGAGGGATGACTCAGTGGTAGCTAACAGGTCTTCTTAATGGATTTATTCTTTTCTGCAAATGGCTTTCAGGCTCATAAAGACGTTTCTCAGTGTGTTTGAAGTTATCACTAGGATTTACCCATGCCTTTTATGCTCAGAGTTGAAGGCATTTTCAGAGGTAAATACCAGCGCATCTGGTCTGATATCTGAAGACAAGTTGGAAATCAATGGCGACATTTTCTACAGTCTTGGAAGTGTACTTTTAGTCATTGTTGCCCAAATAGTCTTTAACTTTTTTATAAAAGCTTATGACTTTTCGTTGTTGTCTACTCTGTGCCAGGTACTATATATGCATTATCCCCCAACAAAAGAAAGCTAAAAACCAAACCTGTTGCCATTCATTCCAACCCACAGTGACCCCATAGGAGTGAGTAGAACTGCCCCATAGAATTTCAAAAGAGCTGCTAGTGGGTTGGAACTAGTGACTTCTGGTTTACAGCCTGAGCTCTAAAGCATTGCTCTATCAGGATTCTGTCTGCATATGCATTGTTGCTGTTGTTAGGTGCCATTGAATTCCCTCTGACTCATAGCAAACCTACGTACAACAGAGTACCACACTGCCTGGTCCTGCACTGTGCCCACAAGTCGTTGTTATAGTTGAACACATTGTGGTAGCCCTTGTGTCAGTCCAGCTTGTTGAAGGTCTTCCTCTTTTACACTGACCTTTTATTTTACCAAGCATGATGTCCTTCTCAAGGGATTGGCTGGTCCCTCCTGACAACATGTCCAAGGTATGTAAGACATATTCTCATCATCCTTGCTTCGAAGGAGCACTGTGGTTGTACTTCTTCCAAGACAGATTTGTTCTTTCTTTTGGCAGTCTGGGGTATGTTCAGTATTCTTCTCCAGCACCACAATTCAAAGGCATTAATTCTTAGGTCTCCCTTATTCGCTATCCAGCTTTCACATGCATGTGATTCGACTGGAAGTATCATGGCTTGCACGGGGTGCACTCAGTCTTCAAGGTGACGCCTTTAGTTTTCAACACTTTTTAAAGTGGTTAGCAGATGTAGCACTTAAGCACTATGCCACCAGGGTTTCTAGTAACCCTAATGGTAAGGTGCTATTAACCCTCCCAGTTTATACAAGAGGGCTCATACAAAGATCTTTGGCAGCAGATTCACCCAGTGCAGTGCATCTTTTGATGTCTTGACTGTTGCTTCCATGGATGCTGATTGTGGATCCAAGTAAAATTGAAATCCTTGACAACCTCAGTCTTTTCTCCATTTATCATGATGTTGCTTATTGGTCTAGTTGTGAGGCTTTTTGTTCTCTTTATGTTAAGGTATAATCTGTACTAAAGGCTGTGGTCTTTGATCTTCATCAGTAAGTGTTTTGAGTCCTCTTCACTTTCAGCAAGCAAGGTTGTGTCACCTGTAGTTGTTAATGAGTCTTCCTCTGATCCTAATGCCCCATTCTTTTCCATGTAGCCCTGCTTCTTGGATTATTTGCTTGGCGTGCACATTGAATAGGTATGGTGAAAGGATACAACCCTGAAGTACACCTTTCCTTCTCCTAACAACTCTATGGGGTAGGTCCTATTATCTTCATTTTACAGATGAGTAAAACTGAGGTTTAGAGAGTAACTGATTCATCCAAGATCACACAAGTAAGAAGTGGACAAGTGGGGATTTGTAACACTTGAACCTCAAAGCTACTTTGAGCTCAGTTTAATTAGCACATTAAACTGTGTCTCTACATTAAAGACAGTAACCCTAAACCCAACCTAGACATTGCCATCAAGTAGATTCTGACTAAAAGTGACCTTACAGGACAGAGTAGAATGAGCCCCTAGAGTTTCCAAGGCTGTAATCTTTGTGAGTGGACTGCCACATCTCGTTACCACAGCTGGAGGCTGGTAGATTTGAACTGTCAACGTTTCAGATTACAGCTTAGTCCTTAAACACACGGCTCCTCAAAGTTAGCAATCCACAAGGTTAATTTCTGTTTCAGGATTTCGCAGAGGGGTAGGAGAGAATTCTAAGTTTTAGAAAAGTGAGTAGCTTGAGGAAATGATGTTTGCCCCTTTGGCTGGTGTTGCTAGCTGCCATAGAGTTGCTCCTGACTCGAGGTAACCCAATGCTGCCTAGTCCTGCACCATCCTCATCCAGTCCTTTGGGGATGGATTGTTGTGATCTGTAGGGTTTTCAGTGGCTGATTTTTTGGAAGTAGGTTGTCGTAGCATCAGAATCTCACTGATGCTGCACTGGACAGGAACTGAACTTAGGTCTCCTGCATGGAAGGCACAGATTGTACCACTGAGCCACCAATGCCTGCTGTATGAGGTTTCTCAGAAGCAGCTGGTGGATTTGAATTGCCACCATTTTGGTTAACAGTCAAGCTCTTAACCACTGTGCCACTGGGGCTCTGATGTGTTGACCATAGTATCTACGACACAGTGTGACCATATATTGTGTGCACTGTATTGTTCTATGCATCTTTAGGATGCTGTCCTACTGGCCTCTTACTAGAGGGAAGAGGAGAGGGTGGAGAAGAAGGGACAAGAGATTGTTAAGAGGTATGATATGTATAGAATGGAAAGGAGGAGTGTGCTGTCACTGGGTAAGGAGACCAGAAGGAGCTGCAGAGAAGCAGGCCTGCAAATTTAACTTGGATTGTATATCACTCAATCCCCACCCCCAAAATATATGCCAGTAAGATGGACTCCATTTCAAAATACAGCTTTAAAGGGAGGATACTCACCCATCCTGCCCAGGGCAGAAGCCACAGGTTAAACACTGTGCATCTAAGTGCTGGTAAAGAGGTACCTTGAAGTGTGGAAGAGTCTTCTCGTATAAAAGTGGGAGGGATAATAGCACCTTACCTTTAGGGTTATTGGAAATGACATAGTGCTTAAGTGCTACATCTGTTAATCAAAAGATTGGCAGTTCTAATCTACCAGGTGCTCCTTGGAAATTCTATGGGGCAGTTCTACTCTGTCCTGTAGGTTTGCTGTGAGTTGGAATTAACTTGACTACAATGGGTTTGGATTTTTTTTTATTAGGGTTATTGTGAGGGTTAAATGAGATAGTGTCTATGAAGCTTTAGTACTCTGCTTGGTATCTCAGAAATTTAGAAGACAAGACAAGCAGTTTGATGAAGTAAAAGTTTTTTTTTTTTTAAATTAAAACCAAAAGCTCTGCACATCATTAGAATGCAGACTTTGTACGTATTTAAATATGTAGATGACACTTCAAGGAAATTTGATGCCTCTTACCACAGAGACCTCTTCAGGGTCTGGCTCAGACAATGCTTTCTCTTTGGTATTTGGGAATATTTCAATGAAAGTGGTTAAGTTGCCAGGCTGTGAAGAACTCTTTCTGTTTTCATGCCTCCAGCGTCTGAAGAAAGGGCCTGAATGACTTTTCTTGAAGATCCTGAGTGAGACCCAGCTCCCTAAATTGGCTCACCGTGTCAAGTTTGTTGCTTCCCTAGGCTCACTTTTGGCCTTCTGCCAACAGGAAAGGCTGGTGGGAGAGCATCTGTCTCCCAGATACTATCTAGAAAAGGTGCCGGCTGGGGCTGGAGATGCTGTCTAAGCAGGTTGTCAAAGCTGACGAATGTTGGGTGCTTCCTCGTGTATTGTTTTCTTATCTTTTTTCTGTTTCCCTTTTGAGATTAGCAGTAAAAACTATCCAAACCACTCTTGGGAAGGAGAACTAACGTAATACTATTATTTCCTTTTTTTCAAATCTGAGGCCCAGGGAATATATCCTCACTGTCATACCACGAGTTAGGTGACCTGCAGGTAGATGACGTCTGACACTTTAGATGTGGAAACTCATCCTAGAAAAAGTATTACATACGTAGTTTGACAATTAAGTCCGTGAATTAAGTGTTCAAAGTGCTACATATTTCATTGCTGAAAATCACTGTGGTCACCTTCAAAGTACTCCCCTTAGGAGGCTATGCACCGATGCCAGTGGCTAGGGCACCCTTCAAAGCAGAATTGGAACTCTTTCTGGAATGACCACTATGGCACAGTGGCAAGTTTGTGAACTTGTTTAGTTGTCTGTGAGGGAGTTTTTAGCCAGTAAACAAATCACTGTATTGGAACGCCCTCCCTGCTCACCTGATCTGACTGCCAATGACTTTCTTCTTTACCCAAAGGTAAGGAAATACTGAAAGGAAGACATTGTGATGACATTCAAGACATCAAGGGTAATATGACGACATCTCTGATAGCCATTCCAGAAAAAGATTCCAAAGTTGCTTTGAAGGGTGGACTAGGCACTCGTGTGGATGCATAACTTCACAAGGAGAGTACTTCAAAGGCAACTGTAAGTAGTGCTATTTAGCAATGAGGTATGCAGCACTCAGAACAATTAAGTTCAAGGACTTAATTGTCAGGTTTCCTAAGCTCACCACCTGCACTTCCTATTCTTGTACACTTTCCCCTCTAAACTACTTGCATCTCAGCAAGGGCTGCTCTGGGAATCAAGTTCAGACATTCTGGGTGTGGAGCTAGATAGACCCAGGTTTGAATCTCAGCTCTGCTTCTTACAGCTTGTGGGAAGGTAAAACATTCTATCCCCATCAAAGCTTCAGTCCCCAACCCTGTAAACATGAGGACCAAATGGGGTAATCTGCTTCAAGGCTTAGCCTGGTGCTTGGTCTAGAGTAAACATTCAGGAAATGTCAGCTCTTCACATTCTTTCTTGGGATGGATTCAGATAATTGAATGCTTCCATTTAAGGAAGTAGACTTGATGGTTTCTCAGGCCCACCTCCAAAGATGAATGCTTCCTTACCTCACTGTGAACTATAGAAAGGCTGAAATCTTTCTGACACACGTGAGGTCCCAGTGAATATTTAGTAGTGACACCTGGGTTGAGGAACTTGTGGTCCTTGATCCTCCATATGCATTTACAACTAGTGAGGGTGGCATATTAACCAGGAAAAAGGAAATTAGCCAAGTGGCGGCTTTTCTACTGCAGAGTGAGAATTTCACACTGAAGGGCTAACTTACTGGAGCCAGTGACCCAGTGGGATTACACACACAGGTCATTAGGCTTAAGGAGAACCAGTATGCGGAGGAAACCCTGGTGGTGCGGTGGTTAAGTGCTACCGCTGCTAACCAAAGGGTTGGCAGTTTGAATCCATCAGGCACTCCTTGGAAACTATGGGGCAGTTTTACTCTGTCCTATAGGGTCGTTATGAGTTGGAATCAACTCTATGGCAGCAGCTTTTTTGGTATGTGGAGAAGAGGTTTTTACTCAGAGGGTGACAAGGACTGAACCCCACATTTGCTTACTGCTCGCAGCAGCCCAGAATGCTGGGAAGAGCCTGGGACTCTGGCTCCGCTCGGATGGGGCCAGTTTGCCAGCTCCCAGGCCCACGTCTACCCATTGTTTGTGAAGGAAGTCATTCCTTAGGAAAGAACTTCCAACAGGTTTACAGCCCCCCAGATTGGAGTTGGGCGCAGAGAAGAATCTTGGTGTGACAAGTTGTGCTTGCCTTACTCCACAGACCGGGAGCAAAGGAATCCAGGGAGGAGAAACATTCCTGGCTTTAGGGAGCCACTTACCGCTGACCACAAGAAGATCTGAAAGTCTCTTAGCTTTCCTCAAAGGGCTAAAAGCTCCTGATTTACATCATCTCCTTTGTTATAAAACCACATAGGGAAAATTGGGAGGTTTCCACCAACCCTCACACCATTCGCAGAGAAGGGACTGGATGCCCTGGTCCAGGTACACAGGGAGGATGCAGGCTGCAGTGGTGTACCTTGCACCCTGGTCCCACCCAGGCTGTCCCCTCAAGCAAAAAGGCAGAAGAGACCCCAACTGGCTTCCTGCTAATAACATTTATTATGAAAAAGATGGGTGAAGAGTTCTAGTTATGAGAAGTTGAGTTGGGAGATGGAGACCCCCGTTTAACTCTTTTCTGACCAGCACAGCCTTATGGGACTCACGTAAAGATATAAGCCATCTCCCAGGTCCCCAGACTCCCGCCCTTCAGGCCGAAGGAGTCAGAAGAAGTCTCCAAAGCCTGATTATTTTTAGTCTTTGATGCCAAGCTGATTCACACCTCCCCGACCTCTTCCTTTGAAATGAAAAGTCCTCTACATTCCAGGTAGAGCCAGGGCGCCGTTCTCTCAGGAGCTGTCTGTGCGCAGAGTCTGCTCAGAGCACTCCATTGGCTGCTGGCCACCGACGGGGAGCTGGAGTTGAAGTCCGGCTGCTTCTCGCTGTCACGGTTTAACTCGACCATCCATCTGTTCACGGAAGCCGTCTGCATTGAAGATCACTACAGGCCCCATCCTGTAGAACATTTGGGGGAAGAAGAATAGAAAAGAGGAGAGGGATTGAGCAGGGAGGAGGGTCAGTCATTAGATACAACTGGTCCTTTCTCAGGGTGTTATTTCCAAGAAGGGACCCGTTACTCAAGAAAACAAAGAAATAACCTTTCAGTGACTTAAAAAGATTCCCTGGGTGGAGCAAGTGGTTAATGCTGTTAATGAGCTTGGCTGCCAACCAAGGTTGGAGGCTAAGGACACCCAGAGGTGCCTCAGAAGAAAGCCCTGGCAATCCATTTCCAAAAAATCAGGCAATGGTGTACAGTTCTACTCTGACACAAATGGAAGTCGCCATGAGTTGGCGTCAACTAGTTTTTGTAAAAATATGGATAGCACAACATCTGCCAATTAAACATTTTTCATGTGTCCCGGTTCAGCGGGACACAACTGTGATGCTGTGGGACCATCCCCAATATCCATCAGCAATTTGTTTTTAATGATTACAAATGCCTGACCCTACAGTTCATTGTCAAGAAATGTTTCAAGGTATGAAAAAGTAGAGTGCATCATAACTCAGAGCTTTGAACTTGTAGCATCCAGCTTAATAGACATTTAGCCTTATTGAATTACTTAAAAAAAATAATTTTAAGAAATAGAACATTACAGATACCAGTTCAGTCTTTCTTGTGCTCTCCTCCTCTTCTCACTGAGGAGGGTGTATCCTTCCAGCCCAGCACAAGATGGGGTGGGGGTGGGAGTGGGGGGTGATGAGGGGTTGGGGGTTGGAGGGTTGAGGGGTTAGGGGATGGAGTGAGGTATCCTGCCAGCCCAGCACAAGTTGTCTTAAATTAAGTAGCAAGAGAGAAGGAAACTGTAAATTAGCTTTTTCCATCAACAACATCCATTGAAATTCTTTGTTTTCTTTAAGTGAGCAACATTGGTCATCTCCAGGCTACTACCACCACCATCATCCTGTTACAATAAAACAAGTGCACTATGTACCACAGACTGCAAGATAGTTTCTGAATTGTAGGCTACTGGTCCTGGAATGGGCCTAACAATTAAAGTTAAGGAAACAGAGATCCCAAGAGGCCTGCCAGATCCCAAGGTCCAAGAAATGGACTGGCAAGTTAATAGCATTTGGAATCTGGAAACAAGCTGCTTTTTCTCCCTAGTGCTCCATTCTAAGGCACGAACCTTGGGATGGCAGAGGTGCTCTGTAAATATTCCTTGCATGGTTGCCTCTGTTAATGACAGGGAGTGGTCAAATCCTGCTCCGCTATGATGCACGTATGTTTGAGTACTTTGAACTTCATCCTAATCAATGAAAGCCTGTCACCAGAGGTCTTCAAGTCAGTTCTGACTCATGGACACCCTGAATGTGTCAGAGTAGAGCTGTGTTCTATAGTGTTCTCAGGGACTGGTTTTTTTGGAAGTAGATTGCCAGGACTTTCTACCTAGGCACCTCTGGGTAGACTCAAACTGCCAATCTTTCAGTTAGTCGTCGAGAGGCACTAGTACTTTCTAACATTCTGAGACTCTGAAAACCTATTTAAAAGAAAACAAGACAAAACAAAAACAAAAAACCAAACCATTTGCCACTGAGTTATTTATGACTTGTGGAGAGCAGATCTGGTCCATAAGTTTTCTTCACTGCAATCTTTATGGAAGGGGCACCAAGTCATTTTTCAATGATGCTGCTGGGTGCTTTGCACCATCAACATTTGGGTTAGCAGTGCAAACCATACTTGTGTCACCTGGGGACTAAAAACCTTTTGGGAAAGGGTTAATTTTGTATCTTAAAATAATGGAGCGTTTCATAAATTACTGTCCACCTGTAACAAAGAATGCTTGGGATCTTTAAAAGAGTTTAGTTGGACAGCAGATTTTCATTCCTGTATAAGAGAAAGTGTTAGCTAGGGGAATGACCTAAACAAAAAACAAAATAAAAAACAAAAACAAAACAAACAAACAAAAAAACCAAATGAAAGAATGTTGTTGGAACTTGTAATCAATTTTTTAAAATTTTCAACTGGAGTTTTATCTTTATTATTTATTTGCTTAGTTTTAATATTTTATTGTATTTTCAGCAAAAGTTTACACAACAATTTAAATGCGTGTTGAGCAGTTTCGACATAAATTATTCTCTGACATTGGTTAGATTCTTCACAATGTGTGACCTTTCTCACTGTGTCCTTTCTGGTTGTTCTATTTCCATTAATCTGGTTTTCCTGCCCCTTTACATTCTTATTGTTATTTTAGAGTAATTGTAGACCATTTGGTCTCATATAGATTTTTTTTTTAAAGGAGCACAGTACTCATGTGTGATAATCATTTTTTTTTAACACAGTCCATAAAAATGTCAAGAAGTTAGTTGCCCTGGAAAGCTACACACTGTTTATTTATTGAACACGTACTACGTGTACAAGAAAATGAAGCACAAGATAAAAACTACAGCCCCACAGGAGCCATGGAGAGTGACCACCAGTCCAGGGGGCAAGGTTACTGACCTTTTCTTGGAATTCTCTACTTGATCTGCTAGTCACAGACTAGAATGAACTTACCTGGGACAGGCAGCAACGTTTTGTCAGGTGTGGCCTTTGTGTGCTTACTGGTTGGACTGAGGGGCACAGCTGGGAGCTACAGCAGGGAGATTTTAAACCTCCAGAGACACCAACTTATCTGCTGAGACTCAAAGCCAGGCTTTAGTAACACCAAACTCTAAACCCAGCCCAGACTACTTCCCAGAGTCTTCAGCGGTTGGCATCAATTTCTCTCCAGAAATCTACATTGGGCAAAGGACGGAAGGAGGCCTGGGGTGGTCGAGTGCAGGGCAGACAGATACCAAGACCACCTGGAAGCATATTGTATGTTTTGACTCTTGACCAGATGGTCATAATGAGATCTCACTCTGAGTGGTACTATATCTTTATAACAGAGTCATGAAGTTATTCTTTGTTATCAAGTTGGCTGTGACTTATGGTAACTTTATGTAGCACATCTGTACAAGGTCTGACAAGTAAGTCTGTGAAGTTAATTGTTCTAAGTGCTGCATACCTCATTGCTGAATATCACTATGATCACCTTCAAAGTACTCCCCTTGGGAAGCGCTGCACCTATGCCCACGTCTAGTCTACTGTTCAAAGCACTTTTGGAACTCTTTTTTTGGGATGGCTGTCAGAGCTGTCGTCATATTACCCTTGATGTCCTGAATGTCATCCAGATGTTTTCCTCTCTATTTCCTTGATCTTCAGGTAAAGAAAAGAGTCAGTGGCGGCCAGATCAGAGGAGTGGGGAGGATGTTCCAACAGTTTTTGTTTACTGACTGAAAACAACTAAGTTGATGAACTTGCCACTGTGCCACTGTGGGCAATGGCCATTCCAGAAAGAGTTCCAGAATTTCTTCGAAGGGTGGACTAGGCACTGGTGTTGGTGCATAGCTTCCCGAGGGGCATACTTGGAAGGTGACCATATGCTATTCAGCAATGAGATGCGTAGCACTTTTTCTAGAATAAGTTCATGACCTTGATTTTCAGACCTTGTTTATAGGGCAGCTATATTATATAGCGTAACAATAAGTGCCTACTTCATGGGTTCTGAAAACCCTCTTTGTAACAACAGAATACACAAAGTAGGTTCCACTATTACTCCCACATACAGATGAAGAGGAGCCCTGGTGGCACGGTGGTTAAGTGCTCAGCTGCTCGATGAAAGATCAGCAGTTTGAATCCACCACCTCTTTGGAAATCCTATGCGGGCAGTTCTACCGTGTCCTGTAGGGTCATTATGAGTCGGAATTGACTTGATGGTAATGGGTTTGGTTAAGGTTTTGTAGATAAAGAAATCAAGGCCCAGAAATCTTAAGTAGCTTGTCTGAGATCAGGCCCCCAGGAAAGGGAGGGAGCTGAGATTCCTTCCAGTCCCCTGACTCTGTAGCCCACTCTTTTTTTAAAAAAGTTATAATTTTCATACAGTAAAATTCACTCTTCTCAGTAATGTATGATTTCTGAGTATTAACAAAAGTATACAAAGTTGTGTAGTTATCACTGCCATCAAGATGAAGAACAGTTCTGTCACCCCCAGATCCTCTTGTGCCCCTTTGTAGTTAGTCCCTCCTTCCACTTCCAGCCCCCAGCAACCTGTGATTGGTTATCTATCCATCTGGCCTTTTGAGATGGACTTCTTTCACACAGGGAACCCTGGTGGTGTAATGGTTAAGAGTTTAGCTGTTAACCGAAAGATCAGCTGTTCAAATCCACCAGATGCTCCTTGGAATCCCAACGGGGCAGTTCAACTCTGACCTTAAGGGTCACTGTGAGTTGGAATTGACTCGATGGCAATGGCTTTTTCTTTTACTTAGCAAGGTGCCTTTGAAATGTGTTCTTCAGATGTTGCGTGCATCAATCCTTTGTTCCTTTTATTTTTGATTAATATATATTGTATGGATGTATCACAGTGTATCCATTTACCAGTTGAAGGTCACTTGGGTTATATCCAATTAGGGGTAATTATAAATAAAGATGCCTTTGTGTCTGAATAAACATTTGTGTATACATCTGGTGGCACAGTGGTTAAGTGCTTGGCTGCTAACCCAAAGGTTAGCAGTTTGCATCTAACACCTGCTCCTTGGAAACCCTATGGGGCAGTTCTACTGTGTCCTGTAGGGCCCCTCTGAGTCAGTATTGACTGGATGGCAATGGTTTTGTGTTTTTTGGTATACGAGTTTCTGTGTGAACATAAGTTTTCATTTCTCTTTTGGCTGAGTAAATACCTAGGAGTGAGATTGCAGAGCCCATGCTTCTAATCAGTTTCCAAGATGCAGCGAATTGGATATGGTCTTAGTCACCTAGTGCTGCTCCAAGAGAAATACTACAAGTGGATGGCTTTAAAAAGAAAAAAAACAATATTTCTCAATGAAAAGCAAGCTAAAGTCCCAAATCAGGGCATCAGCTCCAGGGGAAGGCTTTCTCTGTTGGCTCTGCAGGAAGGCCTTTGTTGTCAATCTTCACCTGGACAGGGAGCTTGTGAGGTACAGGGGCCCCAGGTCCCAAGGACACTCAGTGTTTCTGATGCTGCTTCTTTCCTGATGGCACGCGGTCCTCAGCATCTCTGCTTGCTTCTCTTTCCTTCGTATCCCACTGGATTGCCTCAAAGTGCAATACATTCTTATGAATAAAGTCTTGCCTCACCGATACAGCTGTTGCCCTTCCTCCCTCATTAGCATCATATAGGCAGGAATAAGGACTAGGTGACAGTATAAGGAAACATCACACAATATTGGGAATTATGGCCTAGCAAAATTACTACACACATTTTGGGGAGGAACATAATTCAATCTATGACAGATAACTCAAACATGAAACAAAGCCCATTGCCTGTGAGCTGTTTCTGACTGGTGTTGACCCTGTAGGGCAAAACTGCTCTATAGGGCTTCCAAGGTTGTCAATCTTTATCAAAACAGATTGTCCTATCTTTCTGCCAAAGAGTGACTATGAGGGTTTGAACTTTGACCTTTAGGTTATTTGCAGAGCTCTTACCTATTGAACTACTAGAACTGTTACTGGATACTAAAAAATAAAGAAAAGCTGTTGCCATACAGTCAATTGAAACTAGTGACCCTATAGGATAGGGTAGATGTGCCATATGGAGTTTCCAAGGAGCTCCTGGTAGATTTGAACTGCTGACCTTTTGATTAGCAGCCTTAGCACTTAACCACTACATCACCAAGGTTTCCTATTGGATATTAAAACCCAAAACTCACTGCTGTTGAGTTGGTTCTGACTCATAGTGACACTATAGATGGAATAGAGCTGGCCCAAAGAGTTTCCGAGGAGCACCTCGTGGATTTGAACAGTTGACCTTCCAGTCAGCAGCTGTAGCACCACGCCATCAGGGTTTCCTATTGGTGCTAGGATGCTGGAAATTAAAGTCTTCCCCTGTAGGGGAGGGTGTGGAAAGAAGGAGAATTTTTTGTTACAGACACTTCCAAATAACTGAAGTAATTCTATGTTATGTTCTCATCTTCACAGTGTTGTTGTTGGGTGCTATTGAGTCAGTTTGGGTTCACAGGGATGCTGTGTACAACAGAACAAAGCCCTGCCTGTTCCTGAGCCATGCCAACAATTGCTGTTGTGCATAAGACCGCTGTTGCAGCCACGGTGTCAATTCATCTGTGGAGGGTCTTCCTCCTTTTTGCTGACCTTCCACTCTACGGAGCATGATGCCCTTCTCCAGGGACTGATCCCTCCTGAGAACACATCCAATATAGTCTCACTGTCCTTACTTTGGAGGAGCACAAAACATGCAGAAATGTACATGTCATGGGGCTTGGACGTGGGGGAGGTTGCGTTTTCTTTCTTTGGGGTATGAAAATTAAGATTACAAATAGTAACATAAAGAAAAGGTGTTTAACTTTTAGCACTCTCGGACATAAAATCACATTTTAAGCTTTAGACTTTAACTTTCATGATTATAAAATTAGTGCTCTTCCAGTTGCACAATGATTCTTACTAAAATCACCATTTTTGATGCACTAAAAATGTGACCCAATGTGCCTGTCAGTTTGTCATACTGTGGGGCGCACATGTTGCTCTGATGCTGGAGACCATGCCACTGGTATTCAAGTACCAGCAGAGTCACCCCTGCCAGACAGGTTTCAGCTGAGCTTCCAGACTAAGACAGACTAGGAGGAAGGACCCATCAGTCGACTTCTGAAAAGAGTTAGCCAGTGAAAACCTTATGAATAGCAGTGGAACACTGTCTGATACTGTGCCAGAAGATGAGCCCCTCAGTTTGGATTGCACTTAGAGGATAACTGAGGAAGAGCTGCCTCCTCAAAATAGAGTCAACCTTAAAGAAGAAGATGGAGTCAACATTTCAGGACTTTTATTTGCTGATGTGGCATGACTGAAAACGAGAAGAAATAGCTGCAAACACCCATTAATAACCTGAACATGGAATGTACAAAGTATGGATCCAAGAAAATTGAAAATCATTGCAACTGAGGTAGCACACATAAACATCAATATCCTAGACACTAGTGAGCTGAAACGGACTGATACTGGCCATTTTGAATCAGAAAATCATATGGCCTACTGTGCCAGAAATGACAAAGAGAAATGGTGTTGTATTCATCGTCAAAAAGAACATTTCAAGATCTGAAGTACAATGCTGTCAGGAATATGGCAATATTCATAAGTCTATAAGAAAGATCCCTTAATACAACTATTATTCAAATTTACAGACCAACCACTAAGGCAAAAGATGAAAAACTGAAGATATTTACCAGCTTCTGCAGTTCAAAATTGATAGAGCGGGGAGTCAGGATATATTATAAGTACTGGTGACTGGAATGCAAAAGTTGGAAGCAGAAGGATGAGTAGTGGAAAAACACTGCCTTGGTGACAGAAATGATGCTCTGGAGATCACTTGATAGAATTTTGCAAGACCAATAACTTCTTTATTGCAAATACCTTGTTATACCAACATAAATGGTGACTGTACATGTGAAACTCACCAGATGGAGTACACAGGAATCAAATTGAATACATTTGAGGACAGGGCGTTTCAACATCAGCCAAAGCAAACTTCCCCACTGTGTGTCCTGATGTGAGTTTGCAAGAAGTTATGACCCTGTCCCACTTTGGATGAAAGCATTCTTCTCATTTTTTCTTGGTGACTCAGCAGTACCCCTTACAAGATAAATACCAGTGGATCAACAAAATGATACTAGATTTGGTAAAAAAGAATTCACCTGTCATGCAGACTCTCCTGTAGGTACGGGGAATTGTTTTCCCCAGTTTTATTGGGCTAGAAGTATTGGGAAACTCTCTAATAATGTTAAATGACCCAAATGGTTAGTTTGGCTGCTAACCGAGAGGTTGGTGGTTTGAGTCCACCCAGAGGCCCCTCAGAAGACAGGCCTGGTGATGTCCTTCTGAAAAGTCAGCCACTCACAACTCTATGGGTCATAGTTCTACTCTGATGCACATGGGATCACCGTGAGTGACAACTGACTGGAGGACAACTGATCCTGGCCATTATGATGGACAGGTTCCCATTTAGCATAAACATAAGCAAAGATAAGAGGAAGCTTCATCTCAGGATCTTTTGAGGTTCTTTAGCATCTTGTCCTGGGTTCTCCTGTAAACAGAGCATAATACAAAGGCATACGTGTGAGCCGTAAGGACTCCCCCGGGGGTGCAATCAGGTCCAGCACTCAACTACCATCCAGAAGATGGATGGCGGAAAACCAACCAGAGATGGCTCAAAAGACAGATGTGGAGACCTGCTTTTGAAATGTCACAGCCTTGAAAACCCTATGAAGCACAGGTCTATTTTGACACACAGGGGTCAGCATGAGTCAGAACGTGTTTAGTAGCAACCAACAACAACAACATGTGAGTTGTGTGTTTGAGAATGAAACAAGGAAGGAGGGACACTCAAGAAAAGAGTTGGCCTCCACTATGCGCCACTGATGGCTTAGTCTTAGAGCCCTCCTGAGAAACTTAATGAAATGCCTCACTGGAGCATTCTGAGTAGGTGGCAGAGAAAACAGGAAGGAATTTATTCTTCTGCTCCCAACTCCTAGTGGTCAAGAACTGCCCTCCTGGTCTGTGGCAGAGTGGGAGGAAAGTGAGGGACAGGATCCCTAGGTGGACATGTCAGTGACACAATGTCACTTAAACAACTCCTGGTGTTAATTGGGCATTGAACTGCTGATAAGTTGTTGTTGAGAGCTGTTGACCCGTTCTGACTCGTTATAACCACAAGTGTTACAGAGTAGAATTGCCCCACTTGGTTTTTGTCATGGATTAAATTGTGTCCCCTTAAAATATGTGTCAACTTGATTAGCCCATGATTCCCAGTTTTGTGTGATTGTCCTCCGTTTTGTGATTGTAATTTTATGTTAAAGAGGATGCAAGTGGGATTCTGACACCCCCACCAGTTCACATCCCTGACCCAATGTCGAGGGCATTTCGCTAGGGTGTGTTCTGCACCTCCTTTAAAAGGAAAGGGAATCAAGGCGAGATCAGGGACCTCATACCACGAAGAAAGCAGTGCCAGGAGCAGAGTGCATCCTTTGGACCTGGGATCTCTGCTTGGAAAAGCACCTAATCTGGAGGAAGATTGATGACAAGGCTAATGGAGAAAGAAAGGCTTTGCCTGGTGCTGATGCCTGAATTTGAACTTTTAGACTACTTTAGTGTGAAGAAATCAATTTCTCTTTGTTAAGGTCATCTACCTGGGTATTTCTAAGAGCACTAAATGACTAAGACAGTTTTCTAGGTTCTAATCTTTCTTCATCTCTTCTTTTTCTTAAATGGTATTTTGAATGAAGGTTTGCAGAGCAAATTAGTTGCTCATTAAACAATTAATACACATTGTTTTGTGACACTGGTTGCTAGCCCTATGACACGTCAATACTCTCTCATTCTTGATGTTAGGTTCCCGTTACCAGCCTTCCCGTCTCCTCCTGCCTTCTTGTCCTTGCCCTTGGGACTGGTGTGCCCATTTAGTCTTGTTTTGTTTATGGATCTGTCTAATTCTTGGATGAAGGGTGAACCTCAGGGGTAACTTCAGGACTGAGTTTAAAAGGGACTCTGGGAGGCCATGCTCTCGGGCTTTTTCCAGTCTCTGTCAGACCAGTAATTCTGTTGATTGTTTTAAGAGTTAGAATTGTGTTCTCCATTTTTCTCCAGCTTTGTCCAAGATCCTCATTGTGATCTGTGTCAGGACAGTTGGTGATGGTAGCTGGGCACCATCTGGTTGTGCTGGTTTCAGTCTGGTGGAGGCTGTGGTAGTTGCCATTAGTCTTTGGACTAATCTTTCCTTTTTGTCTTTGGTTTTCTTCATTCTCCTTGTTCCCAACAGGGTGAAACCAGTGAAGTGTCTTAGATAGCCACTCATAAGCTTTTGAGATCCCAGAAGCCACTCAACACAGTAGAATGCAGAGCATTGTCCCTCTACACTATGTTGTGTCCACTGAGCTACATGTTCCCTCAGATGGTGGTAGCCAGTGCTGAGCCCAGTAATTTAGTCTTTCAGGAAATTTATGTCTTATTGTTATATTTTAATTCAGTATCCACACAGCTATCTATACTTCTATACACTTCCTATATATTTTACTTCTTTAGACTCCCCACCCATCTTTCACATATACATTGGTTCATACCATACACTCATAGAGATGACATTCTTCTTCAGTAATTCTATTTTACCAGTACAGACTCATCTCCATATAGAGGCACTGGCTGCTGACTATGTTCACTTTATTGTATGATATTCTGCATTAAGCACTATATATTATGTCCTTGAGTTTTAAACATAGGAATTTCAGAGCTTCAAAACAATTGCATTTCTGGGTTATTTTTTCTCAAACATAGGCAATGAAAACATGAAAAGTAAAAGCATCTTTTTAGAAATGACAAATTTGATTTTTTTTTCAGCTTCTAAAACTGATGTAGGTACTTTTTAGCAAGTTGCCATCTGAAGTATACCAAATGGCCCCAACCCATTTGGAAGAGATGATGACTGAGAACAACAAAGACATGATGAAAAAAGAGCCCAGGAGGCAGAAGGAGCCGTATGAGTGGGAGGCTGTCAACATGAGACCCGAAGAACCATATGGTGCCTGGCCATCACCAGAGGCAGCTGTGAAGGGAACCACAGTGCAGAGTCCCCGAGGCAGCACAAGGAAAAGAGGGGTGCAGATCAGGAACTCTACCAAAAGGCCAGAAGCGGTCATCCGACAGGCTGGAGGGTCCCCTGGGAACGTGGGCTTTAGACCTGCAGCTGGTCCTAACTGGAAACCAGTACTACATCAGCTCTTCAGACAAGAATGGACTTGACTCAGGGACCCAGTGTGACCATGTGGTGTGTGTACTCTGTGGTTTTATACATCTATAGGAGGCTGTCCTATTGGTTACTTTCGAGATGGGAGAGAAGAGGATGGACAGCAGGGGTTAGGTGCTTGTTACAAGGATACTAGAAATTTACAGTGAAAAGGAGGAATGTGCTGTCTCCGGGTGGGGAGAGCAGATGGAGCTGCAGACAGGTGGGCATACAAAATCAGTTTAGATTGTATGCTTTCACTTAATCATAAACAAATGAACAAGCAAACAAACCTAAGGTAGGTGCTTTTCAAAATGTCTGCAAGTAGAAAGGGGGCTATAAACCCATGCATTATCCCTAAGATAATCGCTATGGGTGCTTTACTTTACCTTCCTAACTTATTTCCGATTCCTACTTGTGTGTGTGTGTGTGTGTGTGTGTTTATTGTGGAAACCCTAGTGGTATAGTGGTTAAGTGTGTAAGTACTATAGATGAAGATTTACAGAACCAACTGGTTTCCCATTAAACAGTTAGTACCCCTGTTGTTTTATGACACGAGTTAACAACACCATAACACATCAACACTCTTCCTTCTCAACTTTGGGTTCCCTATTACCAGTTTTCCTGTCCCCCTCCTGCCTTCTAGTCTGTGTGTGTGGGGTGGTGTACCCCTTTAGTCTTTTTTTCGCTATGAGCCTGTCCGATCTTTGGCTAAAAGGTAGAACCTCAGGAGTGACTTCATTAACTGAGCTGAATGGGTGCTCGGGAGCCATGGTCTCAGGGTTTCTCCAGTTTTTGTTGGGCCAGCAAGTCTCTCAAGGAATTTGGATGTGTCCACGGAGGTTCCATGACCTTGCCTTGGTCAAGTTGTGCTGACTTCCTCAGTATTGTGTAGTGTCTTACCCTTTTCACTCACATTGCCACTTATGTATTGTCTGGTTAGTGTTTTTCCATCCCCATTCCTCCCTTCTCTCATAACCATCAAAGATTGTTTCTTTCTGTGTGTGAACTTTGTCATGAGTTTTATAGTAGTCGTCTCATACAATGTTTGACCTTTTGTGATTGACTTAATTTCACTCAGCATCGTGCATTCCAGATACATTCTAGGGGGTACCCTTTACAGAAGCAGGTCATCAGTCTTTCTACGTTGGAGGCTCTGGGTCGATTCAAGCTGGCAATTTTTCAGTTAGCAGCTCAGTGCGTAACCATGCTGCCGCCAGCACTTCTCAATTGCTGAGTAAATGGCAAAATTGTTTGATTCACTTGGAACCTCCTGGTCCTTGTCTTACTATGGCCTTAACTGTAGAACTTCAGATGCCTTACAGAAGCTGGCTAGTTTCCACGTCAGAGGGGCCCAGGGACAGCCACCTGGTTGGGACTGGGGGAGTAGTTGATCTTGAAGTCGTGTTTGTGTAATGGATGTTGTTTTTATTGACAGTGTTTATTTGATGGTGGCTGAGCATACTGGAGGGAGTTAAGGAGGAAAAACTGGCAAACTCTTGACACAGCTACCAAGGGTGAGAACCTTCATGACCAAATTGTGTCCACAGAAGCCCAGAGTCTTCAAGACTTTTCATGCCTGATCTCTCATTACAAAATGTGCGGAATATTTGTTTGGACTCTTTGCCATTCTTATCTCTTGTGCCAGTCTGGCCTGCCCAGTCTTTCAGGCTAGGGAGCAGGTGAAGGCGAGTAGAGAAGAAGTAATCACCCAGCCCAGAGGCTTTGGGTACCAAGTTTTCAGGGAAATGTCTTCAACCCCCCAAAGTCCCTGACTCCCAGGTCCCTGGCTGCATGGTCCAACCACAACAATGAGAGCTAGAGGTTACACACTGTCTTCTGGTGCCACATTTTCAGCTATGGCAGTCACATGCGTCACCTTCCTCAGTCAGCCCTCTTAACACCTGAAGAGATGATAACCTGTTCAGTGTATGGTTTGTGTTTCTTGTACTTGTCTTTGCTTGAAAAGCAGTCACAGATTACCTTGCATCTATAGTGTCTGCTAATTGCCTCTGTCTTGGAGGAGAGTGGCAAAGACAGACACGGGAGAGAGGCAGTGTGGGATGCACTCAGAGCAGGTTACTCATGTGGGGGATGGGGGCTCAGTTCTGCTGGGGACCTCTGGGAGACTGTAGACAACACCTCACAGTTGTCTTGCTTAGTCCTGAGAACAAGAAACTTGTATTTTCTTCCATCTTTTGTTAGTCCCTGTGTCTCAGTCATTTAGTACTGCTGTAACAGAAATACCAGAAGTGGATGGCTTTAAAAAGAAAAATTTATTGTCTCAGAGAAAAGTGGGCTGAAAGTCCAAATTCAAGGGATCAGTTCCAGAGGAAGGCTTTCTCTGTTGGCTCTGGAGGAAGGTCCTCCTTGTCATCCATCTACCCCCGGACTGGGAGCTTTTGAGGCACAGGGACCCCAGGTTCCAAAGATCTACTCTGCTGCTACCACTGCTTCTTTCCTGATGGCATGAGGTCCCCAACTCTCTGCTTGCTTCCCTGTCCTTTGTATCCCAAGAGATTGCCTCAAGGCACAACACCGTCTTACAGACTGAGTCCTGCCTCTCCTGCAAAACTGCTGCCCATCCTTCCTCACTAAGGTTATCGAGGGAGGATTTACAACCTACAGGAAAATCACACAATGCTGGGAATCATGGCCAAACCAAGCTGCTGCACACATTTTTGGAGGGACACAATTCAATACATGAAGCCTTGTTTGGGGGCTGTTCGCAAAGCCTTCCTTCCCCTGTACTTTCAGAGTGCCTTCCACAGGTAACTGGAGAAAGCCTTCGGGCCAGGGGTCAGAAGTACTTGCAGAAGAAAGAAGAAATCCTGAGGGCTGTGCACCCCTCAGTGGGCTGGGTGCTATTCATCTGACATTAACTATAAAAGCACTTGCTAGGAGTTGCTCCTGTCGCCTGAAAGAGCCAGAAGTCTGGAATGGTTCTGAATGCTGATGGAGAAATAAAACAACTGTGTTCAAGATTGTGTATCGGAAAGACTAAAGTACAGGGAAAATACCTCTGATGAGACTATCACTGCCTCTGGAAAGAAGAATTTGTGGTAAGGTGACATTTCTGAGATCTCAGCATCCACCAAGCCCTTCCAGCACGGAAGGTCAGCTCTGGAGATGCAGGGACTCACGGAGAGAAGGGCTGGGCCCTAATTGCCTTGCTGGGGATTTGCATCCGGTTAAGAGCTGAACTGCGAACCAAAATGTCAGCAGTTCAGATTCACCAGGTGCTGCTTGGAAACCCTATGGGACAGTTGTGTTTTGTCTTACAAGGTTTCTATGGATTGAATTGACTTGATGTTAATTTGGATATCGGGTTTGGATTCTGGTTATGTCAGCAGAGTGCACAGCTGTGGCAAGGAAGCACAGCCTTTCGGTTTCACAAATAACAGCGCGTTCCTCACCCTTGCTTAAAATCTGAGACAGCAGACGAAAAGGGAAAAAAAATGTGCAGAAAGTACAGCCAGTTAGAGAAAGAGCTGTTGTAGTTTTGTCTTTATTTCTTCCTCATTAAGATCAAGAGATTCTGCCTTTTCCCTGCCATGATTGTCTCTGGAACGCACAGTTGAAAGGAAGTGGGGTAGCGAGTATAGCAGAAGAGAATTCCAGCTGGGACTCTGGAATTTTTTCCCTATTTCATGGGGAACTTTCAAGGCCCCATTGGACCTCAGGGCAAGTGTGGCTTGTAGGCATAGCAGACTGCGAGGTGAGAGTCAGGTGGCCCTTTGTGCCTGGCTTCTTTCACTCAGCATAATGTTTTCCAGGTTCAGCCACATTGTAACACGTATCAGTGTTTCATTCCATCTTATGCCTATATAATGCGCATTAAGTTTTTCTGTTAATGTGGGGAAACACTGCTATGATCTTTTGTATCCACATAGCTTGTTGGAGTCATCTGGTGCTGCTATAACAGAAATACCACCAGTGGATGACTTTAGCAAAGAAAAGTTTATTCTTACACAGTCCAGTAGGGTGGAAGTCGAAATTTAGGGTGCTGGCTCCATGGGAAAACACTCTGGCTCTGTCGGCTCTGGAGGAAGGTCCCTGTGTTGCATCAGTCTTTCTTTGGTTTGAGAGCATCTTGGAGTGGAAACTTCAGGTTCCTAGGACATGCTCGGCTCTTGGTGCTGCTTTCCTGATGCTATGAAGTCTCCCACTCACTGCTTGCTTCCCTTTCCTTTTATCTCTTGTAGGGTAAAAGGATAAAAGTGTAAGCTACATCCAGGGAAACTCCCTTAGGAAGGGTGTTACAGTTCCACTCAAATCCTCTTTAACATAATCCAATCTATGAGCCATAGGCAGAGATTAGGATTTATAAGAGGAAAAAAAATCACAAAACAGAGGGCAATCAGAAAATATTGGGAATCATGGCCCAGACAAATTGTTGCGCACATTTTTGGAGACAATACAATTCAATCCATGACAGAGCTACTACTGATTTTTTTTTTAATTAAAAAAAAAAGTAATTTTGATGAAAAAGTACACAATGAAATTCTCACCCATTGAATAATTTGTGCAGCTAATGTTCAGTGATGTTGGTTACATACTTCACACCTGGGTCAGCATTCTCCTGATTTCCCTTCTAGTGGTTTCATTCCTGCTGACTTAGTCTCACTGACCCCTAAACTTCTCATCTGTGCTGTAGAGTAACTTGTCCATTTGGTCTTATGCAGACAATGTTTTAGAAGGCTGCAGTACTTAAAGATGCCATTCTTTACTTTTGGAGCTCAAACCTGCTGTTTAACTAAAAGGGGATAGTTTTGCTTCAAGATTTAAAGATTATCTCAAGGCAATAATTTCAGGGATTCCTCCAGTCTCAATGGGACCAGGAAGCATAGATTCTTTAGGAACTTGAAGTTCTGTTCCACATTTTTCTCTCTGTCTGTCGGATCCATTGACTGTGTTCCTGGTTACATGTTGGATAGCGGTAGCTGGGCACCAACTAGTTCTTCTGTTCTCGTTGTGGAGGAGGTACTGTTTCATGTAGACAAATCAGTCACGTAGTCTGGTCCCCTCTCTGATTCTTGGGTTTCCTTCTTTGTCTTTTGCTCCAGAGGAATAGAGACTAATAGTTGTGTCTTAGTTTATGTTCTGCTTCCTCGATTGGTGAGGAGTGCCTGGGGTCTTAAAAGCTTATGAGCTGCTGTTACTGATTTTTAAGGTCCCTGGGTGGCACGGTTTGTGCTCAGGTACTAATTGAAAGATTGGAGGTTCAAATCCACCCAGCAGCACTGTGGAAGAAAGGCCTGGTGATCTGCTTCTCTCAGGATAGCAGCCAAGAAAACCCTATGGAGCAGTTCTGTTCTGACATTCATTGGGCTCCTTGAGTTGGAACTGACTCAACCGCAGTGGGATTGGTTTTTTTAGTTGACTTAAAAAATAGATTTTAAACACATACGTACTTGTGTGTGTTCAGTGGAAAAAGAGAGAGAGAAGAAAATGCACTAAAAATTTAATGATAATTACACCACTGGAGTGGGACTGGGCGTGAGAGGCATAGAGAAATGACCTTTTACTTTTTCACTTTTTACTTTTGATATTTTAATGTTGATTGATTTCCTTTTTCCCATAAAGCATACACTGCTTCTTGTGATTTTTTTAAAAAACAAACAAACAAACAAAACATACTGCCTTTCACTGTATTCAGAAGAAAATAAGCCAGCTAGGGTTTATCAGCCACATAAGTGCTGTTAGAAGGATTGCTAGGGGGTAAAAAAAAGATTCTCTCCAGCTAGAGAGAAGTTCCTGTTCTTACCCAGCCCTGGTATGGTTAGTATCTCCCACTTAGGTAACAAAGCTTTTGTCGGATGTGTGTGGTTATGACTCTGTCATGTAGTTCAGAGTTTAATGACTCTGCTATAGGGTTACCATGAGTCAGAATTGCCTTGAAAGCAGTGTTGTTTTTTTTTTCTTTTTTTGTACTATATATTTTTATGTCTGATACAGGCTTAAATAAACAGGAGACTCTCCAGCTCCCTGAAAAGATATCTGAATGCAATGGATTCCCTTTGGCTAAAAGGATAAAAAGAAAAAGGAATCAGCTGTCTCAGTTGGAGAAAGCAAGAGAAAGATTAAAAAAAAAAAAAGAAAGAAAGAACAAACTTGACCCAGAAAAGGAAGCCAGGAAAAGGATGAACTGCTTCAGTTTAGGGAACTTCCATTGGTTTTAAAGTGAGGGCAGAGGTGGTTCAGTAATGGAATTGTGTGGGAGACCTCGGTTTCATTCCTGGAGAAGGCATCTCCTCAAGCCCAGCTAGCTCTTGTCTGTCAGTAGAGGTCTGCATGTTGCTGTGGTACTGAACAGGTTTGTAGCGGAGCTTCAAGAATAAAATGGATGAGGAAGAAAGGCCTGGTGATCTACTTCTGAAAATCAGCCACTGAAGACCCGTGCATCACAACAATCCCGTCTACAACTGATCATGGGGATGGCGCAAGCCCAGCAATATTTCTTTTGTTCCATGTGAAGTCATCGCGAGTTCAGGACTGACTCCATGGCGGCGAACAACAATAACCCAGCTATTATAGAAAACTAAAAAACCAAACCTGCTGCTGTCGAGTCGATTCAGACTCAAAGAAATCCTGTAAGACAGAGTAGAACTGCCCTATAGAGTTTCTAAGGAGTGCCTGGTGGATTTGAACTGCTGATCTTTTGGTTAGCAGCTGTAGCACTTACTTAACCACTACCTCATCAGGTTTTCTGTTATAGAAAGGGGCTCCAAATTTATGGTCAAAAGGCTTGGTTCCCAGGGCAGCTTGAATAAAGATGCTTAGCTTTATTGAGCCATGGTTTCCTCTTTTGGAAAATCCAGGTTATGATAACAGTAACTATCTCGCAGGGTTATGAGAATTAACTGATGATTCAGTTTCAAAGTGACTTGTTCTAATGTGCTATGCAAATATTCCTATTGTGATCCCTGTCAGAGTGGTCAGTGGTGGTAGCTGGGTGCCGTGTAGTTGTCGTGGGCTCAGTCTGGTGGAGGTGGTGGTAGGTGTGGTCCATGATTCCTTTGGACTAATCTTTCCCTTGTTTCTTTGGTTTTCTTCCATTGTCTTTGAGCTGGCACACTTTCTGCAGGCTCCCTGCGGTTTTCTCTGTACTTCTTGTCATTTGCCTCTGGCTCTGTGCTGCTCACTGAGCCAATTGGATTGATGACTCACATGGACAAGACTTTTAGAATGCACCCTCTGTCTCTCCTGGGGCTGCTCTGCTTCCTGCATCCCTCAGGTGCTGTCTGCAGGGCGGGGCCTGCCACGAGGTTAACAAGAGAGGTCTGGGTGGACTGTGCAGAGTTGGGTAACCTAGACCTCCTGGCCCAGGGCCAAGACACCAATGTCTGGGTAGCATGCTTTGCTTCTGCCTTGAGGCCCAGTGCTTGAATATTATGCAGGGGAGGTTTGTAGTTCCTGTGATTACAGAGGATGCTTCCCCCTCCAAATATTTTATTGTGATTTAAGTGAAGGTTTACAATTCAATTTCTGCTACGAAAACTTACACACCGCTATATAACTCTAGCTTCTGTCCCCACTCTGTGACTGCACACTGCTCCTCTCCATCCTGTATTCCCTGTGTCCATTTAACTAGCTCCTGTTACCCGCCCTCCTCGCCTCCCTACAGCCTCTCATTTCACTTCTGGACACATCAGCCCAGTTAGTCTCCTGTATTGACTTAAATCAAAAAACGCTCTTTGCCGGTATCATTTGTGGCTTTTGGTCCAACCCAATCTTTATTTAAAGCATTGGCTTCTGGAACGGTTTCAGTTCTGGGCTTAGAGGGTCTGGAGCCATGTCTTCTGGGGACCCTCCAGTCTGTCAGACCATCAAGTTTGGTCTTTTTAATAGAGTTCAGGTTCTGCACACCCATACTTCTCCCAGTACATCAGGGACTCCGTGCTGTATTCCCTGACAGGGCAGTCATTGGTGGTGGTTGGGCACCATCTAGTTCTCCTGGTCTCATGCTGATGTAGTCTCTGGATTTTGTGGCCCTTTCTGTCTCTTGGGCTCGCATTTTCTTTATGTTTTTGATGTTGCTCATTCTCCACAGAGGATGCTTTTTAACTGCTAGTACTCACTGCCTCTCTTGGAGGTCCTGGGTGCTGGATTTTATCTGGACAGCCACTGGGACTTATGAAAGTGTCTTCAAGAGGATCTTAGGTCGGTGAGCACTTGCAGAAAGTCACCCTGGAGCCTGGAAGGCTGTTGACAGACCCTTGTGACAGGTAGCCTTGAGGGAGATGAACTGAGGTTGTACTTTGGTCCCAGGATGAGGGTCAGTGGGACAGGATGGGTCTGAAGTCCCCTCTTCTGTCTTTCTTGCCTTTCACTGTGGTCTACGGTGTACTTGTGGTGACATGAAAGTTTTCTGCATTCTTCAAAGCAAAGACAGTGATCTTTTGGATGTTGTTTTCATGGAGCTCTATGTAATAAGAATTTCCTTGGTGGCAATTCACAATTCCATGACTGGGTAGCGACTGGGAGGATGGGACTTCTGTTCTTGCTGTACTCAGCTCTGCACCCCTTTAGGTTAGTGAGCTTCCTTCTTCCCTTCCCACCTGCCTCTTCTGCTTAGATTTCCCCAAACTAACTGAAGTTGACAAAGGCTCTGGGAGGCCACACTCCTCAAGAAATGTGAGATTGAGTTAAAGGGACGCCAAGAAAAAGTAGGATCCCTAGTGGTGCAGTAGTTACGCATTTGGTTTCTGTCTAAGAGGTTCGCAATTCAAATTCACTAGCTGCTTCTTGGAAATTCTGTGGGGGCAGTTCTACATTGCCCTATAGGGTCGCTATGAGTTGGACTGACTCAATGGTAGTGGTCTGTTTGGTTTAACGGAAAGTAACTTTTGCCTCAGATGCCCGACTGTCTTATTATGCATGTTCCCTTCTTTCTCACTGTTTTTTGGAAAGGCTGAAAATAAAGGCTTTTGTAATACTGACTTGTAATTCACACTTTCCTGACAAGTTGCTGAAACTGCAGCCACAGACGCAGCCACGGACACAGCAACTGGAGAGGTTTGACGCAAGCCTCCTTCCGCAAGGGCTTTCTAGTTCCGAAGGTTCCTGCACAGTTGATGTTGCTCTCTCTGAACTAGTTGAGAGGTCGCTGAATCTAGGAACTCTGGGTCAGAACTCACCACCATTGTCTCAACCACTGATTCAGACCTTTGAACCCAACTCACTTTTTCAAGTAATGTCATAGAGATATTGACAACCAAACCTGGAAGAGACCATGAAAATTTGCTCATTGATGACTGTCATTCTTTGCACCGGAGAGGTGACATCTCTGTTTGACATTAAGAGACTGGGTGGTGGTTGGCAGCATTAGGAATAAAATCCCAAACTCTAGACTTCAGATCTTATGTTTCCTATTAGTCCACATTTTATTAAATTCCTTGGATTTTATTTCTTTCATTTAACTTTTTTATGGCAAATTCTCAAACCTGTACATAAATAGAGATCACAGTACAATGACTGTCATCCATTGCTCTAATCAGTACTCATGAATGCTCTGATACCCTTGTATCTCTTTCCCATCTTCTCCCTCACCCAAGCAACAAGCTAGGCTTGATGCTGGTTTATTCTTTAATGGGGCAAGATGTTACTCTTACAGAAAAAGGGTTAAGCAAAGAGGTAAATAGATGGAACCACAGTGTCATCGTGATCATATCCAAGAAATGAACAGAGGTTCCTGAAAGTCAGGATACCTGGTCCATACTCAATTTTGTTTTCCGGTTGTATAAAAAATGTCTTTTTGCAGTTATTTAAAATAAAATAACACAGACTGCATTTTGCTGATATGTTTTTTAAAAATGGTAATAGTCTTTCCCCCGTCCTTCCTTATGCCATATGTTTGTTAAAGAAACTAGGTCATGTGTCCTTTGAATTACTCATGTCTTGAATGTGGCTGGTTGTATCCTTCTGGTGCCTCTTAACATATTTCTCCATCTCGTTTCCTGAGATGTAAGGTGATGTCTCTCCGGTGGGGGTGATTTTGCCTCCCAGGAGGTATCTGGCAATATCTGGTGATAGTTTTTGGCTGTCACAAATGGGTGAAACTTTTGGGATGCTGCTAAATGTCCTACAAGGCACAGGAGAGCCCCCACAACAAATAAACTATTTAGCTCAAAATATCTATCGTGCTGAACTTGAAAAACCTTAACGAGTGCCTTAGACTTTTCTAGAGAACTGGCACCAGTCCTGTATAATCACCTCATTACAAATGGTGAAGCGCTAGACTGTTAACGAAAGGTTCCCTGTTGAACCCACTCAGAGTGCCCTCAGAAAACAGGCCTGGTGGTCTTCTGAAAGATCACACACAGCCTTCAGAACCCTAGGGAGTGGTTCTTTTCTGTAGCACGTGGGGTTTACAGGAGTTGAAAGCGACTCAATGGCAGCTAGTGACAATATGTATGTGTATGCATATGTATGAATGTATATGCATATATATACAGAGAGACAGAGTGAGAGTGAGAGTGAGAGTGAGAGTGAGAGTGAGAGAGACAGATTTGCTTCAAGGAATTGGCTTACATCACTGTAGGGAGCTGAGACATCTAGACTCCATAAGTCAGGCCCTGGGAAGAGTGAGGGAAAGCTTTGTTAAAATAATTGTATCTGGAGGCAGACCACACCACAGGGAAGGTCCCTTTTTTTTTCAGAGCCCTCAGCTGATTGATTCACTACCTCGCATTAGATTACATTATGGAAAGTAATCTGCTCTACACAAGGGCGACTGATTTGATCACATGTGATCACTCCATAACAGCACATGTAACAATTCGGTAACAGCAACCCAACTAGTGTCTGGCTGAAAAACTGGGAACTATTGTAGCCTAGCTAAGATGATGCATAAAATTATTCATTATACCTAGAAGCTGGATTAGATTCAAGTCCTTTCTTTTTTTTCAAGGATATTTCATAGGCGATACTGTGTATTTCCTATTGTGTCACATGGGGAGGACACAATGTCTGATGTTAAAGTAATGTTCAGATTAATCAGTGATCTCGAGGTAACACGTCCATTATAAGGTTTCCCATCACTGGAGTGATCACATGACTTATTATCCAAACTCAGATGTTTTAAGAGTGAAAGAGAGTACTGATGGGGAAAAATTGGGAATGTCTCTGTGAATAGGAACAAGTAACCATCCTACCCACTGATGTTTCCACTGCTTTACTCATCTCCAGAATAGAAAGATGCAGCAGTCTGCTTCCGTAAAGATTATAGCCTTGGAAACGCTGTGGGACAGCTCTGCTGTGTCCTGTAGGGTTGCTATGAGTCAGCATGGCAGTGGGTTTGGTTTTTGGTTGAGTCATCTCTAATTCACTTTTAATTATTTATTTTTTGGTTTGTTTGGTCTTCAGTCTTAAAAAAGTTACACGGGCCTATAATTCAGAGTCACAGAATTCTCTTAGACTTGTTGCAACAGCAATTCCTTTCTCCCTCTCTGAGAGGCAATCACTTTCAATTCTTTGAGGTGATCCTTTTCGTATTTACTATCATAATCCAAATAACATAAAGTTTAAATTGCTTCTTCTTGATGTATCTGTGGTGACCATTTTCTGATTGACATTTCACTGTAGAATGTGATTACTGTTCCTCGTCCTTCTGTACCAGCCAGCACCTTTCCGATCTCTACATGTTCCCAGAATAGTTCAAGTCTAATTTTGTTTGTTTGCTCATATTTAAGAATGCAGTATTAAAAATGATTAAGGGGGTGGAGTCATTGTGGCACCTTAGACAGAAACATTCCTCTGCAGAAAAGGCTCCCCCCAAGCTCAGTAAAACAGATACACATGCCAGCTCTAGAACTCATGGCATCACAGGAAGGGGTAAAGAACTAGACCAAATGCTGAATGGAGGAAGACATTGAAGATCTGATGTGACTGATTACTTTTGTGTGTGGCCTTTCTAGCCATAGTTTTAGAACTCCCATCCAAGTGATTGTGTGATATGGCATACTGAGGGGACTGGCTGACTTTGGTTTAAAAGACAGCCAATTGCACAGAAGAAAAGAAGAGCCTGCTACCAAGGAAAGACAGCCCAGCAGAGTAGACCAGGTGGCAGCCTGGAGGGAGAAAGCTGGGTGCCCTTGGGTGAAGACTGAGGGTCAGGGAAAGGGGTGTCTGTGAGGACAGCTGGGAAGAAGCTATCCTCGTAGAAGAACTGTATCTTGAGTGTCCCCCGAGCCTAAATTACAACTATTAGCTCTTTAATAAACCTTGTAGGTGTATGTCTATGAATTCTGTGTGGCCGAGTGTTGTGGAAGGACAGTTGGTGTCGGGATTGGTCAAGATGGTGGAGAAAGGAGGCTTTTCTGCCTCTACCTCATGGGAGTCAGTCTTGCCCTGTTGATCTTGGTTCTCTTTCCCCTTTGTGAGGGGAAAACAGAGAATGAGAAGAGATATGGAGTGGAGGACCCTGCCAACTAACACATCCCAGTGTTACCATCTTGGAGCACAGCCAGTGTCATGGATTGAACAGTGTCCCTCCCCAAAATGTGTGTAGCTATTTGACTAGGCCATGATTCGTGGGAAAACCCTGGTGGTTAGTTGCTATGTCTGCTAATCAAAAGGTTCGTAGTTCAAATTCACCAGGCCCTTCTTGGAAACTCTATGGGGCAGTTCTGCTGGTACTGTGTGATGTTGTTGTGCTCTATAAAACCTCCCTCTGTGATGTCAGTGACGGAGGATAGGTGGCAGTTGCATTGGTGGGGCAGAATTCAAATGTGTAAGATTGTATTGTACCTTAAGGAAATACACAGGAAAGGGAAGCAATCAGAGAATTGAGGACCTCATACTGTCAGGAGAGAAGCAGTGCTGTGAGCAGAGCGTGTCTTCTGGAAAGGATCTGGGGTGCCTGAACCTCTGAAGCTCCCAGTCCAGGGGAAGATTGATGACAAAAACCATCCTCCAAAGCCTTTGCCTGGACCTGACACCCTGAATTTGGGCTCTTAGCCTATTGGGTTGTGATGGAACACACTTCTCTTTGTTAAAGCCACCCACTTGTGGTATTTCTGTTATGGCAGTACTAGATTACTAAAACAGACAGCAATGACTCTGGCAACTTCACAGAGCTCCCAGTGGGAGACAGAGTACCTGGAAATCAGAGAAATATGCTTTGCTACCCCTCATACTTCTGCGCCTTTGCCAGCTTCCCTTCTTTCTCATGAGCCACACCATGTCACTTGGGCTAGAGACACACCTGCCTGCCAACACCGAGTGTCCACCCTAGCCCCACCTGCCAGCTCTTGCTATGCTGTTTTTTCTCCTTTTTTTTGTTCCAGCAAGCCCTGCTGACCACCTCTACTACCCCTTCCTTCTAGCCTACGCCAGGCCACTACAGGTAGAGAGCAACTGGCCCACCACCACCCTAGGTCCACGTAGCCCCCACTCACTGGCTATTTTTCTTTTCTTTTTCCTCTTTTTGCCTTTTCTTTCATCCTCCTACGTAGTCCTGTGCACCTTCTCTACCCCTTCATGCCAAGTCTTGTTACTCCACCCGAGGCAGAGAGCTACTGGCCTGTTACACCCTGGATCCCACCTGCCCCACCCTACACAAACTCATCTCCACCCATCACTGCCTGCTGGCTTCCACACACCGTTTTATCCCTTTCTTCTTTTTCTTTCTCCTTCTCCCCTGGCCTCACATGGCATCTCTGCCTCTTACTGCTGGACCACCCCACCCCATCGCTGCCAGAGAGCCATCAGCTCGCTGCTATCCTGGATTGGCCCTGCCCCCACTTGCTGGCTCCCGTTATGTCATTTTCTTTCTCCTTTTCCCTCGCCTCCTTTTCTTCCCCCTCCCACCTAGCCCCGTGCACCCCGCCCCCTCCTTCCCACAGATGATGCTACACAGATGTGGATAAAGACCATCAGCCTGCTGTTATCCCAGGTCTGCCTCGCCCTACCCACCATCTCTTACCAAGCCATTTATTTAAATTTTCTTTTTCTCTGCTTTCTTCCTTTTCTTTCTCCCTCCTACCCAGCTCCATATACCACCTCCTTCTCCATACCATGGGTTCTCCTTTCTTCCTTTTCTTTCTCCTTCCCACCCAGCTCCATATACCACCATCCCATGGAGTGACAGGACACTGCCTTGGCTAGAGAACCGTTGGCTAGCACCTATGTCTGCCCCACTCCCACGTGCTGGTTTCCACTGTACTGTCTTTTTTTTGTATTTTTCCCTCCTACCTAGTCCCATAGATCACCTCCTCTTCAAAAACCAGCCTTAAAAGACAAGGAAGGGCGTTATATGAGATCTGACAATTAAGTTTGCGAACTTAATTGTTCTGAGTGCTACATACTTCATTGCTGACTATTGCTACGATTACCTTTAAAGTACTCTCCTTGGGAAATTGTGCACTGCTGCCAGCACCTAATCCACCCTTCAAAGCAATTTTGGAGCTCTTTTTCTGGAACAGCTATTGTACAAGGTGGCAAGATGGCAAGTTTATGAACTTAATTGTATAGCTGCCTGTGAGGGAGTTTTTAGCCAGTAAACAAATAACTGTATTGGAGCACCCTCCCTACTCCCCTGATCTGGTCCCTGATGACTTTTTTATTAACCTGAAGATAAACAAAACATTGAAAGGTAGGCATTTTGATGACATTCAGGACATCAAGGTTAATAGGATGACGGCTCTGATGGCCATTCCGGAAGAAGAGTTCCAAGTCTGCTTTGAAGGGTGGGCTAGGCACTGGTGTCGGTGCCTAGCTTCTCAAGGGGAGTACTTCGAAGGTGGACCATAGTGGTATTCAGCAGTGAGGTATGTAGAAGTTTTTCTAGGATGAGTTTGTGAATTTGTCAGACCTCGTATATAATGATTAAAAGGATAATTCACGAAGAAGACATAATCTTAATGAATATCTGTGTACACAATGACAGGGCTCAAAAATACTTAAAACAAATTCTGATAGCACTGAAAAGAGAAACGGACACTTCCACAACAATAGTAGGAGACTACAACACACAGTTTTAGGTAAAGGACAGAGCATCTAGAAGAAACACAACAGAAATACAGAAGATCTAAAGGTCAAATCAACCAGCTTGACTTCATAGGTGTACACAAAACACTCTACCCAACAGCAGAAACTATATATTCTTTTCTAATGCACCTGGAACATTCTCTAGAGTAGACTACTTTTTAGGCCACACAGCAACTACCAGTAAAATGCCCAACACTGAGATTAATACCAAGCATTCTCTTTGATCACAAAGCTGTAAAAGTAGTCGTCAGTAGCAGGGAGAACAAAGAAAAAAAATCAAAACACTGCAATTGAATAACACCTTGCTTTAAAACAACTGGGTAGCAGGAGAAACCTTAGAGGGAATAAAAAGCTCCTCGGACTAAGACAGAATGAAAATACATCATGTAAAACTTGTTCTGCAAAGGCAGAACTCAGAGGTCAATTTATAGCAATAAACACACACATTGAAAAAGAAGAATGGGCCAGATTCTAAATGATAGCCCTGCAACTTCAGCAAATAGGAAGAAAACAGCATAAGAAGCTCATAGCCATCAGAAGAAAGGAAGTAGTAAGGATAAGAGCAAAAATAAATGAGACAGAGGTTAGAAAGATAATAGAATCAACAAAGACAAAGTTGATTAAACAGATGATCAAAATGAACATACACCTTAAAGGACTGAATTATAGGCACTGAGAGCTGTGGACTATGGTGTCTGGGGACGTCTAGATCAATTGGCATAACATAGTTCATAAAGCAAATGTTCTGTGTTC
Source organism: Heterohyrax brucei (assembly GCA_028571685.1). Classification (NCBI taxonomy): domain Eukaryota; kingdom Metazoa; phylum Chordata; class Mammalia; order Hyracoidea; family Procaviidae; genus Heterohyrax; species Heterohyrax brucei. The sequence goes on from CM053162.1 coordinate 47,512,347, forward strand.
TACTTTGGTGTGTAGCATGTGGGGTCTTAAAAGCTTCTGAGTGAACATTTAAGGTACATCTGCCGGTCCTGTCGTATTTGGAGCAAAGGAGAATGAAGGAAACCAGACACAAGGAAAATATTAGGCCAATGGACTAATGGACCATGTGAACCACAGCATCCACCAGCCTGAGCCCAGAAGAACTAGATGATGCCGGGCTACCACTGCCAGTTGCTCTGACAGGGATCACAGTAGAGGGTCCCTGACAGAATGGGAGAAAAACGTAGAACAAAACCCAAAATTGCAAAAAAAAAGGACTGGACTTAGTGCTCTGACAGAGGCTGGAGGAACCCCTGGGATGATGGCCCTTGAACACCCTGCTAGCTCAGAACTGAGAGTCCACCTTTTAGCCAAAGATCAGACAGAGCTGTAAAACAAATGGTAACACACACGAGGAATGAGCTTCTTAGCTCAGTCAAGACTGTGAGACCACATGGGCAATCCTTGCCCAAAAGCAAAGATGAGAAGGCAGGAAGGGACAGGAAAACCGAATCAATGGACATGGAGAACTCAACGTGAAAAGGGAAAGGGAGAGAGTGCTGACACATCACCAGGACTGCAGCCAGCACCACAAAACAATTTGTATATAAATTTATGAGTGAAAAACTAGTCTGTGCTGTAAATTTTCACTTAAAACACAATACAATTTTTAAAAAGTGAGGCAAAAAAGAAACAAAAAGCTAACAGGAGATTCTGATCCTGTGAGTCACGCTTGGAGACGGTGGGCTTCGTTGTAGGGTTATCTGTGTTGTTTCTCTAGGGAACCCACAATATCAGAATGTTAAAGTCTTTCTTATTGGACAGTAAGATGGCTCAGAAAAGAGCCTTCCAGTTCTTAATGATACAGGCCTAGATGTCTGGGTTCTGGGAGCCACGTGGGATTAGAAGGCTGAGCGTCGGCGTTCAGTATGTGGTCTTCCACTTACTCTTCTGTTTCTGTCATAATTCCTTTCCCATCAGCTGCATTTGGTGTCCTGTAGTCCAGCCAATCTCCACAGAATAAAGCTTGCATCTCAAGCTAGGGTTCTAGAAGAGTGATCGCGCAGTTGCACAGAGCTGGGGAAGGAAGCTAAGTGTCAGCTGGTTAATTTATTTATTTTTAACACAGCTCTGTCGAAGCATAACTGACTTAAATTGCTTATTTAAAATGTATATATTGGTAAGTTTTCACATAATGTATATACTCTTGAAATCATTATTACAATCAAGATAATGAACATGTTAGCATTACTGATAGTTGGAGTCCCTGGGTGGTGCTAACAGTGAAACTCTGGGCTGATAACCCCAAGATTAGAGGTTCAAACCTGCCCAGAGGTGTCTTGGAAGACAGACCTGGTGATCTGCTTCTGAAAGGTCAAAGCCTTGAAAACCCCCTGGAACAGTTCTACTCCACACATGTGGGGTCACCATTCATCAGAACTGACTCGATGACAAATATAATGACACTGCCGAATAGATTAGTTTACCTTTTCTGAATTTTCTAAAATTATGTATGTGATCTGACTTGACGGCACTTGACTTGACTAGAATCATACAGCATGTGCTCTTTTTCTTTTGGTCTGATTCTTTTGCAGTCAGCAAAATTATTTTGAGATTCATCCACATTGTTGCATACCTTAATATTTTTTATTGCTAAGGAGCATCCCATTATATGGATACATGACAATCTGTTTATCTCTTCAGCCCTTGAGAGCCATATATTTTTCTAGTTTTTGATTATTACAAATTAGGCTGTTGTGAACACTCATGTGCAAACTGTGGTGTGGACGTATTTTTTTCATTCTACTGTGGGAATGGCTGGTTCATATGGTGAATATATGTTTAACTTTTTTTAAAATTTTTTATTTAACATAACTGAGTGAAAATGTACATTCTCGTATAAATTTACATGCCCACCTATATGCAGCTTCCACTGCTCTCCCTGTCCGGTGACTGCACACTATTCCTCTCTGCTCCATACATGTCTCATCCTCCCAACAGCCTCCTTTCCCTTCCTCTCCATCCACTCCCCTTCCTCCAGCCAGAGGTCAGCAAGATGATATCCTATAGATGTATAGAACCATAAAGTGCTTCCAATATGTGGTCACTCTGCATTGCCAAGTCCAATCCATTCCTGTCCAAAGAGTGGACCTTTGTTATAATTTATGGGAAAGGGCAGCATCAGGGCCGGGGGCCATGCTCTCAGAGGAACCCCCAAACCGCTGGACCATCAATTGAGGTCTTTTAGTGGAGATCTCAGGATGCACCCCTTTTTATTCTTGTGTTGCCAGTGAGACTCCTCTCTGTGAGCTCCATTGTGGCTATCACTGGTGGTGGCCGGGCACCATCCGGTTCTTCCTGTCCCAAGTCGATGTAGGCACCCACTCTTGTGGGTCTCTCTATCTTCTAGGTTGTCTTTACTGCATGTCATTTTGGTCCTCGGTGAGCATCCGTTCCTGCTGAGTTGGGACCATTTGCTGTGTCCTCGGATGGCAGCTTGGCAGCTTTTAAGACCCCAGACTCCACTCACCAATGTGGGGTGCAGAGAGCTGTCTTAGCAAAATGCTAGTTGTGCCAGTTGGCCTGGAATTTGCCTAAGAGCATGGTCCCCCGCCCCCCGCCTCAGCTACTCTGTCCTTGCAGTATTGAGTTGAGATGGAAGGAGTACTCAAGTTATGCTGAAGTCCACTTAATGTTGTTCTTGTTTCTAATGTGTGCTGTCACCGCTTTCTCCCAACTAGATTTCTAGTAACTATCTAAACTAAACCCTCCCCCCCTTCCTCCCTCCCCTCCCTTGCAGCTGTCAAAGAGTCTTTTCTTCTATACGCAAGTCTGTTTTTGAGATCTTATCGTAGAGGTCTCATACAGTATTTGTCCCTTTGTCACTGGCTACTTTCACTCAACATAATGTCTTCCAGTTGAAACCAGGTTAGGAGGTGTTTCCTGGAATCATCGTTATTCTTTATCATTGCGTAGTGCTCCATTGAGTATATGTACCATAGTTTACCAATCCATTCTTCTATTGTTGGGCATCTGGGTTGATTCCATCTTTTTGCTATCGTGGACTGTGCTGCGATAAACATTCTGGTGCATGTGTCCATTGGTGTGAAAGGCCTTATATGTTTAACTTTTAAAGACACCACTGAGCTGTTTTCCAAAATGGTTGTATCATGTTACATTCGTACCAGTGAAGATGAAAATTCGAGTTGCTCAGCGTCCTCAGCAATATGTGATTTAATCAGTCATTTAAGTTTTAGACAGTCTAATAAATTGTAATACCTATTTGCGTTTCCTAGTGACTGTTGGTGTCGACCATCATTGCATGTGCTTGCTTGACATCTGAAGATGCTCTTTGGTAAAGTATCTGTTCTGATCTCTTGCTCACGTTAAAATAAAATAAGTTGTTGGTTTTCTTACTGAGTTTGAGAGTTACTTGCATATTTTGGATACAAGTCCTTTATCAAATTTGTGATTTGCAAAAATTTGCTCTTAACCAGTGACTTATCTTTTTGTTGTCTTAAAAATGTCTTTCAAAGAGAAAATACATCTAATTTTGATGAAGTCCAAATCATTGAATTTTTATTTTATTATTTGTACTTTTGGTGTTGAAATCAAGATGTCCCTCTAAATTCTGTGTTAGCTGCATCCCACAAATTTTGATGTGTTTTCATTCAATTCAAAATATTTTAAAATTTGTTTTGTGATTCATGGGTTAAGAAGCATGTAACTTAGTTTTGTTCATAGAATATACTTTGTATTAGTTGACCCCTTTTAAATTTACCAAGATTTGTTTCACAGCCCAGAATACGGACTATTGTAGTACATACTCTGTATGCGTTAAAGAGGAAAATGTATTTTTGGCTAGTGTTGGCAGATTGTTTCCTGAAAGTTAATTAAGCCATGTTAGCGGATAATATTGTTCAAGTCTTCTACGTGTTAAGTGATTTTTTGGTGTCTACTTGTTTCACCAGTTATTTAGAGAGCGGTGTCCAAATTTCTGAAATTACTAATTTCCTTATTTCTCTTTGTAATTCTGTCAGTTTTCGCATGATGTATTTTGAAACTTTGTTGTTATGTATACAAATATTTCAGATTTTTATGTTTTGTTGGGAAATTGACCTCTTTATAGTTATGAAATGACATTTTATATATCCCTGTAGTAGTTTTTCCCCTGAAATCTACTTTGTCTAATATTAATATAGCTACTGTACCTTTATCATGGTTAGTGTTGGCATAGTATACATTTTTCCATCCTTTTACTTTAAATCTGTTTCTTTATATTTAAAGTGAGCTTCTTATAGATGATCTATATTTGTGTCTTGCTTGATTATCCAATCTAACAGTCTCTGCCTTTTAAAAAATACATTCCAAATGTATTTTGACTATTTCTTTCTAATATGATGATTGATACAGTTGTATTTGAGTCTGTTGTATTTAGCTATTGTCTAGTTGGTTCTAACTCATAGTGACCCTGTGTACAACAGAACAAAACACTGCCCAATCTCTGTGCCATCCTGACAACTGTTGTTATGCTTGAGCCCTTTGTCGTAGCCCCTGTGCCAATCCTTCTTGTTGAGAGTCTTCTTGTTTTTTGCTGACTCTCTACCAAGCATGGTGTCCTTCTCCAGGAATTAGCCCCTCTTGGTAATATGTCTAAAGTATGTGAGATGAAGTCTCACCATCCATGCTTGTAAGGAGCATTCTGGCCGTACTTCTTCCAAGACAAATTTGTTTGCTCTTCTTGCAGCCCATGGTATATTCAATATTTCTTTCTAGTACCATAATTCAAAGGTGTCAGTTTTTTGGTCTTTCTATTAATGTTCAGGTGCACCTTGCTTCTAAAGTGACATTTGTCCTTTCAAACAGTTTAAAGGGATCTTTTGCAGCGGATATCCCAAGTGTATGTACTTCAAGTCATATTCACTTTCACTACACAAGGTTGTGTCATCTATGTAACACAGGTTGCTAATAAGTCCACCTTCAATCCTGATGCCCTGTTCTTCCTCATATAGTCCAGGTTCTCAGATTGTTTACTCAGCATGAAGGTGGAACAAGTCTAGTGAAAGGATACAAGCCTGACACACACCTCCCTTGACTTGAAACCACATACTGTCCCCTGCTGTGTTCAAATGACTGCCTCTCAGTCTATGCACAGACTCCTCAAGAGCACATCTCAGTGTTCTGAAACTCCACTCCTCACAATGTTATCCATAATTTGTCATGATCCACACGGTTGAATGCCTTTGTGTATTAATAAAGCACAGGTAGATACATCTTCTGTTCATCCTCTGCATTCTTTTTCTTTATTTTTCTACCTTTTTTTGATTTATTGAGTATTTGTAATGTTTTCATTTTATCTTCTCTGTTGGTTTACTAGCTATAACTCTGTGTTTTATTTTGGTGTGTGCTTCAGTATTTGCTAGAGTTTATTTTATCACAGCCTGTCTTGAAGTAATATTACAGGACTTCATGTAGAGTATAAGAGCTGTAGAGCAGTTGCTTCTGTTTCTTCCTCCAGGTCTTTGTGTTAACTGTTTACATGTCCTTTACTTCTGTTCATGTTATAAACTCTAAAATACTTCATATTTATCTAGGTAGTTAACATTTCTGGAGGTCTTTATTCCTTTGTATAAATCTAGATTTTTATCTGGTATCATATTACATCTGCTTTACAATACTTTCTTTGGCTTTGTTTTTTGGTAGTACGTGTGTGCTGGTGAGGAATGATTTCAGCTTTTGTATATCTGAAAAAAGCTTTATTTCATTTGTTTTTAAAGATATTTTTTTCTGGAAATGATACACCCATTTTGGAAAATGATATGGGTCTTCTTTAAAAAGCTAGAAATAGAAGTACCATATGATCCAGCAATCCTACTCCTAGGAAGGTATCTTAGAAAAATAAGATCTGTCACACAAATAGACATATGCATACGTATGTTCATTGCAACATTGTTCACAATAGCAAAATGAAGGAAACAACCTGTAAGTTTATCATTATATGAATTGATAAATTATGGTACATACACCCAGTGGAATACTGTGCAATGATAAGGGACAATGATGAATCTGTGAAATATCTCACAACATGGGTGAATCTGGAGAGCATTGTTTTGAGTGAAATAAGCCAATCACAAAAGGACAAATATTGTATGAGACTACTATTATAAAAACTCATGAAAAGCCTTACAAAGAAGCAATCTTTGATGGTTATGAGCAAGGGGATGGATAAACACTAAATAGAAAATAAGTGAGTGGTAACTTTGGTGAAGTGTAAGACAGTACACAATACTAGGGAAGCCAGCACAGCTTGTCCACAGCACGGTCATGGACACTCCGTAGACACGCCCAAACTCCCTGGGCTGAGGGCTGTGGAGACCAAGGTCTCTGAGATCTGGCTCAGTTGACAGAACGTAGTTCATGAAGAAAATATTCTGTATTCTGCTTTGGTGAGTAGCATCTGAGGTCTTAAAATCTTGTGAGTAGCCATTGAAAATATGCACTGGTTTCACCCCACCTAGAGGAAGGGAGAATGAAGAAAACCAAAGATATCAGGGAAAGATTAACTGCAATGGCTAATAAACCACAAGTATTATGGCCTTTATCAGACTGAGTCCAGCACAACTTGATGGTGCCTGGCTATCATCAAATCACTAACTGTTCTGATAGGAATCAAAACAGAGGGTCCTGGACAGAGTGGATAATAATGTAGAACAAAATTCTAACTCACACACACACACACGCACACTCATACACACCAGATTTATTGGTCTGATCGAGACTGGAGAAACTGAAGAATATTCTCCAGACTGGAGAATATGATCCGTGGACATCCATTTAGCTCAGTAATGAAGTCACTCCTGAGGTTCATCCTTCAGCCAGCGATTAGACAGGCCCATAAAACAAAATGAGACTAAAGGGGTACACCGTCTGAGACGCAGGACAAGAAGGCAGGAGGGGGCAGGAAACCAGATAATAGGAACCCAAGGTTGAGAAGGGAGAGTATTGTCATGCTGTGGGGTTTATAAAACCAATGTCACAAAACAATATGTGTACTAGGTATCTGACAAGACGCTAGTTTCTCCCATAGCCTTCATCTAAACTACAGTAAAAAGAAAAAAAAAAGGAAAAGAAAAAAAGACCTAGTGTTTTCAGATCTTTCATTAATTCAGAAAAGCTGGAAATTCAGAAATTTATGTCAAATTTCTCATTTAAAATTCTTGGCAATGAATCCAAATTTAAAAGAAAAATATGATGTGAACCACATGAAAATCAAATCTCGTTAGGTTGCCAATTTGGTGCCTCTGGAGTTTTATGTTTGCTTCTCCTTTACATTTTCTTGTTCCACTGTGCAGGGAACTTTCTCTGATTCCTCACAGAGTATCTGCTTCCCCAAACTTTGGTTTTTATGTGACTCTGACTTGCTATGGTACCCTTTCTGACTTCCATTCCATGTGACCTTTCAGCTCAAGTGCCTAGAACCAGATAACGGAATCAGTCTGTTAGTATTACAATTTTAGATTCCCACGCAGGAGACTCTTGACTGTCTAACTTTGGTCTTATGAACGGTGACTGGGGCAAGTCAGTTAAGGACATCAGACTTCAGGGACAGAGGATGGCACAGGTGTCTACAGATACGGAAATGGCTCACTGTGGATTTTTAATAGAAGCCAACTGAATCAAACAATGAAAGAGCTGGAACTGAGCCTAGAAAAAAATTGGCCCAACCTCATCATATTATAGATCAAAAAACTAAAGCTCAGAACAGTGAACTGACTTCTTCAGGTTCAAATAATTAGTGGTTAATAACAGGACTAAGTCTAGGATCCAACTGCTTAGCCACCTTTTCTTTCTCTGCTTCATGAAAACAGGAAGTAAGTCACTATCCTTAGTGCAATGCTTGGGGGAATAGTAGATATATAAGAAATAATTGCTGAATATAAAAATGGGCCAAGTTTTTTCCTACAATGGTAGTATGCTTGCTTTGTTTATCAGTTAGGATAAGGTTTGGCTACCCATAGTGGAAAATCTTCAAAACAACAGCTGAAGGTTTATTTATCTTTCAGGTGAAAGAAGTCTGGGGTTAGGATGGGGACTTTACGAAGTCACATAGTCCATGTCTCTGTATTTTGTCCTGCCATCCATAGCATGTCTTATGAAATTGGAGTTCTGACCATATGTTTGAATTCAAGTATGGAAGAATTTGCAGTAGGTCCATGGCAAAATATATCCTGGAAATTCCATTCAGTTTCCACTTAAATCTCATTGTATGAAACAGAGACATGTGGTCACATCTGGTTCCAAGGACTTTTAGCTGGGTACATGGTTTTCTTGAATGTATGTGGGTTTTGTTAAAGAAATCAGATGGAATGGATATTTGGGAGGCAACTAAACAGTGTCTGGCACAATCTAAGGAAGTTAATAATTGTTTGGAATTTTGTGTTTCCTACATTTTTTCTCCTTTTTTTTTTTTTATTTACTATAACTGAGTGAAAATGTGTATTCCCGTATAAATTTACATGCCCACCTATATGCAGCTTCCACTGCTCTCCCTGTCCGGTGACAGCACACTATTCCTCTCTGCTCCATACATGTCTCATCCTCCCAACAGCCTCCTTTCCGCTCCTCTCCACCCACTCTCCTTCCTCCAGCCAGAGGTCAGCAGGATGATGTCCTATAGATGTATAGAACCATAGAGTGCATCCAATATATGGTCACTCTGCATTGCCAAGTCCAATCCATTCATGTCCAAAGAGTGGACCTTCGTTATGATTTATGGGCAAGGGCAGCATCAGGGCCAGGGGCCATGCTTTCAGGGGAACCCTGAAACCACTGGACCATCAATTGAGGTCTTTTAGTGGAGATCTCAGGATGCACCCCTTTTTATTCTTGTGTTGCCAGTGAGAGTCAACCTAGTGAGCTCCATAGCGGCTATCACTGGTGGTGGCCGGGCACCACCCGGTTCTTCCTGTCCCAAGTCGATGTAGACACCCACTCATGTGGATCTCTCTGTCTTCTAGGTTGTCTTTACCGCGTGTCGTTTTGGTCCTCGGTGAGCATCCGTTCCTGCTGAGTTGGGACCATTTGCTGTGTCCTCAGATGGCAGCTTTTGAGACCCCAGACTCCACTCACCAATGTGGGGTGCAGAGAGCCCTCTTAGCAAAACGCTAGTTGTGCCAATTGGCCTTGATTTCACCTAAGAGCATGGTCCCTTGCCCCCTGCCCCAGCTACCCTATCCTTGCAATATTGGGTTAAGATGGAAGGAGTACTCAAGTTATGCTGAAGTCCACTTAATGTTGTTCTTGTTTCTAATGTGTGCTATCACCAGATTTCTAGCAACTATCTAATCTAAACCCTGCCCCCCGCCTCCCTTGCAGCTGTCAAAGAGTCTTTTCTTCAGTACACAAGTCTGTTTTTGAGGTCTTATCGTAGAGGTCTCATACAATATTTGTCCTTTTGTCGCTGACTACTTTCGCTAAACATAATGTCTTCCAGTTGAAACCAGGTTATGAGATGTTTCCCGGAATCATCGTTATTCTTTATTGTTGCGTCCTACATTTTTTATATGTACAATGACAAGAACAGTAATTTGAAGGACCTGAGAGGTGTTTATTGGAAGGAGGTGCAAATAAAAAAACACTGGCTTGGTTTAGGTAGTATCCTGATGATCTGGTTCAGTAGTTTTAGAAAATATTGGTTCCATTTTAGTTTACATTACTTTGGTAAGATTTTGCTGCTTGTCATAGACATCTTTTTTGGGTGAGCTCACAATTTAGAGAAAACAATAATTTAGGTTCAGTTCAGTACTGAGTTTCACAAATTAACATGACCCTATTACAATTTTGGGTTCGTAGTTTGGATCAGCTCCAGTTCCTGATTATGATGTATCCAGATGAGGAATTTTGCAGTTATGGTTCAGAGTTTCAGACATAGGCCAAAGAATGGGCTTCTACTGAAAAATAAACAAACAAGCAAAAAATACAAATACACTGCCACTGAGTTGATTCTGACTCATAGCAATGCTATAGGCTTTCCAAGGCTGTAAAATCTTTATGGAAGCAGACTGCTACATCTGTCTCCCATGAGGCTGCTGGTGGGTTTAAACTGCTGACCTTTTGGTTAGTATCCCACCACTCTTAACCACTGCACAATCAGGATTTAGGCAGGATGTTATTAACTGTGCTTTTCTTTTGCTTCGAAGAAAAGCCAGTTGCAAGCTTTTATGACTCCTGTGATTTGTCGTGGTTAAAGGTCCCACCTGAGATAGATGGACCTGAGTTAACACACTGGCCAGCTTTATACTTCTTCTACAATACTGTTGTTGTTAGGTGCCACTGAGTTGGTTCCAACTCACGGTGACCTTCTGTAAGACAGAATGAAATACTGCATGATATTGCTCCAGACTCATCATTGTTAATGTGTGTGAGCCCGTTGTTGCAGCCACTGTGTCAGTCCATCTAGTGAGCGTTTTCCTCTTTTTGGATGGCTGTCTGCTTTACGAAGCCTGATGTTCTTCTCCGGGGACTGGTCCCTCTTGATAACTTGTCCAAAGTACATGAGACCAAGTTTTGCGATCCTAGCTTCCAAGGAATGTTCTGGTTGTCCTTCTTCCAACTCAGATTTGTTTGTTCTTCTGGCAGTCCAAGGTATATTCAGTATTCTTCACCAACATCATAATTCAAAGACACAATTCTTCTTCCGCCTTCCTTATTTCTTGTCCAGCTTTCACATGCATATGAGGCTATGGAAAATACCATGATCAGGCACACCTGAGTACTCAGAATGACAGTTGTGCTTTTTAGTACTTTAAAGAGTTTTTTGGTAGCGAATTTGCCCAATGCAATAATTTGTTTGGTATCTTGACTGCTGTTTCCGTAGGCATTGATTGTGGATCCAAGTATTATTAATTTGGAATATTAATACACCCAATTTAAAACTATTTGATTTTCCACTAAGTTTTATATTACTACAATTTGAAAGTCTTTTCATCATCCCTAGCTCTAGAACATTACTCTGTATTTTGCTTTGTACTGTGTCTCATAAAACACACTTAAAATAAAAAAAAAAAAATGAAATTTGTCGCTGTCAAGTCAATTCTGACTCATAGTAACCCTGTAGGACAGAGTAAAACTGCCCCATAGAGTTTTGAGGAAGCGCCTGATGGATTTGAACTGCTGATCTTTTGGATAGTAGCTGTAGCACTTAACCATTACACCACCAGGGTCCCTACACTCCAAATGGAGATTGCCAATTCAGCTTTTTACAGAGTCAATCGAGGTATGGAAACCCCGGTGGCATAGTGGCTAAGTGCTATAGCTGCTAACCAAAAGGTTGGCAGTTCAGATCTGCCAGATGCTCCTTGGAAACTCTGTGGGGCAGTTCTACTCTGACCTACATGGTCACTGTGAGTTGGAATCAACTCGATGGCAGTGGGTTTTTTTTTTTTTTTTTTTTAATGGCTGTGTAGGGCTACTATGAGTTGGAATTGACTTGGACAACGGGTTTGGTTTAGTTTATGGAGGTGTAAATTTTATAAGCAGAGTATGTGAAGGAAGTGCAGAGACCCTGCTAAAGGGAATCTGGCTGATTAGGGCCTGGAACTGGTTGGAAAACTCGAGATCTGAGTTCAATGAAAGATTCTTATTTTTAAGTATCAGTCTCTTAAAAAATGTCAAGTCAATAACCGGGTCAGTATTGTGTAGAACACGCGATACACATCTACAGGTGAGATGCTTAGCTGCTGCTTTTCAGTTTTGGATTTAAATGTTCCACATTCCTTCATGTCCTCTTCTATGCATAACTTGAGGATTCTCTGCTTATCCTTTTGAACAAAAATGTTGATAAAATAATTGCAAGTGGCTTCCTCCTTTCATTGGTAGTGTAACGCTGATGGTTCAAAATACATTGCCTCAGGTTCCAGCCATGTGTTTCTTTTCATTGTTCTAGGAAAGAATGACTGTATGAGAATATGACACTAATGAGGACGTGAACCCTGCTCTCTGAGTATGACTATATGTCTTCTCATGGCCATTGGCCACCCCTGTGAAATTCATCTGGTGACTCTGCACATATGGCCATTGGACAGAAAGTAGAAAAGGCAAGGAGATGTTCACAGTACTGTGTGACGCTTCCAGCATACTGGAACAAAATAAGTCAGATGGCAAGTCCACATATGCCTGTTTGCAACTTTTTTATTTTTCAAAATGCATTCCAGGAATGTGAATTCTGTGCCGTGTCTGTGGAAATGTGATGGATGGAATACAGCATGGTTGGGTACCTTTCACTGGGTTTTACTTTTTAATTTTCTTAAATTTTATTTATTTTGTCTTTGTTGAAAATGAACACAGCAAGAAATACACCAACAGTTTTCTACATGTGTAATTAGAGACATGGATGACATTCTTCAAGTTGTACACAATTCTTACCCTCTTTTTCTGAATTGTTCATAAAATCATTGCCCTCTAAAGTTTCCTATCTGATCTTTCAAGTTGCTGTCATCAACATGATCTCATGTGGATAGGTCTTGAAAGAGCACAATACTCAAGGCAGCCTTCTCTGTTAGTTAAGTTAAACTATTTTTTGATTTTAAGAACTCCCCTCCCAAAACCCAAACCCACTACAGTCAAGTCAATTCTATTAAAACTAAGAGATAGAAGTACTAGTTAGAAGTACTACAACTCATAGCCACATTAAAGGACAAAGTAGAACTGCCCTATAGAATTTCCAAGGAACATATGGTGGATTTGACGTATTTGACAGCCATAACTCCTAACCACTATGCGTAACTAGGGTTTCCTCTTAAGAAAAGGAAATTATGTTTTAAGTGAAAGTTTACAATTTGAGTCAGTTTCTTATACAAAAACTTACATATACTTTGTTATGTGACCCTAACTGCTCTCCTCACATTGTGACACCACACTTTCTCCCTCTACTTACAGAGGATATTTTTCATTTAATATTTAAAGAGTACGGTGAGTAAAATAGTTTTAGGGGTTCATCCAGCCTCAATGGCCCAGGAAATCTGGAGTCCATGAGAATTTGAAATTTTGTTCTTCATTTTCTCCTTTTGATCATGATTCTTCTACAGAATATTTGATCAAAATGTTCACTAATGGTAGCTGGGCACCATCTCAGAAGCCTGGTGGTGTGGTGGCTAAGTGCTACAATTACTAACCAAAAGGTTAGCAGTTCAAATTCACCAGGTGCACTTTGGAAATTGTATGGAGCAGTTCTACTCTGTCCTATAGAGTTGCTATGGGTCAGAATCAACTCGATGGTAAAGAGTTTGGTTTGTTTAGGCACACCATCTAATTCTTTTGGTCTCATGGCAAAGTGGGCAATTGCTTATGGAGGCATTTATTCACACATTCCACATCCTCTTCCTATTTCTGAATCTCTTTATTGCTCCTGGCAAATAAAGACCAATAGTTGGACCTTGGATGGCTGCTTACAAACTTTTCAGATCCAAGGCAGTTTGCAAAGAGCTAAGAGATAGAAGTACTAAACAAGTTATTTGACCGATTAATTGGGATATTCCAAGCCAAAGAATCAAATCCCGTGAGGTTTTATTTTTATTTTTATTTTTTTAAGCAACCTCAGCAGCTAACTTCTCTCTGCTCTGTGTTGTAGTCCTCAGCTTATGAGAGGGTTCCATTTCAATGAGTCCATAGTAAGTCCATTCTGATGTAAGCTGAATGCCTTTTTGCTTGTTTTTTTAGTTTTCATTGTTAAGAGCCCCAGTGGCACAGTGGCTATGGCACTCGGCTACTAACCTAAAGGTTGGCAGTTTGAATACATCAGCTGCTCTGTGGCAGAAAGATGTGGAAGTCTGCTTCTGTAATGATTTACAGCCTTAGAAACTATATAGGCAGTTCTGCTCTGTCTTAGAAGGGTCTCTATGAGTTTGATTATAAAGATACAAGATCTCTTATGAGTTTGATTGTAAAGATACTGATCTTTACAAATCTAATCTTTATTTGTCTTTGGGGGATGGAAAGATTACATATAAACTTATAGATATTGGATAACATCAGCAAATTTTGCATTGAGACATTGTAAGAAGTACGCATTACTAACAATAAGATGTCCCAAAAAAACCCCAAACAAAATGGATGATAGTAAGTGTATCATCCTAACTGGCATATATCATTAAGTCAGGGACCAGCTATACCTATCACACAACTCCTGCCATTTCAGCTCTTTACAGGTGGACAATTCATTGACAGCAATTGAAATAATTGGCTGTGAAACCTTACCCTGAAGAAACATAATTTTTCTATCACTGTTAACCCCCCTTTCTCTTCCTTTCCCGCTCTGTAACCACTAATCAACTTTGATATGTATACATTTGCCTTTTCTTGTAAGTGAGGTCATACAATATTGTGATTGACTTATTTCACTCTGCATAATGTCTTCAAGCTCTATCCATACTGTAGCATTTATCAAGGCTTCCTTGCTTCAGCTGGCTGAGTAGTATTCCATAATATGTGTTTATCTCATTTGGTTTATCCATTCATCTGTTGATGGGCATTTAGGTTGTCTCCACCTTTTGGCTATTGCAAATACTGCTGCAATGGACATTAGAGTACAAGTTCCTATTTTTAAGTCTTTTGAGTATATATGTAGGAGCAGAATTGCTGGATCACCTGGTAGTTTTTTAGTTTTTTGAGGGACTACCACCCTGCTTTCCACCGTGACTGTGCCCTTTGGCTGTGCCATTTTGTATTCCCATCAGCAATGGAAAAGGGTTCCAATTGCCCTATATCCTTGCCAACATTTCTTATTTTCTGTTTTTCCTTTATTTTTATGTTAGCCATCCTAGTGGGAATGAAGTGATATTTCATTGTGGTTTTGGTTTTAACCCCTTTGATGGCTAGTGACACTGAGCATCTTTTAGTGTGTTTGGTGACCATTTGAATGTCCTTTTGGTAAAATGTCTATTCAAGTCCTTTGCATATTTCATGATTGGGTTATTTGTCTTTCTATTGCTAAGTGGTTGAAATGTTACATATAGTTTGTTATTAGATTCTTAGTGAATATGTGGCTTTTGAAAACATTCTCCTAGTCAATAAATTGACTTTTCACTTTGTTTGGTAACTTGTTTTGATGAAAAATCATTTTTAATTGTTTACTGTTAATATTTTAATAAATGGGGAGGAGCCTTACTCTCTGGTTTAAGCTGTGAGAATATAAACTCTGCAACTGTAGCAGGTATAGTTCCTACTTCAGGTGACACATTTAAGAGAGAATAAAACCACCATTCAGAGAGGAACCTTCTTCTCATCTGGGTCACTGTGGTGGCTTCCTGACTTTTCTCTCTGCGTCTATTCTTGCTCATGGATATATATACTGTTAACACAAGAGCCACAGTAATTCTTTAAAAATGAGTCAGATAACACTGTTTTGCTCAAAACTCTGAATTGGCTCCCCATCTCACTTGGAGTGAAAACTAAATTCCTTACCTTGGCTTATACATTCCCACTGGGGCCTGTCCTGTCTCCTCCACATAGTTCCCTCTGATTCAGCTGTTATTCCAATATGCCTGGTAAGGTCCATCCTCAGGGCCTTTGCACTGTAGTTTCCTGCCCATAGGATACTCTTCCTGTAAATATTTTCAATACTTGGGCCTTCTGCCCCTCTGTGTCATGCTCAAATCTCATTTTCACATTGAGGCCTGGTTTAATTGGTAGTCAAATGTTATCAGCTAATTTGATCCCTGTAAACTTTGGTGGCATTGTGGATAAGTGCTATGGCTGCTAACCAGAAGATCAACAGTTCAAACCCACCAGGCATTCCTTGGAAACTCTGTGGAGCAGTTCTACTCTATCCTATAGGGTTACTCTGAGTCAGAATCGACTCGACAGCGGTGGGTAACTTGCTTCAGGGTTTTTAATCTCATCTATAAAGACATCATTAGGGACTTACAAAGTCCTGTCTTGTATTAATACATATCCTAAATGCATGACTTTGCTCTACCAGGCTCACCAGTCTAGCAGAAAAGTCCAATAAGGTTAATTGGGCCTTAGACTGGGCTAGAGGAAATCTAAGACTTCTTCCTTCTGTGAGAATGAACCATGTCATTCTGTTTGGTCTGATGTTTAATTATACTCAAGCTCATTGGCTAGCTTCCCTCAATTTTTATAAACCAGTGAGATGATGGTAGTGATAATAATGGTAATGGTGATGATGAAGATCGTAAAATAATTAACCTCCATATAATGTTTTCTATATGCCAGGCACTACTGTAGTGTTTTATTTATATTCATTGATTTAATGCTCACTCTAGTCTTATGAAGAAGCATGGTGGTACAGTGGTTAAGCACTTTGCTCCTAACCAAAGGATTGGTGGTTCAAACCCACCAGCTGCTCCCCTGGAGAATGATGTATCACTTAGCTTCTGTATAGATCATATAGCCTTGGGAACCCTGTGGGGCAGTTCTGCTCTGTTCTATAGGGTTACTGTGAGGTGGAGTTGACTTAATGGCAATGGGTTTGGTTTGGTTTATAGCCTTATATGGTTGGTGCTATTATTATCCCATTTACTAGATGAAGAAACTGAGGCGCAGAGATATTAAGTAAATTGCCCAAAACCTTGTAGATTATGAATGATGGAGCCATGATTTATATTCAGGCATTATGATTCTGGAGATCCTGGTGGTGTAGTGGTTAAGTGCTACAGCTGCTAACCAAAAGGTTGGCAGTTCAAATCCACCACGCACTCCTTGGAAATTCTATGCGGCAATTCTACTCTGACCTTTAGCATTGACTGTGAGTCGGAATTGACTTGATGGTAGTGAGTTTGGTTTGTCATGATTCCACAGTAGATTGTGTCTTGTTTTTCAGATGATAGAAAACTGATCTCACACTGGTTTAAGCTGCAAGTGGAATTTATTCCCTCCCATAACTGACCCGTCCCTGGGTAGTTTTTGCTTCAGGCTTGATTATATTCAGATGCTCAGTCCTTCAGATTCTTCTGCCCCTCATATCTCAGCCGTGTTCTCCTCTGCTTTGCCTCCATATCAGGCCAACTGTCTCCAAGTAGTAACACTAGAAGCAGCAGGCCTACATCACTTATGAGCCTCAAGTTTAGAAGAGAAAGAGATTCTTTCTCTAATATTTCTAACGTAAGTGTTAGGAGCATATCTCAGTGATCCCAGATGAGTGATGGACTTACAGATAAACAGTTCACTGTAGTAACTGGGATAGAATATGCCAGTTGACCAGTTCTTGATCACGTGATGATCTGTGCATCTGTGGGTTGGGTGTGGTGTTAGCTTTACCTCATCACAACCATCTAGGCCAAGAGTAGGTGAGGAGCAGTTGGACTAAATAAAGATAACGGAGCACCATTACAAGTAGAAGAACGGATATAGGGAAAAGAAAGACACTGAATGTTCGCTACGGGTAGACATTGTGTTTTCTTTGCCTAGTTTTGTTTTTACACAAGGAACCTGAGGTTCCCAGGGGTTAAATGATTTCCCCAAGACCGTAGACCTAGAGCGGCAAGCCAGCATTTGCATTCCAAAGCTCCTGCCATGTTGCCATAGAAAGATAAACTAGAAATGCTGGCAATGGCAGGGTGGCATTTGTGGGTTAGGAGATTGCTTGGTGTTGGGTTTCTCACTCTATCGCTTCTCTTTCTTGCCTTTAAGCTTGGCCCTGAGTGGTTTCAACTCCATGACTCTTAGAACTGGTCTTCAGAAAGAAGGGACCTGGAAGGTGATTGGTGTGGGGGCAATGTGGGCAGTGGAGCTTCCTTGAGATACTGTCTTAGTTAGCATAACTGTAACAGAAATATCGCAAAAGAAAAAATTTATTCTGTCGCAGTTCAGTGAGTTACAAGTCCAGATACAGGGCATCAGCTCCAGGCGATGTCTGTCTCTGTTGACTCTGGTAGAAGATCTTTGTCATCAGTCTTCCCCTGGCCTGCCAGCTTTTGAGAAACAGGGACTTCAGATCCTTTTGAAAGGATGAGCTCGGCTCCCAGGACTGTTTCTTGGTAGTCTGAGGTTCCCAGCTCTCTGCTTCCTTCACTTTAGGTTATATCCCCAGAGATGGCCTCGAGGCACAATACAGTCTTACACACTGAATGCTGCACCACCAACACAACTGCCGCTCATTCTCCCTTGTTAACATCATGGAAGCAGGGTTTATGGCTTAAAGGAACATCATACAATACAGGGTATCATGGTCTAGCCAAATTACCACACATGTTTTTGGGGCGACACAATTCATTCCATGACAGATGGTAAACTCAGTGACCTCAAGGAGCCTTGTTTCTGTGGACTAATTGGACTAATTTTAGACTGTTAATTAGCTTCTGGCAATTATTTCTCACATCCAGAAATTCCCCGGTTTTATTTCTGGAGAATGACTTGCCTTTTCACAGACTGCATCATCTCTATATTTTTGGATCTATTTAAAAAATCACCAACCCCAAAGCCTCCCAAAATTCTGATCTGGAAGGCAAGGCATTGCCAAGGGCTTTGTCTACACCTTCAAAGGGAAGGATGCTCTGGAATCCAGGAGCCAGGCAGGCAGGAATTGGAAGTGGTTTGGACTAATGCATTTTGTTTACTTTTTGCTTAGAAATCCTCTATTTTTTTCCTTGTTGTTGCTAAGGCAAGAAATAGTGTAACTTATAAAACAACTGGCTTAGTTTTTTTTTTAATTATTTGATCTGCTGTTGAAAATATACATGGTAAAACATACCTCCATTCAACAATTTCATCATGTGCAATTCAGTGACATTGATCATGTTCTTTAACTTGTCTGACCGTTTTCACCTTCCTTTTCTGAACTGGAAACCCTGGTGGTGTAGAGGCTAAGTGCTATGTCTGCTAACGAAAAGGCTGGCAGTTCAAATCCACCAGGTGCTCCTTGGAAGCTCTGAGGGGTGGTTCCATTCTGAGCTATGTGGTCACTGTAAGTCTGATTCAACAGCAGTGGGTAGTGCCTTTTTCTGAACTTGTGGTGACTCGGGTGGTGGAATGTTTAAGTGCTAACAGCTGTTAAGCAAAAGGTTGGCAGCTGAAATCCACAAGGTGCTCTATGGAAACTATGGGGACAGTTCTGCTCTGTCTTATGGAGTCGCTATGAGTTAGAATTCATTGGATGCAATGGATTTGTTTGTTTTCCAGAACCGTTCCTTCACTGTTAGCATTATACTCACTTCCTCTTAAGCTTTCTATCTAACCTTTCAAGTTGCTGAACAATTACTGGCTTGATTTTTAAAAATTCAAAATGTGTGATTAGGTAGTGCAAGCAGGTAGTACAAGTATCAAGATGGGATAAAGGTGATTCTGTCTTCCAGGCCTAGGTCTCAGCCACCCAGACAGTCATGGTGGTTTGAATATCCAAGTCTTAGGATGGCAGTTGGGTGCAGCTGCCAGGATTCGGTAATTATCCTGTTCAGTGTGTGTCTCACTCTCAGAAGCAAAGGCCCACCCTTTTCCTTTAGTATTTGTTCTGCAGTTTTCTCCTGTTCTGCCCAGGTCCATCTACTGTGGCCCTGGTTAGAACAGTCAGTAGTGCTAGCTGGGTACCATCTAGTTCTCCTGGTCTCTGGATAGATAAGGCCATGGTTCATGTAGGCAATTGGTCCTATAGACTGGTTTCTTCTTTGAGTCTTTGGTTTTCTTCTTTCTCTTTTGTGCTAGAGGTGTAGAGACCAATAACTGTATCTTAGGTGGTCATTCTCAAACTTCTAGGATCACCACAGATGCTACTTAACAAACTGGGAAGTAGAACATAAACTTTATAGCCTGTGATGTACCAGTTGACTGAAGTGTCCCATAAGACTATGGTCCTCAGCCTTCAAACCGAGTGGTGTCTGGATATGCGTGGGAGGCATCTGTGACTACTGGCCCTGTAGTGTTTGGGGGAACAGTCTCTACTTACATAACCTACCTCCTACTCCACTGTAGAGAACTTTTTTTATGAGTTCATATTAATCCAGCAGCTGCCAGTTACCGGTTAGAGGATGGGTTGTCATACTCCAAATGAACCCATGGAAGTCTACGTTATTGCTATCAGAACCTTCCTTGTAGTGTGTTGGCTGTGGGTGTAGCCCCCACTAGAGATGCCTGCTTCCTAGAGTACATCAGCCTCCTTCAGCAGTCCTCAGCACTGACTGAAAGGAGGAGCAGACAGACTTGAGCTGACTTCCCAGAGGGTCTGGTCTGTTAGTTTTAGAAGGCTGAGCTATGGGAGTACACAAAGATGCTGGTAGAGTGTTTACTATGGCAACTGATTGAACTGTATGGATCTTTTGCAGCAATGTGCTGTAGGCTTGCAGCTGTCAGTGCCTGGGTTGGGGAGATGCCTGTCCTGTTGCTATCAAAGCCACCACTTCAGTACACTGGCTGTGTAGTATGTGTATGTCCACTAAAGATGATTGCTTCCTAGGACACAGTAGGCTTGGTCAGTAGTCCTCAACACTAAATGAAAGGGAGAGCAGGCAGACCTGACCTGACTCCCTGGGAAGTTTGTACTGTTGATTTCAGAGGCCTGAGCTATGGAGTGTGCAAACAGGCAGGTAGACAGTTGATTATAGGAACAGACTCCATTGCATGGGCCTTCTCTAGCATAGTAGGCTTGCAGCTGACAGTGTCTGGGTGGGGCTGGTGTTGGCATCACCCAGGGGAAACCAGCCTTGTTGATTTTAGAACAGAAGCTTGGGGTTCTATCTCTTTGTACAGGCAGGGGTTGTAGTGGTTAGGGTAGCAGGCTCCTTTTGGGGCGGCCACTTTCTCAGTTCACAGTGGCCCTCGTGGCTGGAAGGAGGGGCAGAGATGGTGAAAAAAGTGATTTTCTTATGGTATGCAAATCATAACTGACTCATTGATTCTTGCCTGTTTGCAGTTCCCTACTGCTTTCCTCTGTGACCTGACTCAGAGTCTCTCAAAGCACAGCACCATTTCCTTGTGATATTTATGGGGGAGGGTTGGAACAATGGTATGCTTATACCACTATCTTCTCTTAATTGGTAACTAGTCTTTAATGATAGAGAAACATAAAGTAGGTTCACAGAGCACATCAGAGGAATAGGGAGAGTTCACCCCAAGGCTGCTGAGACCCCAGTTCCTCTCATTCTCAAGGCCCAGCTATCTTCTTATTCCTCCCACATATTAGTTGTTCTGTGAGATTCACATCTTTCCAAAATTCTCCTTTTTGGTTTAAATTAGTTGTGTTTTATTTGATACTTGCAACCTATTGTAAACTGAACAGCTGAGAGCTTTGAAGGAACTTTGGTAGATGCCCCTGGGTAAAGACAAATAACAGAAATATAGTTACAGTTTCTTAGGCCCAAAGAAGAAGGAAGAAAGGACACTGATTTCATATGGTCTTCACGAAAAGTAGAGCTGTTCCTATACCATTTAGTAATTTTTGGATTTTTTTGTCCCTTTCGTATTGAGGAGAAGTCATCTCAGTGGCCTATTTCACCCCCTTCCCATCCTCTGCCAGCGGGGGACAGAAGTGCAGGAAATAGGTGTGAGTGGAGAAAGGAGGAAATTCGTTTGGCAAATTTTATGACGTGGTGTCTCAGAAAAACAAGGCCATGTAATTTAGTCCCCTTGAGAGCTTAAAAAACTCTCCATGTGTAGGAAACTCTACTTTTTTCTGAAGAGGGAAGAAATTAATAAATAATAAAAATGAAACGGGGCACAGTAACTACTGCTTAATGAATGATTGGTTCAATAAACGAGCAGGTGTCACACAGGCTGTTCGAAATGGCTTAGAAGGCAGACTCTAAAAGAAGGATTTGAGTACAGATAAATTATTTATGAAGCAATACCAGAAACTAGGGATAGGAGAGGGAGGAGGTGAGTTGGGATGAGAAGGCAGCCAGTAAAGGTGCTTCATCAAGCAAGTTAGCAGCATGGGTAACGGGATCTTACTCTCACATAGGAACTTCAAAAACCCATGTAGAAAAAGACATAGCTCCTACATGTGCTGCTGAAGAGGTGAGGGAGCTGGGTGTTTATGCCTCTACTCCTGCCAGTCACTGGCTGAGGGCTGCTGTGGGGCAGGGAGCTTAATCTTCTGAAAGTTGGGGCTGCAGCAGGCGGAGAAAGTCCGTTTACAAAGAGATGCAGTTGGGCAGTTGGAAGTCGGGCAGCTGCCCTGAGGCGTTAAGGGAGAGGAGCAGTGGGTGTGGCATCAACAGCGTCTGCTGGCTCACACCGACTACCTTTTAAGCACCCCTGAGCCTGTGCCCACGCCTGCACCTGCTTGAGGCATTTTCTCCAAAGTATCACTTTGCTGGGATATATTTGTGCTGAAAAACCAAAACCCAAACCAAACTTACTGCTGTCGAGTTGATTTTGACTCCTAGTGACCCTATAGGACATACTAGAACTGCCCCATAGAGTTCCCAAGGAGCACCTGGTGGATTCAAACTGCCAATCTTTTGGTTAGCAGCCATAGCACTTAACCACTGTGCTGTCAGCGTTTGTACTGAGGTAGAGTCAAACTGAACTGAGATTGAAGATCGATGGAAAAATTAAGAAAAGTGAGTTCTTTGTACAGTTCTTACTCAAAGGTCATCTTTCCTGTGTGATGGGAAGCTTTATGCAGGCAGAGGCTGTGTCTTTATTGATCAGTCTTTTCCCCTGTCTCTAGCACAGTACCTGGTACATAGCAGAAACTCAACAGATTTTTATGGAGTAAATTTTGCATAATTAGAGACAATGTGAGATATTGCTAGAGATGCAAATTTTGAGAAAATCTGAATGGGTAAAACCTAAAAAACACTCATTACCTCTCTGAAATCTCATTGTTAGTTTAAGAATGTTTTACTGTGTGACAACCCAGTTGATTTACTTCTAAAGTTATTAACTGGTATGTTTAGTGGCCTAAAGAGCCTGTAAAACATTGGAGAATGTTTTTCCCCCCTCTTTAACTTAAAAAAAGTCTAAGGAGTGAGAAAGAAAAAGCTTTATTCAGCTGTTTATTTTCTTTTCTCTCCCAGCACTCTGAGGTTTCTGTGTGTTATTACTCTGGGGCCAAGAATCCCTGGCTTAGATTTGATCTTTCCTTGGGGGGTAGAAGTTTCCTCCTCAGGTCTCTAGGGTCTTTATCGTCTGCAGATTCCTCAAACATGGGCTGACCAACAGAAATGATCTTTTTTGTTGATGAGCTCTAGGCTCGTGTGTTCTTTCATGGAGCGCTATTTTCTAAAAGAAAGGCTGCATAGTTTGAATTGCAAGAGACCAGCATGTTTTCAGAAGCTACTGTGGGAGAGAGGATGACCTTTGTGCTAGCATGGAGGCCCTTGAATCCACATTTTTATGGGGAATCTCATCTATTTCCTCTTTCTTTCTTTCCTTCTTTCTCTCTCTCTCTCTCTCTCCCCCACCTCCTCCCTTCCTTCCATCCTTCTTTCCTTCCTTCTTCGTTTCCTCCCTCCCTCCCTCTTTTTTTTTCCTTACTGGAGCTAGTTTCCTCTGTTCTTTGATTAAACATTGTTATTGGATGATTTTACAATGGAGGAGGTCAAACAATTTTTTTGTTGAAGACTGTCTTGGGCTAGTAGAATCCAACTGGTCCTAGATAATAAAATTTGGGATTTGGGTTTTCTTCAACTGAGCAAACACTTTACCAGTACATTGTCACATGACATGTTCATGCATGAAGCCATGGGGAGCATTGAGCTAACTACTAAGCGAAGTGTTTCAGGCAAGAAAAATGAGTTGGAACTAATATTAAAGCCATCAGCTATAAGTGTGCCCCCCCTGAAGGCAACAATACGCTAATTAAACTCTTCTACCTGGGTGTTGCAAAGAAACTCCTTCTTGTCCACTGGGAACAATAATTGGAATGATTATGTAGTCAATGAGGGTAGGAGGGAAGGTTTGAAGTAAAGAAATATTTCAAAGTGGTGGATCAGAAATTGACCAATAAAATATTGCAACATCTATACGAACCAACCCTATGGTTATGGTTGTGACTGTACATAATTGTAGCTCATTTTCATTTCATTTATTTTTCAGTAGCTCAGAGATATCTCTTTCAAAGTAGGAGGAAGTATAATAATCAATGGAGTTGCTTTATTAGTAGGCAATCAGGATATAGGTTTTCATCCATAACAGGTGAATACAGAACTGACTTTTAAGAAAGAATGCTATCTGAAGGCTTTCTGTAAAAAATCCAATGTGATGTACCCCCTATTTGTTTATAACCAAACCCCCAAACCAAACCTGTTACTGTCGAGTCAATTCTGACTCATAATGACTCCATAAGACAGAGTAGAACTGCCCCATAGGGTTTCTAAGAAGTGCCTGGTCATTCGAACTGCTGATCTTTTGGTTAGCAGCTGTAGGTCTTAACCACCATGCCATCAGAGTTTCCATCTGTTTATAAAGAAATACAATTTCTGTAAACTTTAACATGTAATCAAAGTTAAACTCCAGCACAAAGAACAAAAGTCCCTGAGGAGGTCATTGTCATTTCCTTGGTCAGTGTCCTCCCCAGTGGAACCCTAAGCTCCTTTTCAATCATATCCACTATTCTTTCCTTTCATGAAGCTATTAGTCAAGCTGACTCAGCCCGTACACTCGTGTATTGATTGATGAATACTGCTAGACCTGAACTTCAGAATGACATCCTGCAAATGCTGTATGTGGATTTGTATCCATGTGACACCTTTCCTTTCAATAAACCAGCCTATTTCTAATCTAATCATATGCACCAGGCTATAACTGTGCTCACAAAAGTGCAATGGAATGATGTGAATTTAACAGGAAAGCAAGGAAACAGAGAGAGGTGCAATAGTGGTGACTGAGTGGAGACGTTACCTTTTCTCCATTTTAACACAGAAATAGAACTTTCAGCTCTGTTTGGCTGTCCAGCTGATGACTACTGCAAGTCCAATTTGCCTTTCATTTAGGATGAAGACTAAGTTCTGGCTAATGACAAGAACAGGTCATGCCCTTTGTGTTAGCCAAGGTTCTCCAGAGAAAGAGAACTACTGTGTGTGTGCATGCATATATATATATATATACATATACACACATATATATATGTTTTCCTTAGAAATTGGCTCATGTGATTTTAGGTTCTGAATTGTATGGCTTCACAGAAGTCCAAAATCCACACATAGATCAGGTGTTGATAGACTGGAAACTTTAATAGTCTTGACTTTGAAATTCATAGACCAGGTGGCAAGTTGGAAACTCTTGCAGGAGATCCATGTTACAGTCTTGATTCAGAATTCTTTCTTCTACTGGAAACCTCACATTTTGTTCTTAAGGCCTTCAACTGATTGAATGAGGCTCACACATTATGGAACATGATAGGCTTATATAAAGTCAACAAAATAACTTCATAGCAACATTGGGATTGTTTGGTCAATCAGCTGAGCACTATAAAGTAGCCAAGTTGGCACATAAAATTCACCATCAAACTCTTAAAGGGGTGATGATTGGTGGTATAGTGGTAGAATTCTCACTTTTCATGTGGGAGCCTGGGTTCAATTCCTGGATAATATATCTCATGTGAAGCTACCACACTGGAAGCTTGGTGTTGCTATGATACTAAACAGGTTTCAGCAGAATTTCCAGACTAAGATGGACTTGGAAGAAAGGCCTGGTGATCTATTTCTGAAAATCAGCCCGAGAAAACCCTATGGATTACAATGAATTGCCTTGCGACCAATTATGGGAATGGTGCTGCACCAGGCAGCATTTCATTCCATTGTGCATGAGGTCTCCTTAAACTGAGTCCTGAGTCATTGGTGGCAAATAACAGTAACAACTGAAGAGAGAGGCTTATGCTAAACTTCTCTCATCCTTTATCCTGCTGTTAGCAACATCATCCTTAGACAT
The DNA here is from genome assembly GCA_028571685.1 of Heterohyrax brucei. Classification (NCBI taxonomy): domain Eukaryota; kingdom Metazoa; phylum Chordata; class Mammalia; order Hyracoidea; family Procaviidae; genus Heterohyrax; species Heterohyrax brucei. Next base: position 47,538,189 of record CM053162.1, read on the forward strand.
CTTAGACCATGTTGGATGGCAGAGCAACAAGATAGAAAGAGCCTGGGTTTCAATTTGTGGTGTCACCATGTCAGCCCTAGATTGCTTATTTGCAAACTGTTATGTGATAGGAAAATTGCATTCTAAGTTATTTAAACTATGATTGTTTTGTGTCTCATTTGGAGTATCTTAACACAGTAGTGATGACTTTCATTAAAGAAATTTCCTTGCCAAGGTATTAAATACAGAATCTTTGCACTGATGATCTGGCAAATTAAATTCAATGTGCATTTTTCTAAAGTTGGTGTGAGTTGGTTATCTTATGAGAGGATAGCCTTGTCAGTACTGGGGTGAGGGTAATTGGGAGGGGGTTAAATACAAAACCAACTCCTGCCCCTGAACTTAAAAAATTAATCCATCTCTGTGGACGTCAAAGGTGTTAGATAAGAGAAGGAAAACCAGAGCTACTAGAAAGATCAGTCTCCAGAGCCGGCAGAACTTGACTATCACCTGATCAAATGAGCTGAAAATGTATCTGAAACAAATGGTCATCAAGGAAGACTGGTCAGCTGTGGAAGAAGAGAAATGATGCCTATTCTGGCTTTGTCGAGGGGAGACAAAAACTTCACCACATTTGTATTTCTAGCCTCAGTTGCACAGTAGGGAGTGGCAGAGAAGGAAATGCCAGGTGTGACCAGATAGCTTTGTGTGAGCCTGCTTCCCTGGGTTCTTCTCTGACTTAAATGCATTTAACTTTTGATTCACAGAACATGTTGGTTTGGATGCCCTATTCACCAACCCATCTTCTGCCATGGCTTGGGTGCACACCTGGATCTCCTTCAGTGAAAGTGCTGGTCACGTGGCTTTTGAGTATTTTCAGTCTTTATGACGTGGATGGCTCATGAAAAATAAAGAAGAAGCAAGTTATGCGTTGGCTTCTCACATCGCTGCTGTGCAGAGAATGAATACTGCAGGTCATGATGATGTGATGATTTTGGCCCATGTGGAGTTATGTTTCTTTTTATAATTTATGCATTTGTGTTCTGATGTCTGCCTCAGGCTTAGGTGCATTTAAGCAGAATGAGACCATCTTTTAGCCCTGATACACACTGAAGGAGCTTCTGAGGCCATTTAATGGATAAAAACTCTACCAAGTGGTCCTGCTTATACCTACCAGGCGTATCTCTTGGACCAGTGGCTGGCAACTTATTTTTAATCAGTGATGCTCTGATGGGTGAGTTAACATGTTCCCTGGGTTATGTGCAACTTGAGGACGCTGGCTTTTCTTCCCTACTTCAAACAGCATATTGAATGTGACTAAGAATACTTTGTAAACCCTGGTGCTGTAATGGTTAAGTGCTATGTCTGCTAACCAGAAGGATGGCAGTTCAAAGATGCCAGGTGCTCCTTGGAAACTCTATGGAGCAGTTCTACTCTGTCCTATAGTGTCACTATGAGTTGGAATTGACTGGATGGCAATGGATTTGATTTTGGTTTAAGAATACTTCTATACAAATGTCTTAGTTTGCTAGTGCTACTGTAACAGAAATACCAGAAACAGGTGGTTTTAAAAAAATTTATTTTTGTACAGTTTATAAGACTGGAAGTCTGAATTCTGGAGTCCAGTTGGAGAGGAAAGGGCGCTGTCTGTAGCTCTGGGGCAAGGTCCTTGTCTCAGCTTCTGTAACCTCAGAGTGCCTTGGTTCCTTGGTGATCCTCATGTGGCATCTATATTTCCTCCTAGTTTGTGCTCACTTATCTCCGTGTCTCTGCTTTTCTTTTTTTAATAACTCAGAAATGATTAGGTTTAGGACACAACCTATACTGATGTGGGCTCATTAACACAACAAAGAAAATCCTATTTTGAAGTAGGATTACAGGCACAGGTAAAAGAATTAGAATTTCAACATACACTTTGGGGGGGGCATAATTCAATTCATAACAACAGGGATACTCTTTGAATCCTCTGTAATTTGTAATGAGAAAGTTTATTTCTGCACAGAGAAACGTATTTAACGGGTGGGGCCACAGCCCTGTGTGGGCCAATTGCAGTTGTAAACCGTGTCCACAAGGGCCCACGCTCTCTCTCTCTCCCGAGAGCCAGGGATGCTGTCTGATTTGCCAATGGGTATTGACACTTTCAGAGTGTGTGCTGAAGTCCTTAGTCTTTTGCCCATTTGGGTCCGTTTAACATTGAAGTCAAAATCTTAGCATTTACTCTTGGCTTTTTAGCATAACTCGAAAATTTTAATTATATTTGTGACAAGTAATAATAATAAAGGCTTTTAGTTCCAGCTTTACTTTCTTCTCATCTAAAGCAGATATACCAAAAAACCAAATCCAGTGCTGTCAAGTCAATGCTGACTCATAGCAACCCTATACGGCAGACTTAAACTGCTCCATAGAGTTTCCAAGGAGCTCCTGGTAGATTTGAACTGCCAACCTTTTGGTTAGCCGACGTGGCATGTAACCATTATACCACCAGGGGTTCTACAGTAGATGTAGTCAGTTTTATCTTGTTTCATCTAATTAATTAATTAATTTTATTGTGGTTAAGTGAAAGTACACAATCCAGATTGATTTGGCATGCCCGCATGTCTGCAGCTCCTTCTGCTCTCCCCACCTGGTGACAGCACACTCCTTCTTTCCATTCCGGACTTCTGGTTTCCCCTCAATAAGCATCTGTCGCCTCCTTTCCACCCTCTTCTCTCCCATCTAGAAAGAGATCAGTAGGACTGCCTCCTATTAGTGCACAGAACCGTAAAGTACACACACTTTATGGTCACACTGTGACCCTGAGTCCAGTTCATTTTTGTCTGAAGAGTTGACCTCATTACTGATTTCTGGTTAGGGACAGCAGCAGGTCTGGGGGCCATGTTCCTAGGGGAGTTTCCAGGTTACTAGACCTTCAATTTATGTCTTTTAGAAGAGTTCTTGGGCTGTACCCCTCTTTCCCTCATGTTGGCTCAGGGATTCTACCTTTTATCCCCTATCACAACTGTCTTTGGTGGTGGCCAGTTGCCATCTGGTTCTTGTGGTCTCATGTTGATACAATCTGCCATTCATGTGGGTCCGTCTGTCTCCTGGGCTCTTATTTCCTCATGTCTTTGATGTTCTTGGTGATCATCTGTTCCAGACGAGTTGGGACCTTTTGGTGTACCTCAGATGACAGTGTGCTAGCTTTCAAGACCCCAGATGCCACTCACCAATATGGGGTGAAGAAGACTCTCTCAGCAATAGACTAGTTATGCTAGTTGGCCTCTATGCCTCCTGAATACATGGTTCCCAGACCCCTGTCCCTGTTTCTCTATCCTTTGAAGTACTGGTTGAGTTTAGAAAGCTTTTCAGTTTATGGTGATACCCAGTTAAGTTGTCCTTCTCTCTCCTGTGTACTGTCACTGCTTTCACCTAACCAAATTTCTATCAGTTACCTAATCTATGGCCCACCGTCTTCCTGCCTTCCCACCCTTGTAGCTGTCAAAGAGTGCTTTCTTCTCTGTATAAGTCTGTCAGTTTTATTTTGAAAAACAGAAATCTTTGGACATTTAGGTTGAGATTATTTAGAATGATGATTGGAAATTAGTTTTCTTTTATGAAAAGAGAAAGAGTTTTGAAGTCAGATTTTTAAGCTACGTGGTTTTGGTAAAGTAATTTAGTGTTCTGACCCTTGATTTTCTCATCTGTTAAGAAGGAGATTTTTTGCAGGATAATTTACAAACAAAGTAGTATTTGTGATGCAGCTGGGGCCTGGGTGGAGACATTATCAGATGTTACACTTTTTTACCTCTCTCTCTGGCCCAGAGGAGCGCAGGCCTCAGCTACCAAGGTCCAAGGTTGTAGGAAATCCTCAGAGAGCCCCATTTGATGCCTCTCTAGGCTGGGCTTGGGTAGTTGTTGCTGGCAGAGAAACAGTGGAGCAAGGAGATGCAAAGTGTGTATGTATGTGTGGGTGTGATTGCCGCATTTTAGGGATTGTGACGGAAGGAGCAGGTTTTAATTCTCTTCTTAGCTTCTTCTTGTACACCATCCCTGTAGTAGCTGAGACTTGAATTCTGTGACACTAAATCAACACAGTGCTCAGTGGTTTTAGAGGAGAGGAAATGGGATGCAATTAACTAGAAGTCATCGCTGGATGGAGGAAGGCAGAGGAATAGCCAGGTGTGCCAACAGTGGGGAAGCTTTTGGGAAGATCCCTATGTCCCTAAATGCCTCTTCTCCCGCTACTAATCTGAAATACCTAAAACACTGTTAGAGATTTTTTCCATCTCCCTCTGCAATTGCTTTTTTTTTTCCTATCCTTTTCCCTCCCTTGAATTCATACCCATGTAGTTCAGCCTGAAAGAGTGCTTTGTCCTGGACTAGTAGGGGAGACCTGGTCAACTTGCTTGTGACTTTGTCTGAGTTGCATTACCTCTCTGGCTGTCTTAAAATTAAGTACTTATCTGCCTAGTATTAACAGCTCTACCATTCTGGAATATAAGAGATTGTTACCAACATGGGTGTGAGTGTCTGGAATGGGTGTCTTCAGCAGGCTTAGGATGCGAAGTACCCATCTCTGTGGGTTGGCTGGGGACCAAGTTTTCATGGGATGCTGAAAACAAAATTGAATCACTTCAGAGGCAAATCTTGGAGTCAGTCTGGGGTTGCTTTCAAGATGAAGGTGTAAAGAAAGTTTCTAATCATTTGAAAAAGTGTCCTGTTGATTTCCAACTCCAGCAGATAAAATCGAAGCCAGATAATATCAACCCTGAGATTGTCCTCAGAGTCCTGACAAAAAGTAGGACCCAGAGAAATGAGAGATGTGAAGAAGATGCTTTTCATCTCTGTTGATTTAGGGTGGTTTTAGAAATTCAAGTTAGGATTTCTGGTTTTGAGGCCTAAGCTTATCACTGATTAGCTGAGGTAGAGTGGGCAAAGGGTTGTAGTTTAACTCCTTCCTCTGTTAATGTGGAGCCGGTTTGACCTTATTTGTTGTGATGGAGAAGATATCTTCTTAATTCAGTTACTCACTCCTTAAATATTGCTTATTGTGTTGGGGATACCCAGTGCAGTGGATATACAATGGTGAACAAAATAGACAAGCTCTTCAGTCCCTATAATTCAGTGGGAGAAGACGTAAAAAGTAGTAAATAAAGAAGATAATTTTGGGTTGTGATAATAGCCTTGGAGATATGGTGGGCATAGTAGAGATGAAAACAGTTTGTAATCAGTGAATATTTGGGGCTCTGCCACTGATAGCTGCTTCTGATCACTGACCTCACCCCCCTGCCACCTGCGGTAATGTCTTCTTGGCTACTGTGCTGATCCACTGGATTCATTTCTGAGGCAATGAATTTCTTTTGTGGCCTCATCATTGAAAGTCTCCCTCTGTAGCTTGCTGTCCATCAGGTAGTATGTTTCTCCAACATTCCTGGCTTGGGGATGTGGGGTCTGTATTCTGGGTTCTTCTGTGCAGTGACAGGCTGTTGTCATAGCAACTGCTTTCCAGACTTACCAGTCCAACCCAGTGGAGGCTTCTTGCCTTATGTTGGTTCTCCAGAGAAGCAAAGTCAATAAAAGGTATAAACACACACACACACACACACACACACGGCTTGGCAGTTAAGTCCACAAACTCTTTACTACAAAAAGTGCTACATACCTCATTGCTGAATAGCACTGCAGTCGCCCTGGAAGTACTCCACTTGAGAAGCTATGCACTAGTGCCAGCATCTAGTCTACCCTTCAAAGCAATTTTGGAACTCTTTTTCTGGAATGGTCATCAGAGCTATCATTGTATAACCATTGACATCCTAGATGTCATCAAAATGTTTCCTTTCAATATTTCCTTTATCTTTGGGTAAAGAAAAAAAGTCATTGGGAGCCAGGTCACGTAAGTAGATAGGATGTTCCAGTATAGTTATTTGTTTATTGACTAAAAACTCCCTCACAGACAATTATACAGTGAAGTTCATGAACTTGCCACTGTGCTACCTTGTGTAATAGCCATTCCAGAAAGAGTTCCAAAATCACCATAGTGATATTCAGCAGTGAGGCATGGAGCTTCTAAAACAATTAAGTTCATGGACCCAATTGTTGGACTTCGTGTGTGTGTGTGTATATGTATGTGTGTGTGTTTGGAGAGAGGTTTATATCAAGGAAACAGCTCATACAGTTGTAAAGGCTGAAACATCCCAAGTCTATGAGTCAGGACAGAGGCTTCTCCTGATTGACATTGTTTCAGGGGCTGGTGAACCCAAGATCAGCAGGTCAGAGAGTAGGGCTGTGGTTCTCAGGCTGTGAAGACTGATGAATCACGATTGGCTAGCAAGACTGTAGGTAAGCTGTTAGCTCAAGGCCCAAGAAATGGGGACCAGATGAACAGGAGCCAGCTGTAAGATCCAGAATGATCAAAAGCCCACAAGCATCACCAGAATATCCACTTATATTCAGTGTAGCCACACACCCAAGGAAATGCCTTTTCAACTGATTGGCTCCTTACAGTAGATTTGCATCTTGGTAGTGATCACATAATATCAGATCTCATCACAGAGGTGACTATAATATCACACAACTCTCAGACTGTTGAGAATCATGGCCCAGCCAAACTGACACACAACCTGAACCATCATACTTCTTGGATTTCTGCAGGCTGTAGCCATTCCTCTGCCTCCTTCTCAAGTTCCTGAGTGGACCTAACTCTTCTGCTCTCATCTTCAGTTTCAAAGAAGTCTGTCCTAAATAGTTCTCAACCTTTATAAGAAAACCGACAGTACAAACAAAAACAAAGAGGCCTCCTTCATGGACAATAGAAGGTGCTGTGGAGGGTCTCTTGGAGAAGCTGACTTTGACTCTTGCCCATATAGACCTTTCCAGATCTCCTGAGGGTTTGTTTACACAGAAGTCCTTGGGGTCAGCTCCCCCTCCATTTTCGGCAATGTTTATTTTCAAGTTTCTCTGTTTGGATCCCAGTGTTAGATTCAAAAACCAGATTTATATGGTCAGAAGAATCAAAGACAGCCAGTGACTCAGACACTTTCATGTGTCTCAGCCCTTGCCTACTGGCAGTTTCTGGAACAACTGTAACCACTTTCCTGGAGCCAGTGCAGGTACAGGAGGGGAGCCGAGCACACAGCGAAGGAGTGGGCGGCCTGCCTGAGCTGAACCTGAGCCTAGCCTGTGATGTGGTCAGGCCACTGGGCGTCCAGCTCCACAGCCCCTGCCAGCCCTGGGCAGACAGGCCAGGGCACACACAGCTCAGTACCCGCCGGCGCCTGGGATAGCTTCTGAGTCCCTTGCAAGGGTGGTGCTGGCTGGGTTGTTGGCTGGTAGTACTGCCATGGAGTTGTGCTTGGTGCGGTGAAAGCAGCCAGTGGGGAAAACAGGAGGGTGCGCCAGTGAAACTCCTGTAAGTGTGTGGTTGTCTCTGTGACTTCATGCACACCTTTTATGCTGGGAGGAAGGAGGAGCTTCTCTTTGGGTTTTCAAAGAGCTTCAGTGAAAGACAGTTACGTTCACCTCTAACCGTCAAACTTCAGGTCATGACCCATGCTATGGACTGAATTATGTTTCTACAAGATGTATGTTGGAATTTTGACTCATGTACTTGTGCATCTTAGTTATTTAGTGCTGCTACAACAGAAATTCCACAAGTGGATGCCTTTAACAAATAGAAATTTGTTCATTCATAGTCTAGGAGGCTGGAATCCAAATTTAGGGTGCCAGCTCCAGGGGAAATCTTACTCTCTCATTTGGCTCTAGGGGATGGTCCTTGTCATCAGTCTTCTCCTAGTCTAGGAGCTTCTCATTGCAGGGACCCCAGGTCCAAAGGACATGCTCTGGTTTCTTTGGGGTAGGCAGTCCCCTTGTCTGTGTGCTTGCTTCTTTTATGTTTCAAAAGAGATTGACTCAAAGCACCACCTAGTCTTGTAAATTGAGTCCTGCCTCATTAATATAACTGTCTCTAATCTTGCCTTATTAACTTCATAGAGATAGGATTTATAAGACATGGGAAAATCACATCAGATGATAAAATGGTGGACAGTCACATATTACTGGACATCATGGTCTAGCTAAGACGACACACGTTTTAGGGGAACACAAAGTGGCTGTAATCCTGTTTGGAAATAGGATTTTTTTTAGTTTGTTAATTAGATCATGCCCAAGTAAAACCCAAAACCAAACCCATTGCCATCAATTTCCAACTGACAGCGAACCTGTGGAGCAGCACAGAACTGCCCCATAGAATTACCAAGGAGCACCTGGTGAATTTGAACTGCTGACATTTTTGTTAACAGTGGTAGCACTTAAGCACTCTGCTACCAGAGTTTCCTAACCCAACTAACAGCAACAACAAAAAACTCCACAAAAAACCTAACCTGTTGCCGTCAAGTCAATTCTGACCATAGCGACCCTATAAGACAGAGTAGAACTGTCCCATAGAGTTTCCAAGGAGTGCCTGGTGAATTTGAATGTGAACCTTTTGGTTAGCAGCCATAGCACTTAACCACTATGCTACCAGGGTTTCCTACTGTCATGGGTTGAATTGTGTCCCCCCTCCCCAAAATATGTATAGAAATCTGACTGGGTTATGATTACCAGTATTGTGTGATTGCCCTCCATTTTGTGATTTTTTTATGCTGTATGTGAAAGAGAATTGGGGGGGAATGCAAAACCCTCCCTAAGATCACCTCCCTGATCCAATGTAGAGAGGGTTTCCCTGGAGTGTGGTTTGCACCACCTTATATTCTTTCATCCTATAACAAATAAAAGGAAAGGGAAGCAAGCAGAAAGTTGGGAACCTCACACCATCAAGAAAACAGCACTGGGAGTACAGCACATCCTTCAGGCCTGAGTTTCCTGCACCACGGTGCTCCCTAATCAAAGACTGATGCAACACAAGGACTTTCCTCCAGAGCCAACAAAGAGGGAAAGCCTTCCCCTGGAATGGACATCCTGAATTTGGACTAGTAGGCTACTGGGCTGTGTAAGAAAAAGCTTTTCATCTTTAAAGCCATCCACTTGAGGTATTGCTGTTAGACTGGTACCAGATGACTAAGACACCTGCAAAAGTAGGGTGGATTCTAAATCTAATCTCTTCTGCATTATAAGAAGAGAAGCATAGACACAGAGTGAGCACACATGGGAGAAGACAGGTGTCACATGAGAACCTCCAAGAAGGCAACGGATACCCAGGGCCACTGACAAGGAAGAAGTTGACATGCTGAGATCCCGATTGGGACTTCTAGCCTGCAGAACTATAAGAACATACATTTCTGTTTTTTAAAGCTATCCACTCATGGTATTTCTGTTACAGGAGCACTAGAGAAGTAAGACAACGCATACATGGGAATGAAATTAACTTAGTGGGTTATGAACATCACTGAAGAAAAAGAAGGTGTAAAGACATTACTGAATTAAAGTCAATTTCTTTAAGTGCAGTCATGATGGCATTGTGGTTGTCTAGAAGTTCTATTCTTGGGCAATGCATGTAGGTGTCAAGTGTCATGATACTTGTAATTTTCTTTCAAACATTTCAACTAAAAAGTGTCTGTGTGTGTATACTTCTCTGTAATGAGGAAAGAGAAAGCTAATATGACAAAATATTAACTGTTGGTAGGTCTAGGTCAATGATTCTCAGCTGGGAGAGAATTTGCTGTCCAGGAAGGCATTTAGCAATGTCTGGAGACATTTCTGATTTTTACCACTGGATGTGAGAGGATCTTATTGGTGGTTAGCGGACAGAAGCCAGGCATGCTGCTGAACAATCTACAGTCCATAGCCCCTCACAACAAAGAATAAAGTAGCCCAAAATGTCGATAATGCCAAGGTTGAGAAACTCTGTTCATTTACCATTCTTTCAACATTTTTACAGATTTGAAAATTTTCAAAAGTCAACAAATAAGTGAGACCTAACAGGCTAATAAAGAATACCTCAGAGTGCACCACATGTTATAAGCCGTAAAGATAATTACTTCTTAGTCAGACTTGCTTTGTTTCGGTTATAGCTCTGTGTTTTTGTGTACTGGGTTGCAATATAAAAATGTTTCCTATGGTTATTGTGCTTGATACATTTGAAAAACACTGCTCAATCCATATCCTTTTGGCTGTATGTGCTGATGGAGAGAGAGAACTGTCAAATTCTATCGTACCCACTTCCGGCTTATCTACAATGATGTAACCTTGATCTATACTTAAGATCGGCCATGTTCTGTGCTAAGCAAATTACATGTATTATCTTATTTAATCATCAGAATAACCCTATCCTTATATTACAGACAAACTGAGGCTGAGAGAAATTAAATAAATTAAAAAGGCACACAGCTAATAAAATAACAGAACAGAGACTAGGTTCTTTCAGACTCCCAAATCCAACCTTTTAATTACTATGCCATTTTGCCTCTCAATCTTTCAAATCTGTCTGACTCAGTATTGTTTGTTTTGGCAGGGAGAGGTGCCTGAGTCTCCTGAGGAGGCAGAGTGCCTGTCAGCAAGAGGTTGAGCCCTTTGCTGTTCTCAAATCCATCTTCTGGTGACAGAACGTGTGCGTTGGAGCACGATTACCAGCCCTCAAGAAAGATGCTGTTTGTCTTGAAGTGGCGAATGCTTGACCAGGAAATCCTCTTTAGGAATGAACACTGAAAAAGGCAATGAGTGATCAGGAAAGTATTTGACTCAGGATCAAATTTCAACTTAATGGAGCCAGGCCTACGTACATACATTCAAGGAGCCTGGAGTGCTGTGTTTGAGGGGCAAGGATGAGGGACTCATGGCCCTTCTTCTACCTTGAGAGTTTCTATGGTGTAAATGAAGCCTCAAAGACTTGGCTGAGGTTTCTAATATTGTCCCAATCCTAGGTAATGAATATATAGATGCCAGCAGGTCCCCAAATAACTCTCTACAAGAGATGACCACGTTCAGTTTCAGAAGGGAGAGCACTGATTTCAAGTAGGGATGTTCCTTTGGCTAACTCTTACTAACTCTGTGATGCTAGTTGGACAACTTCAATCATCTTTGACTGCCCCACCTCTTACTTCCCACATCTAATTGGTCACTCACTCTTGGAAATCCTATTTCTTTCTAGTAAGTTGCTGTTTCTCCACTGCATTTGTCCCTGTCTTGACACTGAGCCCCACTGCACTTCACCTGGAGTCTATGTCCTAGACTATTGCAACAGTGTGCATGAAGATTTAAGATTCTTTCCATTCATTGCCCACAAGCTCAAGCTGATCTTTTAAAAGCATCTGTCATAACCCGGGAGCTGTCATTTAGAGCTCAGCTGCTAACCAAAAGGTCATCAATTCAAATCTATGAGCTGATTCTTGGAAATTCTATGGAGCCGTTCTGCTCTGTCCTATAGTGTGGCTGTGAGCTAGAATTGACTGAATGGCAAGTTTTTTTGTTTTTTTTTTTTAATTGTAGCTCACAGCTGCTCTGGGTAGTGCAAATTGTTTACAATAATGAAAGTTTGGTGATTCACATCTATCCAGCAGCTCCATGGAGGAGAGGTCTGGTGAACTACTTCCATAAAATTCACAGCCAAGAAAACCCTGTGGGGCAGTTCTACACTGTAACATATGGGCCACCATGAACTGGAATTGACTTCCTGAGGATGGGCTTTGTATTTTTGTTTTATTGTAACTCATTGTTCTTTTGTTCCAAAATTTCCAGTGGTGCCTTTTTCATTATTGGTCAAGTTCTCAGTTTGTGGTGTGAGATTCACTGTCTTTTAAAATATGGTTCTTTCCTACATTTTCACTGTTATCTACCCCTTCTCATCATTTTGCAAGTACATCAACCTTATCAAATGACTCGCAACATTGGATAAGCCACTCTGTCTTTTAGGTCCCGGCTTTTGCACACATCATCCCTTCTTGACTTAGAATGCGCTTTCCCACTTCTCCTGCCTGGTCAACTTCTGCTGACTGTGATTGTATCTAAAACATGACCGATAACAAGACACACAGTTATTTTTGTGCCAATAAAAAGGAAAATAATGCTGTTAACTAAATGATTCTTAGGCTTATCGCTTAAGATTATTTATACTTATCAGAAAAAAAACTCTTTTAGACTTATTTAGACATAGTTAAAAAAAATCAGGAAATACTAGTGGTTGTAGTATTTAAGTGCAACTACTGCTAACCAAAAGGTTGACAGTTCAGATCCACCAGGTGCTCCTAGGACACGCTATGGGGCAGTTCTACTCTGTGCTATAGGGTCATGATGAATTGACATTGACTCAATGACAGTGGATTTGGTTTTTGGTTTTTAAAAATAGTATGTGGCTCTTTTGCAGACGTAAAAAGAACGTATCAGTTAAATACATTGATTAAGGTTGTTCTACAACTTGTTTATATTGAAAGTCTGACCCTTATCATTTACTTTTTTAAAATCATTGGAGTCAACATTTTTATTAGTGACTTAGATGGGAGGTATGTTGTTCAAGAATTGGAGTGACCCGAAGCAGGGGGAATGGTTCATATGCTAAATATGAAGAATCCTGTTATTATTATGGCTGTTAGTTGTCATCGAGTTGGTAGTGATTTACGATGACTTTACATATGACAGAATGAAAAGTTGCCCAGTCCTGCACCTTCTTCACAGTCACTGGTAATGAGTGGTAATGAGCATGGTCACATGGTCATTGAGTCTGTTGTTATGGCTTCTGACAATTTCATTTCACTGAGAATTTCCCATCTTAAAGAATGGGAATATGACTCCAACCAGAGACAAAATTTAATAAGGAGAAATACAAATTGAAACAGTGACTGTCTAGTGTCTCTGCCAAAATCCCATATTTCTGGGTGTAGGAATCAGAACTAACTATGAGAAGGCGACAAAGATAGGGCAAGCTGACTGATCTGTCCACATCGATCAGGCACAAAATAACAAAAAATTATTGCCTTCCCTAGGCCATGAAACTCTCCTTAGGAAATATACATTATTCACATTTGTATCCCCTCTGCTTAGTATAGAAAAGAAAATAACAACTGTATAATAAATATGAATTGACTGAACAATGGCAATACCAAAACCAAACCAAACCCACTGCTGTTGAGTTGATTCCACCTTATAGTGATCCTGTAGACAGTATGGAACTGCCCATAAAGTTTCCAAGGAGTGCCTGGTGGATTTGAACTGCTGACCTTTTTGATTAGCAGCTGTAGCGCTTAACCACCACAACTACCATGGTTTCTGAACAATGACAGTAAGTACCCACAAATTACGACGAGTAGGGGTACATGCTTACATAAACCTTCCTAGATGTTAATCTCCTTTCAGTGTAGTTTACTGGGGAAATTAAAGAACGTTTTTTAGGAAGTTATCCAACTTAAAAGGTAACCAATGAAAAATAGTCTGAGAAGTTGGGAAGACACAATATGCTATGTGAACATGGTAATACAAAGAAAGGGTGGGTTGTTAGTGGCAGTGAAAGCAGTGGAGACGTGGTTGTGCTGAGTGAGATCTAGGCTAGAATTTCCTAGATAGCCAACTAGAGCTTGCGAGGGCTCACTGAATGGCTGAGGTGCAAGTTCTAGGGCTTACTTAGAAGGTCTAGGGACAAACTTGTTCTGATCCCTGGGACTTGTCCATCCAGCAGCCCCTGGGTCGTCGTTCAGTTTCCTCTACCAGGAAGAGAATTGTTGAAGGCTTGTCTGCCACAATCCACAGTGCTATTTCTCATGACTGACCGGCTTTCTAGTTTTGTGTAGTAATCTTGATGTTGCTAGCAGGATTCAACTGAACTGAAGCTGAGGAAAAAGAATTACATGACAACCCTGTAACATGGAAATTCAAACTGTAACTGATGTCACCATGAAATAGAAACCAAATAAGCCCCATTCTTTATTCAACAAGCTCAGTAAGTTGGCATTTTTCTTGGTTGCTTGTTTATTTTTTCACCTAAGGCAAAGTGTTGACAAACTGCGGCCCTCTACTTGTTTTTGTAAATAAAGTTTTATTGGAAAATAGACACGTTCATTTGTTTACTATTGTTTACGTCTGCTTTCGTGCTAGAATGACAGAGTTGAATAGCTTCAACATTCAATAGAGTCTGCCTATGAAACTGAAAATATTTGATATGTGGACCCTTATGGACAGACCTTGCTGGTACCTGACCTAATTTTCTACTTCAGCTCAAATAAAAAAAAAGAATGTTTTTAATTACTTTTTGAAATATATATATTTAAATAGATATGGGTATTTAAGTACAAAAAGTCTGCAGTGATGTAACATAGGCAACAATGATTGCCTATGGGGAATCTGATTTGGCAGAATTAGGGAAATGAAATGCTTTTAATTTTTCATTTACACTTTAACAGTGTTTGAATTTTTAATTATCAGAATCTATTATTTTATATTAAACTATCATTTTATTATAGTAAGCTATATTGCAGTGTCAAACTATTTTTATTCTACTAAAAAGAAACATAATAAAATAATATAAAAATAATATCTTTTAATTACAAAAGCTATATATATGTATTGTAAATATTTTGGAAAATAGAAGAAATGAAAATTAAACAGGAGAAAAGAAGACAGAAATGAAAATGAAAGCTACCCATAATTATACCACCCAGGAAATTTATTGTTGTTATTATTTGGGTGCTTATTTTTCTGGTCTTTCATCTAAGTATGTCACTATTTTGAGGTACTTTCTTCTAGTCTTTTGTATGAGTGTGTATGAGCACGTGTTTATATCTATGGATTTAATATAGTCATTATCTTTCGTAAACTTTTAAAAAATGTACTAATATATTGTCATTAAAGAGTCATCTGCTTGGCTTGGACCTAACATTTTGAAATGTTGCTTAGTATTGTAGGCTATGGGTGTATGAGGATGTTTTTAGCTGGTTCCCTACTATTGGAAATGGACATGGTTTCCAGTTTTTTATGAGGAACACTCTTGTAGATAAGTCTTGTTAAACATCCGTTATGAGTTTTATAGGGTAACTTTCTACTAACTGAATTGCCAGGCTAGACTGTATGCAAGTTTTTAAGTTTTTTTTTTTCCCTCTTCTTCTTTTTGTGGTCACTTGTTGATAAATTTGTGCTAATTTAAATCCTCATCAGTGGTGTCTGAGAATGGCTGCTTCCAGAACACTTGTTGAGGCATTATCGAATACAACACCAACAAGACCTTTGCTGCTTTCGCTATGGGTTCTGTGTTTTCTAGAAAGACAGATTTCCGCTTCCTACTGACCATTGAAGGTTCTACTTTTCACTGTGATATTGAGCAAGAGGCTTTGTCCTACATTTTCTAGGATATTAAGACCCTTAATTATTAACACTTGTAATTTTAGCAATCAGCATCAACACCTGCCAGGTCAGGACTTCAGCCACAGTGGGTTCACATCCATGTTCTCCTGCTCCAGTCAAAGGTGAGGGGTGAACAAGAGTCTGGTGAGGTAACTTGTCATGATGAGTAATAGATCACACCCTGTAGGAAAGTAAAATTTTATTGTGAGGGTGGGTGACCTTGCTCCTTCTCTCCCTGGCCGTAATTATTTTCAAGAGTAGTATCAACTTTTTGTCTTCACTCCCAGTCCCATGAGACTCTGTTGAAATGGAGAAGTTAGTAAGGAATTTCTAACTGTCCAGTCTAGCGGCGTCCCCTTAGGTCTTAATCTTCTTTGGCATTTCTGCAGGTTTTGACCTTTGACTATTCCATCTTGGCATCTGTCTGGTCCACAGTCTACAACAAGTTATTCCTATTCAGTCTCTTTTGCTGGCTCTTGCCTCTCAACCTCCTTTTTTAACGCTTCATACTTACCTCTTGTCTCTTGTTATTCACACTTTGTGCTTACATCATCCTGCAGTTCTCATCTGCAAATTACCTCTGCTAATGTAAAAACAGCTTGGTGGGGATATTTGACTTCACAAGAAGAAAGGAGAATCAAGATCAACAGCCCAAGACTGATGCCTGTTAGGTAGAGGTCAGACATGTCTCCACCTTCTAATCTTTATACCCATTGTTACACCAACTGTGCTTCCTACAGTAGTCAATTATTCAATGGAACTGTAACTAGGGGATTGGTCAGTTTTGCCAGTCTTGCAAGGCCAATCCCTTTGTTAGGGTTCCATATGCCTTATTTTCATAGTCCCACCCCAACAGGGACACCATGCACTTTATTTATATTATTAGCAAGCTATCCGATCCCTTTGGTGGGCCACAAGCACCTTATTTGCATAGTCGTGACCCAGGCATTTGGTGGAAGTTACAAAAACTATGGCTGGAAGGGCTGTATTAATAATTCACTGCACTGCAGGCAACTTGGCCACCTCAAAATCATCGTATCCAAAGTCTAACTTATTATTTCAGTCTCTCTTGACTCCCAAACCAATTCTCTTCCCTGTGTTTCTCTTCTCTATACACCACATCACCATGAGAATGTCTGCTTCCAGAACCCTCAATGAGGCATTATCAAATACAACACCAACAAGGTCTGTGCTTCTTTCGCTATCAGTTTTGTGTTTTCTTGAAAGACAGATCTCCTTTTCCTGTTGACCATTGAGGGCTCCACTTTCCACTGTGATGTTGAGCAAGAGGCTTTGTCCTACATTTTCTAGGATGTTAAAACCCTTAACTACTAATCCTTGTAACATCAGGGGAATTTCTGATTTCTGCTACAATTTCTTGCCTGTCCGAGTGAACATGTCAGTAGGCCCTGTTGGTTTTCTTATGAGCATCCATTTGTGAAACCTATCTAGAACTGAAATCCTACCCTCTTCATCTTTGGCTAAAATTATTGCTGAGATTTTCCTCCTCTTTTCCGGCTCCCAGCTTCTCTTTGTTGTATTTCGCTTTCCATGCAACTGCCAAAGCTATCTTCCTATAATGCAGATTTGATGAGCCCTTTCTCCATTAAAGAGAAACTCTGGTGGTGTAGTGGATTAAGTGCTATGTCTGCTAACGGAAAGGTTGGCAGTTCAAATCTCTCAAGTACTCCTTGGAAACTGTGGGACAATTCTAATCTGACATCTAGGGTCACTGTGAGTTGGACCCAGCTCGATGGCAGTGGGTTTGGTTTTGTTTTTTCCTGCATTGAAACTATCTTTTAGTGACACCTCAGAGATTGTTGTTGTTGTTAGGTGCTGTTGAGTTGGCTCTGACTCCTAGCAGCCCCATGTACAACAGCACAAAATGTTCCCTAGTTCTGCATCATTTTCATACTTATTGCTATGTTTGAGCCCATTGTTGAAGCCACTGTCAATCCATTTCATCTTTTTCACGAACATTCTAACTTACCAAGCATGATGTCCTTCTTCCGAGATTGGTTCCTCCTAAGAACATGTCCAAAGGAAGGAGACCAAGTCTTGATATCCTTGCTTCTCAGGAGCATCCAGACTGTGCTTCCTCCCAAGCAGATTTGTTTGCTTTTCTGACAGTCCATGATATATTCAATGTGCATTGCCAGTACCACAATTCAAATGCCTCAGTTCTTGTCTTCCTTTTTTGTTGTCCAGCTTTCACATTTGTATGGGATGATTGAAAAGACCATAGCTTGGGTCAGGTAACATCTTTGCTTTTTAAGAATTTAAAGAAGTCTTTTGCAGCAGATTTGCCCAATGTAATCTCCTGATCCAGATGATGAAAGTCTTAGCAATTTCTTCAGTCTCTGAAATTAGCTCACCTCTGAGACTGAAGGAGACTGGTAAGACCTTTATCATCTGGCCACTGGCTTCTTTTTCCAGTTTCCATCTTGCAGATGTCAGCACAGAGCTCAGGTGCCAGCCCACCCTGGTTTCCTGAGCCTTACACTATACCCTTTGCCCACAGTGACCTCACTCAGCTTCTTCTGAATTTGATGGAATCTTCTTTTCCTTGACTTTTGACTCTCCAAGCTCTTGCCTCTTCTTCACCCAGTGTTACTCACTTCCTGGATTTGACCCCTTGGCCATACTCTAGTGAAGAAGTTGTCACATTTTTACTCCATGGAATCTTGTGCCTTTGCTCTCTTCTTGCTGCATGATGAGCTCACTGTGAAGAAGCCTGTGCTTTATTCACCTCTGACTCTCCAGGGCCTAGCACAATGCCAGGCACAGAGTCACTAGTGAATGCTTCCTTACCAAGTGACCTGACCAAGTTTATGTGGTAACTGACATTTTAAAGTGAAAATGGTGGATGTAGAGATCTACTTTCATGTGACTATTGATAAAATAATATCCTATTGATGATCCATTTCCACCTGGATCTAAGTTTTTGTTGTTGTTCAGCATGCATACATCTTATCTGTATTGGGCAATAGAGACTTGCCCCTAGAAGTTACTGTACTTTCTGCAGGTCAGTTGCAAATCCAGAAAGAGTAGGCTTCTTGACAACTACATGTCTGTTTTCATCTCCAAACAGGTAGTCAAAAGGAGGATGAAAGTGAAGATGATTCTAATTAGCAAGCAAAGGTAACCAGAATTGTTAGCAACTCCTTCACTGAGTACTCTGAGATCTTAGCTTGTTCCCATTAGTTCAGAGGAAAGCATTTGCTCAGCTGACTTTTGTCTAGTACAGTGAGCTGGGCTCCCAGGGCTTTAGTGTTCATGCTTGGCAGCTGTGGGTTGGGAAGTGTACTTTTCTTCTGTGAGTGTGGTGTCCTTATCTGTTAAACAGAAGCGATGATACAATCTTGTAAAGATTGAGTGACCAAAGTCATTAGAGCACTGCTCTGAGCCTGGGTCCTAGTAATCGGTAGACAAAATATAGCCACTGAGAGGTGCTGCCCATTGCAGACATATAGAAGGGAGCCAGAAAATTCCTGCTGTGTGCCAGGTGAACTCTTGGTCGGCCTATAAAAACACTTCTACTTTATCCCAATCCAAGCTATGACTCACTTGAGGCTACCTGAAGCTGGGAAGGTATGAGATGATTAGTCAAGGGCATAAATGCCCTCTTACTTTCAAGATCAATGACCAGAGGTTTTTAGTGGTTCCTGGATGGTTTTCAAGGATTCTTAGAACCCGCTGACACTATAAGGCTGATTTTATGTGAAAGCAAGTTTTTCTGAGGAAAGAGTCCTTGGCCTTCACGGCTTCTCAGAGGGCCTTGTGATAGTAAACATGTTAAGAACCACTAGCTGGACTCAGACAAACTGGTAACATTCCATTATTTATTGTGTTTCTGTCTCCTAGGAAAGGATGAACTGTGGGGATCCTGTGAGCAAGAGTGGTCAGGCCTAGCCAGCTCACACTTCAGCCTGCATGACTTTGAACTTCTTAACGGTAAAATGAGAGACGTTATTGGCTTTGTTAGGGTGTCTTGCTCTTGCTACAAGCCTTGGAATATTTCTGCCAGGGACTGTAAGCCCTCACTCAGACGACAGCTTTCTGGCTACTGCCTGCAAGAAGCCATGGCAGGCTCTGGGAAGGATGCTTCATGTGTGTGTGTCTGTGTGTGCATGCACATGTGCATATGCATGCGTGCAAGTGCACAATGTGCACCTGGGTGGCAGATGTTTGCACCAGCTGCATGGGGTGGGTGGCACAGTGTGTATTCCAGGAACTCTCCAAAAGACCTACTGTCTTCATCTCAATGGAAGAGAAGACTTGGCCTTATTAAGTGGGGATCTAACTAACTAGTTAAAGGAAGTGTTGTGGATTGAATTGTGTACCCCCCCCAAATGTGTGTAGCCATGTGGCTGGGCCAGGATTCCCAATACTTTGTGGCTGCCCTACATTTTGTGATTTTCCTATGCTGCATGTTAAAGGTTAGGGTGGGACTGTAAATCCCTTCATAGGATTACCTCCCTGCTCCACTATAAGGGGAGTTTCCCTGGAGTATGGCTTGCCCCACCCTTAATGCTTTCATCCTACAAGAGTTAAAAGGAAAGAGAAGCAAGCAGAGAACTGGGAACATCACACCATAAAGAAAGCAGCACCAGGAGAAGAGTGAGTCCTTCAGACCTGAGGTTCCTGCGCCAAGATGCTCTCTGGACAAAGACTGATGTGATACTGGACTTTCCTTCAGAGCCAACAAGGGGGAAAGCCTTCCCCTAGAGCAGACATCCTGAACTGGACTTATAACCTACCAGACTGTGTAAGAATAAACTTTCCTTTGTTGAAGCTATCCACTCTGTGATATTTCTGTTAGAGCAGCACTAGGTGACTAAAACAGGAGGTTACCGCCCCAGGATGCTCGCCAGCTCACAACAGACCCGGACGGAAGAAAGCTGGCCTGTCTCGGGGCAGCTTCCTCCCGGCGTGGTACAGCCCAGGAGACCGTGGTACCACCAGTGCAGGCTTTTCCTTCCGTACTTGCTGGGAGACGTTGCTGCAAGGGGTCTGCCGTGGTAGCTCACGGGGTCATCGGGATCCCAGAACACCCTAGCACTGGGTTCTCCTGGGAGGCGGAAGGAGAGCTAGCACTGAACATTCTGTGTGTTCAGACTGCCTGACTCGCTGTTTGTTTTAATGCACCCGATTGAGTGTGATGGGATGGTGTTTGGTAGCGGTCCTTGGCTAAACAAGGTTCCAGATGGAAACTGGTTTATTCAGAAGCAGAGAGATGCTTCCTTTGACAGCATCACATTTTCCTTGTGCTTCCAAGACAATCCTGCTGTAAAGTAACCCAAACTTTCCCTGCAAGCAAATGGAAATCCTTTCAGCTCCTTGCTGAAGGAGAAAGTGATTATGCTGTGAGATTTCAGCTTGAGTTTGTCTTCATGCATATTACATTTAGGTTTTTACAATGAGTGCTTGATATACAGTAGAGGAATATTTATTTCCAAATTCACCAAATGCTTCACAAGGCAGCCTCCACATGGAATTTAATTGCTAAACCCACTTATTCTGACTCAGTGTCTGTTTGGCAAAATGTCTAGAGATAAAGTGGGGGCTCAAGAGAGCTGGGCCCAGATGCTTCTCCATGACTAACATAATGTCCACCCGAAGTTGGGAGCTGAGCAGCCTGCTGGTGTGTCACAGGTGGGTGGGTTTCTCATAATTCTTATTTAAAGCTGTGCCCTATAGTACTAAAATGATAATTTGTGAATAAGCATTGGATTGGAGTGATTGTGCTGAGGTGACTCAATTCTGGCAGCTGGGACTTGGTCTGAGGAATGTCTTCATGTCACAGTCAACCTGGACAAGAGGGGAAAAATGGGCAACACCTGACTGGAAACCTGTCTGTGGCTTTCTGGGTGGTCACTTCTGCAGCAGAGTTGGGACATGGGGTTTTCTGTCTGCCCATTCCCTCTATCTGTTCAGAAGGATTATGTCTCAAGAATCTTCACTGAGTCAGCCAGTGGATTCAGTGAAAAATGCCTGAAAAGATAAGACTTCCTTGGGGTCGTGTGCCCTGTGTTGGTCTTTAGGATAGCCCCTGAAGGAGAAGGAGTTTGGCAAGGGACACACAGAACATGGAAAGTGAATTTCAGGGTCAGACTTGGGTGTAACCTAAAATCTTCACCACTTTAAGTCATAGCTTTTGGATCATGGGAAGAGTAGGTAATCTTTCAGCAGTGGGGTGGGCCACTCTGCTAAGCTCTGTATTTCTGGCGGGTGGGGTTGAGCTGACACCTTTAAGCTGACACTCAAGTTCAAGCGCTCTGTGGCTTGTTACACCTTGTAAAGTGCTGCCCTAGGAGACTCTTTGTATATGTATGTCATAAGAGATTGAGTATTTCATCAGATTGCCTCCCAGTGGTCCCTACTGAGATATCCCAGTGACAAATGTAGGCTTGTGGAGGTGAGTGTGGGCGAAGGGACCACTGAGTATCAATTCCGTCCACATATTACTTTTGTTTAACTCATCAACTGATCCACATTTTGAAAAACAGAGAATCAGATTCTGAAGTGTTGGATTCCAGGATGCTTAATTTTCATGGAAACAGAGTAGAGAAGTCTCAGAACACAAAGCCCTGGCAGAAGGACCCTGGGTGGCTGGTCGATAGGCCAGTGGTGTTGCATCATGCTGTGTTTTGCACCGTGTGTTGGAAGCCACTGGAGCTGGAGAACTGGTTGAATAGCCAGAATGTGCAGTAATATAATTAAAATACCAATTGTTAGCCCGTCGGTTCGTTGTTTGCCCACAGTCGGTCTTTCCACCAGGGATGTTTACAGGAGACAGGAATTGCTTTCTAAAGTCCCTCTATGGCCAGTTCTATCTGATGGTGGGAAGAGAAACAAAATGTGTGTGCGAGGGGTGAGCGGGAGGCCAGGAGGCAGAGGCAGAGAGCAGAGAAGACCTAGCACTTGGAGGGAGTCTGTCTCTGAAGTGACAGGACAGGAAGGTGGGGGTTGAGGGAGAGCTCTTCCTAAAGGGAGATGAAGACACTGTTGAGTCGTTATCTTTTCATTTATTTATTATTTATTTATTTTTATTGTGATTGAGTGAAAGTGTACAATCCAGTTTAACTTTGCCTGCCCACCTATCTGCAGCTCCTTCTGCTTTCCTTGCCCTGTGACAGCGTGCTCCTCCTTTCCGTTCTGTACATGTCATATCCTCTTAACAGTCTCCTGTCCCCTCCTCTCCACCCTCTCTATGCCCTTCTAGTAAGAGGCCAGTAGGATGATATCCCTGTAGATGCACAGAACCATAGACTATAAAGTATTTTTAAGGAAAACATTATTTATACATGGTAAAAAAAATAATAAAATGCTGTAAAAAATGTGGCTCACACCAAAAGGTTGGAGGTTTGAGTCCTTTGGAAAGACAGATGAGGGGTCTGAGATGAAGGGTAAGGAATTTTACTCCATAAATTCAAACCAGGGACAGCTCTGAAGAAAGTCCTGGTGATCCACTTCTGAAAAATCAGCTCCCGAAAACCCGGGGGAGCACAGCTCGGCTTGGGTGCACATGGGGGTGTTGTGGGAGCCAATGGGAACTTTTTGTTTGTTTCTATAACAAACATATAAAGCACAGAGTAAACATCCTTACCAATCATCTCAGACCTCTCATCTGTCTTTCCAAAGGTCACAACTATGATAAATTTCTTGTACATTCTTCTGGAAAAGAAATGTCCTGTGTATGAAATTCTCTGGCTGTCTCTTTAAAGGTAAGACTTGGCTGAGTTTGAACACTGATGGGAAAGGGCCACAGAGAAAAGGTGAAGACAGATGGAGGACTGATAAGCTGTAACCAGCCGACGGGGGCTGCCATCACTACCGGGGTGCAGATGGAATCCAGGGGTGAGGAAAGGAAACGTTTTGTTCTATTGGCAGCAATGCACCTCTCTGCTAGGGCCGGAGGGAGGGGCAGAGAACAGGACTGGTAGATGTGTGGATACCAGAGAGGTCAAAGAGCACGAGGCCATAGTTGATGATGTCAGAGGTGGATGGGTTCAGGGCAGATGAGGCCACGGGCGTGGGTAGATGGAGCGGAGGTGCGAGTCTGTGGGGCCGAGGAAGTTGAAGCCTAGGGTGTTGGATGTTGAAATCTCTTAAGACGATGCAGGTGCGAAAGTTCTCAATGGAGTGTTGGGAGGAGTAGCCCTGAAAGGAGGCACGGTGGCTGTGGCAGAAGTTGAGAGTGTCACAGGAGAAGAGACTTGGCAGAGGATGGCAGACTAATGTTTTGGAATCAGACACAGGGAACATGTCTATCCTGTCTTCATGCCTGGGGTCTAGGGAGTGTGGGAGTGTGAGTAGTCTCCTTGTTGGAGAAGCTGGGGTGGACGGAGCATCCGGCAGGAAGGCTGTGAGGCGGAGGCGGTTGTTTACTGGGAACAAGGGCTCCAGATTGTTCTGGTGGGGGAGGCGCTGGGGGAAGTGGGGTGGCTGTCAGTGGCCTAGGGAACCAGCTAGAGAACCAGCTGGAGGAGGCTCCACGCAGAAAGGGGAGACAGGAGGTAGGTGGATAGGGTGGGTGGGAGGAAGAGGCTGCCTTTGGGACTTGTGACTGAGAATACAGATATGAATGACTCCGACAGCCCTCAGTGTTCCTGTCTTTGATAGCCTTTGTTTGGGTGCCAGGACTGGCTGCAAGTCCCAGGCAGGTTTTGGCAGGGTCTGAATGGAGCAGCTGGGGAACCCTCTTGGCCAGGTGGCCTCCTAATTGGCAGTACAGCCCATTGGTGGGAGTCAGCCCCATCTGGGGCTGTGTCTTTGGGCAAGGTACGCAGCCTTTCTTAGCTTCAGATGACAGTGCCAGTACCCTACCTCATGCCCGGATGATGGGATGAGAACATGCCTGGCACACTCTGAGTGTCGGATAAAAACTGTCATCGCTATTATCAGCTAGATTTGACTTGATTTGTAGACTGGTGTTGCTGTTCAAGTCATTGCCATCAAGTCACTTCCAGTTTATAGTGACCCTATATGACAGAATTGAACTGCCCTGGAGTGTTTTCTAAGCTGTACTCTTTAGAGGAGCAGATCACTGGGTCTTTTATCCCATGGAGCCACTGGCTGTGTTTGAATCACCAACCTTTGGTTAGCAGCCAAGTGCTCAACCACTGCACCACCAAGAATCCTTTCTGTAGGTTAGTGAGCTCCTTCTCTGTCATCCTCCTCCTAAATCATCTTCTCAGATGTGTATTTATGGACAGACTTGGGCTCTTTCTACAAAGAATAGCCACAGGGCAAAGCTCATGTCTGACACTATTTTTATACAGGTGAGCCAAAAACCAAACCCAAACCACTTCTGCCAGTTGATTCTGACTCACAGCAACCCTACAGGACAGGGTAGAACTGCCCCATAGAGTTGCCATGGAACACCTGGTGGGCTCAAACTGCTGACCTTTCAGGTGGCAGACGTAGCACTTAACCACTACACCACTGGGGATTTGGTTTATATGGGTGGAATCAACTCTAAAATGAGCAACAGATTCAACTTTGGAATCATGAAAGGATACAGCTTGAGGGTGAGTAGGAAATGGGGAAGGGCAATCCTAATACCTTCCTTTAATTTTGAGAGGAGGAGGAAGAAAGTGTAGAATTGGTCTTATGGTCTATGCATACATCACAGAGCATTAGCTTCTTCTAGTGGGACAGGTTCTTTCTTCCCCGTCCTGTTGCTCTGAACCATTGCCCAACCACCCGGACCACAGGAAGAAATTATACCACCTGCTCCCAGGCCAGACATCTGGAGTGATTTCAGAATTTGTAAGAAAGGCTGATGGTCATGGAGGCACCTGGGGCTGACTTCTGTTATACTGTGAACTCCAACTGGAAAAGAGCTTTGGGGACCTGGGATCCAGAAATCCTCCTCCAAGTTGACATGAATCCCTTATACGAGTAATTCTCAAAATGTGGTCCCTGAACCAGCAGCAGTGGTATCATCTGGGGGACTAACTAAAATGAAAATTCTCAGACATGCCTACTGAGCCAGGAACTCTGGGGTGGGGTCCAGTCATGTGTTTTAAAAAGTCCTACCAGATGGTTCTGATTTGCACTGAAGTCTAAGATCTATCACATTATAGTGTTACCCACCCACTTTGGGGTATTTAAGTATTTACAAATCCTGTTCAAGAATTTCATGTTGTTCGCTAGAATTATATCACAAATTCAGTGCTGTGGGAGCTTTCAGAACCTCTGAGAAACAGCAGGTTCCTTTTGACCATCTCATATCCTATGCTGTCTTCTGTGGACTTGCTAGTTCTATAGCTGTGTATCCGGGCCAGAAGTATATTGGCTCTGGGCATGGAGCAGGGGAACAGGCAGCTCAGAGTTAGTGAAGAGCTGTACAAAACACTGAGTGACATTTGCTGAACATTCTGCAGCTAGCTAGCTGTTTTAGGCTGGACTCTCTAGAGGAGCAAAACCAGTGAGGGATATATATCTATATAGAGAGGGATTTATCTCAAAGAAATGGCACATGTGGTGATGGAAACTGGCAAGTCCCAAGTCCAAGGATTAGGTGTCAGAATGAAAGATTCTCCTGGCTAATGGAGCTGTAGGGGCTATCAAATCCAAAGTTGGCAGGTCTCATGGCAGGCCACTGCTCAAGTACTAAGAGCAGGAGGTCAGATGATGATGGGCCAGATACAGGATGTGGAGTAAGAGTAAACTGCCAGAGCATGTATATGTGCTGGGTGCAGAACACATGCCTAAGGAAACTCCCCTTACAACAGACTGGCTGATCACATCAGATAACATCCTCAGGGTGATTACATTATATTACTTATTACATTATATTACATCAGATCATAAAAAGGAGGATGATTGTATCATTACACAACTGCCAAATCACATCATTACATAACTTTCAAATTAGATCATGACTGTCAAACCTCTGAGAATCATAGCCCAGTTAAGTTTACACATAACATTAGCCATCACACTAGCTGTGTGACCACTTGAGGGCAGACAACAGGTCAACATTTTTATTGATATTTTGATTGAAGATATCAAAACATCGTTATCTATTGTTTTAGTCAGCTAGGGCTGCTCTAACAGAAATACCACAGAGTGGATGGCTTTAACAAAGAAAGATTTATTCTTACACATTCCGGTAGGTTGCAAGTCCATATTCAGGGTGTCCGCTCCAGGGAAAGACTTTCCCCTTGACGGCTCTGGAGGAAAGTCCGATATTGCATCAGTCATTGTCCAGGGAGTGTCCTAACGCAAGAACCTCTGGTCTGAACGACGCGCTCTGCTCCCGGTGCTGCTTGCTTGATGGTAGCGAGGTTCTCAAATTGTCCTTGGTTCTTTTTCCTTTTATTCCTTGCAAGCTAAAAGCATTAAGGGTGGGGCAAGCCATACTCCAGGGAAACTTCCCCCATAGCAGGAATTCACAGCCCCACCCTAATCCTTTAACATACAGGTTAGCCAAACCACACAATGGAGGACAGTCCCAAGATACTGGGAACCATATCCCAGCCACGTGGCTGCACACATTTTTGGGGGGACACAATTCAAACCATGACATCTATGTTGTGAATGTTTGGAAAAGGCACAAACATGGATCTCTTCCAGTCGGTTGACTCGGTAGCTGTCTTCCAAATTTCTTGGCATAGATGAAAAAGTGCTTTCAGCTTTGCATCCATTTGTTGAAACATCTCAATTAGTATTCTGTCAGTTTCTGCTGCCAGTGCCAAGATTTCCACCAATGCCTTCACTACAGCTTGGACTTCTCCCTTCAGTACCATTTGTTCTTGGTCATTTGCCACCTTCTCAAATAGTTGACTGTCAACTAGTTCTTTTGGGTACAGTGACTGTGAATTTCATTTTCTTTTGATGCTTCCTGCATAGTTCATTTTTTTTTCACCCACATACTCCTTCAATATTGCAACTTGAGGCTTGAATTTTTTCTTCTGTTCTTTCAGCTTGAGAAATGTGAAGAGTGTTTTTGCCTGCTGGCTCTAGGGGAAGGCTTTTTCTGTCAGTTCTGGGGAACTGTCCTTGTCTCTTGGTTCTTTGGTGATCTTCATGTGGCATGGCATCTATCATCCTCCATCTCTGCCTGCTTCTTCCTCTGTTTACTTACCTGCTTTTGTATTTCTAAATAGATTGATTTAAAACACAGTGATTATCATTTACACCTACTAACCAAAAGGCTGGCAGTTTGAACCTACCAGTTGCTCTATGGCAGAAAGATGTGGCAGTCTGTTTATGTAAAGATTTGCAGCCTTGTAAACCCTTTGGGATTGTTCTACTCTGTCACACTGGATGGCTATAAGTTGGATTCAACTCAACAAGAATGAGATTTTCGGTTTACCCAGTATCACTAAAAAATAAGATGTCTTATCTTGAAGTGGCAGTTCCCCCGAGAAACATAAAGAACATTAAAAGAATTTACTAACAAGCAAATTCTTGTAGAGTGGATGCTGGGACTTTACCCAAGGTAACTAAGAAAATCCAAAGGGACCCCTCCGCCCTAGAATGACTGGCTAGGAGGTTGTTGTGTATATCAGCAGTCAGCTGTAACCTGATGAGTCTGTGGTCCCCACACTCCCTTCTGGCTAGCGTAGTTGGGTCAGAGGTGGTAGCCAGTGAGTGGCTCTGCAAGACGGGGGAGAGGCAAGATCAGTCTAGTGAGAAGGCACCTGGGCATTTGGCTGGTGGCTGTGGTATAACCGTTGCCTAATGCCATTGTGGGAGACTGGGCAGGAGTTCTTGTGGCTGGTGCTGCGGGCTCCATCTTTGGGAGCTGCTGAGTTAGCTCTGCAGTGGTGACCTGGAAAGGGAAGTGTTACCACCTCGTGAAGTTGAGTAGCTGGATTGCCCAAGTGGGCACATAAGGTCATGTGGCAGGTGTGTCATTTTCAGAGTCTACTGGGAAGGACTTTCTGAGTCACATTTTCTTACAAATTTCCATTATACAACTACAGCAGGCTTATGGTTTGTATATTAATGTTTCTAGTAAGTGAAATACATACACCATTTTCCCTATTTTCTG
This sequence comes from Heterohyrax brucei, assembly GCA_028571685.1. Classification (NCBI taxonomy): domain Eukaryota; kingdom Metazoa; phylum Chordata; class Mammalia; order Hyracoidea; family Procaviidae; genus Heterohyrax; species Heterohyrax brucei. Next base: position 47,566,414 of record CM053162.1, read on the forward strand.
TAATAGATCTTTTCTCCTCTCCAGCCCTACCCTCATTCTTCAGATGGCAGAAAATCCTGTATTTTGCTGATTAAATTTATTTTAGCTTCTCCTGGTTTAAAACTTGGATTCTTCTGGTTTAAATTAATCCCCTTTGAGTGAACACTCAGTTTTGGGGGCCTCCTCCTGCTTCCTCTTATATCTTTCTTTCCTTTGGACTGCACTTAGGGCAGGGAGGATCTCTGGTCTGTGTGGGGTCATCCAGGCTGTCTTAGTCATCTAGAGCTGTCATAACAAAAATATCACAAGTGGATGGCTTTAACAGAGAGAAGTTAATTTTCACCCAAAACAGTAGGCCACAAGTCCAAATTCTGGGCATCAACTCCAGGGGAAATCTTTCTCTGTTGGCTCTGGAGGAAGGTCCTTGTTGTCAGGCCTCCCCCTGCCTGGAAGTTTCGGAGGTACAGGGACCCTGGGTCCAAAGGATGTGCTTTACTTCATCACCACTGCTCCTTTCCTGATGGTACAAGATCCCACCAACTCTCTCCTTTGCTTCCCTTTCCTTTAAACCCCAAGAGATTGCCTCAAGGCTGAACACAATCTTTTTGACTGAGTCTGTCCTCACTAACACAACTGCTAATGCAAGTCCCTCATTAACATCACAGAGGCAGGATTTACAACAAATAGGAACGTCACACAATATCTGGAATCCTGGCCTAGCCGAATTGCTACACATATTTTCTGGAGAACACGGTTTAGTCCATGATACAGGCTTTTGCTGTGAGGTGTTGTCTCTGTACTGGTGGGCTGTGGTCCCTGGTGGTCTCTGCGGAAGGCTGGCTCTTGTTCGGTTAGTCTTAGCATCAGGCTATGTTTCCTGATGATGGTCGTGGGTCTTTTCTTGTTTCCACCATGAGACCCTGTCTTGGTTTCCTAGGGCTTCCAATACAAATCACCACAAAGTGGGTGGCTGTAAAGCAAAGAAATTTATTTTCTATTCGCACAGTTTTGGAGGCTGAAAGTCCAAATCAGGACATCGGCTGTGTCAGCTCCTTCTGAGCATCCTGAGACAGCTCCTGTTCCGTGTTTCTCCCCTAATATCTGGTGGTTGCTGGCAGGATGCTTTACTGTTTATAAATGTATCCACTCCACCTCAACTGGGCCAGTGGTGGTGCAGCAGTTAAGAGCTAGGACCGTTAACCAAAACTGGCAATTCTTTTCTTTTATTATGATTGAGTGAAAATGTACAATTCCATATAAATTTCCATGCCTGCCTATGTGCAGCTCCCACTACTCTCCCTGCCAGGTGACAGCACACTCCTCTTCTCCATTCTATACATGTTGTATTCTCCTGATAATCTCCTATCCCCTCCTGTCCACCCTTTCTCCCTCCTCAAGTAAGAAGTCAGCAGGATGGCATCTTATAGATGCATGAAGGCATAACGTGCACACACGATATGGTCACTCTGTGTCACCAAGTCCAATACATTCCTGTCTGAAGAGTTGACCTTCATTATGATTCAATGACAGGGGCAGCATCAGGGCCAGGGGCATGCTTCTAGGGGAACCCTGAGACCCCTGGACCATCAGTTGTGGTCTTTTAGTGGAGATCTCAGGGTGCACCCCTTTTTATTCTTGTGTTGCCAGTGAGACTCAACTTTGTGAGCCCCATCACAGCTATCACTGGTGGTGGCCGGGCATCAGCCAGTTCCTCTGGTCACATGTCGATGTAGTCACCTACTCACGTGGGTCTCTCTGTCTTCTGGGTTCTCTTTCCCCCATATCATTTTGGTCCTTGGTGATCATCCATTCCTGTTGAATCGGGACCATTTGGTGAACCTCAAATAGCAGCTTAGCAGCTTTTAAAACCCCAGACACCACTCACCAGTGTGGGGTACAGAAGACTCTCTTAGCAAAATGCTAATTATGCTGGTTGTCTTTGATGTACCCTGACAGTATGGTCCTTGGACCCCCGCCCTAGCTACTCCATCCTTGCAATATTGGGTTAAGATGGGAGGAGTAATCTTGTTATATTGAAGTCTGGTTAAAATTGATCTTTTTCTAATGTGTGCTGTCACTGATTTCACCCAACCAAATTTCTTCCAACTATCTAATCTATACCCTACCCTTGCCTCCTTCCCTCCCCACCCTTGCGGCCATAGAAGAATCTTTTCTTGTACGCATGAGTCTGTTTTTAAGTTCTTATTGTAGGGGTCTCGTACAATATTTGTCCTTTTGTTGCTGACTACTTTCACTCAACACAGTGTCCTCCAGTTGAAGCCAGGTTATGAGATGCTTCCTAAAATCATCATTGTTCTTTATCAATGGATAGTATTCTATTGAGTATATATACCATAGTTTACCTATCCATTCCTTTGTTGGGTATCTGGGTTGATTCCATCTTTTTGCTATTGTGGATTGTGCTGCAATAAACATTCGTGTGCATGTATCAGTTGGTGTGAATGCCCTCGATTCTGCAGGATATATTCTGAGCAGTGGAATTACTGGGTCAAATGGCATATCTATATCCAACTTTTTAAGGAAGCTCTAGATTGCTTTCCAGAGAGGCTGCACCATTTTGCAATCCCACCAACAGTGTAGGAGAGTTCCAGTTTCTCCACAGCCTCTCCAGCATTTGTTGTTTTGTGTTTTCTGGATCATGGACAACCTTGTTGGGGTGAAAGGGTATCTCATTGTAGTTTTGATTTGAATTTCTTTAATAGCTAGTGATCATGAGCATTTCCACATGTGTTTTTTGGCTTCCTAAATCTCCTCTTTAGAGCAGTGTCTGTCCATCTCCTTTGCCCATGGCTTAATTGGATTATTTATCTTTTTCTTATTGATATTTTGCAGTACCTTATATCAGTCTGACATATAGTTGCCAAATATTTTTTCCTATTTCTGTAGGTGGTCTGTTAATTCTTTTGATAAGGTCTTTGAATGAGCAAAAGTGTTTGATTGTTAATAGTTCCCATTTGTCAATTTTCTCTTCTGTTAGTTGTGCTTTGTCAGATTTTAAAGTCTGTCTACATTGTGTATTAAAACTTCCATTGTTGATCCTATTTTTTCTTGGATGAGCTTTATAATTTTAGATTTGATATGTAGGTCTTTTATCCTGTTTGAGTCATTTTTTGTACAAGGTGTGAGATATGGACCTTGTTTCAATTTTTTGCAGATGGATATCCAATTTTACCAGCACCATTTGTTGAAGAGATTGCTTTTACCCCAGTTTAATGTCTTAGGGCCTTTGTCAAATATCAACTGTTCATGGGAAGATAGTGACATCTCTGGGGTTTCAGTTCTGTTCTATTGATCTTTATCTGTCTCTTTTTGTGCTCATACCAATCTGTTTTGAGTACTGTGGTAGTGTGATAGCTTCTAAAGTCAGGTAGTGTGAGGCCTCCCAGTGTGTTCTTCTTCTTCAGTAGTTCTTTACTTATCTGGGGTTTCTTCCCTGTCCAAACAAAGTTGGTGATTTGTTTCTCCATCTCAAAAAAAAAGTCACAGGAATTTGTATTGGAGTTGCATTATATAAGTAGATTGCTTCACAATGTTAAGTCTTCCTATCCGTGGGGTAGGTTTCTCCATTTATGTAAGTCTAAGTTTCTTGTAATAAGATCTTGTAGTTCTCTTTGTAAAGACCTGATGTTTTTCTGCAAAACTGGCAATTCTAATCCACTAGCCACTTGTTGGAAACCCTGTGGGGCAGTTCTACTCTTCTATAGGGTCATTGTGAGTTGGAATTGACTCAAAGGTAATGGGTTTGGCTTTTTTGGGGCTCTAGCTCTATCATCACATGGCACATGGCATCATCACGTGTCATCTATTTTGCTTCTTATTTTTGCATGATCTCTCCTTTTATAAAACATCACTCAGACAGGGTTAGGGTTAGGACCTTATTTGCTCTAGAATGACTATGTCTGACTTAACTAATAAACTCCTGTTTCTAACACACCTTTTGGGGGACATAATCGAATCTACCCCCCAATGTCTGTCAGTTTGTCATACCATGGGGGCTTGGCTGTGATGCTGGAAACTACGCTACCTGCATTAAGACACCAGCAGGGTCACCCACAGTGGACAGGTTTTAGCTGAGCTTCCAGATTAAGATAGACTAGTAAGAAAGACCCAGAAGTTTACTTCTGAAAAGAATTAGCTGGTGAAAGCCTTATGAACAGCAGTGGGACACTGTCAGATGTATATCAGAAAGTGAGCCCCCCCAGGTTAGAAGGCACTCAGAGAATGACTGGAGAAGAGCTGCCTCTTCAAAGTAGAGTTGGCCTTACTGCATGGATGGAGTTAAGCTTTTGAGACCTTTCATTTGCTGATGTGGCATGACTCAAAATGAGAAGAAACAGCTGTAAATATCCGTTGATAATCAGAACATGGAATGTACAAAGTATGGATCTAGGAAAACTGCGAATTGTCAGAAATGAAATAGAAAGCATAAATATCGATTTCTTAGGCATTAGTTAACTGAAATGGACTGGTACTGGCTGTTTTGAATCACTCACTCGTATAGTCTACTATGCCAGGAGTGGCAATTTGAAAAAGAATGTCACTGCATCCATTATCAAAAAGAACATTTCAAGTTCTGTCCTGAAGTACAGTGCTATCAGTGATAGAAAAATATCCATATGCCTGTAAGGAAGGGCAGTTAATATGACTGCTATTCAAAGTTACATGGCAACCACTAAAGCCAAAGATGAAGAAACTGAAGATTTTCAGCAGCTTCTGAGGTCCAGAATTGATCAACCCTACAATCAGGACGCATTGATGATCACTGGTGTTTCGAATGTGAAAGTGGGAAACAAAAAGGATAGGTAGTTGGAAAACGTGGCCTTGGTGATAGAAATGATGCCAGAGATAGCGTGATAGAGTTTTGCAAGACCAACAACTTCTTCATTGCAAATACCTTTTTTCATCAACGTATGTGGTACCTATCTACACACACTGACCTCACTAGATGGAATACATGGGAATCAAATTGATTACATCTGTGAAAAGAGATGAAGGAAAAGCTCAATATCATTAGTCAGAACAAGGCCAGGGACTGATTATAGAAAAGGTTTTCAGTTGCTCTTATACAAATTCAAGTTGGAAATGGAGAAAGAAAGTCCGTAGTCGCCAAAGTATGACCTTGAGTATATCCCACCTGAGTTTAGAGGCTATCTCAGGAATAGATTTGACATGCTGAACACTAAGGATTGATGACCAGACATACTGTGAAATGACATTAAAGTCATCATATGTGAAGAAAGTAAGACCTTGCTAAAAAGACCGGAAAGAAAGAAAAAACCAAAATGGATGTCAGAAGAGACTCTGAAATTTGTTTTTGAACATTGAGTAGCGAAAACAAAAGGAAGAAACGATGATGTAAAAGAACTGAATGGAAGATTTCAAAGGGCAGCTCAAGAAGATAAAGTTAGACATGTGCAAAGGGGTAGAGATAAAAAAATCAAAAGGGAAGAACATACTCTGCATTTTTAAGCTGAAAGAACTGACGAAAAAGTTCAAAGCTTGATTTGCAACAGTAAAGGATTCTATGGGGAAAATAATAAATGAGGCAGGAAGCATCAAAAGAAGATGGAAGGAATATACAGAGTCATTATACTGAAAAGAATTGGTCAATGTTCAACCATTTCAAGAGGCAGCATATGATCAGGAACCGATGGTACTAAAGGAAGAAATTGAAGCTGCACTGAAGACAGTGGCAAAAAACAAGGCTCCGGGAATTGATGGAATATCAGTTGAAATGTTTCAACAGAAGTAGTGCTGGAAGTCTTACTCATCTATGCCAAGAAATGTGGAAGACAGCTGCTTGGCCAAAAAACTGGAAACGATCCATATTTGTGCCTGTTCCCAAGAAAGGTGATCCAACTGGATTCAGAAATTACTGAACAATATCATTGATATCACAAACAAGTAAAATTTTGCTCAGGTCATTCAGAAGTGGCTGCAGTAGTATACTGACAGGTAACTGCCAGAAATTCAGGCTGGATTCAGAAGAGAACATGGAATCAGAGGTATCATCACTAAATTCAGATGGATCTTGGCTGAAAGCGGAGAATACCAGAAAGATATTTACCCGTGTTTTATTGACTATACAAAGGCATTCAACTGTATGGATCATAACAAATTATGGAAAACATCGCAAATAATGGGAATTCCAGATACTCAGTTGGCTCATGATCACTCTGTACATAGATCAAGAGGCAGTCCTTTGAACAGAATGAGGTGACACTACATGGTTTAATGTTGGGAAAGGTGTGTGTCAGGGCTGTATCCTTTTGTCATACCTATTCAGTCTGTGGGATGAACAAGTATCAGAGAAGCTGGACTATTTGAAGAACAGGGCATCAGGACTGGAGGAAGACTCATTAACAACCTGTGTTATATAGATGACAAAACCTTGCTTGCTGAAAGTGCAGAGCACTTGAGACACTTACTGATGAAGATCAATGACCACAGTCTTAGTATGGATTACACCTCTACATTAAAAAAAAAAAAAAATCACAGCTGGACCAATAAGCATCATCATGATAAATGGAGAAAAGATTGAGCTTGTCAAGGATTTCATGTTACCTGGATCCACAGTCAAGAAGTGAAAAGACTGGCAAATTTCCTGCAAATGACCACTTTATAATACTGAAAAGCAGAGATGTCACCTTGAAGACTAAGGCGTGTCTCACACAAACAATGGTATTTTCAATCACATCCTATGCATGTGCAAGCTGAACAATGAATAAAGAAGACAGACGAATTGTTGCCTTTGAATTGCAGTGTTGGAGAAGAATATTGAATAGAAGATGGACTGCCAAAAGAATGAACAGATCCGTCTTGGAAGAAGTACAACCAGAGTGCTCCTTAGAAACAAGGATGGTGAGATTACGCCTTACGTACTTTGGATGTGTTGTCAGGAGGAGTCAGTCACTGAAGGAAGACATCATGCTTGGTAGAGTGGAAGGTCATTGTAAAAGAGGAAGATCTTCAATGAGAAGGACCGACACAGAGGCTGGAACAGTGGGCTCAAGCATAGCAACCATTGTGTGTGCAGGGCACAGGACCAGGCACTATTTCATTCTGTTGTACGTAGGCTTGCTGTGAGTCAGAACTAACTCAACAGCACCTAACAACGATTCAGTCTGCAACAACCCCCATATTCTCAATCCTTTTAGTCTTAACCCTGGGTCTGTTTGTGTCCATGGGTCTGCGCAGTATTTTTGTACCCTCGACGTGGCCACAGGCACCCCTGATTCTCCTGCTAACTGCGAGTAGGCTCTGGATGGCTTGCTCCCGCGCTGTAGCCTCCAGAATCCTCTGTGTCATGTTGGCCGCCTTCCCTGAGGCAGGGCTCTTCTGAGAGGCCCGCACCCAGGACACTAACCTTCAGGACCTTGAGCTGCCCCTCAAATTAAGTAGTGTTATTATCCAGTGCAGGATGTCAGGACACAGGCAAAGTTCATCCCTAATCTTGTCCTCATTGTTGTCTGCCTGTGACTAATGCTTACTTTTTTTTTTTTTTCCTCCTGTCTTGAGAAAGCTGTATCCTGGCATCATCCCCTTTACTTTATGGCTTATGTTAAAATTCTGTGCTGTGATATCATGTTTTGCTCTTGACTTTGTATTTAGACTACTTGTTTCCTTCTGAGTACTTCAACAATTGTATGTAGAAAATCTAGCAATGACTTCCTATCTAGAGGAGAGAGGTGGTTGTTTTTCCTTTCACAGGGCACCATGCCCAACCAAATGCATTCTGCTTGATCATGCCTTGTAGTGACTTTATAGGACAGAGTGTAACTGCCCACAGCATTCCCAAGGAGTGGTTGGTGTACTAGAACTGTTGACCTTTTGGATAGCAGCTGTGCTCTTAAACTCTGCACCACCGTGACTCCCCTTCCCACCCTGCTAGGCATGTTATCAGCCATGAATGAGACAGGAGGCAAGCTGAGCCTTGATGCTCACCTAGGAGGGAGGGTGGCGTGGGGGAGTACCTTACTATCTCAGATCTATTTCCCTACATACTTTCTTGGATTTATTCTGCATTTAAGACATTAAAATCATACTTATAATGTAATAAGCTCAAAATAATCATGTATTTAAATCCACTGATTAGTGTCAGCCTGCAAATTAGCACAGTTAGCAAGAGGATACATAGCTTTTTAAAAATGATTGAGGTAAAATTTGTATAACACAAAATCAATGATTTTAAAGTGACATTTAACGTATTTACAATGTTGGGCAACTTCCACCTCTCTGTAATTTCAAAACATGTTCACTACTGTAGGATAAAAGGTGGTGCAAGCCACACTCCAGGGAAGCTCCCTTAGTAAGGATGTTGCAATCTTCATCCTACTCCTCTTTTAAAATAATCTTATCTGTCAACCACAGGCAGAGATCAGGATTTACAGAGATTAGGTGTGGGAAAACACCCGAGTGCCAATTTAGTTACTGCTCCAGGTTCCTTTCTTCCCTCACACCCCGAGAACCATCCATCTGTTGTCTCTGTGGCTCTGCCCATTCCCATGTGTCATATAATACATAGCCTCTGTGTCTCGTGTCTTCCACTCACTGTAACGTTTTCAGGCTCATCCAGCTTGCGGTTTGTATGACTATTTTGTTCCTTTTATGGCTGAGAAATATTCCATCGTATATATGTTTATCTACTCATCCTTTGATGGAGAGTTGGGTTGTTTCTACCTTTTGACTCTTAGGAATAATACCGCTATGAAGATTCATGTACAAGTGTCTGTGTGGACACAGGTTTGCACTTCTCCTGGGTATGTATGTCATGGTCATCTGGTACTGCTCTAACAGAAAACACAAGTGGATAGCTTTGAAAAGAGAAATTTTATTACCACAGTTCAGTAAGCTACAAATCTATTCATATGAGAAATTATCACAGTCTGTTAGACTAAGAGTCTAAATTCTAGATGAAAGCATCCTGGTGCAGGAACCTCAGACTCCAAAGGACACGCTCTGCTCTCAGTGTTGGTTTCTTGGTTGTATGAAGTTCCCAAATCTCAGCTTGCTTCCCTTTCCTTTTTTCTCTTGTAGGATAAAAGGTGGTGCAAGCCACACTCCAGGGAAGCTCCCTTAGTAAGGGGGTTGCAGTCCCCCTGTAATCCTCTTTTAATGTAATCCCATTTACTAACAACAGGCAGGGCAGTCACACCACACCCGGAATCATGGCCCAGTCAAATTGCTATGCACGTGTTTGTGGGGACACAATTCAATCCATGACAATGCATCTAGGGGTGGAATTGCTGGGTCATGTGGTAATTTTGTGTTTAACTTTTTGGGCAGTCTCAAACTGTTTCCCGCAGGAGCTGTACCATCTTATAATCCCACTAGTAACGTACAAGGGTATATGTGTCTTGTGTCTGTGCTGACCTCATCTCTAAGAGAACACACAGTAGCCCTGCACCACTCAGCCACTGTCCAGCGTGGGTGAGCCACAAACACTCCCAAGTGGTTCAGAGCAGCACTTTTTGATACATACCACCTTCTCACTCCTGGTCATGACTGTCGTGTATTTTTGTGCAGGGGCTCAATTTCTTTGATGACAGTGTGAATGGCTCCTGGCACACACCATGTGACTATCTTTCACCCTGACTTCTAACTTGTGGGATCCCCATTTATCATAGGTTGAACTGTGTCCTCCCAAAAATATGTGTAGTAATTTGTCTGGGCCAGGATTTCCTGTATTCTGTGATTGCCCTTCATTCTGTGATTTTCTAATGCTGTAAATCTTAATCTCTGCCTGTAGTTAACAGAGTGGATTATGTTAGAGATGATTAGGGTCAGATTGTACATCCCTTCCTAAAATCACGTCCCTGCTGCATTGTAAAGGGAGTTACCCTGGAGTGTAGCTCTCACCACCCTTTATCCTACAGGAGATAGAGAGGGAAGCAAGCAGAGAATTGGGACTGTCACACAATCAAGAAAGCAGTACGGGAAGAAGAGCACGTCCTTCAGACCTGAGGTTCCTGGGCCAAGACGCTCTCTGGACAAAGAGTGATACAACACAAGGACTTTCCTCCAGAAATGACAAGGCGGAAAGCCTTCCCTGGGAGCAGACATACTGAATTTGGACTACTAGACTGTGTAAGAATAAACGTTTCCTTGTTAAAGCCATCCACTTTGTGGTATGTCTATTAGAGCAGCATTATCTGACTGAAACACTATCCTTTCCTCCGTCTGCCCCTGCACCCCTAGAATTAGCCTGGACTCCCTGGGGAAAGTTTTAGCTTTCTCTCCAGTCTCTTTCTGACTTCCCTGCTGGCCCTAGGGTTCCCAGTTTCCTCTGGAAGGATATCCTGCCCCAGTCGACTGACTCTTGGGCAAACCACCCCTCCCACCCCCCCTGCCAACTTGGATCAAAGCCATGGCAGGACCCACAGGCTTCCAGGAAGCTTGCGTGGGACAGTTCTGGACAGCCTGAGTTTCAGAGAGAATAGCTATGCTTCACAAAAATCTGGGCATGATCAAGGAAGAATTCGAAGTCGCCTACAACTTTGTTTCCTCTCGGCTGAGTAGAGCAGTGTGGGGGTAGTGAGAGCGGCCCCAAGTAAAAGGCAGGGACCCTGAGTTGCCTTCTGCCTCTGCCAGTATGTAGCTCTGACCCCTGGGTGAGCTGCTTTACCTTGGGGTGCTGATGAGAGAAGCAGCTCATTAGGTGAGGCTGAAGGTCCACCCTGCTCTGGGGCTTGATGGTGTTTAAAGGAATATTTCCTCTGAGTCATTGATGGTGTTACTGACACTCCACGAGTTCGAATACTGTTCCAAACTTTTATGTGTGTGAAGAGCTACATGCTTCCAAAGAGGATGAATACATGTTTAACTGAGGTGGGGGTAGGGGGCACAAACAGTTAACACGCTTGGCTGAGGAGTTTGAGCTTTGAGCCTAGCCAGCTGGAGACTGTGTCTTGGATGAAAGACCTGACCATCTGCTTACGAAAAAGCAGCCACTGAAGAAAGACTCTATGGAGCACCTTTCTCTGACACACACGGGATTGTCATGAGTCAGAACTGACCCACGGACAAAAAACCCCAAACCAAGCCCACTGCCGTGGGTTTGATGCTGACTCACAGCGATTCTATAGGACAACTAGGTTTTAAATCGTTCCCTTTATCCTCTGATTGTTTCATCTCCCTGTCTTCGGGTACCTTGACTGTGAAAGTGTGGGAAGGAGACCGAGAACACCCCATTCCCTTAAGGTTGCTCCTCGGCTCCCCCGGCTCACCGCCTGTGAGCCTGCTCATCAACATCTGTGGCGCCCCCTGCTGCCCCGGAGGTGCTACTTCTCTTGTAACCCTAGAAAGGGTGAGCCAAGCTTGGGCTCCAAGGCCAGAGGGGAGTCTTGTCTCATGGATTAGCCAAGGTGGCTTCCTTTAGGCTCAGTCTAAGCACCTCACATGGCTCTTCGTGATCCAGAGTGTTGATGCTGGCCTGACAGCCTCAACCAAGGCCAGTGCTGATACGGACAGAGCAACCTGTAATCCTCCATGATCCAGGATGGTGGTAACCTAGACAGCTCTTTAGGTGAAGACCTTTCCTGCAAGCCCTTCTCAAGGCCCCAGAAGCCTGTGCCCTTCTATTAGGGGATCGTTCGGCCTGCCATGGCCTCTTTGTGCCCCTCAAGTGAGGCCTCCTTCCACATCCATTGGGCTGGGCCACAGCTCACTCTTGCAGGGCCAGGTGGGACCACACACAGGAGACACGGAGACACAGGGAAAGGGAACTGTCCCAGGTGAACAGGGACAACCATGACTCAGCTGTAGCCAGAAAGTGAGCCCAACAGAGCCAGAGAGCATTTTGCAAAAAAAACAGTGATCTTTTGATCTTTCAGTGTTGCCAACTATTTTCAGATTTGACAGACCCTGCTGTGGACCAACACTGTATCAGACCAATCAGATGTGGCTGTGAGTCATATTTGCCTGAGGGGCTCTGTAGCTGGGCCTCACGGGCAAGGCTGCTCAGGGCTAGGCCTGCACGTCTCCAGATGAACAGAGGGACGGAGACCCAGACAGAGACTGACAGACAGACAGACAGACAGACTGACAGCTGCCTTTTGAGTCTTGCTTCTCCTGTTTGCCCACCAGATGGCTGCTGTCGTCTGGTTGCCCTGAGCCAGGGCTCTTGCCTAAACCCTGGAGAACTTGCATATGGACTGGGCTATTGGAACCCCTAGTTTAGTCGTGAACAAAACTTCGTTGCTTTTGGTTGTTACTTCCAGGGTCACCACTGGCTGCTGCAGCTTCTTCCTTTGGGTTCCTGCCCAGCCTCAGGCCTCCACCTTGTCTACTTTGTCGTGATAACTGGATGACTGTGGCTGATACATCGGAAGGTTTTCCATTCCGGAGCTCAGGATCCATTAAGACCAGAAGTCATTAAAGACATTGATGGCTGATGGAGCAGTTTTCTGTATTGAAGGGGCCAGGGGCATGCTGGATCACTGCTTCCTGCATCCACAGTGGGCCTCACAACAGATAAAACTTTCTGAGTCTCCCCAGATTCTTTTCCCCTTCTGAACACAGCCCAGGTCAGCTTCCCAGTCTCCAGGGACCTCTGTCATAAGCTGTCACCTGGCCAGGGGTCTGCTCTCAAGTCTAGTTTCAGGGCTTCTTTATCCATGCACCATGGGTGAGTGCCTCCTGCTGGCCTCTGTGATGCTATTCGGCACCGTTAAGCACCGTGCCTTTCCTTCTTGGTCCAAGTGGTTGTGGGATTGGACAGCTAGTAAATTCTGGGCTTTTAACCGAGTCCGAGCTGCCACCTTTAGTGTCATTCGCTTGGCCGGGGGGTAGGAGGGTGGTGGGCAGGACGGAAAATGGGAAAGAAGAGCAGAGAAGGGGAGAGACTTGCTTCTGTGACTTCGTGGTGCCTGTGAAAGTTGCTTGGCTTCTACTGAAACTTGGAAGAAAGTTTCTGATCAACTGCCACAAGGTGTATTTTATTTCCCACTGAGACACTCAATTGAATGTGTGCGTGTGTGTGTGTCTGAGCCGCAGAGTCCCGATAGTGTCAGGCTGGCTTTGGATTTTGTGAGAGGTAGTGTTTCCACGTGTTCATCACGGCGTGCAGCAGCTTGAAGTTCAAGTCAACGTGCTGTTTTTGAACCAGTGGGGGAATTACTGTGACTGAATACTATAGGCTGCAGTTTAGACATGGGAGTCCTGGTGGTGCAGTGGTTAAGTGCTCAGCTGCTAACTCAAAGGCAGGTGCTTCGAACCTGCGAGCTGCTGCTCCGTGGGGGAAAGATGCAGCAGTCTGCTTCCATAAAGATTACAGCCTGGAAACCGTGTGAAGCAGTTCTACTGTGTCCTATAGTGTCAGTTTGAATCAGAACTGACTGGACCGCAATGGGTTTTCTTTTTTTTTGGTTCTGTGTAGACATATCTGCCAGGAGAAGCCCTGGGAAATTTATCCTTTGCTTAGGGTATCCTGAAGCTATTTGGAGGTGATTAGCTTTAGCTTTGGAAACCTTGGTGGCATAGTGGTTAAGTGCTACATCTGCTAACCACAAGATTGGCATTTCAAGTCTGCCAGGCACTCCTTGGCAACTGTATGGGGCAGTGCTGCTCTGTCCTATAGGGTTGCTGTGAGTTGGAACTGACTTGATGGCAGTGAGTGTGGTTTGGTTTTGGTTTGTTTTTCGTGTGCAATGTCCAGTCGGCTCAGTAAATCCCTTGCCAAAGGGCAGTGTGTGACTTTTCTGATAAAGCTGGAATTTCTTCTGGTGCCACTTGTACAGATGGAGTTTGGTGTCCAGGCAAGCTTTCCTTCGATCTATACAATGGACAGATGTGTTAAGTTCTGGCCCAGACAAATGTCTTTAGCTGTGTCTTGGGACTGAGACTTTCTCAGCTCTGACTTCTGACCAAAGAGGAGCTTAAGCTTGCCTGGAGCGGGGGTGGGTAGGGCTCAGTCCGGGTCCTTGATTGCTATGAGGGGACCAGGCTGAACAAGAGAAGTGGGTTGGGTTTTGTGTGTGGCAGTTTTCCCTCTTAGGGAGATCTTTCTTATGAGTTTGGATTGGCTGGCCTCCTAATGAGGGCCCAGATGCTTTGTATTTAACGAAAATGCAGATCAAGTTTGGTGAGAGGTTTTTGAAGGGACTGGGGGCTGTGTTGTGTCCGAGCAGCAAGGTAAGACTCCAGCCCCCATAGCGCCTTCCTGGCTATGTGCTGGGCAGCTGGGGTTGACCTTCTGTGTATGGAGGGCTGATGTTGCCCAAGGGGGGTACAGAAAATGGGGTACCAGACTTCAGTGTTTGGCTAAATTTAAAATTTGAACTAATTTAAATTTAAATCAACACATGCATCTGGTGTTCAGTGGACAGGAATGGCTGCACCAGACAGAAAGTGTGCTGCTGTGTGAGTCATCATTCCCAGGGAGCTGCAGAACAGCCTTACAAAGAGAGTCTCCAGAAGGCTGGTAAAGAGCAGCTTCACTGGTGGGGTTTTCAGATACCCTGACAGGCAGCTGAGGCATCGTGTGTGTCTCTCTGTGTGGTGGACAGGCACTTCTTGCCAACTCTTAGATGACAACACCAAAGCAGCTGCACCCAACACAGTGGCATGTTCACAGGGTATGGGATCTAATTGCATGGAGTCCTGGGACAGCTAACGTAATAAGTTTTGGCCTAAAATGAAGAGCATAGGAGTGCAGAGGAAAAGTGGAATTTTGTTTTTTGTTTTATAGCTTCCACAGTGTTTGAAATTTTGACTGTGTATACACAGAACTGCAAAACTTTTATTCATCCCTCCATCCCTCCATCCCTCCATCCCTCCATCCCTCCATCCCTCCATCCCTCCATCCCTCCATCCCTCCATCCCTCCATCCATCTCTCCCTCCATCCATCTCTCCCTCCATCCATCTCTCCCTTCCTCCCTGCTTCCCTCTGGAGCCCTTGTGCTGCCATAGTGAAGTTCTCAGCTGCTAACTGAAAGGCTGTTGGTTCAAATACACTCTGCCTTTCTAAGAGGGAGAAACACCTGGTGATTGTCTCCTGTGAAGATTCCAGCCTAGAGAACCCAGTGGGGGGCAGTTTTACTCTGTCACAAAGAGGTCACTAGGAGTCAGAATCAACTTGACATGGGACACAACAATAATAAAGAGATCTATAAGAGGTCCAACAATTAAGTCTGTGAACTTAATTATTCTAAGTGCTACATACATCATTGCTGAAAATCAGTATGATCATCTTTGAAGTACTCCCCTTGGGAAGCTCCGCACCAACACCAGCACCGAGTCCGCTCTTCAGAGCAACTTTAGAACTGTTTCTGGAATGGCCGTTGTGCATGGTGGCATAGTGGCAAGTTCGTGAACATAACTGTGTAGTTGTCTGTGAGGGAGTTTTCAGCCAGTGTACAAATAACTGTATTGGAACACCCTCTCTACACACCTGATCTGGCCCCTAACAACTTTTTTTCTTTATCTGAATATAAAGAAAATACTGAGAGGAAGACATTTTGGTGACATTCAGGACATCAAGGGTAATACAACAGCTCTGATGGCCATTCCAGAAAGAGTTCTAAAATTGCTTTGAAAGGTGGATGAGGCGCTGGTGTCCATGCCTAGCTTCCCAAGGTGAGTACTTGGTAGGTGACAATAGTGACATTCCGCACTGAGCTACGTAGCACTTCTTCTAGGATGAGTTTGCGAATTTAATTGGCAGCCCTTGTATAGCTCAGTGATCAAGTTTTTATGGACTCCTTCTCCCAGGTCTTCACTGCATTGTTCTTGACAATGTAACAGTACTCATGGTATTTCTTTATGCGAAGAAAACGTCAGTCACAAAGCCATGCGATTCTTTTTTCTGAGGACACACTCAGGCAATGAAGGAAGCCTTGATTGACATATTGTGTGTGTCAGGTTGCTAGGGTATGTTTGAATGACTTGAAGGTTTTTTGTTTTTAAATTGTATTTTCTAATTTTTCTCAAACATGCGTTACTTGTGTTGTAATAATAATAATAAAAACATAATTTAGCACAAATAAGAATAACCAAAAACCTCTGTTCCTTTTTTTGAAGGCTCTTACTTTTTTCCCCTGAGATGTCCTGGTCCGAGGACACTTGAACATTCCAATTGAAGTGTATGTGGGATATTTAGAAAACTTTGAATTAAAACTAAATAACAGCTATGCCTTTGGAAGGACTGAAACAAACCATCAAACAAAAAGCTGCATCTGTTCTATCACAACCAAAAAACCCAACCCAACCCACTGCTGTCTAGTTAATTCTGACTCAGAGTGACTCTGTGTGAATTCTGTCCATAGTTACAGTATAAATGACCTTTAGAATTTACATTAATTAACTGGATTGGTTTGGGATTGATTTCTTGGGTTCTGCGTGACCTGTTTAATCCAGGTCAAAGAGAAACTGAGTAATATTTCTGTGCTCTTCCTGGAATCCATCATCTGGCAAAAACAAGCACCATGTTATCTAAAAGCACAAATTAGCCTTTGATAAATTGAAGAGGGTTTTGCCTCAAACCTTTGGGGACAGCGACATCTAGTGGTGGTTTATTTTATACATCTGAAAATGAGTGTGAGCACAGCTGCACGTTAGAATCACCTGGAGAAAAATCAAAGTACTCTGATGCCCAGGCTGCATTCCAGACCAGTTACATCAGAAGCTTTGTAGGTGGGATCCAGGCATCAGTATTTGTGAGTCCAACGTATTACTAAGGTTGAGAACCACAGCTTTTGATGGGTTCCTTTGCTAAAATGTATTGCCTGAATGAAACGATTTAAGCTCCTATTTTGGTACAATTTTTCACAATATGAATCAGCTTGTTGATGTTTTCAGTTATTCTCCCTCTGCCCCCAGTGACTAGATGGCAGAGACTGTTTTCTAGCTCCCCACTTGATTCCAGAAATAGTGCTGGGCAGAGTACGGGCTCTCAGTAGCCTTTGTGAAAAGAATGCACAAGAGACACAGCCTGCACTTGGGATGTGTTGGTTAGAAATGTGCTTTCCATATCATGGCAAACAGCAGTCTCACAGCACTGCTTAAAACAGAAAGCCCAAATCTGTTGCCATCGGGCCAATTCTGACTCTTTGTGATCCTATAGGGTAGAAAACAGTCCTATAGAATTTACAAGGAGAGCCTGGTAAATTCAAACTGCTACCTTTTGGTTAGCAGCCAGAGCTCTTAACCACTACACTACCAAGGTCTCCACATATGATATACCAAACCCATTGCTGAAGAGTTGATTCTGACTCATAGCGACCCTATACAGAGTGGAACTAGTGTCTCGTGGATTCGAACTGCCAGCCTTCTGGTTATCAGCCATAGCAATTAACCACTACACCACCAGGGTTTCCAAATACGGTATACAGGGGGTGTTTACTTCACTCGTATTTTGTTTTATCAAAGAGTTAATTTTTCCCACATTCTTTGTGAATACCAGCAGTTCTGGATGTGTCCATTCCTGAATGTGTCTTTGAAGATTTGTAGGTAAGTTCAAACAGGTGCATATGGTTCTTGTTTAGTGAAGGAAGGGAAGGAAGGAAGGGAAGGAAGTGAACAAAGGGAAACTTGGGTGGCTTAGTGGTTAACCATGCTATGGCTGCTAACCAAAAGATCAGTGGTTCTAATCCACCAGGCACTCCATGGACACTCTGTGGGACAGTTCTACCCTGTCCTATAGGGTTGCTATGAGTTGGAATTGATTCGATGGCAATGGGTTAATAATAACTCAATCAGGAAAAGATTTCAAATCCTTTCAACGATGTAGAAGTCGCCCCTGCAGCGAGTGAAGGGGAGTGTGATGAAGAATTTGTTGAGAGTACAAGTTGGTTTGAACATTTAAAAAACAGGACAGTTTTTCACAATGTTCAAGGGCAAGTGCCAGTTGTCTGTTGTTTCGAAGTCCATCACCCAGAAACTTAGGGTGCTGCACTCCTTGCCCTGGTTTGTGATGCTTTTTTAAAGTTCTTTTATATTCTCCTTGGAAGGATGACAGTCCCTGAGTCGTGCAGTTAGGATTAAAGGCTATTAACCTAAAGGTTGAGGAGTTGAACCCACCCAGGGGAGCTGTGGAAGAAACACCTGGCTACTCACCACCACAGAGGTGACAGCGAAGGAAACCCTGTGGGACAGCGCTACTCTGTCACACCCAGGGTCACCAGCAGTTGAATTAACTGGAAGGCAATGAATTTGATTTTCATTTTGGTAGGAAGGCTGTTAGAATGGAACTTCTGGCGAAATGAACGGAAGACAATTCTGCATTTGTAGCTTTTTGGAGGAGATCTCTGGAAACCTGCTCTTTGACCCTTTGAACCAGTTCCTGTCTAGTTGATTTTGACTCCTGGCGATCCCATGTGTATCAGAGGAGAACTGTGATCACTCACAGGTTTTCAGTGGCCGAGTTTTGGGAAGCAAATTGCCAGGACTTTTTTCTGAGTGGCCCCTGCGTGAGATCCGACCTCCGACCTTTTGGTTAGCAGATGAATGCATTAACATCTGCACCACCTAGGCACTGCTCTTGATTCTTAGACTTCTTTCAAAAATAGTCAGAGATACGAAACAGAACAAGAGCGAGGCTTGGCGAAGTGACTTGTTTGGAGAGAGCTGTAGCTCTGCTCTGGGCCAAGTTCCCTTTTGGGGGAATAGCTGTGGTGCTGGCAGAGGGGTGGGGGTGAGGGATAGGGGGAATGAGAGGCAGTGCTGAGGACTGTAGGGACAGGTACTTCCTTCTAACAGCAAGCTTGAAACCAGGAGGAGAAGTTTGAGAAGTACTTTCTGTGGCAGAGACAACAGACGATCCTTGCTGCTGACTCAGGTAGACTGGGGACACTTTCCGGGAACACTAGGGACAGAGCAGGCTGGCTGCTGGGGGGCTGTACAGTGAACATGGCTTCTGGTAGGATGGGCCCACCCCGTGTTTGCAGGGCACGGGCTGTGTATGTGTGTGTTAAAGACCAGGTACAAGGCTGCTTGGGGAAAAAGGAGGTGTGACACTTTTGTGTGTCATGAATTGAGCTGTGTTTCCCCCAGATGTGTGGGGCTGTCTGACTGGGCCCTGATTCTGGGTGCTGTGTGGTGTTCCTTCCCCTTGTAGACTCTGCCCTTGTGACGTTAGTGAGGGAGGATGGGCGGCAGTTGTGTTGGTGGGGAAGGACTCAGAGTGTGAGTTCGTTTTGTGCCTTGAGGCAGTCTCTTGAGATATAAAGGCAAATAGCTGGCAGAGAGATCTGAGGACCTCATGTCATCAAAAAGCAATGTTGGAAACTGAGCAAGTCCTTGGGAAAGGACCAGGGTCCCTGCACCTCAGAAGCTTCCAGTCCAGGGAAGACTGATGACAAGGACCTTCCTCCAGAGCCAACGGAGAAAGCCTTCCTCTGGAGCTGAGACCTTGATCTTGGACTTGTAGGGTATTGGACCATGACAAATAAAACTTCTCTTTTGAGAGCCATCCACTTGTGGTATTTCTGTTATGGCAACACTAGATGACTAAGACATTATGGTTTTAAAATATGTCCACATATTCTTTAATTCTTCTCCTTCAAGAGATGAAGCTGAGTTCTGCTCTGCTTGAATGGATTAGACTTAGCAACTCGCTGTAAAGCTCAGTGACTGTGGAAAGTGAAAGCAGACTGTGGGTGCCCTCCAAGTCCAAGTTGTAAAAGACATTGTAATGTTGCAGTGTACTCTCTCCCTTGGCAGTCTGGGAAGCTACCTGCAGTGTGGTGAGAACCCCAGCTGGCTGCATGGCAGGACTGTCAGACAAACTATGGGATAGCCTGTAAATGTGAATTCTCTTTAAGCAAGGTATAGCTTTTTAGTATATGTATGTTTCAATATCACACAGGATATACTTATGCTAAAAAATGATGAATTGTTCATCTGTTTACTCAAATTTGTGTCAGTGTTCGGTTTTTTTATTTGCTGAATCTATCCCTCCATGCCATGTGGTGAGGTCCATGTGGCAAGGAACCAAAGCTTCTTGATAACAGCTAGCAAGGAATCAAGACTTGCCAAGAGCCATGGAGTAGGGCAGATAGTTAAGTGTTTGATTGCTAACATCAAAGCTGGCGGTTCAAACCTAGCCAGAGGCAACTTGGAGGAAAGACCTGGCAACTTGGTTCTGAAAGGTTACAGCCTTGAAATCCGTGTAGAGCATGGCTGTACTGTACACACATGGGTTGCCATGAGTTGGAATAGACTCAATGGTAGCAGGTTTTTTTCTCCCTCCCCAATGGGCAGGCAGGAAACCCTGGTGGCATAGTGGTTAAGGGCTACATCTACTAACCAAAAAAATGTTGGCAGTTCAAATCCACCAGGCACTCTTTGGAAACTATGGAGCAGTTCTACTCTGTCATATAGGGTTGCTATGAGTCGATATCAACTCAACAGTGCTGGGTTTGGTTTGGGCTTGGTTTAGCGGGCAGGCAACAGAGACATGTTGGAAGTGTGACCTCCAATCCCAGATAAAGCCTCAGGATAACTACAGCCCCAGCCACCACCTTCATTGCAGCTCTAAGAGAGACCCTGGTCCAGCTATGTCCTGTTTGAATTCCTGGGCCAGGGAAATTGGGAGTTGATAGATGTTTGTGGTTTTAAGCTGCGAAGCTTAAGGATAATCGGTTACACAGAGACAGGCAAAGAATGCAAAGATCCTCTTGGCTCTTACCCAATGGGACTACCTGGAGAGGCAATGGGATCTCAGCTGACTCAGGCTGGAGTGCACCCCAGGGGCTGAGGAGGAAGAGCCTGTGACCTGCTGGTGTTGAAGGCGTCTCTGTCTGGTCAAGGGAGCCAATGAAGAGGGAGGCCAAGCAGTATACCTCTGCGGAGCCCAGGAAAGTGCAAGTCACCTTTAACTCCTTGCTAGGCCCAAATCTGGGGAGCGGAGGGCTTCCAGTGGGGAACAGGGAGCAGTGAATGTAAAGTCAAATTCGGAGTTTTGATATTTACACCAACTGGGTCTCTTCATTTTGGAGTTGAGACTGTGTTTGGGATTTAAAGCAATCTTGGGACTATCTCTGACCAAGTGGATAGAAAAGCAAGTGGCATTTTCATCCGGGGAAAGGCCAGGATTTGAACCTACCTGCCTGCTTAATGGGAGAAACCCGTAGCAGTCATTTCTGTAAAGATTGTAGCCTTGGAAACACACTGGGACCATTTTACACTGACCTGTATGGTTGTTGGGAACCCTAGTGGTGTAATGATTAAGAGCTAGGGCTGCTAACTAAAAGGCTGGCAGTTCAAATCCACCAGGTGCTCCTTGGAAACTAAGGAACAGTTCTACTCTATCCTGTAGGGTCGCTATAAGTTGCAATTAACTCGATGGCAATGGGTTTCATTTTTTTTTTTTTTTTAAATATGTTCTCTATGAGTATGAATTGACTTGACCACAATGGATTTGTTTGTTTTTCGGTTCCTGCTTCTGCTACCCAGTAATAAATTTTGATCTCTATACATTTGCCTGGAAAACTTATGATGTAGTGGGTTAAGTGCTACGTCTGCTAACTGAAAGTTCGGGAGTTCAAATCCGCCAGGTGCTCCTTGGAAACTCTGTGGGGCAGTTGTACTGTGACCTCTGGGGTCACTATGAATCAGACCTGGCTTGATGGCAGTGGGATCGTACAATATTGGCTGGCTTATTCACTCAGAATGATGCTTTCAAGGTTGATCCATGTCGTAACATGTATCAGAATTTGTTATCTTTTTATGGCCAAGTAATACTGCATTGTATGTATATATTTCATTAATCTACTCATGTGTCGATGGACCTTTGAACTGTTTCCATCTTTTGACTGTTATAATTAGTACTGCAATGAACATTGGTGTGTCTGTATTCTTGCTTTCAATTCGTTCTAGTATATACCATGGGTCATGGATTGAATTGTGTCCCCCCAAAAGATGTGTCAACTTGGTTAGGCCATGATTTGCAGTGTTGTGTGGCTGTTGTCTGTCTTGTGACTGTAATTTTCCTGTGTGTTGTAAGTCCTAATCTCTGCTCTTGGTTAAGGAGGCAAGATTGGATTATGCTTAGAAGAATTCAAGTGGAAAGTTTTACCCTTGCTCAGGCCCCATCCCTGATCCACTCTCAGGGGAGTTTCCCTGTGGTGTGGCCTGCGCCACCTTTTCTCTTACAACAGATAAAAGGAAAAGGAGGCAAGTGAAATGTAGACCTCATACTACCAACAGAGCTGGGCTGGGAGCAGAGAGCATCCTATGCACCCAAGGTTCCTGTGCAGAGAAGCTCCTGGTCCAGGGGAAGATTGATGACAAAGACTTTCCTCCGGAGCTGAGAGAGAAAACATTCTCCTGGAGCTGATGCTCTGAACCGGGACTTCTAGCATACTAGCCTGTGAAAGAATAAATTTCTCTTTGTTGACGCCATCCACTTGTGGTATTTCTGTTATACAAGGTCTGACAATTAAGTCAGTTAATTGTTCTAAGTGCTACATACCACACTGCTGAATATCACTACGGTCATCTTTGAAGGACTCCGTTTTGGAAGCTGTGCACTGGTGCCAATGCCTAGTCCACCATTCTAAACAATTTTGGAACTCTTTCTAGAATGGCCATTGTGAATGGTAGCACTGTGGCAAGTTTGCAAACTTAATTGTCTAGTTGCCTGCGAGGAAGTTTTTAGCCAGTAGACAAATAACTGTATTGGAACCTCTTCCCCGTTTGCCTGATCTGGCCCCCAAGAACTTTTTTATTTACCCAAAGATAAAGGAAATATTGAAAGGAAGACATTTTGATGACATTCAGGACATCAAGGGTAATGCGATAACAGCTCTGATGGCCATTGCAGAAAAAGAGCTCCCAAATCGCTTTGAATGGTAGATGGGGCTCTGGTGTCAGTGCACGGCTTCCCAAGGGGAATACTTTGAAGGTGACCATAGTGATATTCAGCAATGAGATATGTAGCACTTTTTCTAGGGTGAGTTCGCAAACTTAATTGGCAGTCCTCTTATGTCTTAAGTAAGGCCTTTCTGTTGGTTTCAAAGAACAGAACCAGAAAATAGAATTTACTGTAGGGACACACTGTGGCCATATATAGTAGGCATGTGATATTTTCAAAATAATTTAATAAGTTGCTTCAGGGATAGGCACACAATATCATCTCAGGTCAGTTCACATGGAGCTTGCTTCTGACAACAGTGATGGGTATGAATAGGGGACAATATTTAGATTAGCCCGATTATAGTGAAGTCCGGGCCTTGGTTTAGTAGTTGGGAGGGAAAGAACTCAGTTATTCTGGCCAGTGGGTGTAGCTCTAACACCTGGAGCTTCTGTAGCCACTTTGGTACTTTGAAAGAAGCCAGACTCAAGATGATGCTGACCTAAGAGAGGGCATTTGATGAAAGAAATGCAGAAAAATAGAATCAGATTCTTGATGCAGCCCCTCCTGAAGTCCTCACTACTTTTAAACATTTTAGTTACACCAGTGGTTTTCAGTTGGGAAAGATTTGCCTCTACTGGGACATTTGGCAATGTCTGGAGACATTTTTGGCTGTCACAACTGGGTGGGTACTGCTGGCATCTAGTGGATAGAGGCTAAGGATGTTACCAAACAGGCTGTGATATATAGGACAGATCCTACAAGGAAGAATTACCTGGTCTGAGTTACAGGAATTTGTAGCTTTTCTTTCTTGTTCAGGCTGGTTTGAGAGTGGTTTCCTGTTACTTGCAATTGAAAGCATTCTCAGTGATGTGTATGTTACTATTATTTTATATTTCTCCACCTTATCCACAATGCTATTTTGAAGAATTGTCAAATACTACTCTAAAAGGAGGACACACTTCATTGATGATGTTTTCTGGAGAAAATAGTCCATTAACCTTATTAAAGGAGAGGGAAACACAGTTTAAGGTGATATATTCTTGATGATGCATTAGGAAAATCTGCTAAAAAAAGGTTGAAAAGTAAAGATGTCGCCTTGAAGACTAAGGTGGGCCTGATCCAAGCCGTGGTGCTTTCATTTGCGTCACACACATGTGAAAGCTGGCCAACGCATAAGGAAGATGAAAAAATTGACATCTTTGAGTTGCGGTGTTAGAGGAGGATATCAAATACACCATGGACTGCCAAAAGAACCAACAGATCTGTTCTGGAGGAAGTAGAACCAGAATGCTGCTTAGAAGTAAGGATGTCAACACAGGGTCTTAGATACTTTGGGCGTGTTGTCAGGAGGGATCAGTCCCTGGAGAAGAACTTGGTAAGGCAGAGAGGGTCAGTGAAAAAGAGGAAGACCTTCAGCAGGATGGATCAACACAGTGGCTGCAACAATGGGCTTAAGTATAAAAATACTTGTGAGGATGACCCAGGAGTGGGCAGTGTTTTGTTCTGTTGTGCATAGTGCCACTGTGAGTCAGGACAGACTCTACTGGGTCTCACAACAACAACAACATTCTGAATGAACCTTTTGGCTGCTAGTGATCATGGCTTCTTTTATAAACTTCTACCATCATATGTTTACTAATCTTCCTGTTAGTAAATTAAGAGCTAAAGCAGGACAGGGGACACCCCAGAACTCTGAGAGGCATGGTTAGAAAAATGCCGCTTTCTGAGCCTGAATCTTATACTAAGTCAACATGTAACAAATGAGAAGCTAGTTTCAGTCTAAGCGACGTAGGGTCTCAGGGAAGGCATGTCCCAAATGTGACTGACCTGTGAGAGAGGGAGAGATTTTGCCATGGGTAGCTGCGCTGTCCTGATGGAAGAGAGAGCTAGCTCAGCAGAGCTGGAATTTACTCAGGGCTTATTAAGGGACAGGAAGCCTGGGCAAACATAGTGTTTCAGTACTACAACTAACAGAGCAGCAGTTCAAATCCATTAGAAGCTTCTTGGAAACTCTATGGGGTGGTTCTACTGTGTCCCATAGGGTCAGTATGAGTTGGAATCAACTTGAGAGCAATTTTTTTTTTTAAATTAAAATTAAAGGAGGACATTCTATCGAAGGAGAGGAATCCTGGAGCCATTAGAGATTTGTCTCTTTGGTGGGACAGAGTGTTGGGACGGGACGAGTTCATCAGGCCTCTTCATGGCTTGTAGGCAATCCAACTCCTAGGCTGTGATTTAGGATTCAGTAGTTTTCTTTCATGAATCTGCTTTCCTAAAGGCTTCAATTCCTAGCCCTTCCTCCTCTCCCTTCCCCTTCCCTCCCCTGCTCTGCACTCAAATCCCTTCCACTCCCTTCTTTCCCTTCCTTTTACTTCCTCTCCCCTCTCACTTCTTCATTTACCTCATTTCCTTGTTGTATTGAGTATCTGTATGTGACAGGCACTGTGCTGGGCACAGGTGATTAGACTTTTATAGCACACAGGAAGGAGCGAATCACTATATCTGTGAAAACGGGGAGTTTGAGGCTTGTTTTAAGTTAATCTTTTCATAGATCATACGTTCGTTCGTATGGTTAAAAATGACACAAAAAGATTACGTTGTAAAATCTCCTTCCCACCCTTATGCCTCATTCCCTAATTCTCTTTATAGATGACCACTTTCGTTGGCTTCCTGTGCTTTCTTCTAGGGCCTCTTTTCTCTTTTTTTGTCATAATTTTTTTCATTACTGTTGAGAATACATAAATCAAAATATAACTTCCAGGATTTCTTTATGCATGTACAAGCAAATTCATATATTGACACCCCCATTTTTGTGTAAAAGGTATCATACTGTATGTATTTTTCAATTTTTTTAAAAAAAACTTAATATGTCTTTAAAGTATTTTTTAACATCAGAACAGAGGGTCAAATCAGGGTTTTGAAGAATGAATAGGGGTTGCATAGGCACGTAAGACAAGGAAAGGCATTTTACCTAGAAGGAACAGCACCTCCTGCCCCCTGTGAGTCTTCCTTTTACTTGAGTCAACTAGTTTACACGTTCGCTCAACTGAAGGCCTGGAATGGGGTCCTGTGCCACCCTCAGGGATCCAGGTTGAGAGCTAAGGAAGTGGGGGTGGCCATCCCACTCCTCTTCCCACCCCAGGGTCTTTCTTTCTCTCTTCTCCCCCACACTCTCCCCTCTTTCGAGAAGCTGGCATTAGAGCTGACTATAGAACATCAGAAAAAACAACTGGGAAAATCACCATTCTCTTTCTCACCCTGGTGGCACAGTGATTAGTGTTTGCCTGCTAGCCAAGAGGCTGGTAGTTCAAATCTACCAGCTGCTATTTGGAAACTCCATGGGGCAAGTCTACTCTGTCCTGTACGGTTGTTATGAGTTGGAATTTACTCAGTGGCAGGGGGGTTGGTTTTTCGGTTTTCTTTCTCTTCTACTTTTTTTCTCATTTCCTAAGAGGGCACTGAATTGTCTCTGTGTGTGTGTTTGCTCTCAATGTTTAATGTCACGTTCCTGCACTTTTCTCTTAACTCTAATTTCATGTTACTTTTATCACTAAGGTAAGTTAGCCTTGAAGATTTGACTATTAAAGATTACATGAGGAGGAAGTGTTCACAGTGGGAACAATTATAAAATAGAGATAAGGGAAAGGAAGAAAATAAAAACTGTAAAAATGTGCTGCTCAGAGATATTCATGAGCTCAGTGTGGGTTCATAGGAAGACGCAGCCTGAGAAGAAGCCAGAAGGTGGCAAGGGACGGAGGCAAGGGAGGGGACAGCCAAGAGAAGGAGGTAGGTTTGACTGGCTACTGCTGACAGGCGAAAGAAAGGAGCCCAGGTGGCAAAGTGCTTAGGTGCTCAGCTGCTCATGGAAAAATCAGTGGTTCAAATCCACCAGCTGTTCTGCAGGAGAAAAGACCTGGTGACCTGTAACTGTGCAGATTACAGCCTAGGAAGCGCTGTGGGGTGGCTCTACTCTGTCATACGCTGGCATGAGTCAGCATTGACTTTACAGTGACCCTATACACAACAGAGCGGAACACACCGGGTCTTGCACCAGGCCCACAATGGTTTTTTATGCTTAAGCCCATTGGTGGAGACACTATGTCAATCCTTCTCAGGGAGGGTCTTCTTTTTCACTGACACTCCACTCTACCAAGTATGATGTCCTTCTCCAGGGACTGATCCCTCCTGACAACATGTCCAAAGTATGTAAGATACAGTCTTGCCATCTTTGCTTCCAAGGAGCACTCTGGTTGTACTTCCTCCAGAACAGATGTGTTTGTTCTTTTGGCAGTTCATGGTACATTCAATATTCTTCTCCAACACTGCAATTCAGTGGCATTAATTCTCCTTCTGCCTTGCTGATTGACCAGCTTTCACATGCATATCATGCGATTGAAAAGACCATGGCTTGGATCAGGCACACCTTTGTCTTCAAGGTGACATCTTTTCAATACTTTGAAGAGGCCTTTTGCAGCAGATTTTCCTGATGCCATGCATCTTTTGATTTCTTGACTGCTGCTTCCATGGGCGTTGATCGTGGAACCAAGTAACATGAAATCCTTGACAACCTCCGTCCTTCCTCCACTAATGATGATATTGTTTACTGGTCCGGTTGTGAGGATTTTTGTTTTCTTGATGTTGAGGTACAATCCATATTGAAGGCTGTGGATACCAGAATATTTGAGTTTGGTTAGGAAGGGATGCTGGGTAGGCATGCTTTGGCCATTTGGACATTGTTTCTTCAGACTCTAAACCAGGAACAAACCAAGCAGAATGGAAACAAGAGTTGTAAGGAATACTGAAGAGGTGGTGTGCTGGCCCCACACTTCTTGCTGGGGCATCCTTATTGAACATCCAGCTTTCTTTTTTTTTGTGCTTTAGGTGGAAGTTTACAGAGCATATTAGTTTCTCATTAAACAACACACATATTGTTCTGTGGTTGCTAGCTACACACACTCTTCTTTCTGACCTTTCCTATGGTTCTTTAGTCTTCTGTCTAATCTCAATAAAATCATTTCATCCCCACTACTTACTGTTTTAATACATTTCTTTTTGACTCATTTCACAAGATAAAGTTCCTATTGTTTTTCGCCCTGACTGCACGTTGGTATTGCCAAGGACGCCCAGTGTACTCCACCTTGCTGTCCCACCTGGAGCCAGAAAAGGTGGCGAAGTTTGTTACAGAGTATGAATAGAGGGCAGAACATCTTATTACTGATAAAGTGTAACTTAATGGGAGAACCAAATGGGGCTGCAAAAGGAACCCTCTAATTAGTCAGATGGAGGCGCCTATGTACCGGCAGTACTGCACTAGGGAAGACTCCTGGACAGATAGGGAGCAGGAAGAATGAGGCAGCCAGATCCCTCCAGGAGTAAGAAAGGAAGAGCGGACCATGTATACCTTGTGATCCTTCCCCAATTTACCAGCCAGGTAAGTCACTCTTCCTTCCCTGAGATGAAGTGTGTTAAAGGGGATGAAAAGAAAGAGACAAGAAGGAGGGATGTATCATTCCTGTTATTTGGCATCTCTGTATCCAACATGTATCACATGGAAGTGGACTCACAAGGGATATACTGTTTAGTTACGTACTTTAGGTCATCTAATGACATGTCATGAGTGTTTTTCCAGTGTCAATAAATGTCTCTAGATCACATTTCTTTAAGTAGCTCCATGGTATCCCACTGTTGGAGTTACTATAACTTATTAACCACTTCCCCATTTTAAAATATTTAGGCACCTCCACGTTTTTCACCACTACAAAAACTGTCTGCATGCCTGATAATCTCCTTAGGGTACATTCATGGGAGCAAGATTATTGAGTCAAAAGGTAATGCATATTTCAAGGTTTTAAATGAACTTCCCAAATTTCTTTGCAGAAACATTGTGCAGAATTATAATTTTACCGAGTAGTATATGAGAATGTCTCTTGGCCCATTTTAAGTCTTATCTGATGGGAAAAACTTAATTTACATTTCTTTGATTAATAAAGTTGAATATTACTTCTATGTTCAGACATTTATCATGAGCTTTTCTCCTTTTTTTGTATTTTACCTACTTTTCTCGTGTTATGTCTTTTTCTTATTGGTTGAAGTTCCTTTTGCGTGATAAGTACATCAATATGTTGCTTGTCAAGCATGTTGCAAGTGTTTCCTTTATTTGTGGTTTATATTTTAAACTTATTTATACTCTCACTCACCTACAAAGTAAAAAAGTATGTTTATGGTTGTATCTATTAGTTCTTCATGGTTCTTATCTTTGATAATGTGTTTACTGAGTTGTGTTCCCCTGTCCCCCCAATGTGTGTAGCAGTTTGGCTAGGCCATGATTCCTGGTGTTGAGTGATGTTCCTGTGTGCTGTAAACCCTGCCTCTAGGATGTTAATAAGGGAGGATTGGTGGCAGTTGTGTTGGTGGTGCAGGACTCAAGGTGTAAGGTTGGATTGTGCCTTGAGGCAATCTCCTGGGATAGAAAAGGAAACACGCAGAGAGTTTGGGACCTCTTACAACTAAGAATCAGTGCCAGGAGCCAGTGTGTCCTTTGGAGATGAACCGGAGTCCTTCTGCCTTAGTAGCTGCCAGTCCAGGGGAAGACTGATGGTAAGGACCTTCTTCCAGAGCCCATGGAGAAAGACTTCCCCTGCAGCTGATGCCCTGAATTTGGATTTGTAGCCCACTGTGCTGTGGCTAAATAAATTTTTCATTTTAAAGCCATCTACTTGTGGCATTTCTGTTAAAGCAGCACTCTGTGAATAGGACACCCAGCCATTGCCGTTGAGTACATTCCAACTCATAGCGACCCTGTAGGACAAACTAGAACTGCCCAAGGGTTTCCAAGGCTGTAATGTTTACGGGCAGAAGCAGACTGCCACAACTTTCTGCCATGGAGCAGCTGGTGGAGTCGAACTGCTGACTTCTGGTTTTTTAGCAGAGCGCTCAACCATTGCACTACTAGGACTCTTATTATGTTTATGTTGTTGTTGTTATGTCCTGTCAAGTTGCTTCCTACTCATAGCAGCCCTGTATACAACAGGACGTAACACTGCTTGGTCCTGCTCATTCACAGTTATTGTGTCATACAGTTATTGTGTCATACAGTTATTGTGTCAATCCGTCTTGTAGACAGTTTTTCTCTTTGCCACTAGCCTTTTTCTTTTTCAAGCATGTCTTTTGCCAGCAACTGGTCCCTCCTAATAGCATGTCCAAAGTGTGTGAGATAAAGTCTCACCACTCTCTCCTCTAAGGAGCATTCTGTTTTTTCTTCCAAGACAGGTTTGTTTCCTCTTTTGGCAGTCCATGATATATTCAATATTTTTCCTGGTGACAGCACAACTCAAAGGCATCAATTCTTGTTCAGTCTTCCTTATTCATTGTCCAGCTTTCACATGCATACAGGGCAATGGAAAACACTGCGACTTGGGTCAAACCTTAGTCCTTAAAGGGACACCTTTGTTCTTTAACACTTTAGAGGTCTTTTACAGCAGATTCACCCAATATTTTGTGTGTACCAAAAACCAAAACCCACTGCTGTTGAATCAATTCCAACTCATAGTGACCACAAAGAACAGAGTAGAATTGCCCAATAGAGTTTCCAAGGAGTGCCTGGTGGGTTTGAACTGCTGATCTTTTGGTTAGCAGCCAAACTCTTAACACTATATAACCAGGGTCCTGATTTTATGTTCACAGTCTTTATTTTTCTTTAAAACTGGTTATCAGATCTCTATAAAGCTCGAAATATGAGGCAAATATGTTTTTTTCCTAGATGCTTTGTTCCTTTGCTCACCAAATAATTTCTCATTCAGAGCTTTACGACCTCTTGGTCTCCCTTTGGCTGTGTCAAAGAAGCGTTGACATCCATGTAAAAACACCAACTGCGTAAACACTGTTTGCCTGGTTCTCTCTCAACTCTTTATATCTCTGACTTAGAGTTGAATAGTAACTTAGGGGGAGGTGAGTAGTTTCAGTGTTGATTCTCTAGTGGGATGGAAACTAAAGCCTCCTATACTCAGGCAGTTGAAAAATTCTTTTGTTCTATTACATAACACAATAAATGCCATGATCCCTGCTCAGGGACGAATTCTAAGGTCAGATCTCAAGCTTTAAATTGCTTGTGCTCTTAGGAAACTCTTTTCTACTTTTCCTAACAGTTGCCAGCACTCACCACCTGGAGATAAATGGGAACCAGGCAGTGGATGAGGCACTGGACACTTTGCTGAGACTGATGGATCACTCACAGAACCATTGTTACTCTAGCGACCCTGTCAATTAGTTATGGCAGTGTCACTGGGGCCTATGAACTCGGCCCTAGGAAATGTCCTGAGGTTTGAAAGCTGTCCTTTAGTCACTATTTTACCTATAGGTTTCAGGGATGGTTACTGCATGTCATATTTATTTATTTACAAAGAAAGCCTGTATTTATATATGTATATTCATATGTATTTAGGTATCTTTATATGTGCATCGGGGACCTGATGGTGTAACAGTTAAGAGCTAACCAAAGAGTGAACAGTTCAAGTCCTTCAGCTGCTCCTCAGAAACCCTATGGGGCAGCTCAGCTCTGTCCTATAGTGTTAGCATGAGTTGGAATTGAAGACAGTGGGTTTGGTTTTTGGTTTTATATATGTTATTATACAGGCTGTATATATGTGTGATTATCTATATTTATACATATGCTATATACTGTGTATATCTTGTATTGAATGCTTTGTCTTACTGTGTTAAGTCCAAGAGATGCTACCAGACATTAAGTCCTAGTATACTTAAAATCTTGAACTTTCTTAAAGGCAGGAGGTGTAGGTGCAAATGAGGCTAAGTATTTTCTCTCTCTCTCTCTCTGTGTCTCCAGATAGCTAGCCCAGAAGGTTGTCATGGGGGGGCCTCTTTTTATATAAATCTTCCTGTAAACTTTGTTGGTGGAAGTCCTCCTTTATTGGTGTATTTATTTTTAAGAGAGTTATAACATTTCCAGGTCTTAATATAATTCAGTTTACATCTTGTGTGAAAGATCTGTCTGTGGAGTAGCTACTTCCAGGCTTGGCTTAGGGATATGTGGGCTTGGTGTTTTAGCTGCTTCATAAAAAGTACAACTCCCCTGGCAGTGAATCAGAGCCCTGGAAACTGAGGACTGGAGGAGGTCTTCAAGGGTGTCTTGGACACCTCTGGTTGGAAGGGGTGGTGCTGGCACCCGCAAAAACCAGGACACCTGAAGTCCAAGTTCAGGCTAGAGTGAGATTGGGGGCTTGTGGTGGATTTGAACCGTGAACCCTTTGGTTAGCAGCTGTAGCACTTAACCACTGCACCACCAGAGTTGAGGTAGAGTAGGGTAGGTTAAAATAGGAGAACACAGAGCTAGGGGCATCCATCAAGGGGCTGCTATAACGTACCCTAAGTGTGAGCAGTGTTAAGACTCTGGATCAGGTTAGTGGCAAACAGAATAAAAAGGACCTGCACCCCCCAAAAAGAGTGAATAAAAATCACTGCCTTCGGTTGACTCCAACTTGCAGTGACCCTATGGGTCAAAGTAGAACTGTCCCATAGAGTTTCCAAGGAGTGCCTGGAAGATTTGAACTACCAATCTTTTGGTTCGCAGATGTAGCACTTAACCACTATGGCACCAGGGTTACCAGGATGAGGGTAGGTACACTCTATTCCCAGAGGCTCAAAAAGGACAATTTTGTTTAATTGTTCATCCCAAAGTACTAAAGCTCTTCCCTTCTGTTCTGCCAGGTAGGCTGACCAGATTGTGTTAAATCAGTTTTGATTCTTGGGAGGTCAGGAGATGTTTAACATGCTTCTAAATGACTCGTGTGAAAAATGGTGTTCATTTTGCAAATATTGACCTCTTCCCAATGTGGGTGAGATCTGATTGTTCCAGCCTGCATTCCATTTCTCTTTTCTGCTCCTTCTTTCCCTGCAGACGTGAGAACTCAACCTAATTTAAGTCAGGAACAGAAGTGGTTAGGACATGCTTCTCCTATCATTTAACGGGAGATAACTCATCAACAGCAAGCTATGTAGACTTAATTCTAGCATAACACACAAAGTTCCTGATGCATCATTAAAAAAAGGAGACAGGAGGGGAAAATCGTAATGTAAAAGGTGATGACTCCTGCTACCAGTTTGATTCTGAGATGTTTGACCTTGAACTTACTTGTATGTACAGTGCTGTTAATGCAGCTGTAGGCTCCACACCAGATTAGAGAACAAAGGAAACAGCTTGAATGGCCTTGTGCTAAGGTGGAAAGCCAACTGTACACACAGAATAGGCCAAAGCTTATGGCAATGTATAAGAGATGCCATGGGAGAGGATCTTGCTTGGTAGATAGGCGTAGAGCAGAAGACCTGTGCGTCCAGACAAGCTTCTACTTCAACACTTTCCTCCACTGGACTGCATTTAAAAAAGAAATTTTAATCTTTGAGATGGAAAAACCAAGGCAAGGCCTCCATTCTAGAGAGAATTCACATTACATAGAGCAGAATCAGAAGAGTGGACAAGCGTCTGCCGTCGTGGCCTCTTGAGTTTCTTGTGTTTAAGGTTAGACTTCGACAGAGACACTGAGGCAATTATCAACTCTCTGCTTTAAATGTGGTGGTAGACAAGTTGATTCAATCAAAATAGATAAAATTAGTCAAAAGAACAAACAGATCTGTTCGGGCAGAAGTACAACCAGAGTGCTCCTTGGAAGCAAAGATGACGAGACTGTGTCTCACACACTTTGGATGTGTTGTCAGGAGGGATCAGTCCCTGGAGAAGGACATCATGCTGGATAGAGTGGAAGGTCAGCAAAAAAGAGGAAGACCTCACTCAGCAAGTGGGATGGACACAATGGCTGCACCAATGGGCTTAAGCATACAAATGGTTGTGTGCATGGTGCAAGACTGGGAGGGTTTTGTTCTGTTGTGCGGAGGGTCATGATGAGTGAGAACCAACAATAGTCCCCTTAGCTCCACAAAGTCTAGAGTCTATGAGAATTTTAAATTCTGTTCTGCATTTCTCCCCTTTTGATCAGGATTATTCTTGGAATTTTTGATCAAAATACTCAGCAGTGGTAGCTGGGTACCACCCAGTACTTCTGGTCTCATGGCAAAAGAGGTATTTGTTAATGGAGGCAATTAGCCACATATTCTATATCTTCCTATTCTTTACTTTCTTTCCTCTGTTGTTCCTGGTGAAGAGAGACTATTCTTGTGCTTTGAATGGTCCTTTGCAAGATTTTAATACTCTAGGCATTACACATCCAATGAGGAGGTAGAAATGAAGCACTAAACATGCTACTAAGCTATGAAATCAGAGCCCTAAATTTGCAAATTGAGAAAAAAAAATCTTATGAGGTGTTTGGTTGTACACTAGCAGCCTCAGAAGCTACTTTTTTGTTGTTCTTGTAAATATATCAATCACACAAATTTTGGCAATTCAATTTTTTATAGCCGTACAACTTATTGACAGCAATTACAATAATGAGCTATGCAACCCTACCCTTAATCAGTGTGATTTTTCCATCACTGTCAACTTCCCTTTTCACCTGGTAACCATTAATAAACTTTGTTCTATATACATTTGCCTTTTTGAGTCTTTTTACGTAAGTGAAGTCCTACAATACTTGTCCTTTTGTGATTGATTTATTTCACTAGCATAATATCTTCCACCTCCATCTGCACTGTAACATGTATTAAGACTTCAGTTCTCTTACCGGTTGAGTGGTATGCCATTGTACATATGTACCACACTCATCTGCTGATGGGCATTTAAGTTGTTTCCAGCTTCTGGCCATTGTGAACAAAAACCCAAAACTTATTACCGTGGAGTTGTTTCTAGTAACAACACTACAGGGCAGAGTAGAACTGATCTGTAGGGTTTCCAATGAGCACTTGGTGGATTTGAACTCCTTACTTTTTGGTTAGTAGCTGTAGCTGTTAACTACTATGCCACTAGGGTTTCCCAATGTGAATACCAGTAGTGCTGCAGTAAATATTGGTATACAAATTTCTGTTTGAGTCTGTTATTTCAAGTCTTCTGAGTACATACGTGGGAGTGGAATTGCTATGTCATATGATAATTCTATTTTTAATTTTTTAAGAAACTGCCACACTGTTTTCCTCAATGGCTGTACTATTTTGAATCCACTAGCAGTGGGTAAGGATTCCAGTTTCCCCACACCCTTGCCAACATTGTTATTCTGTTTGTTGTTGTTGCTGTTGTTTGTTTTGATTTTTTAATCAACTTATCCTAGTGGGAGTGAAATGGTTGACACATTTCATTATATATATTTTTTTAATATGAAATTCCATATTGACAGTTTTTATCTTTCGGCACTTTAAAGACACTGTTGCACTGTTTCCTGCCCATTCAACCTCGTTTCCAATGATAAATCCACAATAATTTGTTCCATTACTTGTAATCTGCGGTTTTTCTGTAGTTGCTTTCAAGATTCTATCTTTGGTTCCAGCAGTTTGATTTTCATGTGTTCTGGTGTGTTTTTGTTGAGCTCAATTTGGTTCAGGTTCATGAACTTCTCAAATCTATAAATTTACAGGTTTTGTCAAATCTGGAAAAATTTCAGACATTATTTGTTCACATATTTTTTTCTCCATCAATGTTTTTATATTCTTCTGGATTCCAGTATAGTGGGTGTTAAGACTTTGATACTGTCCCACAGGTCCCTGAGTCTTTGTTTATTATTTTTTAAATCTTTTTTTTTGCTTCCATATTCTTCAAACTGAACAATTTTTACTGGTTTATCTAAAAATTCACTGATCCTTTCTATGTCATCTCCATCCTGCTATTTAGATTAAGAAAATTGTTCTCTGTTTGGCTTGGCTTTATTTTTTTGGCCCTGAAATTTCCATTTTTTTTACATACAAATTTCTATTTCCCTATGCTTTTATTTATTTCAGTAGTTTTTAATTTTTACAGTGTGAGTATGATTATAGTAGCTGTTTTAAAATCATTATCTGATCACTCCAACATCTCGATCATCTTCAGGTTGAAATCTGTTGATTGTCTTTTGCCCTGAGAGTTGGTCAGTTTTCTTTTTTTTTTTTTTAAATCAATGTTGAACAGTTTTGTATTGTATCTTGGATATTTTTATTAGTGTGTTTGTAGTAAGGGTAAAATCCAAACTCTTTAGCATGGACAACCATGTGTGGCATGCTCCAAACCAAATCTATGCCTTTCTTCTCCTAACTCAATCCTCTCCCCTTGTGTCCCTGTAGCCCAGCCAAACCATGTTGTCCTCTAATGTACCAAACTCTTGCTGAGCTCAGGGTCTTCACACATACTGTTCCTCCTCCTTAAACCAGATGCTTACTTACAGTGCATGAAGTGTGCACTGCATGGCTACAGAGAGAGCTATTTGCCTCACAGGCATCACAGATTTGTAGATTTACGGTAATGAATTAGCAATAAACTGTCTTAAAGGAGAGATGACTTTTTCTAACTTTTCACTATGCTGTTGTTGCAGAGTGATGTCCGATTTAAAGGGTCACTCCGTTTGTTAGCATCAGCTGGAGCTTGTGTTGGCTTGTACACAGAATTAGGGAATCCTTTTCTAAATTTCTGTTCTGTGATTGTACTCATACTCGTCTGCTTCCAGGAGCTCCTTTTCCCAGTGCGTTTGGCCAGAAAGAGGAATTTCTCTCAGAGTTAAACCAACTCCCTAGTCTCTCACACAGTTTTGCATTACTGAGGCTGCCTTCAGGCCAAAGCAGTGAGAAAAGAGAATGTGAAAAATAATGGGGATTTCTCTCACATCTTGCAGATCACAGAAACAAGAAACCCCCTTGGGGTTTCAGGGCCTGTAGAGTGGTGCTAATACAGCTTAGAAACTGGGATGGCCTTAGGTTGGGGCTGGGAGAGGAAAGAAATGGTTGTTTCCGTCTCACTTTCTGGTTCACTGGGTGATTTTTCCCAGTTGTCCTGGCAGAAAAGGAAGATTTCTCTTGGAGTTGTGCTGGTCATACCTGCTGCACAATTCCGTGTATGGGCCCTTTAGTGTCAAAGCCAGAAGACAGAGTGGGGAAATAAAAATACTTCCCCTCAATCTAAAACTCAACCCAGGAAACTTGTTGCTGTACTAGACATTCTTCCAGTTTTGACTTCCATCTCTGAGCATCCTGCTCTTGTTTACTTTCTAGAGTTCTCGGGTAGTTGTTTCTGGTATTACATTCAGAATTTTTAATTACAGTCAGTGGGACAGATAGGCTTTAATGCATTTACTCTACCTTAGCTGTCACTGGAAGCCACTACACTTTTTTTTTAACCCCTTGACCTAATTAGTCTGTTTTCTTCCCATTTAACCCGAGGAGAAAAGGGCTTCCCCTTCAAGAGCAATGGCTGTTTTAATTCCCCTTAGATGATCTGGATCTTCCAGAATTGACCCGCTCCTTCTCTCACTATGTGGTTGTTGTTGTGTGCTGTTCAGTCATTTCTGACCCATAGTGACCCTATGTAGCTTCTTCTGTTGAGACAGTTTTGTTCAGGGCCTCTTGAGGCCAGGCAGTAAATGTTATGCCACACCTAATTCTCTGCTGTCAGTTTTCCACAGATCCTGTGACTCAAAGGTCAACATAGCTCTCTTTTCTCTTCAAGCAAATTTCAGTTCTTTCTAGATAGCCATTATCAATGTGTGTGTAGTGTAATGTCTTGTTTCAATGTTTACCTTTCTAACAATAAACCGTCTATCACTTAGGTATAAGGAGACTAAGAGGTCTTTATGCAAATAGAATACAACAGCCGTCCTTTGACACACCTCTAGCTCTTGAGGTGGGCACGTAGGAGTGGGCTGAGTATGACTGAGTCATAGTAGTAGGGACTATATTATGTACAGCCTCATCTTCCATTTTGCCCATTGTCTTTGCTTGTAGAAGGCTCCTTTTGCCCTGCTTTGCTTTCTTCCATGTGGATCCTAATCCTCCTGGAATATGTGGAGTTGTTATTGCTCTAATGCTTTAGAATCTATGTGGGTAAGGGGGATCTGAGGACATCCCACTGTAGAAGTGACAGTTTGAGTCAATAAATGAATGAATCTTCCATCCAAGAGTCTCCATGAATTGGGATGAAGCTGAGACTGTCACCAGCTCTGTGATGAACTATTTAAACTTCTTTGATTGACCTTTGCTGGTTGCTCTGCTGTTGGCTCTTCCCCATGGTGAAGGAGGTTTCTGTGCTACAAGGAAGAAACAGGATGGAAGAGTCCCCCATCTGATTGTACCTGAGCTTTTAACTCAAAGAGAGAAGCATTTATATGCTGATCACAGGCCCAGGCATATGGCAATTTTCAAAAGCACCTGTTTTCCAGCTGTTTGTACCCCCTATGGAGGCCAGAATGAATGCAAGTAGATATGAAAAATTCCACCAGTTCTACTTAGGATGCTAGTAAGTAACTAAGTAGAATACTTGCTTAAACAAAATCAATGCCCAGGGATATTTATATATGTCATATTTTGACCAGTGAGCATGTATTAATCTTGTAGTTGAAATAGTGGATTGGTATTAACCTGATACGATGCTGTGATCTGAGTTCCCTGGGCCCTTTTCCATTTGGAGAGACATCAAGAAGATTAGGATGTGAGTCTCGATCCTTTTTATTCTGTATCTTATACAAGATAAATCTCTTGTGTTTTGGTGTGATGTCATT
The DNA here is from genome assembly GCA_028571685.1 of Heterohyrax brucei. NCBI lineage: Eukaryota > Metazoa > Chordata > Mammalia > Hyracoidea > Procaviidae > Heterohyrax > Heterohyrax brucei. The sequence goes on from CM053162.1 coordinate 47,604,839, forward strand.
TCTTTTTGGAAGAAGGGTATAAGATTAGTACCTTGAAGTCTGGCTCCTGATTCAATTATCCTGTAGAAGTAATCTTTTAGTAGGATATTCTGTCATAGCTCTAGTGCCATTTCTGATTTTGCCTAGGGGGACAGCCCTGTGTCTCCTCCAAATGTTCAATTAGGATGACTTACAAGAACAAAGTGGGAAAAATGGCATTGGATATCATACCAAAGCCATTTGTGCTATCAATTAATGATGTCTCTTTTCTAGAAACACATAATTACATTTGGAATTCATGATAACATTCCCCAGTAATTCAAAACCCCGACCACAAACAGATAAAATATCGGAGGACAGAAATATTTTTGATGTGTCAGAATTTATTTATTTTCTAACTTGTAATGCTTTGTCTTATGGTATATGAATGAGCACGTATCAAAATGTAAGGTTATTATTCAAATATTCTATTCTGAATGTTTGTCCAAATTCAGTTTAATATGCCTATTAACATGAAGAATGTTGAGAAAGGATGCCAAAGAGACTTCAGGAGGAAATTAAAAAACAATTGCATTAGGTTTTGTTCCCAAATACTTAAAATTTATTCTGGTTATAAAAGTAACACACGAACATCATTGAATACAAAAAAACAAACAATACATTTGCAAGTACTTATTAACATCGAGTCAAAATCTCTCTTCTGTAAGACATAAGAGAATCTATCTTATCACAGCTAGTACTCTCTAGTTTTTCTTTTTTTTTAAATAACAAAATAATTTTGCAGCTGCACATTAAAATATATGATCTATTGTTTTAGGATTCTTTTTGAAATATTTAGCATTTTTGTTTGCTCTCTTTAGTAAGAAAGAGATTTAGTGTGTGGTCTTTTAATGCATAGCACTTAATGTTTGATTTTTACCTTATGCTGTGCTTTGTCGAGTCAGTTATTTATGGTTATTTCCGTGTGTCTTATCTCCTGAGATAAATTGTAAGCTTTACAATTTAGCTAAACTGTAAATATGTATGTATCCTGTATTTCTTGTATTCTGTAGGTCTTTATAAGCACTCTAGGTGGTGCAAGTAGTTTGTGATCAATATTTCATCTACAACTGGCAGTTCAAACCCTTCCAAATGTGGAAAGACTTGGTGATTTTACCATAAAAACTACAGCTGTTAAAACCATATGGAGCAGTTCTCTTCCATAACACATAGAGAGTCGCCATGAGTCAGAGTTAGTTCAATGGCCATGGGTTTGGTATTTTGAAATAGGTCTTTATAGCACTTGAGTGGTATTTTGTACACACCATAGGTGCTCAATAAAGAATTTGTGAAGAGAACAAATTAGTGATGCAAATCTGCTACACCAGGACATAGCCACAATGTTGCTTTTTTGTGGTCATAATTATAGTATAAATCTTTTCTCTTGTCTGGTTCATTGTAATTTGCCCACGTCCTTTATTTTATTTTTTTGATTTCTTTTTGTTATGCTTTAGGTGAAAGTTTACAGAGCAAGTTAGTTTCCCCACTGGATAGTTCCTACATAAAGTGTTCTGTGATGGTGACTGGATTCCCTGATGTGTCAGCACCCTCCATTTCTTCCCTGGTTTCCCTGTTCACATTCATCTGAATTTTTTCCCCTTTCCTGCCATCTCCTCTTTGGGCAAATGTCACCCTTTTGGTCTCATAGCACTGATTGTTTTAAAGAACACATTCCTCTCAGGTGTCACTGTGTATTTTATGTACCTGTCTATTGTTTGGCTGAGAAGTGGTCTCCAGGAATGGCCTCAGTTCTCGGTCAGATGCATGTATCAGGGCCATAACTTTGGAGATTCCTCCGGTAGTCATCCTACTAGTGAGTCTGGTCTTTTTTGTGAATTTGACTTTTGGTTCTACGTTTTTCTCCAGCTCTAGCTGGGACCCTCTGTTGTTTGTGATCCCAGTCAGAGTCGTTGGTAGTGGTAGCTGGGCACCATCTAGTTCTCTGGTCTTGGGATCTTGTAAGTGGTGGTTGATGTGGGCTGGTAGTCTTTTGGACTGACTGCTCCCTGTTTTCTTCGCTTTCCTTTGCTCCAGGCAGGAAGAGTCCAGTCTTAGATGGTCACTTGCAAGTTTTTAAAACTCCAGGTGCTACTCACCATTGTAGGATGCAGAACATTGTCTTGATGAAATGTCTTGTGCCAGTTGATGGAGACATCCTTCATGTCTATGGTTCTTTGTCTTCAAGCCTACAAATTATGTCCCAGAAGTTGTTTGATTATGTCGAAGAAGTTTCCATGACTGTGACCTTTGTGTTCTCTATTGTCTGTATCAATATACATGCAGTATTTGCAAGTACGTATGTAGAAATATCCACAACCAAATGTGTATCTGCAGGTGAATGTGCTTCTTCACACTCTCCCTCACCTCTTTAACATACCTATCTACCCAAGTCTGTATTTGTAGATTACTGTTTGTTAGTGACTATTGTTGCAGGATTGTCTATGTTGTAGTAATTTTCATAGTTGTCCTTTATTCTGTGTCCCTCTCATTGTCATCTTTTGCCTTGGTCACGCTGTGCTGACCTCTCATGTATTGTATATTGCCTTTCCCTTCACCAGTATTAACACATGTCCCATCTAGTTAGTAATTTTCTCTCTCTCGCCCCTCATCCCTGCTAACTGTTAAAATTTTTTTCTTTTCTGTTGGTAAACTTTTTCTTGTTTTTTTTTTTGAAAATAATAGTGGTCTCACACTGTATTTGTCCTTTTGTGATTGACTTGTTTCACTTAGCATAGTGTCCTCCAAATTCATCAATATCATTAGCTGTTTTGCAGCCTTGTTGCTATCTTTTATTGTTGCATGGTTTTCTGTTGTGTGTATGTACCACGGCTGGTTTATTCATTCATCCATTGATGAGCACTTAGGTTGTTTCCATCTTTTTGCTATTGTGAGTAATGTTGCAAGAAACATAAGTGCACATGTGTCTATTTAGGTCATGGCTCTTATTTCTTTAATGTATACACCCAGGAGTGGGATTTTTGGATCATATGGTATTTCTAGCTTTTTAAGGAAGCATGATATTGTTTTTCTATAGTGGTTGCATCATTGTACATTCCTAACAGCAGTGTGTAAGAGTTCCAAACTCCCCACAATTTCATAACATTTGTTGTGATTTGTCTGTTTTTAGGAAAGGTAAAATATTTGGGTTAGTTGAAAGTGCTAACTTGCTGGGTTTCATTTTACAAAGTTTTGATTTGTAAAAGGAGAAGCTAAGAGTATTTAGGTTAGAATGAGAGGGTGAAAGACAGAGTTGCTTTCTTTTTATGTCCCTTTCACCTCTTCCATTCCCACTTTATACATACGCAGCCATCATGCAGGATGGCTCTGCCGTTTCTGCCTCTCTTGAACATGGACACTGATTGTTATTGCGTACTGTCGAGTCTGTTTCAACTCATAGTAACCCTATAGGACAGAGTAGAACTGCCCCATATTATTTCCTAGGCTGTATTTTTTTACAGGAGCAGATTGTCAGGTCCTTTTTCTCTTGAAACCACTGGTGGGTTTGAACTTTCCGCCTTTTGGTTAGCAGCTGAGCACAAAACCATTGCACCATGAGTGGTCTGGGACATTAATGCCCAAGGTGAAATGGAAAGTTGATTGGCTGGCTACAGAGTCAGGGTACCTTTTCCATATGATGGCCACTTGTCGCTTATGCTCAAACATTCCTCTATTTATTTTTCCAGCAATACTTTTATCGATCCCCTATTATCTGGTGGACGTCATGCCAGCTCCTGAGTTACAGTGGGAGTAACACAAACATACTCTGGCCATCAGGAGACTTGCATGGCTGGGCTCATCCAAATTCCCAAATACAGTCCTTTGTAGAAAGAGACCGTGAGCTACTTAAAATTTGGTGATACTGGCAAATGAATTGTACTTTTTAAAGACTAATTCGCAAGGTAATTGTTTTGCTCTTCAGTTGACTCATATGGATTTAACTTGTTATTTTTGTCCCGTGCCATTGAATCAGTCTCAGCTCATGGTGCCTTCATGTGTTACAGAGTAGGGCTGCTCCGTAAGGTTTTCTTGCCTGTGATCTTTACAGAAGCAGATTGCCTGACCTTCTCTTCTGCTGTGCTTCTGGGTGGATTTGAACCACCAATCTTTAGGTTACCAGCTGAGTGCAAACCATTTGCACTTTGCCTTTTCCATCCTAAAGAGAAAAATGTTTTTACTGTTATTGAGCATAAATTCTAATAAATACAGAAAAATACATATAAATTGTACACCCTGCAGGTATATAACTACAAAGTAACCTAAAAAACTGCAACTACTGAGCAACCTTAAAGAAAAAGAAGTACACTTAGATTTTTTTCTCCCTTTTAATGACAGTTACACTGTGTCAAGGGTGTCTTGTGAAATGAATGAATTAAACAGACAAGTTTGATTTGACAGAAACAGATAAAAATGTGACTACAGTTTAAGGGATGATACAATATAGCTTGTCAAGAGCCCCCTTTTAACTCTTCTGCTTTTTTTTTTTTGTAACATAGATGGAGAAAACAATGAAGATGAAATTTCCAGGAAATAACCCAATCAGGTGTTGCTTAATGGAGTCTCCTGTCATGAAAATCCAATTCGATTCATTTGGAGAGTGAAATATCACAATTGCAACTACACCATAATGGCTTTTGGAAGATGGAATTTGTATAAACTGAGTTAATCCCTTGATCACCAATTCAAATAAAAATAGATAAAACATGAGGAGGTTGGCAGGGATGACGGACTGGGAATAGCAATGGGGATGCCAGAAGGTGTCCTTCCTGCCAAAGGGAATTGGCACAGGGATCAGTCTCTGAGCCCAAATCCTGGAAACCACAAGCTGGTGGAGACAGAAGACAGATTGCCCACGTCCATCTGGGAGCTGGAGTTCCGCTGGTCCAGCAGCTGACAAGTAAACTGCCCTCTGACCTGCACAGGTGGTCTCATGTGCAGAAATTTGCATTTCTTTCCATTTAGAGGCTTGCTTTCGATCTGCTTGTCTTTAACAAGTTATATCTTTGGAAAACATGGCAGAAATAGTCTCTGGGAGTGAGCTACTTCCTGTATATACAGGAGGGACCTTTGATGCAGTATTTAGGAAACTGTTCAGTGAATGCTGACTTCATACCAAGAAATGGAACCTCAGAGGTCTGAAAGAGTTAAGAGCTAACCCAAAGTCCACTAATAAGCCTTAATTAAGAGGCTGTTATCTTGCATTTGAAATACTTTGCCAACCAGTAGTCATTAGCAGAGATTATGAAGAAATTGACCTCTACTTGGCAAATACTGAGATTGCTGTTATTATGACCCATTGAGTCTACTCCACATCACCGTGTGGTTGTGTGTCACAGAGTGAAGTCTTGTCTTGTCCTTTGCCATCTTGGTGATCATTGCTATGCTTGCGTACATTGTAAGAGCTATAGTGCCAATCCATCACATCGAAGGCTTCTCTTGCCTTCATGAACTCTTCACTTTACCAGGGTTGCTCTTATCATCATTTGGTCTTTCTTGATGACGTATCCAAGGTAGGCAAGCTGAAGTCTCACCATCCTCACTTTCAAGGAGCATTCTCCCTGTATTTCTACTAAGACTGATTTGTTCTTCTGGCAGTCCACAGACTAGTCAACATTCTTTGCCAGCACCATACAGTATCTTCTAAGATACTACAACTGAAGTGGGTTATCCAAGACATGTTTAAAATGCTTTTGGTGACAAATATTTAATTACCTCCCTTACAAAATATTGGTATGGTATTTCCAATTTTTGTGTAAGAGGTCTGAAAATTAAGTTCACAAATTTGCCACCATGCACTTATATTGCCAGCACTGTGCAAGCAACTCAGTAAGGTTTCATAACCTAGATATATCTGTGTCTCATAGATGTGTTCATGTCAACTTGTGGTGTCTTGCTGAATGTTTTGTGGTGTGTTTTTGTGTGCCATTGTGAGAATGTCAGAGCTTAAATGAGAGCAGTTAACAATATTAAATTTCTTATTAAACTGGGAAAGAGTGGAAGTGAAATCAGGAACAGGTTAGTCCAAGTTTAAGGGGATAATGCCATGAAGAAAATGCCAGCATACAAATGGTTTAAATGTCTTTCTGAGTGGAGACAAAATGTCATTGGTGAAGAGAGGTCAGGGCAGCCAATAAGGAGCTGAACCGATGAAGACATTGCAGAAATTCATCAAACTATGTATTAAAATTGTCGTCTGTGAGAAGTATAGCAGACCAAATAAATGTTAATAAAGAAACAATTAGGAAAATCTTAACAGAAAATTTTGGCATGAGAAAGGTGTGTGCAAAAATGGTCCTGAAGGAGCTCACTGATGAACAAAAAACAAAGGCGAGTTGGAGTTTGCCAAGACCTTTTGGAGAGACAAGACAATGTTTAGGTCATGGTATCCTTAGTGATGAAACATGGGTGTAATAACACAACCATGAAAAGAGGCATTGAAGTGCACGGTGGAAGTCGTTCAGTTCTCCATGACCAACATAGTTCTCTCAGTCCAAATCAAGAGTCAAAACGATGTTGCTAACAGTTTCTGATATCAGAGGAATTATTTGTTATGAACTTGTACCAACTAGATAAATAGTTAACCAAGTTTACTATCTGGAAATGCTGAAAGGCTGCTTGAGAAAGACAAAGACCACCTGAACTTTTTGTCAACAACTCATGGCTCTTGCATTATGACATGCATCAGCTCACACGGCACTGTCTGTGAGGGAGTTTTTAGCCAGTAAACAAGTAACTGTATTGGAATATCCTCCCTACTCACCTAATCTGTCCCCCCTGCCCCAAATCTTTTTGCAAACATAAAGGAAATATTGAAAGGAAAACAATTGGATGACATTCAGGACATCAAAGGTAATACCACGACAGCTCTGATGATCATTCCAGAAATAATTCCAAAATTGCCTTGAAGGGAGCACTAGGCTCTGGCATCAGTGCATAGCTTCCCAAGGTGAGTACTTCAAAGATGACTGTGGTGATATTCAGCAGTGAGGTACGTAGCCCTTCTTCTAGGATGAGTCTGTGAACTTAATTGTTGGACCTCATATTCATTTAAAAGATTGAAGGAGAATCTCTAGTAGGCCTTGCCTGATTTGCCTGCATTAGGTAGGATGCTTTTGACTGACAGTTACAGAAAGTACAAACCAGAGCAGTTTAAATCATATGGAAAGTTTGTTGTCTCACGCAACAAGAAGACCTGAGTATGGTCACTTGGAGATTGATTCCAAAATCAGAACTTCTAAAACATCATCTGGGTGTCCCTTTGTTTCCATCTTTCCATGTTGCCTTTCTTAGTGCACTTGATACCTTCTCACGGTACCAAGATTGCTGCTAGAGTTCTGGACATCAAAATAGACAGGACAAAGCCCAGCTTTTTATTACTGAGGCAGTATTTCCTGGAAGCCCTGCAGCAGACTGCCTGTCACATCTCACTGGCCAGCATGTGACCACAGTCTCTTCCTGTGTCAGTCAGTATTGAGATAAATAGAATTACATCAGCGGCCTAGCACTACAGACTAATTAGAATTTCCTCTGGGTCAAGTTGGGGAGAGGTGTTTCCCTGAACAAATTCTTTTTCACACAAATGTACTCACATGCCTGTTGAAACCCATTGCTGTCAAGTTGATTCCAACTCTTAATGACCCTGTAGGACAGAGTAGAACTGCCCTGTAGAGTTTCCAAGGACTGCTTGGTGGATTTGAACTGCCAACCTTTCCGGTTAGCACCCTGAGCTCTTAACCACTGTGCCCCCTTGGCTTCTACACACGTACAAGACTATGCAATAGCAGCCAAGTCTTTCAGTGTGTACTCTCCAGAAGTAGATGCTGAGACAAAGTTGGGAGTGAAAGATGTTTTCTGGGGATCAAGTCCTGTGAAGGACAGGACGCAAGAATGGGCAGAGGAAGAAGTCAAACTATGATGCTGGCCTGGTGACGTATCGACCACATGGCGAGAAACTCGGAAGCAAGTATTGCCCGTTGGTACCCTGCATCAGTTGAAATGCCAGGCCTTTGAGTGCCTCCCATCACCCATCAAATGGGGGCTCTCTGCAGCTAAGGCAGACCTGGAAGGGTCACTCTCCACAGCTAGAGAGACAGCCCTTCTCTGAAGGGGGACCTGGGTGGTACACCTCCTGTGTATCACACCAATTGTCTAAAACAGCCCACTTTGCAAAAGTACATACAAGTAAAAATAATATCACAATATTTCCTTGAAAGGATTCCATGGTCTCTTCTAATCACTACTCTTCCCTGCTCCTCTTTCTGTCCTCCAAATCTCAGCTGTTCTGGAGCAGCAGGCCCTTCCTCTATTCCCACCCTCTATGGGCCACAGAACTCAGACAGCTCACGTAGTCAGTGGGGGAGTTGGGTGGGATGAGGATGCTGAGGCCTAGGTGAGCTCTGTGCCCATCCTGGAACTTTACATGTTTTCGGCAGTCAGTGAATACTGGTTGAACTGAGTTATTCAAGGGTAGAGTCTCAAGAGTAGAGCCTTGTTCTCCTAATTTCTAGTCCAGTGTTTCCTTTTGTGTGTGTGTGTGTGTTTGTGTATAGGTGTATGGTACATGATATGTATGAGGTGTATGTGTGTGTGTGTGTGTGTGTGTGTGTGTGTGTGTGTGTGTCTATAAAAGAGGCACACACATACAGAATTCAGATAGCTTCAGTCAGGTGGTCAGAGATTTTACATTGTCGTGTATACTTGGAGAAGTCAGGCAAGTCAGAAGCATTTTGTTAGAAAAACCTGAGGCAGCTTTCTCTGGATTGTTTTTGTTTTAGTTTCATGGGCCATAATGTCATTGCAGTTAGTTGCCATCAAGTCAATTCAAACTAATGGGCTTCCCATGTGTGCAGAGAGCTGCTCCGCAGGGTTTTCTGGGAAGCTGTTCTCTGTCACATGGGGTTGCTATGAGTCACAATCAATTCAATGGCACTTAATGACAAGAGCAGGTAGCCAGTGAGTGGGTTCAAAACTACCAGTCTTTAACAGCTGAGTGCAAACCTTTTGTGCCACCGAAGGACGTATGGGAGTCTTGGTGATGCCATTGGTATCCTGGTGGTACGGTGGTTAAGTGATACAGCCGTTAACCAAACGGCTAGCAGTTCAAATCCACCAGCTGCTCCTTGCAGAAGCTATGTGGCAATTCTGCTCTGTCCACTAGGCTTGCTATGGGTCAGAACTGACTTAGTAGCAACAAGTTTGGGTTTTTTGGTTTGAGGGAACTGTGGGCTGTATGAAGGATCACAGGCTGAACCTTGGATAGGGCAGTAGCTACTCAGCTCACCCAGCTGCTGCCCGGTAGTAGTCTAAGCCCCAGTGGTGGTCTGCACCACTCAAGAGAGATGGAAATCTGGATTTTTAGATGATGTTTTAGTCATCTGGTACTGCTCTAATAGAAATGCAACAAATGGATGGATTTAACAAGGAAAAGTTGATTTTTAAATAGTCCAGTAAGCTACAATTTGAATTTAGGATGTCAGCTCCAGGGGAAGGCTTTCTCTCTTTCTCGGCTCTGGAGGAAGGCCCTTGTGTTGCTTCGGTCTTTCTTTGGTCTGAGAGCATCTTGGTGCAGAAGCCTCAGATCTAAAGCACTCACTCTGATTTTGGTGCTGCTTTCTCGATGGTGTGAGGTCCCCAACTCTCTGTTTGCTTCTCTTTCATCTCTTGTAGGATAAAAGGATAAAAAGGTAGAGTAAGCCACACTCTGTGGAGGCTCCTCTAGTATGGGTGTTACAGTCTCACCTTAATCCTCTTTTGACTTAATCCTATCTATTAACCACAGCAGAGATTAGGATTTACAGCACAGGAAAATAAATCACAAAACGGAGGACAACCACATAATACTGGAAACCATAACCCAGCCAAATGCTACACGTATTTTTGGGGGGCACAATTCAATCTGACAGATGATGTCTCCCAAATTGTTAATGTTGAATGATGGTTCATAAATCCTTGGGTTGGTCACTTTAAACATGCCAGTCCACTAATTAATTTAAACCTATGGTCCAGTGATTCTCAACGAGGGATGATTTTGTGCCCCTGGAGACATTTGGCAATGTCTGGAGACTTTTTTGATTGTCACAACTAGGGGAAGGGAGAGCAAGACTATTATTTATTATTGGCATCTAGTGGATAAAGGGGAAACCCTGGTGGTATAGTAGTTACGTGCTGTGGCTGCTAATCAAAAGGTTAGCAGTTCAAATCTGCCAGGTGCTCCTTGGAAACTCTGTGGAGCAGCTCTGCTCGGTCCTGTAGAGTTGCTATGAGTTGGGATCGACTCAACGGCAGCTGGTGGTGGTGCTGGTGGGGGTGGGTAGTGAGTAAAGGCCAGGGATGCCACTAAACATCCTACAATGCACAGGTTAGCTGTTTCAAGAAAGAATTATCCAGGCCCATATGTTAATAATGCTGAAGTTGAGAAATCTTGCTCCTGTCATATATCAAAGTCAAAAGCAGAAATTGCCTTTACTGGAACAGCCTATTGAAAAGGTGGCATCTGGGCTCTGCCCAGGAGCAGGGGCATTAGATTTTGGTGCTTCAAAAATCAATGCTTTCCAAAATGGTTACTGAGGTGCAAAATATCCACCAAGTTATAATGTCATTTGTAGATGAAATCAATTATGTCAAGGCGTTTTTGAAAAACAAACACAGAAATAAAAACGCATTATCTGTAGAGCTCTGAATCACATTTTTCTCTGTATTTGAAGGGACAAAGCTCTGAAGCGTGAGTACTGTGACAGAATGACAGGTAACCCAAATGGTCTGGGTTGTTGTTAAGGTCTGCATTGTATCTTTCCCAAATACATATGGAATCCCTGGCCTTTGTCTTCTGGATCGTCATTGTACGGGATTCTGTTTAAAAATAGAGACTTTTTGTGTGTGTGTGTGTATTAATGAGGTCATACCAGTTGCAGGGCAACGAGTTTTTCTTTTCATGTGGCCTTTCTGACCACATGAAAACTCTCATGAAATGATTGGGTGGGGCTATGCAAATAAGGCATATCAAACTCTTGCTGAGATTGGCTGGGATAAGCAAATAATGTACCTGTGGCCCACCAAGGGGATTGGTTAGTTTTGCCGTCCTGATAGGCTTATACAGAGCTGGTCCTAGACACTGAGGACAACCTCACTACAATCAAGAAGAGCGGGGAATGCAGCATGTCCTTTGGCCCTTGAGTCCTTGTGCTGAGAAGAGAAGCCCCTAGGCCAGGAGACAGAGCGTTGTAAGAGCGGAGAGCTGTAACACTGGACGCAGCAGGGGCATGGACGGGAGACTAGCAGACCGCTGCAGTGGGTTTGTGTGCCCACGTAGTGGGACAGCTGAGCGCCTTCAGGCAGGAGTCTTCCTAGTGCAGCTGGTGCCTGCAGGCGCTAATTGCCAAGCTAAAGAGCTGCAATACTTGCCAGAGCAGGGTAAAGGCCAGGGCTGGGCTGAAGAGGCCTGCCTGTGGGCATGGCTGTGAAGCTGTCTTGATCGGAGAACTGTATCTTACCTGTTCTTGTTCCTTCTGAGGTCCTGAAGTGTAACCTGTCACCTGCCCAGTAAACACTAATCATGAGGATGGCCTATGAGTTCTGTGTATCCATTGCAACACATTATCAAACCTAACAGAGAAACAGAGAGTGCTATGGGATGCATGGCTGGTGTCAAAACTGGTAACAAGAGTGGAGGTATGTCTGATCTCCATGTCATAGGAATCAGCTTTGGGCTGATGCTGATGGTCATCCTCTCTCCTCCACCTGAAGTTAGACAAGGTCTGATGCCAGTGTGGAGTGAATCCTAAATCCAATCACTTCTGAATTATAAAAAGAACTAGATACCCAGACACACTCATGGGGGAAGACAGGCCATGTGTCTTAGTCATCTAGTGCTGCTATAACAGAAATACCACAGGCAGATGGCTTTAAAAGGAGAAATTTTATTCTGTCACTGTGTAGTAGGCTGTGAGTTCCAGTTCAGGACATCAGCTCCAAGGGAAGTCTTTCTCTGCTGGCTCTTGAGGAAGGTCCTTATTATCAATCATCCCCTGAATGGAAGCTTCTTCTTCCTTTTATTTTTATCTTTTAGAAAACATTTTATTGTGTTTTAAGTGAAAGTTTACAATCCAAATCAGTTTGCTATCTGCAATCCTGCATCTATACCACTATGCAGTCCTAACTGCTCCCCCCTCACCCCACAGCACACTCCTCCTTCCCACCCTATACTTCCCCCATCCATTCAACCAGTTCCCATCCCCCTTCACCTGCTTGTATTTCCTCTGGTGGACTAGGAGCTTTGGAGACACGGGAACTCTGAGTCCTTTCCAAAGGATGTGCTCTGTTCCCAGCACTGCTTCTTAGGGATGTGAGGTCCCTCACTGTCTGCTTGCTTTTCTTTTCTCTATATTCCAAGAGATTGCCTCAAGGCACAATACAGTCTTACTCTTTGAATCTGGCCTCACTAAAACAACCACTGCCCACTCTCCCATATTAACATCACAGAGGCAGGGTTTACTGCTTATAGGAAAGTCAAAGAAGACTGGGTATCAAGTCCCACCTAAATTGCTACTCACTGCACGTTTTTTTGGGGGGGGGCACACAATTTAATCCGTGAATCCATGTGAGATTTATTTGCAAGCCAAGGGTCTCCAAAGAACCCAGGGATATCTAGAGCTACAGGCTACGAAGGAATTGATGTGGCCAAGACTGTATTTGAACTTTCCACCTCCAGAACTGTAAGAAAATGAATTTCTCTTCTTTAAAAACCACCTACTTGTGATGTCTGTGTTACAGCAGCACTAGGTAACCACGACAGTTGTGTATGTGAGGTATGACAATTAAGTCCATGAACTTAATTGTTCTAAGCTCTACATACTTCACTGCTGTGTATCACTACAGTCACCTTCAAAGTACTTCCCTTGGGAAGCTGTGCACTGATGCCAGCACCTAGTCCACTTTTCAAAGCAATTTTGGAATTCTTTCTGGCATGGCTGATGCACATGGTAGCACAATGGCAAGTTTGTGAACTTAATTATCTAGTTGTCTGTGAAGGAGTTTTTCGCAGTAAACAAATAACTGTATTGGGACACCCACCCTACTCACCTGATCTGTCCCTCAGTGACTTTTTTCTTTACCCAAAGATAAAGGAAATATTTAAAGGAAGATGTTTTGATGACATTCAGGGCATCACAGGTAATATGATGACAACTCTGATGGCCATTCTGGGAAAAAAGTTCCCGAATTGCTCTGAAGGGTGCACGAGGCAGTGGTGTCTGTGCATAGCTTCCCAATGGGGGTACTTGCAAGGTGACCACAGTAATATTCAGCAGTGAGCATACAGAACTTTTTTCTAAGATGAGTTTGAGAACCTAATTTGTCTGTCCTCAAATATCAGGATTCTCTTTTCCCAGACTTTCAGGGCTGTGTTCTGAGGAACTAATATGATCGTATGTATAACCAAGCAGTCTCCTTCTTGGAGCAGCTGATGGAAAGAGTCTCATCTATTCTCTGGTAAGGAAAGCTGTTGTGGCTGTGTATCCTTACCCTGGTGGCCTAGTGGTTAAGTGCTAAGTCTGCTAACCAAAAGGTTACCAGTTCAAAGCTACCAGGTGCTCCTTGGAAACTCTATGGATCAGTTCTCTGTCCTATAGGGTCTCTATGTGTTGGAATCAACTTGATGGTACTGGATTTGGTTTTGTTTGGTTTATTCTTGCCCATTCTGACACCAGCTCTATGCTCTGAGGCTTCCAGAAGGTGGTATCTGAAGTGAAAATCAAAGTTTTAGAATTCCAAAATGTTTCTCTTTCAAAAATCTCTGCTATTATTTATTTATTTATTTTCCTGAAATCAATTACATTTTTTGTCCTCGGCTGTCTAGGTCTCCATCGGTAGACACTGTGTTTTGAAGACCGTCCTTGCTGCCCCAACTGAGGGACGAGGAAAGGTGAAAAGGAAGGAAGACAGAAGGAAGTGTCTCAAAATACAATCTGATACACATTGTACCTCCTTTACCCCACTGTGAGGTCCTGGTGGGCAGGGTCTGTGTTTCAATTTTGTACCAACAGGATGAGCTCACCGATTATTTAAACAAACAAACAAACAAAAAAAACTGGTTCATGTCTAGCTGATTCAAAGTGACTTCAGGTGTACAGAGTAGGACAACTCCATAGGGGGTTGAAGGCTGTGACCTTTTAGAGGCAGATTCAGCGCTTTCTTCCTAGGTACCTCTGGGTGGGTTTGAACCACCAACATTTGGTGACTAGTTGAAAAGTCAGTAGTTAAGTGCTTAACAGTATGTGCTACCCAGGGATGCCATGAGCCGGCGCGATGTTGCTGTTATCTTTGCTACATGCCGCCAAGTTGGTTCTGACTCATAGCGACCCTGTGCACAACAGAATGAAACACCGTCTGGTCTTGCAGCACGTGCACAATTGTGTTTATGCTTAAGCCCATCATTGCAGCCCCTGTGTCAGTCCATCTCATGGAGGGTCTTTCTGTTTTTCGTTGACCCCCAACTCTACCAAGCATGATGTCCTTCTCTGTGGACTGATCCCTCGTGCAACATGTCCAAAGTACTTAAGACAAGTCTTAGCATCTTTGCTTCCAAGGAGCACTCTGGTAGCTCTTCTTCCAGAAGAGATGTTTGTTCTTTTGGCGGTCTGTGGTACATTCAATATTCTTCTCCAATGCCACAATTCAAAGGCATCAGTTCTTCTTCTATCAATAAGAGCTGCTAAAACAAAGCTTGCCTCAGCCAGTGGGTCAAAGAATGGGTGAGTGGGTAATCAACCTTTTTGTGTTTTTCCACCTTTAACATAGGGTTAAGAATTCTTAGCAGTGACCACAGGCAAAACCCAGTCCTAAGCTAAGCTTTCCTCCATTCCCTTCATCTTCCCTTCAGCTGTCTCATTTCCTTCCCCCATTAAAAATTGCTTTTGGAAAGGCTCATTCCACATTACTCACGTCGATGGCGTCTTTCTCCAAAAGGGCATTTGCTTCTTAAGCCTTACGCTAGGCTGGGAAATGGAAGTGTTGCTTTTGTTAAAGGCATTTTCAGGTGCAATTTGTTGGGAGGGATTTCTGTGGCGGCCCCTTCCTGTGCCCCCAGCTGCTCTGAGCACATAATCTGCTTGCTTAGACTCAAGGCTGGCCCCGTAATCCCTGCTCCACCTGCATCACCGGGCTGTCAGGAGGATGAAGTGGGATGATGGATGGAGGGGCACTTTGCAAAGTTAAAAGCTCCTCACCAATGCGAGCTGTTATTGTTATTAATCCTCTGCCGTCAGAGGCACTCTTCTGGAAAGGAGTCCCTGCTCAGAGGAGACTGGGGGTGACTTGGAAAGAGCAATAATTTATTGGCTTCATGTTCTTAAAGCAACTCACTCCTCCCCAGTGTACACTGTGAGTGAACAGGATGAAAAGATGTTCTTAAATCAGAATGGGCCAGGGGCTCCCCCACCTCACTGAAGCCTCTCCCCTTCACTCCCAAGCCTCTAAAAATGGCCAACTTTGTGTTGGCAGGTTCACTGCCAAATGCCAGGGAGCCAATAGCCTTAATTTTCCTCTCTGTTCCCACATCTCCTTCTCTACCCTCCCACCTACCCTCCCACCCCCCGCATGACTTCAAAACAAGTCTCAGCTTGGAGCTGATCTGCCACTTCTGGAAAGGCGCATTGGTGCTGTGTGTATTTGGCTTGGCTGTGCGAGGGGAGATGACTTGCTCCTGCAGGAAGAGGAGAGGGGTGCAAGCTGGGGAAATCTGGGGAACTGGGTGGAGTCAGAGGCCTCAGTATGAGCGCCAGCCTCTCTTCCAGTTCTGAGTGTTGGCGTTCTGCTCACAGCTTTGCCAGGTCTCCCTGGGCTGGGTGCTGGGAGACGTGGATGGTTGAGGTGGGAAGCTGGGTTTGAGGCACTCAGGTCCTGGGAGGCAGTCAGGTCCTGGGTCTGATTAGGATTCTTTTTGCTGGTCAGATTTCACTAAACACAGGCCAAGCACTGGAAAATAAATCATGAATGGGGCAAGTGGCGGCTGGTGGGTGTTTATGGGGCTGATTTGTTGTCCTGTAGGGAGGTAGCATTTCCTCCACTCTTTAGAAGTGGAAGGGGCAAGTCTGCCACTTTTCCCTCACTGCTGGCTATTTTCATCCTTTTTGTGCGGGAGACTCCTACTTGCTGAGGTTTTAAACAGAGAGGACGGATTGTCTGGGGTTCTGGGACTGGGTTGCACAGCGCAGGAAGATCTCTGAACTGGGAGCTGAATTTCCATCCTTTGTCTCCATCAACAAGCAGCCCTGATGCTGGTAGAGAAAGCCTTGGGCTGCTCACCCAAAAGTCAGCTGTTCAAAATCACTGGCCACTCCATAGGGCGAAAGAGATGTGGCAGTCTGCTCCCATCAAGATTTATAGACTTGGAAACTGTCGGCGGCAGTGCGTTTGGGTTTGGCTTTCATCAACAGATGGCAGACTGGGCAGATTGCTGTCTGAGTGTGAGGGGTCTTCCTGACAGCTGCCTCGGGGAGGTGGGCGAACTAGGAAACATCTCTTTGCTTCTCTGTGGGCATAACAGAAACTATTTTCTGTGTTCTTGAACGTTTAATACAGACAATTAATGCATTGAGTTTAACCGAAACGCTGGAGGTTTGAGTCCTTCCTGATGTGCCCTGAAAGAACGGCCTGGTGATCAGCTTCTGAAGCGAGAAGCCATTGAAAACCTTACTCTGCACGGTTCTACTCTGACACATAGAGGTCACCATGAGTTGGAGTTCACGTGTGGGCAACTGGTTAGCCAATGGTCAGAACATTTAAGGGCTTGGCTGAGCTGTCTCAGAATTTGCCTTCTTTGGTTCTTGGAGTGAAAAGCCCTTCCTCTATGGTTCACTCTTTTCTGTTCTGTGTCCCCTGCAGGGCTCTGCTCAAACCCAACCTCCTCCTGTCCCCCAAGCTTCTGTTGGCTTCATAACACCCAGAGCCCTGGTTACACCACTATGAGAGTGGGCACTGGGTGACCTGAAATTCCAAACATGTTTGCGTTTAAGAATTCATTTCTATCTTTCCAGTTCGTTCTGTATACCTTAAGAATTTCTCTGTATGTGTCTTACCGTTTCCTTGGGATTGCTAGTATTTTGAGGACAGATACCAAGTCCTACTTGTTTTATATATTCTGTTTTAAACTTTGTAGTGAACATTGTGAGCAGGCTGAACCCCTCTCTTTTCCCCTACTTTTTTGCTCAGTACATTTTATGTGAAACGGCCAGGAGACAGGGAAGACAGAAATTGGAAAGTGTCTTAGCTGTCTAGAGCTTCTATAACAGAAATTATGGCAAGTGTATATAGCTTGACAAATAGAAATTTGTTCACTTATGGTTTATGAGGCTAAATGTCCAACTGTATGGGAAGGCTTTTCTTTCTGTTGGTTCTAGGGAAGATTCTTCTCTCATTTCAACATCAGTAGACCCCATGTTCCTTGAGGTCTTCATGTGTCTTGGTGTCAATCTTCCCCCGGGTCTAGGAGGTTGTCAGTACAAAGACCCTGGACCGAAAGGTCATGCTCCTCTCTCAGCTCTTCTATCTTGGTTGTAGGCAGTTTCTCTCTTCTCTACTTGCTTCTGTCTCTTATAACTTAAAAGATACAAAGATACAACCTAATCCTGCAGATTGTGTCCTGCCTCATTAACAAGACTGCCTCTAATCCTGCCTCATTAACATCATAGAGGTTACGATTTACAACACATAGAATAACTACATCAAATCACAAAACAGAGGATGGCCACACGTACTGGGAATCATGGCCTAGCCAAGTTGACATACGTTTTTTGGAGGACACAATTCAAAACACTATAAAAGGGAAGCAGTCTCAAGAGAGGATGAAGTTCTGGCATAGTCTCTTTTGCCCTTGATGTGTCTTTGCTTCATCACTCTGCACGGTGTTTGGCATCAGTGATAAATCCTGGCGTTTTTCTCAGTCGAATGAAATTTTTAAACACAACTATGAATCAATCACAGGTGGTTCGTGGCCTGAAGAACCTTGGAAAGTACGGGATTCTTCACAATTCATGCCCCCCATTTCTCTGACTTTTCTGAAATGGCCAAAGTAGGTCGGATGGTAGAACAGCCACATGGTCCTAGGGCAGGAGAGGGTCTTGGGCGTGGGAGATGGTCCCTTAAGATTCCTTCACTCTGAGGGTGTTGGATAATGAAGCTTGGATGACAGTCATGCAGAAAAATGCATGAAAGAACACTTTAAAGTCCTGTTAGGTGCTTCACGACACCTCTTCTTTTATTACCTGGTCTATGTGTGACACCGGCTAAGTAGACCTCATTTTTTAGTGTTTTCATGTGGCAGCAGTGTGGTGGACATAACCAGTGACATGACTGTTTTTCTCTCCCCTCATTCTCCAGGCTTTTAGACTAAGAATTGTTTTAAGAAATGAGTGTCATGCTACTATCAGTGTTCACTTCTCTGGGGTGTTAACAGATGCCGTGGTGCCCCAGCCAGGTCCCCTGGGATCCTTTTCACAGCACTGTGTACCTACTGCCCAGCTTTGCTTTGCTTCCTAGCTGGCACCTACAGCACAGACAGCAGAAGTGCCTGGGGGACTATGCCCACCCTGAGGTGTCTGGTGGCAAATGAGTAGGTGGGAATAAGAAAGGCCAGCCCCTTGCCCGGCTGGTGTTATCTGCCACGGAGTCAGCCTCTAACTAGTGGTGACCCTACACTCAGTGGAGCGAAACTTCCCACTCCTGAGCCACCGGCGTGATGGGTTGCAGATCGGACCATTGGAATCCATGGGGTTTTCCCTGGCTGATTTTTGGGAAGAAGGTCTCCAGGCTTTGCTTCCTAGTCTATCTGAGTCTGCAAGTTCAACTGAAACCTATTCAGTGTCATAGCAACATGGTGGCTTCCAATGACAGACCCGTGGTGGCTGCGCTTGAAGTGCATTGACTGGAAATTGAACCTGGGTCACATGCATGGAAGGGAAGAATTTCTACCACTAAACCACCAGTACCCTCAACAACCAGTTGCCGTAGAGTTAATACCTACTCATGGAGACCCCATGTGGGACAGTTTATGCTCCAGAACTCCTGTGGAATTGGGCTGATGCTGAGACATTGTCCAGACCAGCACCTGTGTTGGCTCTGTCCCAGTTCCTGTCCTACTTCCCCTACTCCCTTCCCAGTTTCTCCTAGTGAAGGTGCTTCACTGATCTGTAGGTGGAATTGGAGTTCAAGGTCTGCTTCTGGCCTCCTGCCTTGAGCTGCAGGCAGCTGTAGGGTGATGTGGTAGGGGTGGGAAGAGTGTGGACTGTGGGTAATCCCAGTCACGGTTAAAGTTGTACTGAGTCTTGATCTGGCACTGGCTGACCTATGCTTAAAGCGCAGAGGGGGTGCTCGGAGTATCCCTTCATCCAGCAACACTTGGCAATTAAGGGTGGCCAGCTGGGGCTGCCAGTGATGTAGACAGGAGGATTAGAGATTAGGGCTGAGAGTCTCAGTGGGTAGGAATCAGTTTATGTAGCTCAGGTTAAAACACTTCTGGACAACAGAGGGATGGCTGTAGTTTATTTTGTCAGTTTTTAACTTTGGAGGTGGACATCACCCATGCATGGTCAGGATGGCCTCACTGGGCAGCAGAGGTTTGGTGTGGAGCCTGCTCCCTGACCAGGTGGCCCTGGGCAGTGAAAGCAGTTAACGTGCTGGGCTGCTAACAGAAAGGTTGGAGGTTCGAGTCTGCCCTGAGGTGTCTCAGGAGACATTTCTAACTATCTGCTAGAGAATCACCCATTGGAAACACTACAGAGCACAGTTCTACTCTGACATACCAGGGCTGCCAATGGGAGTCAGGTCGAGGCAACTGGTTTCGTTTAGTTTCCTCCCTGATGTGCTGCTCTCCCTGGACACCAGGGGAAAGGCTTTCAACCTCGGAGAAGAAACATGTCTTTCCTTTATGGGAAACACAGACTCACTGCTTTTCTCTGTGGATGCAATGTGAGAGCATACTTTTTCCATAAGAGTTCAAAGAAAAGCAAAAGCATACATTATTTTCCAGAAATTCTAAGTTTAAGATGGAGAACTCTTCTGCCCCGGCTAAGCACTATGTGCTCTTTCTGTCTACCTCGTCCTTCTGCCACCATCCTTCTTGGATTTTTCTTTTCTTTTTAACACTATCATATGAGTCAGGATGGGTGTATCACTTGTAATTATTGTTGATTACCATTCATGCTGGAACAGCTACCTTGCAACACCATCTCCTAGCAGGAAATAAGTGCCGACTTAGTGACCTGTCTGAGATAGCTGGTGACCCAGCCCACAGGAGAGACGGCAGGCAGCCGCCTGGCGCTTGCTGAATTAAGAAGTGTGACTCCAGTAATTAGTGGCAAGTTTCCAGCATCGATAGAGTAGATTCAGGGCCGAGCACAGTTGTCACACAGGTTGACCTCAGTGAGGGAGAGACGGGAGATTGAGGATTAGGGCCTGGAGGGTTGGAGAAGGGGTCACGAGAAAGAAGGTCAATCACAGAAACCAATTTGACATCCCTGAGCTTGTAATAGGATTTACCCTGGGCTTGTAGACCTTGGAGGTGGCCCCTATGCAAAAGCTGGTTGATGAGTCTGTAGCAGTGGAGAGTGTCCTTGGGAGGAGAAGGGTTAAGTCTTTCCTGCTTCGCCTCAAGTGTGTGCTTAATGGAACACAAACAAAAAGGAAGAGACACCGTGTTAAAATAGAACTGGAGCACAGATTGAAATGATACGTGATTACTAGCAGTTGTGCAATTTATGGAAAAAATGTGCACACAGGTCTTTCAGGAAGTGTAAATACAACAGATGGATTTATGGAGGGGGGAGGTACGTGTTACACACCGAGCTTCTATATCAACAAATGTTGCCCTCAAGGTAAAAACTTGTTTTTTTGTTTTTCCTTAATGTTCTAAGCTTGTATTAGTCACACCCATTTATTTCTGGCATAATTTGTGCACTATTTGGAACTTGGCAAGAACTGGAATGTTAGGGCCAACATTTGGTCTTGCTTCAGGAATTTCTATGAATATGAATGCCTGAAGTTTACATAGGCTTATGCCGTCTCCATGGCAATGCATGTTTGTTGTGAAAACCTAGCCTTTTAAAGTCAAGAATCCGTATGTTAGCCTTAAACTCAACACGCTATCTGATTCTGGTGTTTTAAAACACTTTAGGGACTGTTGAGCTTTCAGTATCAACTGGGTAGCAGGCTGAGCTGATGTGGGGTCTCCATGAAGCAAAGTCCTTACTTAGGGACGTGAACCTCGACACACTTCCAAATAGAGTCTGGGGAGAAGAGCTTCAGATGATGGAGTAGCCCAGCGGATTTGCACTTGTCTGAAGCATCAAGGGACACAGTGACTTCTTAGGTTGTGATATTTGCTCTGGGTGTTTGGAACGTGCGGAAGACCCTTTTGGCTTTGGTCCTTCAGAGCCTGGACAGTGGAGAGATGGCTGGGTTGTTGGCCTTGCAATAGATGTCAGTTGGGTGGTAGGAGCCTGAATACATGTGTTTACTTGTCACTTGAGTGTCAAGAGCCAGGGTTTAGCAAAACTGTGGTGTTCCCTATGCCTAGAGGAGTCCATAGGTGGTGCAAACAGTTAAAGTACTTGACTGCTAGCTGAAAGGTTGGAGGTTCAGATCTATCCAGAGGCCCTTTGGAAGAAAAGCCTGCTGAGATATGTTTGAAAAGTCAGCAAGGGAAAATCTTATGGAGCATTCTGACACACATGGGTCCACCATGAGTTGGAGCTGGCTAGATGACAACTCTTTTTTTTTTTTTTTTTTTTTTTTAAGTGCCCATGGCCACTGGATTCTGATATCCTGCATCTCATTAGAAATTTTCTATTCTGATCCCGAATACCTCCCAAGGTCCTCTGACTCTCCCCTCTTCCAGAGGGCCATCAAAACAGGAGATTGATGTATAAAGGAGAGACGAGGGGTGCTTCAGAAAGAGCAGCAGGCTTGGAATGAGAGTTGAGTTCCACAGTGACATCTGGGACTTGCCTCTTAAGCAGTGTACCCAAGAGCAATTGGTGGGAACTTTCAAAGCCTCCACTTTAACAGGAAGAAGAAGAAAATAATGGCTGCTCACATGAGATAATTAATAGGACAGAGCTTTATAAAATTCTCAGCTCTGGTTCAATTGCAAGTCCATTTTTACTACCACTTTAAAAAGGGATGGCAAATTGTTTTCTATTCGTATCTCAACTCTGCCCAGTTAGTGTTGGCTGCTTGGAGCACTGCACTGAGGTCTGTGAGATAATCTCATAGGGCAGAAGTGATGTGATAGATTAGTGATGTCACTGGCACAAGATAACTGCAAGGGAGGCATCCAGTGTGAAGTGTTGGCATTCCTAGGTCCATTTGCTTTTTTAAGAGAGAGAGAATATGAAATCAAAGATAAACCTTTAATGGTAAAATTTCAGGTGGTAGTGACAAGAGACAGTGCTATCAAGGAAATGAACCTCGCGATATTCAGAATCAAGTGTGTGTATAGTTGTGACTCTGAGGAAGAGAGTCTCTAAGTCATTGTCAAAGGCTCTCTCCTTGGCTGTCTGGTTAGGAAGATGCTAGTAATTATCATCTGCATCACTTCTTCCCTTTCTGTTGTCCCACTGATCACACTATCTGTTCTATCCACCTGGCCGTTTGATAGTACTCAGTTTGGCAGTTGGCCCTCTGTTACTCTCCACATTCTTTAATGGTTTTAGATATGTGTACAAATTCATCAATAAAACTATAAATTGTTTGAGGGAAGGGATCCATGTCCCACATCTACTCTCTTTGATTCTAGTTTAGTGCAGGATGCAAATCAGGTAGTCCGTGACTTATGATGTATTTGAGTTATGACAAACTGCACTTATGACCATATTTTTTTGAACATCTTACCATTAGTAATATGTACTATGTACAATGTCGTGTAATTTGCTGATGCCAATATATCTGTAAGTGTACATGTAATAATTCCAAACCCCCAAAACAAGTAAAGATCAGCTTTATAAAGATACTGATAATAAAAAACGGTAAGAATGAAAACAAACAAAAAGCAGAACTTGATTTACATCAGAACCAACTTAGGACAGAGCTGATGGAACAGAACCCTGTCACAAGTTGGGAAGTACTTGTGTAACTTGCTAAGCAAATTCTGACTTGATAATTAAATATTTTTTCCTGATTATATGTATTAATTTTAGAGAATTAAAAAATATGAAGAAGTAATTAAAAATAAGATACGACATGATTATTTAAGATAATTATCATTATCGTTTTGGTGTGTTTCCTGCTAACATTTTTTCTATGTACATACTTAGATGTATATTGTTAAGTAGTTGAAGAAATATTGTGTTTGTAATCTGCTTTTTCTCCTTAAAACCACATTGCAGTTACTTCCCTGCATCTTTTAAAAAGGTTTTAATAAATGCTAAAATGCTTAATTTTAATTTTTAAAACTTCTACTGTTTTTATTCATAAGTGAAACAGCAATACATGCTCATTAGAAAAAAGCTTGAGAGGTGCCTAAGGCTAAGGCATGGGAAGTAAACGTGTCCCTTTTCCTCATCTCACTCACAGAATGTTGCCCTTTTCAGTAATTTCTTGTGTTTTCTTCCAGACATTCATTTTGCATGCATAGACATATAAAATAAATAAAATTTATTTATTCATACAGCTTTTCAAATTGATTTTTGCACTTAACCGTATCTTGAAAATCTTTAGCATTATTGTGTATAAGTCTATTTCATTTTTTTAAAAAGAATTTATTGTGTTTTAGGTGAATGTTTACAGCTCAAGTTAGTTTCTGTCTCATACATGTATACATACGTTTTGTGACATTGGCTGCAGTCTCCAGGACATGTCATCACTCTCCCTCTTTCCACTCTGGGCACAGTATGTCCATTTGTCCAGTTCCTGTCCCTTCCTGCTTTTTCATCTTGCTTTCGGGCACGAGTTTCCCGCTGGTTCCAGCACATTTGATTGATCGGAGAAGCATGCTCCTCCCATGCATCACTGTTTTGTAGTTGTCTCATCTTCATCAGCTCTGAGTTCTCTGAGTGTCTGGGGCCGTTGTCTTGGGGGTTCCTCATGTCTTTGTCAGATTGGTAAGTCTGGTCTTCTTTTGTGAATTTGAATTTTGTTCTACATCTTTGTCCCACTCTGTGTGGGACTCTTGTGATTCCTATCAGAGCAGTGAATGGTGACAACCAAATACCATCATGTTCTGGGCTCAGGTTAGCGGAGGCTCTTGTTCATTTGGTCTTTTAGTCCTTTGGGCTAATACTTTCCTTGTGTCTGAGTTTCTTCGTTCTCCTTTGCTCCAGATGAGGTGAGACCAATAGATGCATCTTTGATGTACCTTAGATGGCCACTTACAATTTTTTTTTTGTATGTGTATGCTTTAGGTAGAAGTTTGTACCTCAAATTAATTTCTCATATAAAAATTTATACATATATTGTTATGCGACTCTAGTTTCAATCCCTGTGGTATGCAATCACACTCTCCCTTTCCACCCCAGGTTTCCTGTATTTATCCAACCAGCTCCTGTTCCTTCACATCCCACCTTTTGACAGGAGCTGCCCATTTAATCCTGTGTAGCTGCCTGAACTAAAATACACATTTGTCATGAGTATTATTATTATTTTTAAAAATATTTTTAATTGTGATTAAGTGGAAGTTTATAATCCAAGTCAATTTTGCATACCCACCTCTCTGCAACTCTGTCTGCTCTTTGTACCCTGTGACAGCACATTCTTCTTTTTCACTCTTTACTTCCAGTATCCACTCAACCAACACCTGTCCCCTCCACTCTACCCTCTCCCCTCTCCTCTAGAAAGAAACCAATAGGTCAGCCTCATATATACATTAAACCATAAAGTACACACACCACCTGCATCACTCTGTGCTCCTGAGTCCAGTCCATTCTTTGTCTGAAGGGTCTGGGCTAGCAGCAAGTCTAGGTAACATGTTCTCAGGGGACCAGCCAGGCTGTTGGACAATCAGTTCTGGTCTTTTAACAGAGTTCTTGCTCTGCACACCTCTTTTTTTCATGTTATGCCAGATACTTTACTTTGTGTACCCTGTAGGGCTGTCTTTGGTGGTGGCCAGGCACCATCTGGTTTTTCTGTCTTGTGATGATGTAGTCTCCCAATCCTATGGGTTCTTCTGTCTCCTGGGCTCATTTTTCCTTATGTCTTTGATGTTCTTGGTTGTCATCTGTTCCAGGTGGGTTAGGACCAATTGATCTTCCTCAGATGGCAGCTTGCTGGCTTTTAAGACCTCAGGTGCCACTCACCAGTATGGGATTCAGAAGACTCTTTTAGCAGAAGACTATTTATGCCAACTGACTTTTGTCAGGAGTATTATTTTACAGTCTAGTCTAATCTTTGCAGTGTGGGCTTCCGGAATGGTTTTAGTTCTAGGTTAACAAAGTGTCCCAGGACCACGGCTTCAGGCATTCTTCCAGTATCAGTCAGACCATTAAGTCTGGTCTTTTTTTTAATGTGAATTTGAGTTCTGCTCCAGACTTTTCTTCCACTTGGTCAGGGACTCTTTGTTGTGTTCCACGTCAGGACAGTCACTGGTGGTAGCCCGGCACCATCCAATTCTTCTGGTCTCAGGCTGGTTGAGCCTTCAGTTGATGTGATTCTTTTATCTCTTGGGCTAATATTTTCCCTGTGTCCTAGGTGTTCTCCATTTTCCTTTGTTCCAACACTTGCAAGCTTTAGAGAATCCAGCCACTACTCACCAAAGTAGGATGTAGAATATTTTCTTTATAAACTACGTTACACTAATTGATCTAGATGTCTCCCAGGACTACAGATCCCAGCCCTCAGCCCCAAGCAACTTGGTCCCTCAATGTATTTAGATATGTCTGTGAAACTTCTGTAAGTTTGCCTTGGTCAGTTTGGGCTCACTTCCCCTATATTGTGTGTCATCTTTCCTGTCATCAAAGTTGACTTGTATACTACATAGTTAGTGTATTTCCCTTCCCATCATTCCTTACTCTCAAAATCATAAAAGAATTTGTTTTCATTGTGTAAACCTTTTCTTGAGTTCTTACAGTAGTCTTGTACGTACAAGGTCTGTCTTTCATGACTGACTTATTTCACTCAGCCATTCATCCATGTTTTGAGGTGTTTCTCGAATTCCTCGCTGTTCTCTATTGTTGTGTAGTTATTCCACTGTGTATATGTACCATAATTTGTTTATTCACTCATTTGTTGCTGTGCACTTAAATTATTTCCATCTTTTTACTATTTTGAATCTTGCTGCCATGAACATGGGTGTGTGTATTCATGTTTATGTGGTGGTTATTCTCTAGGATATATTCTTGGAATTAGGTTTGCTGGATCATATGATATTTCTGCTTTTAGCTTTTTAAGGAGGCACCACTATGTTGCTTTCCATAGTGGTTTTACCATCTGACATTCCGCTTAGCAGTACATGAGAGTTCAAGTCTCTCTATAACTTCTCCAAGAGTTATTATTTTCTGTTGTATTGATTAGTGTCAGTATTCTCAGGGTGAGATGGTATCTCATTGTAGTTTTGAGTTGCATTTCTCTGATGATTAATGATTGTAAGCATTTCCTGATGTGTCTGTTAGATCCCAGATTGTCTTCTTTGGTGAAGTTTCACTTCATTCTTTTAAACTGTTACAAAGTATTCCATTCCATGCAAATTTTATCCTTAACCAAATCTATTCCTGCTGTTGGCCACTTAAACAATTCCCATGTTCTTGCTATTATAAACAGCACTCCACTGAACATCTTGCATGCATGTTTCTATGCACAAAATTGAGTATTTATATAGAGTTAATTCCCAGAAACAAAAATGTTGGAACAATCAAGTTTGAAATTTTGAAGAATATGATCAAATTACTGATAAAAAAATTTATTCATGTACATTTTCACCAGCTAGACATGTTTTCTAGTTTTTCATACTTATATCAATAATAGGTACAAAAAAATCCCACTGTTGTAATCTGCATGTCATTCTCTATTTAGTTTTTATTTATTTGTTTTATTGTTGAGAATATGTCCAACAAAACATACACCAATTCAACAGTTTCTCCCTGTACAACTCTGTGACATTGATAACATTCTTCTCATTGTGCGCCCATTCTCATCTTCCTTTTCTGAGTTGTTCTTCCCCCATTAATATAAATTCATTGTCCCTTAAGACGGAGCCCTGGTGGCACAGTGTTTAAGAGCTTGGCTGCTAACCAAAGATCGGTATTTGGAATCTCCCAGTCACACCTTGGAAGCCACACGGGGTAGTTCTGCTCTGTCTTGTGGGGTCGTTATGAGTCGGTATCCACGGAGTTTTTGTTTTTTTTGGTAGCTATTGGGGGACTGATTTTTGGAGAGGCTTCAACAATTTCTTCTTCTGCTGGCGATGTGAAGACACCTGTCTGGCTGACCCCTCACCAGCAGTTTGAGTATTAACACTAACAGCAACCGTGCTAACTTGCTGCCGCCGAGTTACCTGATAGAATGCTGCTTCCGAAAAACACTTTGTTCTTAGTCAGATTTTCCTTAACTGCATGCTGTTTTTTCAGGATACTCAAGAGGGCAGTGTTCACACTTCATTAAGATCTTTGAGCCGACTCACTTAGAGACTTAGAGTTCAGTAAATTGTTAGATGTCTTCCTTTTTCCGTTGATGCCTAGAAATGAAGTGTGAATATTTAGTGCTTTCTGTTTTGCTGTGATGAAGTGTCCCCGTACTTCTCCCGCCCCTGGAAGACACTTGCACACAAGTGGCTGAAAACCACAGCAAACCTGTTGAGGTCCAGGGCCGGTCCATTCTAGCGACCCTATAGGACACAGTAGAACTGCTCCACAGGGCTTCCAAGGAGCACCTGGTGGATTCAAAATAGAAGCCTGAGATGCCTACCTGGACGGCCCTTGTCCTGACACCTATCTGCAGGCGTGTCAGTCACGACGTTCTGGAAGGCTTTGTGCTGGAGGCTGGGCAACAGAGACAAAATGCTCTCCTTCCTCCTGAAAGTCCCTGCCCTCCACCTTGCTGTAGAACGACCTGCGTCAGGATTTTTTTGGTGGGGTGGGTCATTTTTTACAGGGCAGTTTCTCTTAGTGCAAGTCTATTAGGCTTTCAGGATGTTTTAATTGGGGCTGAGTAATTGTAGGGTGCCACATGGGCCCTGGCAAGTGGTCCTTTATAAATCAAATTATTATGCTTAGTTGTGTTAATGGGCATTTATATGCCCTAAATCCTTCATATAGCAGTGGGGTAATAGCCTTTAAGGCCATAGTTACTATTTTGGGTCAGGCTAACTTGTAAAACTGGATATTTTTATTGTGAAGCTGTTTTCAGTTAAAGGAGTACATAAAACCCTTTGAAAGACAGAATTTCAATTTTGTGGTTGCTGTCTTATATACTGTAGATGGCAAAGCCATTATATGTACGTACTTTTTTTTTAAGCTTGAAACCAGTTGAATCAGGACTTCTTACAAGCAGAGAAGTACAAAACTTTAGGGGAATGTAGTAAATAAATGTGCCTCCTTTCCTCTGTCCAGTTGTAATTTTTAACTTTTGGGAAATAGATTCTCTTTGACTGGGTAATGATTGTTTTTCAGAGGTTGCAGGAAGCTGAGACTACTGTGTTCCAACAATGGGTGACAAAGTGGAGGACACAGGTGGTGTGAACTCTCCTGGTTCACCCTGTTTTGTCAAACAGGTACACTGACAAAGGTCTGAGAGCCCATTTCTACTCCCAGGCTTGTGACCCACAGACTGAGCACACACCTAGCACAATAGGACACTGGTTGGCTCTTTGGGACCCTGGCCACCCTACTTGATGGGTCAACCAAATGAATTGAATGGACGGTGGGTGCTTGTCACACTAGCTTCTGGCGTGTGGATGTGACTGGAGTCAAATACAAGGACTGCCAATTGAGTTCCCGAATTCATCCTAGAAAAAGTGCTACATACCTCATTGCTGAATATCACTATGGCCCTTTGAAGTGCTCTTCTTGGGAAGCTACGCACTGATGCCAGAGCCTAGTCCACCCTTCAAAGCTATTTTGGAACTCTTTTTCTAGAATGACCTGACAGCTGTTGTCATTATTACCCTCGATGTCCTGAATGTCATCAAAGTGTCTTCCTTTCAAGATTTGCTTTATCTCTGGGTAAAGAAAAAAGTAATTGGGGGCCAGATCACGTGAGTAGGGCAAGTATTCCAACACAGTCATTTGTTTACTCACTAAAAACTCTCTCATGCACAACGGTGCAGTTTAGTTTGCAAATTTGCCACCATGCCGATGGCCATTCCAGAAAGAGTTCCAAATTTGCTTTGAAGGGTGGACTAGGCTCTGGAGATAGCAGATAGCTTCCCAAGGGGAGTGCTTCAAAGACGACTGTAGTGATATTCAGCAGTGAGGTATGTAGCACTTAGCACAGTTAAATTCATGGACTTAATTGTCAGACTTCTTAAGCCTGAGAACTGCCTGGTTCAGGAGGGTGGATCCTTTTCCCAACCAAGAGGATCAATTCATTGGGGATCCCAAGCCGATAGCAAACAGCTGCTCCTGCACCTGCTGTGGATTTACTCTTTCTTATCCTCCACCTTTTTACTTTTTACTTTTTAATTTTTTTTGGTTTACACTGAGAGGGCCATTCTTGCCCTCTAAGCACATACGTCAGCTTGGTTTTGAGTGAGGTGTCTGAAAATATTTAAAAGAAGCTATTCAGAGAGGGGAAAGTTTGTCCCAGGTACCCAAGGGCTGACCCACCAGGTTATGGGGCTCCTTTATTCAACCTGGGGACGGTAGTCTCCTTTCCCCTTTGTTCTCTTTTGCCACCTGCTCTTGTGTTTCTGGTGTTACCCTGAAGGACGGCTGTTAACGGCATGGGCTTCTGCCAGGCAGGTCCCCCTTCTGTGAATAAACCCCAACTCTTGGGTCTCATCAGGCAGATCCCTACACTTGTCTGCTGCCACCATTTCTCTTGTATGTGACCCTGGGTCCCTTGTCTGTTTTCTTCATTCTTCTACGTCTGCTTCAGACTTAACTTTCTCTTTGAAAATTTTTCTCACTACTTCAGATATGGGTAGACATGAATTGTATCAATTGTTTGGGGTCTATACCTTCCCCTGGGTATTTAAGGAAATCCTGATATTGTAGTGGTTAGGAGTTTGGCTGCTAACCCGAAAGCTGGCAGTTCAAATTCTCCGTGAGGTCCTTGGAAAGCCCATGCAACAATTCTGTTCTCTCCCCTAGGGTCACTATGAGTTGGAATCGACTTGATGGTAGTATTTTGGGGGGCGGGGGTTGGATATTTGGAAGCACAGAGGGTGTGTGTGTATGTGTATGTGTGTGTCTAAGTCACATGACACACTGCATCAGGCAAATGTGCTGCAAAAGACTTTTTTGAAGTGTTCAAAACAAAGATGTCACTTTAAGGATTAAGGAGCGCCCGACCCAAGCATTGGTGTTCTCAGTTGCCTCACATGCTTGCAAAAGCTGGACAACAAATAAGAAAAGACCAAAGAAGGATTGATGACTTTGAATTACAGCACTGACAAAAGATACTGAATATACTGTGAATTGTCAAAAGAACAAATAAGTCTGTCTTGAAAGAAGTACAGCCAAAATGCTCCTTAGAAGCAAGGATGCTGAGACCTGTCTCACTTACTGTGGACATGTTGTCAGGAAGAGTCAGTCTGTGGAGCAGGACATCATGCTTGGTAAAGTCAGAGGGTCTGTGAAAAAGAGGGAGACCCTCAGTGAGGCGGACTGACACTTTGGCTGCAACCGTGGGCTCAGGCATGACAGCGACCATGAGGATGTCACAGGACTGGACAGTGTTCCCTTCTGTTGATGCAGGGTCACTAGAAGTCAGAACCGACTGGGCAACACCTAATAACAACTACATATATCTGTTTAGAGTTTGGCCCCTTTTGAAGGATTGCATTGAGGTCTTCCAGAATATGTATTACATACCTGGCCCTTACACCTGTTTAGAAATAGGGTTTTTCTGAAGAACTGGGGGCAACTCCAGGAAACCAAGCTACCTGACATCAAGCAGACCTGGTTTCAGTGCTGTCTCTGTGTCTTGCTGGATGTGTGACTTTGGGCAAGGTAGTTCACCTTCGGAGCCTTGGTTTTTCGTGGCAGACCACAACCTACCTCGTTGGGTTGTCATGAGGATGAACCACGATTGCGGGTGCCAAGTGCTGTCACTGGGCTCACCGCACAGTCAGCACTCAGGAGGTGTCGGCTGCCACTGTTGTGGCTGTTGCTGCGGTTACGCTGACAGAGCCTCATGTCCCGACTTGACCATCAGGTCTTTGTGAGCTTCTCGGACTCCACCAGAGCACCTAGACCTCTGCCGACACCAGGAGGCTGAGGGAGCACGAACTCTGCTCCTCCCAGCACTGACCGTCTGGTCCCTGGAGTGGGATGACGTGATGGCAGCCCAAAGGTCCTGCCAAGGCTCCTGGCAGATAAAAGACAGCATGTTCTTCAGGGCGCAAACACAACGACTTCCCGTTGCTGTGCTGTTTCCTTGTGTGTGTGCACTGGGTAGGCAGGAGAGATGAGGCCCTGTGGCAGCAGGAAGAATACCTAGCAGGGAGTTTCTCCTCTGTCCAGTCCTCTATCTGCTCCTGGAAACCACGTGGTTTAGGGGAAAAAGGACAGGATTAGGGTCAGAAGGCCAGAGTTTTGAGTTCTACTCCTGTCATTTGCCTGCTTTCTAAGACTGGAGGAGGGCGAGGGGGGTATTCACAGTCTTTGGTGACCTCAGTTTTCACATCTGTCCAGTTGGGATAAGATGCTTCTCTGTATTGGGGGAACACAAAGAGATAGTTCCTACGTAAGTGCTGTGCACAAGACTGTGCACACATTAGTTGTTGTAACTAGACAGTCTTGTATTAATAGCTTCGAATTCGCTAATGTGGCTTGGAAACCCTGGTGGGATAGTGGTTAAGAGCTACAGCTGCTAACCAGAAGGTCAGCAATTCAAATCTGCCAGGTGCTCCTTGGAGCAGTTCTGTTCCTTCTATATGGTCACTGTGAGTCCGAATCAACTCGACAGCAGTGGGTTTAGTGTCGTTTCGTTGCCTCTCCCCCACCCCTCCTTTTTTTCCCACTTCCGCCCTGTTTTACCTTCCTGTTTGGCTGCCCTCTCTCTCTTTTTCCCTCCTTAACTGCAATGGCAGATCTTCCGTCTGCGAGGGAACCGCGGAGAGGAACCAAGTTCTTGTTTTTCGGACTGGGTCTCTGCGCTGCGCTTGCTTTCAGCTGCCTGCCTGCATCCTTCCAGACTGCTGCAGAGTAGAAGGTGGTGCTCCAGACCCCTGCTCAGAACTCCTTCTCTCATTCACATTTCTGTGTAGAGAATCTGTTAAAAGTGAATAGCCTTTGTCCTTTCTTCCGAAAATTTCACTGTTGACCATGCCCATCTCCATCCTTGTTGAGATGGTGATAACGGGAATAGCCAAGTTGATACTACATGGAACCGGTTCCCTGGCCACCGACGGTGGACCAGGGGGAGTGCCTGACCTAAGCGTTCCAGTCTGAGTTCCTCAAGCACTTAATGAATTCCATCTGCATTTAGGGTGTCTCTTGAATGGCAGAAAAGTAAATTCCCGGGCTGATGGTGTCACCTTCATCCGTGTATGCATTAGGGAGACAGAGAGAGTCTGTCTGCAGAAAGAAGGAAGAGTGACTCAGAGGCACAAAGGCAAGCAGAAGTAAGACACCTATGGGGACAACAGTTTCCGTGGTCGCTCCTGAACCAGTTTCAGCCTGTCCCCAAGCCCAGCTGCATCTCTGCCTTTGGGTGTTGTCATAGATTGAATTGTGTGCCCCCCCGAAATCTGTGTAGCAATTTACCTAGGACGTGGTTCCTGGTATTGTATAATGTTCCCCCATGTTGTAAACCTTGCCTCTGTGATGTTGGTGAGGGTGGATGGGCAGCAGTTGTGCTGTGGCTCAGGACTCAGTGTATAAGACTGTTTTGTGCCTTTAGGCAGTCTCTTGAGACAATGGAAAGAAGCTAGCAGAGAGATGTGAGGATCTAATACCATGAAGCAAGAAAGAGCACTGTGAGCTGAGTACCTTGGAAGATTCTAGCTCAGGGAGAGACTGATGACAAAGACCTTTCCCCAAAGCCAACAGAAAGAGAGTGCCTTCCCCTGGAGCCAACACCCCAAATTAGGGCTTTTAGCCTACTGGACTGTAACAAAATAATTTTTTTTTTTTTAAAAAAACCTTTCTCTTGTGGTTTTTCTGTTGAAGTAGCACTAGTTGACTAAGACAGATGTGATGAGATCCCCTGTGTGTTGATAACACACTCTCCTGAGGGTCTTACCTTAGCTTGGATAGATTTCTGTTACTTGCAAATTCTCATGAATATCCTTGCTAAAGGTTCTTCTGCTCCGGGTTGCCAGT
The DNA here is from genome assembly GCA_028571685.1 of Heterohyrax brucei. NCBI lineage: Eukaryota > Metazoa > Chordata > Mammalia > Hyracoidea > Procaviidae > Heterohyrax > Heterohyrax brucei. The sequence goes on from CM053162.1 coordinate 47,638,258, forward strand.
TAAACAATGAGGACTCAAGACCAGCAGGGAAAGGAGACCAAAGGAATAAATGTCAGAGTCATGAGAAATACCCATTAAGGAAGAGTCAGCTCTTTACTATATCTGGAATTTATTTAGTTATTGATCAAGTGATGATAGTTAAGTGGCCATTTTATCAGCAGAAGCTTCTAAGCTCCACATAGGTCTTAGTGAGAATGTTGGCACTTTGATAAGCCAGTGACAGTGAATAAAAACATTTCCTTTTCTTCTCCTTACTACCGCTGCTCAAGGAACAATTCTCTCCACCTTTTGAATTATAGGCTTTATATAGTGACAAGAGGGACATGGTGTCATTATTTCAGAGAGTAGAAGATGGGAGAGAATTTATGCTTCTGTTATAGACATGACTTCAGGGCTTGTGGATTTAAACAGCCCCTTCCCTCAGTGCCTGGTGGAAGTTTCTCACCATTTTCTAAAAGATAAACTCAACTTTGCAAAGCTAGGTCTGCCAGCTACTGTTCTTGAGATATAAAGAGTCATAGACAGATGTTTGTTAAATAATGAATGCTGAAGAGTAATTTTAAATTAGAAAGAGATGTTAGGGCTTTTCCTCTGAAAATGTCTTGCTTGGTTTTAATACTAGGTTCATTCCTTTTACATCCAGTGTACACACAGTGGTGGGACCCTGGTACAACATGGCCTGAGTTCAAATTCCAGGGATTCTATTGACTAACTGTGATTTTAAGCAAGTGACTTGATTTCCTTTGAACTTCAAGTCTCCCTTAAATATATACAATAAAGCAGTTTTGATAAGTAAGTGTGATAATTTATATAAAGGGATTGGAACAGGTCTGGTGTCTTACAGTCACTTATATATATGGCCTATTATTCCTATCCCTATCAGTTTTGTGGTTCACTGGCTTTAGGAAATACATGGCTACTCAGAATATCCATTGGTTATTTTCTTGCTTCCAAGAGCAGTCCATGCAGTTCATTCATTTATTTCTCCATTTGTCACCTCTCAGATGAGCTGGCCTTCCCTAGCAGGTTCAGGGTGGTGTTTTTAGTCCTCTAGTGCTGCTACAACAGAAATACCACAAGTGGATGGCTTTAACAAAGAGAAATTTATTTTGTCACAGTTGTTCAAATTCAGAGTGTCAGTTACAGGGAAAGGCTTTCTCTGTTGGCTCTGGAGGAAGGTCCTTGTGATTCATCTTCCCCGGGTTGGGAGCTTTTGAGACTCAGGACCCCTGGCTCCTTTTCAAAGGACTCGCTCTGCTTCTGGCACTACTTAGTGGTATGAGGTCCCTATTTCTCTACTTGTTTTCCTTTCCTTTATATCCCAAAAGATTGCCTCAAGCCACAATACAATCTTACACATCGAGTTCTGTCCCACCAACGCAACTGCTGGCCCTCCTCCCTGATTAACATCATGGAAGCAGCATTTATAGTGTGGAGGAATATCACATGACACTGGGAATCATGGCCCAGACAAAGTACTGTATATGTTTTGGGGGGACACAATTCAATACATGACAGTGATGTGAAGTGGAATATTCCAGAAGCCGTTATGAGCCCCTGGAAGCTTACAGTTCATTAGAAGGGACAGGTAACACACAAATAAATACACAACAATAGATAGCTATAATCGTAGCATGTGCAGTAAATGTTAAGTGGGAGAAGGGTAGTTGAAAGTGACTGAGAAGACCTCACAGAGTTCGGAGGGTAAGGAAAGGTTTCTCTCTCCCAGGAACACTTAAGAGAGCCAAAAGATGACCAAGAAAGGGCCATTTAAGACAGCCCTTATGCGGTCAGATTTGATGACTCTTGTCTTAATTAGAAAGTCACCTCCTCTTTTAGATAGCTTATTGCCAAATTATTAGGAAGTCTATAAATCTGTGATGCCAGTGGGGCAAATGGCTCTCTCTGGAGTGTGTAATGAACACCTTGTACCCTTTAAATTAGGGTCTGGATTCAGGAGGAGGAGCAGCATGTGCGAAGTCCCTGAGGTCAGCAGGGGCTTGGCATGTTAATGGCAAACATGGCGTGGTGGGGCTCAGGCATGCAGTGGAAGAGGAAGCAGTCAGGAGGGTAGAGAGCAAACAAAAATTAAGAAGATTGACAACAAAAAGTATGTCTCTCCTTTTGGAAAGATAAGTAGTGTGAACAGTTCTAGCAATGTATAATAATTAGTGAAGATGTCAATTACTAAACACTGTTTGGGGAAAAAGATCAATACACAAAATACAGACTGAAAGATGAGTGATTATAGATACAGCAAGCCAAACCAATTGCTGTTGGGTTGATTCTGACTCATAGAGACCCTACAGGACAGAGTAGAACAGCCCTACAGGGTATCCAAGGAACAGCTGGTGACTTCAAACTGCCAACATCTGGTTAGCGGCTCAAGCTCTTAACCACTGGGACACCCAGAGAGAGTGACATAGAGCAACAAGAGAAGCAATTTATGTGTAACTTGATTCTACAAAATTTGGAAGTTCTGTATGAAATGAAAAAATTTACAGAACATATGGAATGCCTATTTTGGTGAAGGAAGAAATAGAAAATGTGAATGAATCTGTAAGTCCTAAAAAATTAAACAGTAATCAGAGACTTCTAAGAAAAAGCCCCCGGCCCAGACAGTTTTACAGTTATATTCTAGTAACCTTTCAAAACAGAAAAAGAACAGCAGTTGCCTACCTCATTTTTGAGCTGGATATACTCTTGACTAAAAGTGGACAAGGACAATACTATCACAGATATAAAAGTCTTATAGTATTGCAGTAACTTATCAACTGCTGGTAGTTTAAAAAATATATTCAGACACTGTCATTAGGCAGGTTTGCTCAGAAATGGTTCCACACAGTAAAATAACTAGCCACATTAATGGACTAAGGGAGAAAAACTCTGATAATTATCTTACTAGAGGAAGAAAAGCATTTAATAACATCTCAATACCTATTTATATGAAAAACCTACAGTAAAAATGCTACTTAGTAGAGAAAGGGACATTCCATTTAAGATAAAGAATAAGACAAGGATTATGCTATCACCTGCTGCTACAAGCACAGTGCTGGCTTTCTAACCAAGAGCAGAAAGAAAGAAAAAGAAATAAGAGGCTTGGATTAGAGGAGAAGGGATCGAAGTGTCATTATTTGCAGGTAATGAGATCATCTCCAGAACAAAAGCAACAGATTCAACTATCAGAGTTAAGCAATTTTTTCATATGTAAGATCAGCTTATTCATAGCAGTAGTACTTCTCAACACCAGCAGAAACAGATTAGGAAATATAATAAAAAGAATAGCATTCTTGGCAGCCAAAAAAATATGAGGTACTCAGGAATTCATAAAAATAGCTAAGACTTTTATAGCAGAAATATAAAAATTCTTAAAGCCTACGAACGGAAGTCTGAAGAGGTGGTTGAAGGAATTTCTATGGACTTGAATGGGATGACAATATGAAAATACGTTAGATATCCCCAAATTAACCTCAAGAGTCAAGGCCATCTCAAGAAAATTCCAGTAGGATTTTTTGAAAGCAAGCTTGATAGTTGTATTCTAAGGTGTGCATGGAACAGTAAAGGCTCACGAATTGCTAACAACTTTCAGAAAAAAGAGGGGGCCTTGCCCTATTGTGTAATAAGATATCAAATATTAAGACATCTAACTAGTCTGATTGCTGAAAAAACAAACAAACAAACAAACAAAAAAGACAATGAAACAAATCAAGCCCGGACAAACAGTACAGTGTACCAGAGAAGTGAGCTCAGCCAACGGTGCCTGTGTAAGGGGAATTTAATAAATGACAGATGACCTGCTATGAAATGGGCTCCCGGAGCAGACTGTATTTCCAAAAAACGAGTGCAACCTTATCTTCTTACAGTGTAACTGTGATACCCCTCTACCACTGAGAGGTGGGGTGGAAACTTGCTCTTGAATCTGGGCAGGCTATGGCCAAGGTAATGCCTAGTGACTTCCGACACTGGGTTATCTTAGGTGACACAGCTTGGGCTTTTCTTTTTGAAAGGCAGTGATCATAATGTGAGGAAACCCAAATAGCCCATTAAGAGGCCTAAGTGGAAAGTTGGCCTTAGCTGAGTTCCCAGAAGATAGCCTGTGCCAATCTGCCAGCCAGATGCCTGTGCCTTCAGCCGCTGTCAAGTCATTCCAGCTGACACTCCATGACTCAAGGATGAGCAGGCCCAGCTGATCCCTGCCCAAACTGCAGATTTGTGAGCAAAACGAGGTTGTTGCTTCAAGCTCCAAATTTTGGAGTGGTTTGTTATACGGTGGTTTGTTACACAGTTACTTGTGCTGTGGTTTGTTTAAACAACCTCTCTTTCTAGCACCATTATATATGTTGACTACAAATGTTCAAGGTAAAACAAGGCAGATCATAGACATCATGTAGGAGAATATCTTTGTTACATGGGGTGGGGGTCTGGAGGTAGGTCACCTTAAGTAAAACCCAAATATGCAAGCCATAAATAAAAAACCATAAATACAAAATTAAACAGTTTTGCCCAGTGGTCAAGTTAACAAACAAGTGCCATTCTAGGTGAAGATACTTACAAAGTATCGAACTATAAGAAACTGGTACTTAGGATTTACAAGGAATTGTTGCAAACCAAAAAAAAAAAGAAAAAAAAAAAGAAAAAAAAAAAAGAAAAAAAAAAAGATAGGCACTCTGCTGGGAAGTGGGCAAAGAGCAGGAACCGGCAGTACAGAGAAACCTAAGCCAAGCCAAGTGCTGTTGAGTCGGATCTGACTCATGGCGACCCTACACGGCTAATGAGTATATGAAGAGGTGTCCACACTCACCAGTGATCAGTGAAATGCAAATAAAAACACTAAGGTGATGCTTGACACTCTTTGGATCAGGGCAGGTAGCCGTGAATTGCTCCCTGTGCGTCCAGGTGGCTCAGGGAGTGCCTGGACCTGCCCTATGGGCTGTCCTGGAAGGAGCTGGGCAGTGGATGGTGGAGGTGGGCAGCACTCTACCCTCACTATTCCAGCTTCAACCAGGTTAATGTGACACGCAAGGCTTTGTATCAAGAGCATGCCTGAGGACAAGTTCGTGTGTTAAACAATCTTAAAAGCCAGGGTCCTATGGATTAAAGATCCAGGGCTTTCTTTAGAGGACATGCTGGGCCTCGTTTCCACAGTCTAACCCTCCCTGACATCTCGGGCTTCCTGCTCTTCCAAACAGCCCATTTCCATGACATTGACTCTAATCCATGATGATCCCATCTGTGTCTGAGTAGAATTGTTCTGTATCGGGTTTTCAATGGTGGATTTTTTTTTGGAAGTAGATCACCAGGCCTTTCTTCCAAGGCACTTCTGGGTAGACTCAAACTTCCAACCTTTGGGTTTGCAGCTGAAGGTGTTGACTCTTTGCACCACTTGAGAGGCTCTTCTCTTCCAGACCCAGCAGTTTCCTAGCTCCTTCCTTGCTCTCTTAAGCTTCCATCAGAAGTCTGCTCACCGTGTGGCTCAGGTGTGTTTTCCTCTTTGGCCCCTTTTCTTATTGAAGACCTTCCCCTCTTGACAGCTACTGTTTCCTCCTCTATTGCAGCATGCCTGCACACTGTGCTGTGACAGCCATGCTCAGGGTTGCGAGCCTCACAAAGCTCACACACACACCTTCTCATGATCTCAGCCTCTTGCATGGTGCCTGGCAAGCGGTGAGAAGTACCCATTTGCCTAGAGAGTGTGTGTGTCTTCCCCAAGTTAACTATTTGCTTACGTAAAAGCAAATGGCATTTCAGACGAGGTCCTCTCTCTTGGTCTAGCACGGGGGTCGGTAAACAATGGTGGACCAAATCTGGCCTGTGACTTATTTTAAACTGTGAACTAAGAATGGTTTCCACAGTTTTAAAACTTTTATTTTTTTTAATGTGTCAAAAGCCATACATGGCCCACAGTGCCTAAAATATTTACTATCTGGCTCTTTGCAGGAAAAAAAAAAGAAAAAAAAAGTACTGATTCCTAGGACTCCAGCAGAAGACATTATGAAAAAGTTGTGGGATGCCCAGGTGGTGAGAAGCCAACTAGTATTAGCTAAGGCTTTACTAAGAGTCTCTGGGGAGTGCAAAGGGTTAATGCACTTGACTATGAACTTCAAGGCTGGAGGTTTGAGTCCAACCAGAGGTGACTTGGAAGAAAGACCTAGCAATCTACTTATGAAAAAGAATAGCCACTGAAAATTAGAAAGTATAGTTCTACTCTAACACACAAGAGTTCACCCATGTATTGGTGTCAAGTCAATGAGGACTGTTTGGTAACAGGTACCAGGTACCATATCTCTAATTATGGGAACAACACTGTTGTAACCACTATACAGGTGTTAGCACACTTAATTCTCCTCCAAACCCTATGAGGTATTTACTGTTATTAGACACATTTTACAGATGAGAAGCTGAGGCACAAAAAGTTTGACTCGGCTGATGTCGCACAATAGCTTCTCTCCAGATAATTCTGAGAGTGAAGAGTGTGGTTGGTGATTGTCTCAGTCATCTACTGCGGCCATAAGAGAAATACCCCAAGTGGATGACTTCAACAAAGAGACATTTATTCTCCTAGTCTAGGTGTCTGAGAATCCACATTTATGGTGTTAGGAGGAAGGTTCTTGTCATCTTTCTTCATTGGTCTGGGAGACTCTCGTTGCAAGAACCTCAGATTGAAAGGACATGATGTACTCCTGGTGCTGCTTCTTGGTGGTATAAGATCTCCAGCCTTCTGCCTGCCTCCTTTTTTTCCTTATTCTTTGTAAGATAAAAGGTGGTGCAGGCCATACCCCAGGGAAACTCCCTTTACACTGGATTAAAGATACGACTTGAGTAAGGGTGGCCTTCCCTAATCCTCTTTAACATAATCCAATTGTGTCCTATTAATCACAGGCAGAGATTAGGACTTACAACAGATAGGAGAGTCACAAGAAACAGAGGGCAACTACCCAAAACCAGGAGGCATGGCCCAGCCATATTGGGATACACATCTTCGGGTGGGGGACACAATTCAATCCACAACAATGCCGAGTGCCGTCAATGGTTAACAGTAAACTCTTGTGCCATGTGGCTTGGAGTCCTGGACTCCACCACTTGAATGGGTCTTTTTGTGTAAAGTGTTAAACTCAGTGCCTGGTACAGCTGGCAACTAGGTAAGTGTTGGTGTTGTGTGGTTGCTGTATACTATTGAGTTGATTCTGACTCATAGCAACCTTCTATGACAAAGCAGAGCTGTCCCATGGGGTTTCTTACCTTGTCATCTCTGCAGGGTCAGATCACTAGGTCTTTCTCCCCTGGAGCTGCTAGTGGAGTTGCACAACTGACCTTTCGGTTAGTAGGTGTGCACTTAACCGGGGCGCCTAGGTAAGTGTTTACTACTATTATTACTATGATGCTGCAGAAGTCACAGTGATGTATACTTCTCAGGTAAGTGTAACAAAGTGGAGACTATTAGTGATTGGAGGAAAGCAGTCGGAATGGAACCATACTTCCCACAATACTGTGCGTTTCGGGGGCAGTCAGGGATGCTGTGATGTGTAAGTTAAGGTGGTGTTGACTGAGTGAAGGAGAGGGGGTGCGTGCGTGTGAACATGCACATCTGTGGGGGTGTGTGTGCATGTATGTATGGTATGAAAGAGTGTTGGGCAGAAGGGATCTGGTGTACAGTGGGGTAGTTACATAAGAGGCATATGTTTTGGCCATTTTACCCTCTGTTTCACTGAGGATTCTTTTTTTTTACTTATTTAGTTTTGTGTGTGTGTTTGAAGTCTTTTTTTGTTGTGTCTTGACTGACTGTCTTTCCACTAGGATATAAGGGGGAGAGAAGAGGAATTTTAAAACATATTTAGTGCAAGACCTACCCAGAGAGGGTGAGTGATGGCTGAGTTGTGGGCTGTGGATAGTGGAGTATTATGGTGAGACTTCGGTTTCTCCATGATAGCTCATTTTCCATAAAGAGATTATCCTGGAAAATTGAAATGACTTTGGAAAGGAGTCAATTAAAGTTTCACACAGTTAGGCTGGAGAAGTTCACTCTTGTAGATGGTTAGCTCTAATTAACACAAGAATGTGATTCAGATGGCATGGGGGTGCAGGGTGTGAATGACTTTTGTGTGTGACTCTTAGTGTTTGTGGAAGCAACGGCCCTCGTGGAAAACGTACACTTTGTAGCCATTGAAATATCATTATGTGTGTGTTTGCGTTTGTTTTTACGGAACAGATGCGAGACAAAGAACATAGTAGGAGATACTGGAATGTAATTTTGAAACATATGTTTCCAAAATTACAGAAACGTTTTGGATGATAAATAAATCCTTTCAGCCTCAGAGGGTACAGGCTGTGAGGCTGAGGGTGAGTGGGATGTTGGCTAGGGAAGAACTTGGTTTAAGGAACAGGCTGAACAGTAAGCATATCAAGGCCATTAAAGCATGAAACCCCCAGATTTAAAAACGTGAGAGGTGAAAGATTATGTAGCGTGGTCTGGCGGCTTTATAGGGCTCGTTTCAAATGAGGGATAGAACAAAAGAGTGTGCTATTGAAGCTCTCGAGGCCGTTTATTTCAGGAGAGAGGCAAATATTTTGCTCTCATAACAATTAACCAGCAAAACAACCTACCATGCCATAAGTGCCAGTATTTAAAATGTAAATCCCACACCAGAGGGTGTGTTAAAGACAGGTCATCACGTTTTATAGATGGAATGCATAAAGTGATAAAGGGAAGAGCACGTTCACAGTTCAGCCTACCTGCTCAGTTCTTCAGGGTCCCCCCTGGGGGTGTGATCGTCCACAAGGAAGCAGGCTCTTGTTTAGGGGCGGGTTGGTCACTTGTTATAATATGGGATTTAGAGCTTGTCTGAGACATTTTATTATGGGTACTCCAGAAAAGCTCCATTTATAAGTTTTTTTTTTTGAAATCTGTAGTAGCCTGGAGAGGCGGTAGAGATTTTCTATACTATTTGGGACAACACAGTTCACATAAAGGTTATATAAAAGTATTTACAAAATGCAGAGTGAAAACCATCAAGTGCTATGTATGGCACTTTTATCTCTTGTAAAGTAGAATCACATCCATTAGTTTAGTTTTTCCTCACCATTACTCTCCGCAAAAAGAAAAGCTTACCTAGTCATAATCATTAGAGTTTGGGATGAATTTCGCACAATTTAGTTTAGACCTTTCATAGTGTAAAAGAGGTCCAGGGAGGCTGAGGTGTTTTTGTATCCGTTAGCCTAAGAGAGAAAGACCCTTGAGTGGCACGAATGGGTTGTGCTTGACTACTAACCTAAAGGATAGCAATTCGAAGATACCCGGTAGTGCCATGGAAGTAAGGCCTGGTGACTTGTTTCCATAAAGATTCCAAAATCCAAACCAAACCCGCTGCTGTCAAGTTGATTCCGACTCACAGTGACCTTATAGGACAGAATAGAACTACCCAGTCAGGCTTCCAAGGAGCAGCTGGTGAATTCAAATTGCTAACCTTTTGGATAGCAGCTGAACTCAGCCACTGTGTTACCAAACCCAACAAACCCACTGCCATCAAGTTGATTCTGACTCATAGCGACCCTACAGGACAGGGTAGAACTAACCTGTAGGTCCGTAAAGGTTGCCGCCAAGAAAACCATATGAAGTTTAGTTCTATTCTGTCACATGTACAGGTTGCCATGAATTGGAATCTAACTGGATCATTAATGGGTTTTTTTGTTTGTTTGTTTGTTATTGGTTTAACGTATTAGAGAAACAGAATGAGGAGAGAGCTGAGCTTCTCACTCACCAACAGCAATGCAGTTTGAACTTCCTATTTCCCTCATTGATAATAAGGCACCCGAGACTTTTGGAAAAGAAAGAAAGAAAAAAAACAACAAACTCCAAAAAGTCAACTAAGAAGTGTTGTCTGGAACAGAGATATCTGTTGCTATGAAAATATCCAACTCATCATTTTTGAACTAGGCTACTAAATCTCTTTACCTTTTGTATTTTGGTGCATTGAAACATTATCTTTTATGCGCATAGGTGTTGCTTCATTATTTAAAGCACACTTGTTATTACAGGAAGGACAAGCTCCCATTTGATTTATAATGGAACGATTGTGCTTTGAGTTAAATGAAAGTTCAAAGGAAAATGAATTCTAAATAAGAATAATTGAAGAGATTCAAGGTTCATTTGAGTTTATATTCATCAAGGCAATTGTCTCCAGAAATCCTCTTATTTAAAGCAACAAGACAGGTCGTAACTTACAAACTTTGCCTTTATGACATCACTTTATTCTATATATCATAATCAGAAATGTTAAGCCTCAGCAGTAATTTATACAAAATGTATTGTTACAGAGTTATAAATGTCATTAAGTGGTAGACTTATGCATCAGTGTCATGTAAGTTGAACCCTGGATTTAAAAATAAAAAAAATTACCCATAATGCAAGGATTCTATAAAAATATTCTCAGTGCGTTCTCCTTCAGAGCAGCTTCTTATTAAAAGTTTCGTCTCATTTTACACCTGTACTCTGCTCTGGGATGTGCAACCTCTATTTCTCCTTCATGTTTTTAAAGTCACCTTGTTAATTCTGGTGGCACATAACTCAAACAACTGAAAATGTTAGGGATGGATTTACAGTCCCTCTGGCTACTCTCTATCTGGGATGAAGAGGAAGTGAAGCTGGAGATAACTTTTCCTGCCATCAGGGGACATCTAGAGAGGAGAGGCGATTAATTGTAATGTGCCAAGTAGTTTTGATTATTCAGGGCCTGTGGATGGGATTTGTAGAGTCGTCTGATCCTTAGTTTTCTGTTTTGGCTCATTTCACTGCTCAGTACCATCTCTTATGGTCAGAGAAAACTGTCCACCTTTGGTGGAGCCCCAAAGAGGGAGTAGAAGAGGAACTGCTCCTTTCAGAACACTTTTACTGAGTATCAGACACAGGGAGAAATTTTCACAAACGTATTGTTTTAACCACAACAAACCTACAGGGAAGGTACTACCATTTTATAGATAATAAACACCCAAACCAACCAAAAAAAAACCCATTGCTATTGATTCTGACTTATAGTGACCCTGTAGGACAGAGTAGAACTGCCCCATAGGGTTTCTAAGGAGCAGCTGGAGGATTCGAACTGCCAGCATTCTGGTGAGCAGTGAAGTTCTTAACCACTGTACCACCAGGGATCCCTGGATGACAAAGGCTCAGTGTAATTCATTCTTTCCTAAATCTTGTTTGAGTGTATTGTATGTGCTAGGTAGGTCCCAGGGTAAGATGAAGAACGAATGCTATCCTCTCTGAGCTGAGAGTATAGTAGTAACTTGTTTCCATCTGACTCTCATAGTGATTCTATAGGAAGGAATAGAATTGCCCAGTCTGTATGAACGCATACTGTCGTACCTTTTTTCCACGGGGTTCAAACTGCTGACTTTTAGGTAAGTGGCCAAGTGCTTAGCCCATGAACCATCAAGTTTCCTATAGTGCGAAGGGGAACAAATTCGATAAATCATCCCACACATAATTAGAAATTGTGATCCACGCTGTGGATACAAGTGGTAAAGGATTATGGGCTTTGTAAACAGGAGATCTGATGTAGCTGGCAGGGTCAAAAAGGGCTTTCTGGAGGCGGGAACTATTGAGTTCACAACTGAAGGGCAGGATAAAAGCTGCCCAGTGTTGTACAACCAGCCAGCCACAGAGCTGGGGTTCAAACTCAAGTCCGCCTGACCCCAAATTCTATCCTTACCATACTACAAACGAGGTGCCACAGAGTCAGTGCCCACTTAAGACAACCCTATATGTGTCAAGGTAGAGCCATGCTCCGTGGGGGTTTGGGGGCTGTTTTTTTTTTTTTTCAGAAATAGATCACCAAGCCTTTCTTCCCAAGCACCTCTGGGTGGACTCGTGCCTCCAACCTTTGATCTGACCCTTTGTGCCACTCAGGGACTACCTCAGAAACCCTGGTGGTGTAGTAGTTATGTCCCATGTCTGCCAACCAAAAAGTTAACAGTTCAGATCCGCCAGGTGCTCCTTGGAAACTCTATGCGGCAGTTCTAGTCGGGTCCTATAGGGTCGCTATGAGTCCGAATCCACTGAATGGCAATGAGTTTGGTTTGCTTCGGAAGGACTACTGTACCACTGTGTGCAGTTAGAACTCTGAAAATCAGACCTTTGCCTTCCAGCCACTAGCCCCTTGGCCCCAGCCTACCTCTTAAACTTCCGGTCCTGGGGGTCAATGATGGTGGACTGGAAGGTCAGCAGGTCCCTATGGCTTCTCAGCAAGTTATTCCAGAAACACGACCTATCCCTTGCTCGCTGCATGCTGCCTTTTCCTTCACGGTTCTGTCTGGCTTGAACTTGGGCACTGCCCAGAGCTGCATTATGCCTGGCAGTTGGGCAGCCCAAGTTCAAACACAGAAGAGGGACTGATGGACAACAGTGAGCCCAAACCTGAGAGCAGAAACCTTGGCAGGGGTCTCTGCAAAGTCTCCCAGGTCCTGCCTCCCTGCCTAACTCTCTTTGCTCAGCCCTGACTCCCCCAGTCTGCAGCCGTCTTGAGCATTGGCTACCTGCCTGAAAACTCCTTGACCCGCTGAGGAGTCAGCAGGGAGTCCTGTTAGCAGCTGTGGGAGGGTGCTGGGAGCCTCACCAGAACATTCCTGGTTCATGTTTCCATCACTCGGTGTCTGCGGGGTGAGCTGCCCGGCTGGACATACAGGGCCCATCCCAGAGGCGCACACCGCCCAGTTTGGCACAGGGAGGGGGAGGGAGTCTGGGAAACAGAAATCTTTTGGGATTTCTGCTGATTTCGCCCCCGTCAGCTGGATTGTGGTAGACCCGGCTATTTATCAAAGATACTGAGGCAGATTGGACATCTCTTCAAAGGCAGCCATCGATAAACAAAACAAACCACCAAACTTTTTCTTTAAGCCTAAATTTCCACCACTGGGGATTTCTTTTTATGGTTCTTTTGGATTGAAGCAGCATTGCCTTCTTGTTTCCTTGCTTTTGTTACAGTGCATATACTCTGGGGAGAAGGCACGTTTTAAGTCCTGCCACCCTAACGTGAATGAGCTTGTCATACCTCGTTGTTTCCTGAGTGGGCAGCTGGAGGGCCGTCAGTATCTTGGGAAACAGGTTGCTGAAGTTCCAAGAAAAAAGGGTGCCGCCCCTTTGCCCCGTTCCTACTCCCCATCTTTTTTACACAAAGCAACTACACGTAGTGGGCACTAGGGGGCAGAAGTAGGCTGGTAATTGGCCCGAGAACTTGTTAACCACTCTGAAAACTCAAGTTGGCAAATACACATCTTGAGTGGTCTCTTTTTCTGAAGAATGCAGTCTTTTTGACATGCCATGGGTGTGAGGGTTAGGCCAGCCTAGTGCAGTGAAGAAACTAGCAGCGAATAAGAGTACTGTGTAGGTAAAGCAGACACCCCACTGATTCTTGGCCACGGATTCTGATCTTGTTCTCCCACTGCTTTTATTAGGAAAATATGCTGAAAAATTTCTTGGAGCTGAAATTTGGACGAGAACGTTCGAAACCACACAATCTTGTCAGATGCATAGTGGTGCATCCTATTTCCCAGGTGGCGGGAGCTCGCGTACATGTGTATTTTTTTCTGGTTTTAGAGAGAAAATTTTCTTGAGGAATGCTGGGGTAAGGGTGGGGGGAATCAACCTTGCAGTCAAATACATATTGTGCTGTTATGGATGGCTCTGTTCTGACTGAATAAATCTTGCTCAGTAACTTACTTCCAGAGTAAATCATAAATCACTGCCGAGCGCTCCAGGCATTTAGTGCTGTCTGGGCGGTAAAACTTTGCGATGGTCTTGACAGCTTTTTGTAAAATCATAATTGCTTAGGGGAAGTGATTCTGGATGTCTTAAAATGTGCAGAATTACAGAGGAGCTGTTCCTTTGAGGAACATTATCCCGGTGCCAAGTGTGTGTCTGTTATTCTTTGTTTGAATTCTAGGTGTTAACTTAACAGACAACTCATCATTTCTACTAATTCTGTTAATCCTTGCATGTGCAAAGATTTGACTAAAAAACACAGCCACAGACATCATATCCTAGTTTTGTAGGTAATTGTGATAATTAGGGAAAAGATGCTTAGTTAAGTCTGCACAATACTTACGTGTAAGTCTACATGAAGTATATATATATATAAATGAGTATACATATATGAATATTTTCATAAATTAATGTATCAACATAGCATCTATGTATTTAGAACACAGGTCATGACTTGGATTCTTTAATAGTTTTAATATTAATCATCTTAAAACAGAATTATTTAAAATGAAATAAAATTTTCTAAATGTGTTAATTGAGCTGATCATTTTTTTGTAAGTTCTAAATGAATTTAGGCAACTGTAGCTATGAGTTGGAAACGACTTGATGGCACTGAATTTTTTATTATATTTATTTTTTATATATTATTATTTTATTTATTTATTTAATTATATATTATATTTATTATTATGGAGAGTCAATATAACTACTTCGCTGTTTCATTTTCAAATCCTTGGGAAGTAGGAAGGTCCATTTAAATACTACTCCTTTCTATCTCTCTGCTAAATTGTCACAGCATGCTTAATCCCAAGTCCTACAGGGTGAGTGGAGGCTGTTGCTTCACCTTATTTTACCCAGCAAAATAAGAATGTATCATTTCCAGATTGCCACCTGGCGTGGGATACGGAAGAGGAGAGCCACTACGGACTCCTCTCCGTGGGCAACACTGAAAAGGGCAAGGATGTTATATCATAAACGCAGCTAACTGATTAGAGACGTTAGAACAAGGAGCTATGAGCTAGTTTCTCAAAACGGAGAACACCATCTCAAGTTTTAACCTCGGCTGGTTTATTCATCTACTTTCTGTTGCCAGGTTTGCTGAAGGCTCCCTGGATGAGCCCTTGGACCAAAAGTCGAGAGCTGAGAGTCGAGCCCATTTGAAGTCCTGCTAACCTTCTGGAAACTCCATGTCTTCCTGTAAAGGGCAGTATCTCCCCTGCTTCCTGACAGCATGCTCCGTGCCAGTCACCTTCCAGCTGACTCTGACTCCTGGTGCTCTCGTGTGTGCCGGAGTAGAAAAGTCATTGGCTGACTTTTCAGAAGTGGATCACCAAGGCTTTCTTCTGAGTTGGCTCTGGGTGGACTTGAACTGCCAACTTACTGATTCGTATCCTAGTGCTTAACTCTTGGTGCCACTCAGGAAGCTTTAACGGTCTAGATTATTTAGGGTCACTATGAGGTGAATCGACCGGATGGCAATGGTTTCATAATAACTAAGTTTCTGGGGCCATTGCAAAAGTCTTGGGTCTAAAACCGCTTGAACTGAATCAGCATTCTTGCTTGGGCCCAGTGGCCTGGCCTCTCCTCTCCAGGGCTGTTTCTTTACCCAAAAGACCCTTTAGCTTCACCTGTAGGTGCCATAAACCAAGCATCCAGTGTCCCTTTTCCCGTGTTTCCTTCTTTCCTTCTATCCCCCTACTCTGGAGAGTAGGGGATATAAGTCATTTACAACTTAGTGCAAACTTGTCAAAGGTGCCTGGCCTGTGGCAAGGGCATTCAAAATCACATTTCTTAGCTTATCTGCAGGGCTTTCTCTTCTCAGCATTTTAGACCTCTAGGAACAGGTGGGGAGGCATCTCAGAGGGCCAAGTGCTTCCTTATCAATAGATGTTTGCTATTGTTCTCCCACTGTTTTTATTATACAGCCAAGCCAAGTGCCGTCAAGTTGGATCCAACTCATGGCGATACACTGAAATAATAAAACACTAAATACACCGAAAACGTCCCAGAGCTAAGTTTTAGAGGAACAGGCTTGAAGAAAGAGAAGGAAGCTGCCTTCTGTGTTTTGGGGAAGGCCAGATGCCCTGCAGGGCAGTTTCTCTAAGCTCCCAGTGACACACAAACATTTGTGCCTGGAACGGAGTTAGGAGCCCCAGCCTGGTTAACCTCTTTGTTCTTAAAAGACAGCGCGGACTTGAATGTGTATTTGCTCACTCTGGCAACCCAGTGTAACAGTGTGTAGCCTGAGCTTGTAGGCGGCTGGTCAGGGCTCAGCCAGCCTACAAAGGATGTCTGCTTTGCTGCCACTGTTTGATGCAACAGAGCACAGCACCCATACGGAGACTGATACACGTTTGTTTTTGGGTGGATTGATAAGTGAATGAATGAATGAGGGAGGCCTAGAACCTTGTGGGCGAAAATCTCATTTTGTTTCATGTGCATTCTAGAAAGGCATTTAGGTGTGAACAGAGTAGCTTAGCACCATGTACAAACAGTAAATCACATATTACGTGTGCTCTACTCTGTTGTGTGTTATGAGGGAAACCCTGGTAGAATAGTGGTTAAGAGCTATGGCTGCTAACCAACAGGCAGTTTGAATCCACCAGGCGCTCCTTGGAAACTCTATAACGCAGTTCTACTCTGTTCTGTCACGTCACCATGAGTCAGAATCCACTTGACGGTATTTTTTGTTTTAAGCGATGCCGTAAGTAAGCTCTTGGCTGCTAACTGAGGAGCTGGCGATTCAAAACTACCGGCTGCTCTGCGGGAGAAAGACACAACAGTCAGCTTCCTTGAGGATGTGCTGCCTTGGAAACCTATGGAGCAGTTCTACTGTGTCCTATAGGGGCACCGTGAGTTGGAATTGACTTGATGGCAGTGGGTTTTAGTGTGTTATAATATACAGTATGCTATATTGCCAAAATGTAGTGCATATACATGTTACATATACATGTTACATATGTTGTTTAACAAAAAAAGAAATGAATGGCTGTCCAGTTGATTCCAACTTACAGAAACCCTATAGGACAGAGTAGAACTCTTCATAGAATTGTCCCATAGAGTTTCCAAGGAACACTGAATTTGAACTGCTGACCTTTTGATTAGCAGCTGTAATACTTAACCACTACATCACCAGGTTTCCATATGTGTTAGAACTCTTATAAAATATATACAAAATTAGAATTTCGACAATGTGAGAAAAAAGACAAGCATAAATAGAAGTTCAAGGATTTCTTTCTATATCCCAATGGATTTAAATGCATATTTTGTGGGAGGAGGGGCTGGTTGGGCCTCACTTTGGATATCCCTTGCCTGGTGCAATGGTTTTATGTCTGAGATGGGCCAGAATCTACATTACATGCGTTTGATGAAGCCAAAGCAGAATTCAGTCAAATGAATAATTACTGGGGCCTCTCTTGTGGCGGACAGCCTAGGAAATGCCACGTGGATAGTAATTTTCTGTCCTAAATTATTCTGGGTAGACCGATCTGCTTTAAAATACTGGGTCCCATTTGCCTTGAGTACACTCACGCTGACTGGTTACCGTCTCAACTTTTTAGTACTGAAAGTATTATGACCGGAGCCGCAGAAGAAGTGAAAGATGTAGAAGACTACTCTTGTTGCTAGGGTCTTACTTTGGATTTTCTAGTTAGCGGGGAGGAAGGCGTTCTGGTGGCACAGTGGTTAAGTGCTCGGCTGCTCACCAAAAGGTCAGTGGTTCGAATCCACCAACTGCTCCGCAGGAGAAAGATAGGACAGTCTGCTTCCATACAGATGACAGCCTTGGAAACTCTATGAGGCAGTTCTGCTGTGTTCTGGAAGGTCAGTATGAGTTGGAGTTGACTCACCGAGAAGCTCTGCTGGCCAGGGCTCATAAGCTTGAAAAGAGGCTATGATTTGAACGAACACGTTACACAGATGGGAGAGAGACTGACTCCAGCCACACCTAGAGGCAGAATCTGATGTGATCAGAAAAGGTGACAGTGTTCCCTACAGATGATCCGATAAGCAGGGTCAGCATCCTGCTTACCTTGCCTGTTGGATAATCTGCCCCTGCCGGTGGTGGGGCAGTGGCCACATGGTCAGCTGACCCCTGAAAGGGCGAAAGATGTGGCCGTCTGCTTCCCTAAGGATTTACAGCCTTGGAAAACCTTGGAGGCAGTTGTGTCCTGTCCTTAGGGTTGCTATGAGTTAGAATCTATAATTAGAGGAGGCCACAGTCAAAATACAAGACCTCTAGGGAGGGGCACAGAGGACTTCTGTCAATCTGGTGTTGAGGACTGAATTGTGTTCCCCCCAAAAATGTGTGCAGAAATTTGACAAGGCTGTGGTTCCCAGTATCATGTGATGTTCTTATATGTTGTAAACCCTGTTTCTATGATGTTAATGAGCCAGGATGGGCCGCAGTCATGTTGGTGGGGCAGGACTCAGTGCCCTGAGGCATTCTCGTGAGATTAAAAAGGACAAAGTAGCAGAGAGAGTTGGGGACCTCATACCATCAAGAAAGAAAGCAATGCTGGAAGGTGAGCACGTCCTTTGGAAAGGATCCAAGGTCCCTGCACCTCAGAAGCTCCCAATCTAGGGGAATATTGGTGACAAGGACCTTCCTCCAGAGCCAGCAGAGAAAGCCTTCCCCCAGAGGTGACACCCTAAATTTGGATTTTGAGCTCACCGGGCTGTGACAAATAAAATTTCTCTTTGTTAAAGTCATCCACTTGTGGTATTTCTGTTATAGCAGCACAAGATGACTAAGGCACGTGGTAATGTCACTCTCTGTACCTGAGAGGAGGATACACAGGTTTCCTTTCATTGTTCCTATTGAATCTGTGTGTATAATTTATAGGTACACTTCTGAAGGATGAGCTATTTCATTAAAAGCAAAAGAAAATAAAAGCAGACCTTAACAAACACCAGGGCCTCTGTGATGATGTACAAAGACTGCCAATTAAGTTCATGAACTCATCCTAGAGAAAAGTGCTACATGCCTCATTGCTGAGTATCACTATGGTCATCGTTGAAGTGCTCCTCTTGGGAAGCTACGCACCGATGCCAGCACCTAGCCCACCCTTCAAAGCAATTTTGGAACTCTTTTTCTGAAATGGCCATCAGAGCTGTCATCGTATTACCCTTGATGTCCTGAATGTCATCAAAATGTCTTCCTTTCAACATTTCCTTTATCTTTGGATAAAGAAAAAAGTCACTGGGGGCCAGAGCAGGTGAGTAGGGAGGGTGTTCCAAAGTAGTTATTTGTTTCCTGGCTAAAAACTCCCTTGCAGACAACTATACAATTAAGTTTGTAAATTTGTCACTGTGCCACTGTATGCAATAACCATTCCAGATAGAGTTCCAAAATTGTGTTGATGGGTGGACTAGGTGCTGGCCTCAGTGCATAGCTTCCCAAGGGGAGTACTTGGAAGGTGACCATAGTGATATTCAGCAATGAGGTGTGTAGCGCTCAGAATAACTAAGTTTGTGGACATAATTGTCAGACCTTGTATAAACAGAAAGAAGCCAGCAGTGCAGCACACAGATCAATGGGGCTGGAGGAGTCTGGGAAAGCTTGGCCAGGACCTAAAAGTCAGAGTGGAAGATGGGAAAGTGGGGAGGAGCCAGGAGGACACAGCAAGTGCTTGGAACAGCGGGAGCTGAGTCTGGAGGAGGGGCTTATCCTGGAAGATACGTGAATGGGGGCAGCAGATAGGTGTTGACGTTGGGTTACAGGGGGTCCCTGGAGCAGATAAGCCAGACAGATGAGCCAGACAGATGAGCTTCGTAATTAAGTTGGGGCACCAAACAGCCATTGACTAAATGAATGACTTTTCGGGGTCATGCATTTGTGCTCCGAAGGAAGGATGGCTTCCCAGATCCCTTTGGTGGTGCCTTCTGGATACCTCCTGACTCCATCCATGGCTCTGTGGTGCAGCCATTGCCTCCATTTGAACCCCTACTGGCTCACTTCCTGTACTTTTGGCTGAGATACTTTTAAAAATGTATGGGACGGTATCACTTTTCAGCTCAAAAATCCTAATGGCTCTCATGGTCTTTTCACTAATGTTCAAATGCCACAGCCCAACATCCAAGGCCCTGAATGCCTGTGCCCTTTGTCTCCCCACCCAGCCTTCTCCCTCAATGCCCATCCAAACCAACCTGAAGCCCTGGTGTTGCCTGGAACTCACCACACCACCCCTCACTTCTGTACCCTGGCCCCTGAGAGCAAAGCCTCCTCCCCATCTTCTCGTGTCCTGGCTGACTTCTCATTCTTTAAGACTCAGCCCAGGTATCAGTGTACCCAAAGTGTGATCTGCACGGCAGCAGGCCCCCAGCCCCTCCTGGGAGCTTCTTAGAAGTGCACATTCTCACTCAGGCCCCAGCTCAGACCCTCTGAGTCAGAATCTACATTTAACAAGGTCCCCAGGTGACTGGTGGGCACAGTAGAGCTGGAGAAGCCCTTCTCTAGGCGGTCTCCTCTGCCCTTCCCGACCACCCCCAGGAGGCGGTTAGAGGGGCCTCTAGGCAGTCTTCAAATGCCTCTTAATGCAGCACTGCTATCTCCTGTTCACTCCCTGAGTTCCCTAACTAGATTTTGAATTCTCTGAGTGCCAGGACTGAATCTTATCCATCTTCTGTGACTCAGTATCTACTCTAGTGCCCTGCATACAATACACAAACAAACAATACCCAAACCTGTTGTCGTCAAGTTGATTCTGATTCATAGCAACCCCACAGGGCAGACTCAAGCTGCATCATAGGGTTTCCAAGGAGTGGCAGGTGGATTCGAACTGCAACCTTTGGGTTAGCAACCAGGGTCTTAACCACTGCACCACCAGTGTTCCCCAGCACACAATAAGTGCTCAGTAAATGTTTGTTCCAGGAACGAACCATCAGTAATGGCCTCTTATTGGGAATAAGTGGTTGTCTGTTACTCATGTGCCGTCAGCAACCTGGTTAAGGGCAACCCATTTCAGACATAGCTGGGAATTGGTTGAGCTTCCTCTTTTCAAGCGCTTATTTCTTTTAAAGGAGCTGCAAGGTCAGCCAGGCCCTTGGTACCTGCCAGAGGACAGAGCCAGTACTTGTGATGCCGACACTTAAACCTAAGAGACTCTGGCATGGCTAGGAGCACTTTGAAACAGCCACTCCTTGGGGACACATCAACTGTTCCTGAGAGCAGCCTTTTCAATTAAGCAACATTTTCTTTCTCATCAAAGATGTGCTTTGAAGAGTTTTAAATTGGATTTCGAGCGAGGATTAAGGGGCTAAGTGACATAGGGACATCACCTATGATTTCCTCCCCCAGGAGTCCTCATCACTCCTCTTGGCTCTGTGCAGAGAATGAGAGGCCACATGGCCCCAGAGCTGGTTTTTCGTGCTTTTATCTGGGGGCGGTGGTGGTAGCGGCGGTGGTGGTGTTGATGGGTGAGACTCACACGGGAGCTTCAGTGGAGAGAGACCGTCCCTTCAGCACTGGAATCCACAGGACATACTTAGTCTTGCCTTAGTTCTCTCATGGCCCAGTTATAAGAGCCACGACCACCATGCCCAACAAGAACACTTGATCTAGGCTTGCTTGGAAGCTGTCCTTAGTCTGTCACCAAGCAGATTTTTGATTATGCTATTTTTTCCTCCTCCTCCTGAATCTTCTAGCCTATCTAGGCTCAGGGAATTTGCTTCTATTTTTGTTGAAAAGTATACCTTGTATTTGCGTAGATGCCAGTTTGAATCCACTGAGAGGTGGAAGTAAAGCCTGGCAATCTATTTCTGGAAAAAATCAGCCACTGAAAACTCTATGGAGCAGAGTTTTATGCTAACACCCGTGGGGTCACCATCTGCTGGTGTTGACTCAATGGCAGCTGGTAAGGTGATGGTATCTGCAGACTGTTGAGCTCCCTTCAAAGCACTTTCCAACCTTTGATCTCACTCAACTCTGAGGAGGGGTGGAGGAACAGTTTTGCTGACTTCCTTTTACAGACAGGAGAATGAAGGTACAGAGAGGGGGAGAGACCAACCTGAAGTCGCACAGCCAGCTGGGGGCAGAGCTGAGGGTGGGCTTCAGAGCTGCTCACTCCTAGTCCAGAGTGCTTTGCAGCGTACATCCTGATGACATGGGGTAGATTCCCCATAGGTGCACACTGTGTGGTGGGATTTAAATCATAATAGTTTCCAATTCTCTCACCTCTGAGAGAGAGAAGCTAGTTGAGGTGACTCAATGCGACCTTCTGTGAAACGTTGCTTCATCCCGGTCATTTTCACAGTCGCCAACACGTGCGAGACTGTTGCTGCTGGTGTTGTGCCACTCCACCTCAGGAAGGTGTCCCTCGCCTGCAGTGGTCCTCTGCTTCACCAAACGTGATGTCTTCCTCCGGCAACTGATCCCTTATGACTTCGTGTCCCAAACAAACAAGTCAGGCAGTGTTCTGTGGTAATCCATAAGGTCTTTGTTGGCTAAACTTTCGGAAATCAATTGCCAAACTTTTCTTCCTGGTCTGTCTTCTTAATTACTGAAATTTGCCCACCATGGGTGACCCTGCTGCTATCTGGAATACTGACGGCATAGATTCCAGCATCACCACAACATGTGAGCCTCTGCAGTGCTACACACTGATAGGTGGTAACCTCTGTGAGATGGGTACCCTGTTTCCCTCATTTGACAGATGTGGGGCTCAGAGACAGACATACCTGTCTTGGGCAGACAAACTTCTCTAAGATCCTGTTCAAATATGGCCATTGGGATACTTTCTCATGGTTTTCGAACGGTTGTGGTTGTTTCTTCTTCGCCACTATCCTGAAACTATTTGTCTCTCCTCTATAGCATCTGTCTTATGGAGCTGTAATTACTCAGCCTATGAGTTGTGGGGCCCCGATGGCGTAGCGAGTAACAGCTCACTGCTATAACCCAAAGGTCAGCAGTTCGAATCTAACAGCTGCTCTTGAAAACCTTATGGAATAGTTCTACTCTACCCTGTGGGGTCACTATGATTTGGAACAGACTCAACAGCATCTAATGACAACAGCATGACTTATTTGGAGGTATTAACCTATTTTTGACAGAATTCAATGTTGGGTAATAACCTTACTCTTTCATTTGTGGGTTCATCTAAAGTTTCGTTGGGGTTCTTTGAATTCCATGAAAGCATAGTATACATCAGGGTACATTTGACAGACGCAAGTGGTTATAGTAATAGTGGGATTATTCCCCTATGTTCTAGTCAGCCAGTGCTGCTCTAACAGAAATACCACAGAGTGGATGGCTTTAACAAAGGAAGGTTTTATTCCTACACAGTCCAATAGGCTATAAGTCCAAATTCAGGATGTCCACTCCAGGGAAAGGCTTTCCCCTTTCTTGGCTCTGGGGGAAAGCCCAGTATTGTATCAGTCTTTGTCCAGGGAGCGTCTTGGCACAGGAACCTCAGGTCTGAAGGATGCGCTCTTGTCCTGGTCCTGATTTCTTGGTGGTGTGAGGTTCCCAATTCTCAGCCCACTTCACTTTCCTTTTGTCTCTTGTAGAATGAAAGGATTAAAGGTGGAACAATCCATGCTCCAGGGAAACCCCCTTTACAGTGGAGCAGGGAGGTGACCCTATGAAGGGATTTATAGCCCCACCCTAATCCTTTAACATACAGCATAGGAAAACCACAATATGGAGGACAATCACAAGCTACTAGGAGTCATGGCCTAGCCACATGGCTACACCTACTTTTGGGGGGAGACAATTCAATCCTTGAAATTACACCCTTTGGTATCCCCAGAATCACATCGTTGGAACCTGTAACACATTCATCTCATCATAGCAGAATCATATCCGTCCCGTAAGACAGAAGTCTTAAATCAGTTCGAGGTTGAAAATTCAGAAATTCTTTTACATCTATGAAACCTAGAACACAAGCTGTCTGCTTCCAGAGGCACAAGGGCAGGACATGAAAAGGTTAGACATTCCATTACAAATGGGAGAAATTGCGGGGAAAGAAGGCATTAACAGGCAAGAAATGAATCAGTAGAACACATTACATTAGCCTTCTAAGCTTTGAAAATACTCTTCCACTTTCTGAGACATTTTACACAATGGCCTTGCCCTCCAGACTCTAGGTATTGGCCACACTCTCTGGCTTCTGAGTCGAGAGCCCCAGCCCTGTACTACAACTCTGCCTTCAAGGCCCACTTGGACAGAAACTCTGCCCCATTAACTTTAAGTGCACCCTAAACCCAAGTGAGTGGTAATGCCACGCTTACAAACACAGGGTGCCATGTTTCCACCCTTTCAAACCCCTGAGATCATGACCATACCTTTTGAGGCAGAAGCAGCTCAGCTTTCACGCTGTTTGTCTCTTCAGCTTTTGCTTCCTGTGGCCATGTGGCCCGGGCCATGGGCCCAAAGGCCCACATCTGCCCTGCTGGGGCAAATGTTCCAAAGCCCTGTAGCTCCACTGTCTGGAGGTACCCCACTCTTGCTGGAAAGTGTCCTGTGCAAAAGCACTCAGTTCTCTCGTTCTGTGGGTCAGCGAGGCTAGCTCCACCAATTCAAGTGCCCAAAGGCACCCTGTTCTGCAAGGAAGCACCTGTACACAGGCCCTTAGCTCTCTTGCTCCATGAGTCAACTCCAGCTCTGCATTTGGTTCCGTTGCTGTTGCTGCTGCTGCCACCAGTCCTCTGTTGTTTCTTACCACTTGTGCCTTCTTCGTTCCTTCTGAATCTTCTATCCATTCACGGTTTCAAAATGGCTCCCACATTTTAGGTATTTGCTAGAGCAGCACCCCACTCTTGGTACCAAATTGTCTTAGGCTAGGTTTTCTAGGGAAGCAAAGCCAGTAGCACGTGTGTGTACAAGGAAAAATATAGATATAGATATAGATTTAGATTTAGATATAGATATAGATACAGATACAGATACAGATATAGATATAGATATAGACATAGATATAGATATAGGAAACAGCTCATGCAATCACAGAAGGTGGACATCCTAAGTCCTGGCACAAGCCTTACATGGCCATGGGAGCTGGTGAACCCAAGGCCAGCAGGTCAGAGACCAGAATTGTAGATCATCAGCTGTGTAGGTCATTGGATTCCAAGCTGGCAGCGAGGCGGAGCTTCAGAGGCTGGCGAACCCAGGATTGACAGGTCAGGGAACACAACTCTCAAGCACCAGCTGTAAGGGTTGATGAATCCAACAGCTGCTAGTTCAAGTCCAGGAACCCGATGCCAGCAGAGAGCAGGAGCTTCTGGCTACATGAGCAGACTGGCAGTGGGTGGTGGAAGGTTGAGAGATGAGAGCTGAGGTACAGGAAGCCACCACCGCAGGCCCCATCCTGCCACTTAATACAGCAGCCAAATACGGAGTAGCCAAGCTGATGTAATCCTGACCATGGCACCATTGTATTTCATGTATTCAGACTTATTTCAAATGAAATGAGGTTAAAACTCACTCCTAAAAATGAAACGAGGTCTTTAAGCTTTTGTTAGCTATCTCCTCTTTTTATCTGAGTTTTAAAGTCTTTCTTTCTTTTTTAACATCATGGAGACATTGTGTTGCCTACAATTTACTTTAAAGCGCTTTGACGTAGACATCCTGATACACACACACACTTTTACAGTGTGTGTATACAAATGCATACTCACGTGGTTATATGTGACTTACGTGTGTTTGTGTGTTCATTTATTTTGACCTGTATCCTGGGGACAGACTGCTACTGGAAGATGGAATGTACACTTCCAGGGTGGTTAGTTAGTGCTTTGTTAGTTAGTTGTGCACTTCAGCTATCTTTGTATCTAACCAACGCCAGAAGCTTTCTTATGTGTCTCAGGCTAAAAAAAGTGCTGTTTCAAGATCTACGGATTGAGAAACATCTCAGTGTCCTCCACCTTGCCACCTACAGGGTGTCAGACTCCTGAAAGTCCCAAGGTATAGAGACCTTTCAGAATGGGGCTGAGCTTCCATTCTCAGGTGGTCCTGTTCCCTGCCACTCACTGGAGCATTCTTGTGCCACGAGCCTGACTGTAAGCAGCTGACACCCGCTACTAGATCAACGCTCTCGTCTTTGATGAACCCAGAAATTCCTAAAGAGTGAAATCTAGGACTTCTTCAAGCTTCCAGACTATGCTGTATGACTGTTTTGGGGTCTGCTTGCTCGGTGGATAAACACACGTGAAGCAGGATTTGGTCTGAGACGTGATTTTGCTGTAAACACGTGTCAAGACATCTGCAGATTTCAAACTCAGCTGCTACTGAGTTCAGGCTGAGTCCTGCCGACCCCATGTGTGTCGAGAGTGGAAATATGCTCTACAGGGTTTATAGTGACTGATTTTTCCGAAGCTTCTTCCGGGGTGGCTTTGGGTGGACTTGAACTTCCAACCTTTCAGTTGAGAACCAAGTACATTAACCCTCTGCACCACTCAGAGACTCCTGTCTCTGTTGGATGCCAGTTGTGTTTACTAGGAAGAAGCTAATAATTGTGAATGAGATTGGCTTTGATAAGACAGTAACAGAGGACAAGGGAGTAACAGAGTTCCATCTCTAGGAGTCTTCCGAAATCTCTGAGTCTTCTAGGAGTCTTCCATCTCTGAGTCTTCACCTCTCTAGGTTACTATCTTTCCACTTTTGCTATGTTCAGTGATCAGTCTTCTTCATTTGCAAGACGTGCTCATAAAGTACCCTCAGCAAGGAACAATAAGAACATTTCACCTTCAAAGTCACCTCAGCTTCATCTATTCACACCTCCCAAATTCAAGTTTAAAAACATGGTAGGAAAACACAACACAGAATTTTAAATTCTCGTGGCCTTTGGACTTTCTGGAGCTACAAAAGTTGTATGAACCGTTAAAACTCTTGCCCTGAGATAATCTTTAAATCCTAAACCAAAAATATCTCCTGATGTCTTCTGAAAACTTAATAATTGTCCTTCTTAACTAGTAATAAAGGTGTGACTTGAGCATTGTACTTGTCTAAGAATTATCTATTTGGGGTCAGACAGACAACAGAAACTTGAAAGACTAGAAAGGACACCTTAGGGGGCAGTGGAGTTTATGATAACGGTGGAGGGACAACTCAGAGAAGGAGGGTCAGACGGGATGCACTACTTGAGGGCTGATGGTATGTGCAGAAGCAGCTGAACTGGCATATGTTTTGCTGTTTACCTTCTCAACAACAAGAGATTAAAACAAGAAATGCAGTGGGGCCATGGATGAAGTCTGTGAGCAGAGGTGATGTGCAGTGTGAAGACAGTGTATGGGGGATTGGAAAGAAGGTGGCATTGCTATCAATCCAGGGCCACTGGGCAGAGGCTCTGCAACTTTACATTTTGCTACATGAGGAGTTTTAGGATTGAGGGGAAGCAGCTAGCTGTAGATTTTGTGGGACTCATATTTAAGATCCTTAGGGGCTCAGGATGGGTCAGATAGTTGGGTGAATTCTGCCTTACCAGGACGGGATTTTCCCTTATTTCTGTGGCTAGAAGATATAGTTAAAAAAAAAACAAAAAAACACATATATGTGCGAGTACCTACAACGTGTATAAGAGGCACTGGTGGTGCAGTGGTTAAAATATCAGCTTCCAACCAAAAAGTTAGTGGTTCAAGGCCGCCTTCTGCTCCCTGGGAAAAGATGTGGTGGTCTGATATTGTATAGAGATTTACAGCTCTGCAAATCCTCTGGGGGCAGTTCTGTGAGTATTCTGTCCCATAGTGTCACTGTGAGTTGAATCCATGGCAATGTGTTTGGTACTATATGATACATATGTGTAGTAAAATAACTAACTGCAAAAAGAGACTATGTATAGAAGAGAACTTCGAAATAAAATACACCAGCTGCTACTTAGGGCTGGCTCTGGATGGTGAAAACTGTGGGTGGTATTTTTGTGTCAATCTTTATTTTTCCCAAACAGTTTTGGAGCCTGTTGCTGTTGTTCTGGGGCACCTACTATGGAAACCTTTAGCTTTGAGTGTGTGGGTGGGATGGGGGTATCTGAGCTTTACCTCACCTTAGGGTGACAGTGACTAAGCTGACCACTGGGGCATTGTTGAGGGTTTTGTAGTGGGAAGGAGCTCAGACATGGAAAAAGGAGGTTCTCTCAACAGAGAGAATCTTGGAGTCATGTTAACTTAGATATTAGAAAAGATGTGATCTTATTTTGTGTCCTAACCTTGTAGAACAGGTCATGCTAATTACACAAGCCTTTTCCCATATTATTACATAATTTTCATAAATAGATTTATTTTAAAGTCCCATCATTCAAACACAATCACTAAATTTAAAGGTTGCTGTGTTTCTGAACCTCTGGCTGAGAACCAAAAGTTAGCAGTTCAAATCCACCAGCTGTTCCTTGGAAAGCCTATGGGTCAGTTCTACCCCATCTTATAGGGTCCTTGTAAGTTGAAATGGACTCAGCAGCAACAGGTTTGTTTTAGTTTTGTGTCTCTGAACTGCTGTGTTGTTCTTCAACTAACTATACCCCTATGATTGGAAATTCAGGGTCTTTGCCTTTTTTCTTTTTTCAGTGTTATGTTACCTATATCATAATGAGGGTCTTGTGCATAAATCCTTGTCTCTGATAATAACAGTGGTTAGTATTTATTGAACCCTTTCTGATGTGCAGTGTCTGCTAACCAACAGGTCAATAGTTCAGATTGGCCAGGTGCTCCTTGGAAGCTCTATGCAACAGTTTTATGCTGTCATCCTGTAGGTTGGAACTGATTTTATGGCAGTGGGTTTGGTTTTGGGTTTCTGGTATGTTGGGAAGCCTGGTGGCAGAGTGGGAAGGCGCTAATTCTCCAGATGCTCCTCAGAAACTCTACGGGGCAGTTCTACTCTGTCTAAAGGGTTGCTATGAGTCAGAATCGACTTGACCGCAGTGAGGTTTTGGTTTCTATATGTTGGCCCCTGTGCTCAGTACTTTACAAATACTATATCATTTAATCTTGACAATTACTTTATGATATTATTAAAATTAAAGCTAACAGAGGCTAGCATCTTATACCAAATTGCTCAACAAAGAAACTTTAGGCCTAGAATTTGAATTGGGAAATATCTGACTATCAAACCTGTGCTTCTGATCATCAGCTGTACGCCCTCCTCTGTCTTTGGGATTATTTCCTCAGTGTGGAGACCCTTTTGGTATAGTAGTTAAATGTTGTGTCTGTCAACTTAAAGGCTGGCAGTTCAAATCTGTCAGGCACTCCTTGGAAACTCTATGGGTTGGTTCTACTCTGACCTGTGAAGTCACTAAGAGTCAGCATCAACTTGATAGCAGTGGATTTTAGTTTTGGCTTTGTCTGTATAGGTTATAAAACCCACTGCTGTCCAGTAAGTTCAGACTCACAACAACACTATAGGACAGAGTAGAACTGTCCCTATATGGTTTCCAAGGAGTGGCTGGAGGATTCCAATTGCTGATGTTTTGATTAGCAGTACAGGTTTTTAGGAGCAGAAATTATTGAGCTAAGGTATCTTGTTCATTTATAAGACTCTTGACACCTACTGCTGCCAGCATGTTTTCTTTTATCCTCGTGAACATTGGGTTATTATTATTAAAACAGTAATTAAAATCTTGGCTAATTTGATATGGAAAAATGACATCTTATTGCCTTCATTGGCATGTATTTGATTACTGGAAAGGCTTTACAATCCTTCATATTTAAAAAACTGGTTGTAATCCCTCTTTTCTGAATATTATGCTTGTGCCCTTAGCTCATTTGCATAGTGGGGCCTCCATATATTTCTTAGTGATTTGTACTAGCCCTTCACATAATAAAAGCTTTAACACTTTGTTACATTGTAGCAACCTTTTCCCTCCCTCTATGTTACTGGCTTTGCAATTTCTCTACCATCTTTAAAGACTTGAAAATGCTCTTTTCCTGTCTGGTCATTGCCTAAACATGAATTCATTTACTCAGTGATGAGTATCACCTAGTCTGATCCTTAAGGAGCTCAGAGGAATCTTTATTAGATTTTTCTTATCCATTGGTGTCTGCGTTGTGTGAAGCGTTGAGTTAGATGCTAGGGTACTGGCAGTGTGTGTCTCAGAGGGATGAAGTGGCTGGGAAGAGGCTTCTTACCCTTCGAAGACTTCAAATATCATTGGTCAGAAAGGTGAAACACACATGCAAAATAATAAAGTAATACAGAACAAGACCCTTTAATAATCAGTGACAAATAAATTGTACAGTTATTGCCATGCCCTAGTTGCACAGTGGTCAAGCACTAACCAAAAGGTCAGTAGTTGCAGCCCACCCCAGGAAACCCTGGTGGTGTAGTGGGTTAAGTGCTGTGTCTGCTAACCGAAAGGTCAGCAGTTCAATTCCACCAGGCACTCCCTAGGTGAAAGATGTGGCAGTCTGCTTCCATGAACATTTACGACTTTGGAAACCCTATGAGAGACATTTCTACACTATCGTGTAGAGTTTTCTGTGAGTTAGAATTGACTGGATGGCAATGGCTTTGGGTTTCTTTTGCTTGTTCGTTTGTTTTAGGAACCCAATATTATTCCTAACACTACTAAACCTACCTGGTGTTTGATTGCAGACAGAACTGGGTTCAAACACTGGTACTGACACGATTTTTGGTGATACAATTTTTGGGTAAGTTACTTAATTCTGACTTTCTTTTCTAAGAGATAATTTTTGGGGAAAAGAAATACCTCCTCTTACAAGAGATTTGTATCAAGATGCGACCCACCTTTCAGTGGCTGTGAATTTTAGGGAGAGATAATATTTCATTGGGCCATTCTGCAGTCCCTAAATCATAGCGAGTACGGGCTGACACCCTTGCTGGTGTTCAGGAGAAGCCCAGCTTAGAACATGTGTCAGAGCTCTGCAGTTACTTCACCTACCGCATTCACATAACTAGTATTTATTGGCACTTACAACAGTAGCTTTTCAAAAAGGCCCTCTTTAGTGTATATGGAATCCCTGGGTGGTGAAAATGACTAACAGACTCAGCTGTTAACCAAAAGGTTGGTGGTTCAAATCCACCCAGAGGCAACTTGGAACAAAGGCATGGCAATCCACTTCCCAAAACTCATCCACCAAAACCCATGTGGAACAAAGTTCTATACACAGGGTCACCGTGAGTCAGAATCAACACAATGGCAACTGAAACTAGAGCTTAGGGTGTATGCTGCTGTCATTGCTGTGTACCGGAAGTCAAGTCTGACTCGCGGTGACCACACTGGACAGACTGGAGCCACTCTGTAGGGTTTCCGAGGCTGTAACTTTTACCGCAGATCAGAGCTCCAGGTCTTTTCTCCCAGAGCTGTTGGGTAGATTCAGTCCCTCAGCTTTTATGTTCGCAGCCAAGCCCTGAACTGTTGCTTCACCAGAGTCCCTTTAAGGTGTATAAATTTTATTAAAAACTGCCCTGAAGTCCTGATTTCTCTTTAAGCAACTGAGAATCTGTTTACCAAAACAGTACTTTTTTCCCCCCCCAAGATCATTGATCGATGGCAGTGGATGGATGGTGGCAGATTGAAATACACATTGTTCTGATACTCAGAAATCCCAGATAGACATGCTGCCTTGCATCAAATATTTTTTCATAAAATAAAATATACTTCCACAAAATGATTCTTTACGGGTATATAGTATTCTACTACACAGAATTAATGTTTGCCTGACTAATCTCTTGAATGTTTCGATAGTTAGCCATTTAATTCTTCACAAGTCTCAATTTTATTATTACTTTCTTGAATTGCCCTCCTGGAAGTAGCACAAACACTGACTTGTGCTAGGAAAAAACCATTTCTGTATAATTCACCAAGAGATGCAATTATAATTTAAAAAAATTGCTTAACAGTATAACAGATGGAAAATGGAATCTCACAATTTAATTCACACGTCTTTGATCATTACAAAAGTAGCACGGTTTTTATGTGTCTACTGTTAGGGACCCTGGTGGTACAGTGGTTAAGTGCTTGACTGCTAACTGAGATGTTGGTGGATTGAACCCAGCAGCTGCTCAGTGGTAGCCTGCTTCCACAAAAATTTATGGCCTTGGAAACCCTATGGGGAAGTCCTGCTCTCTCTTCCAGGGTTACTATGAGTCAAAATCAAGTTGACAGCAGTGGGTTTGAATTCTGGATCGGACATTCGCATTTTCTCTTTGTGAATCGCTTGTTGACGAACTTTGTTGTTGGTGTGAACACGTTTTTCTTTTGATACGCAAGGGCTTTTCACATATGAGAGAGACACATTTAATTTTAAATTTAAGATTATATTTAAAAGGAAAGCTGACCAGCATGCAAAGAAAGTATAGATGTTAAGGAAGTACCAACCTCTCTCTCTTTTCGTAATCTTTGCATATGTTGCATCGTTTGCCTGGAATACTCCTATTCATCAAGCAACTCTAAAAACTGCTCCTTTTGAGTGGGGCCCAGAGGAAGAGATGGCTCTGCAGCAGGTTCTTGCTGCTGTTAAAAGCCACTTTGCCTGTTGGGTCAATGATCTGGCTGAGCCAGTGCTGCTTGGATTGTCTGTGGCAGACAGAGGCACTGTTTGGTGTGTTTGGCAGGCCCCTGTTGGTGAATCATAGGGGCAGACCCTGAGAATTTTGGAGGAAAGCCCTGTCATCCTCTGCAGATAAGTACTGTCCCTTGGAGAAACAGCTTTTGACTTGTTGCTGGGCCTTAGTAGAGACTGAACGCCTAACTATGGGACACCAAGTTACCAGGAGGTCTGAGTTACCACCCATCATGAACTTGGAGTTGTCTGACTCATAGAGTCAAATTTGGCTGTGCACAACAGCACTCCATCATTAAATGGAAGGGGTGTATACGAGATTGGGCCCAAGCAGGACCGGAACGCACGAGTAAGGTGTGCCAGGAAGTGGCCCCAAATGCCCACGGTGTCCCCTCTGTCACGTTACTTTCCATCCCCCAGGCTGCATCCACAGCTTCAGGGGGAGTTCTTTGTGATCAGTTGACAGGAAAAGAAAACTCATGCCTGTTTTAAAGATAGTTCTGTGTGATATGCAGGCACCACTCAGAAGTGGACAGCGACCAGACTGCAGCCACTTTCAGGGACCTCCCTGAAGGTCAGTGGTGAAGAGAAGTCCTCCCAGTGGGCAGAACTTTGAGCAGTGCACCCGGATGCTGAGCTCACTTTACTTGGAAGAGAAATGGCCGGATGTGCAAATTTAAACTGACTGGTGTAAACTGACTGTGGCTAATGGTTTAGTCGGACTTTTTTGCTTCCTGGTAACAGCTACGCATCCTTTAGGTCTTGGCTTGGACACTACTTGCTCTAGATGAGTGGTTCTCAGTCAGGGGTGACTTTGTGCTGCGGAACATTTGTCTAGGGATGTTTTGGTCATCACGCTGTTGGGGGTATGAGGTATGGGTAGGTGTGGGTAGGAAACAGGCGAACATTGTTGGCCTCGAGTGGGAAGAGGCCAGAAACGCTGCCACATTTGCTGCAACACTTGGGACAGACTCTCACAACAAAGAGTTATCTGGCCCCAAATGTTAGCAGTGAAACTGAAAAACTCTGTTCTAGACCCAGAGAGCCCTTTCAACCCTCCCTTCTCTCTCCCTGCCCACTCTAAGACCGGCTGGTATCTACCCTGAGCCCTCACAGCACACCACCCTGCTGTGGGTACCCTGTTCACCGCCCTGCTACACTGTGCTCTAACTGTCCTCTAGGTTGCAAGCTCCTGGAGGGAAAGAATCGTATTTTGTCACTCCAGGGCCCAGTTAGGGTGGTGAGTATGACTGGCAGAACTAACGAGGCATAGAAGGACTAGGGAGACAGTGTGCCTGGATTTGAATTCCTAACTTGCACTTACTGGGCTGTGTGACCTAGGGCAAATTGCTAACCTCTCTGTGCCTGTTTTCTGTCAAATGGGGATACGGATAGTACCTACTACACAGAGTTACTAAGAAGAATAACTGGGTTATCATAGTCTCAGTACATAACGTACACATTACCTAGAGCTCTAGTGGAAACCCTGGTGTCTGTAGCAGTTAAGAGCTACAGCTGTTGGCCAAAAGGTCAGCAGTTCGAGTTCATCAGACACTCTTTGGAAATCCCATAGGGCAATTCTACTCTGTCCTAGAGGGCCACTGTGAGTTGGAACTGGCTCGATGGCAACGGGCTTGGTTTTGTTTGGTTTGGAGCTCCGGTGGCACACTGGTTAAGGGTTTGACTGCTAACCCGAATGCAGGCGGTTCAAGCCCACTAGATGCTCCTTGGAAACCCCACCCGGCAGCTCTCCTCTGTCTTACAGAGTTGCTATCAGATGGAATCGACTCATGGCAACTTCTTTTTCAATTAATACATCTATAACATTTATAGTTAAAATATAGTTAAATATATCTTTAAAATATAGTTACCATATACATCTTGCTTAGAAAAGCAAGCTCTACGTGTTAAATCAAGGAATAAGAATAAAACGCTCATTCAGCAAACTCTTATCGCCAGAACTACTGGGGCTTGCCCCAGGCTGCGTTTGTTCGGTTTTTGAGTTCTGGTTCTTCTCCTATCTCACTTAGCACACAGTGGTTCTTCCCAACAATTTACAAAGTTTCTTCTCTTAGCAGTTTTTAATTTGCCTGGGCTCATATTCGAGGCGTAAGCTATCTCTGAAGTCAGGAGATACTAATTCTTCTAAAAAAGTTCCAGCTTTTACCATGTAAAGGGGCAAGGGAGCGTGAGTCGAACCACGGGATGACCACCCCATTCCCACTTGGCAGACAATTTCCTTTTAAGTAAAGCGCCCCTGCGGCCCCTTGTTTTGTATGCAGCGTGCGCTACGGGTGCGCTGTTTACAAAAGAAGGAGCTTCACCCGAGGTGCGTGGTGCGCAGGCAGCGGTGGCTACGCGCACCGTATCAAATCAGCGTCTACTGCTGTACACTGGAAGTTAATTTGACGCTGAAGTAAACAAATCAAACTGTGTTTATAGAATAATTAGGCTCTATTCTCAATGCTGTGGCTAAGAAGTTTTGTCACAATTACTGAACAGTGGTTTTCTAAATTTCCATAGCAACACACAAAAATAAAGCTGCTGTTATCACACCAGTACTCATGTAATTCCATTGTCTCTTGGGCAGAGCACCTGAGGGTGACAGCAGCACACTCTTCTCTGAGTCCTCTCGTCATCTTCCTGAGAGTATAACCCGGTTGGAGTTCTAGCAACGGGTGTGAGAAGAAAAAAAAAGCCTTTGTAACCATGATCTGGCTTTCCGCAGGAGCTTAAGCCGCTTGCTACCGCTCATTCCTTGTTGGCAGGTATGTGGCTGCCTTCTGTCCTGGTTGCTGGAGAGAATTAGTTCAGGGAAACTGTGAAATGACAGCTTCTATCGGTGTCCACAACAGGAAACCTAACAGGAAAAGCAAACTGAGGGACCACTTTGTAACATTTTGGTTGCAGCATTTTTTTGGTTGTTGACTCTAATCATGTGTAATAAAACAGTTGCCAGGCCAATGTTCTTCACTTGCGCAATTCAACAACATGAACTGTGTTTTCACGTGAGGGCTGCCATCACTGTGATCTTGCAAAGTTGTCCCCTATGCAATGAGTCCCCATCTGCCCCTTTTTTCTACCTGTTCCTGGTAACTACAAATCGGCTTAGATCTGTATACGTTTAGCTATTCCAGATACTTAATGTAAGTGAGATCTTACAGTATTGTCTTTTTGTGTCATTTATTTTGTAAGGGATTTTTTTATTTCCCCCAAGGGAGTTCAGTAAGCACCCTAAGGGAGTGTACTTAACTCACGCAGCGCAGAGGGGTCACTGCCAGGGAGGTACAGCTACTCCACCACCACTGCTATCCAGTTGTTTCAGACTCACAGTGACTCTATAGGACAGAGCAGAACTGCACTACATAATTTCCAAAGAGGACCTGGAGGATTCAAACTGCTGACTTTGGCGTTGGCAGATGTAGCACTTAACCACTATGCCACCAGGGTTTCCTGGGAGGTTCGTCCAGCAGAAGGAATGTGAAGGAGACTCAAGGCATGATGGTGGGATGGAAGAGGAGATCGTTTCCTGTGAATCTCCCAGAAGTCATTTCAGCCCACTGAAGATGGCTTTGGACCCACTAGAAGGGGCCTAAGGCCTAAGATTGACAGACTCTTTTCAGACATCTTCTGTCACGGACTGAATTATGTTCCCTCCAAAATGCGTATCAGTTTGGCTGGGCCACGGTTACTGATATAGTGTGATGTTGTATATCTTGCCTCTGTGATGTAATAAGGGAGGATGGGTGGCATTTGCATTGGTGAGACAAGACTCAGTCTGCAAGACTGTATTGTGTGTTGAGGCAGTCTCTTGGGAGATAAAAGGAAAGAGAGGCAAGCAGACAGCTGGGGACAGTTACTGTCAAGAAAGATGCACCAGGAGCAGAGTGCATCCTTTGGACTTTGGGTCCCTGCACCTGAGAAGCTCCCAGTCCAATGCATGATTGAGGACAAGGACCTTCCTCCAGAGCCAACAAACAAAGCCTCCTTCTGGAGCTGACACCTTGAATTTGGGCTTTTAGCCACTTCTCTGTGGGAAAATAAAATTCTCTTTGTTAAAGTCATCTGCTTGTGGCATTTCTATTGTAGCAACACTAGATGCCTAAGACACCATCTTTCCAGTAAAGGCTCTTAGGACATTCTGGCATTTTCACTGGCTCCCTTTGCATAGGGTGGGTCTACCTCCCAGTCTTCCCTTACAGGAAGCTGTGGCTCACAGCTTCCCAGATTTTAGCATTAATGACAGTTACTTCTTTCTCCTACTGAAACCCAAGAACCTTGCCCTCTGCACTCAGAAAACTGTTTCTCTCCTGTGTCCTGGCTCCAGGAATCTCTCATTGCTCCTCTGGGGACTTTGGGTGATAGTGGGCTCTGCCTGTGTAGCTGTCCAACTCTGGGGTGTGCTGCTAAGTGTTATTTTAATTTATCTTCATCTAAATTCCATATAGAGCAGCTTTTGAAACACGAGACTGTCTTATTAAGAGGTACTTATTGTAAAGTAGAGCCCGCTCCACCTTTGATGAAGACAGAAGAGGCAAAGTTTGATGGGTTGGACAGCATTAGACAAAGAGAGTAATTAATGGCTTAATTGCCTCTTCACCCTTTCCATTTTAAGGGAAAAAAAATAGTTTTTTTTTTTTCCTTTCAAAACTCACCAGGCTGAAAAGTAGAATTTCCCATGTGATTTTACGGTTTAG
Source organism: Heterohyrax brucei (assembly GCA_028571685.1). NCBI lineage: Eukaryota > Metazoa > Chordata > Mammalia > Hyracoidea > Procaviidae > Heterohyrax > Heterohyrax brucei. The sequence continues at coordinate 47,675,149 of CM053162.1, forward strand.
GGGGAAAAAAAAAGTTAAAATATAAAAATGAAAAATTAGCCAGGAGCCAATTTTTCTCTTACATTTTCCTGTAACACATCATCCTCACTTTCTGAATCATCTTCTATCGATTCTACCTTTAGTGACTTTGGAAGTTGCAGCAATCTGTTTGCTGAGAGTTCAGTGTCTTGTATGGATTTTCCTGTGTTAGTTTAAACACTGAGAGAAGAGGCAGCCAATGAATGGAATAAAAATAGCGTTGTCAATAAGCAGGGGAGAAGACACTTCCAACATTTGTTCGCTACCCATTGCTATTCAGAGCCTAGACAAAATTAGTGGGTAGGATTAAAGAATATATTTGTCTTTTATCCCATGGTTGAGTACTTGATCACAGAGGCATGGTTTAATCCAAACATCAATCGCATCTCATCAGTTCCATCACAGACAGCTGTCAAAGTGGACTTTGGGTTTGTTAGAGTTTGGTGTTTTATCCTTTTTTAAGGTCATGGAGTATTTTCTTTGATTTTTGATGCTGAAATCTTCTTTAATCTTCCAAACTTGAGTAACATCTGTTAAGAGTTAATGGGACAGCTTTTGTCTTAAAATTGGAGCACGTCTTGCAAATCTGTCCACCTCCTTTCTCTTCAAACCCATCACCATTTCGCAAAACCGGGAGCTGGGGAAGAGAGATTGGAGCACGTGTCCCCGATTAGACAGAAACCCTTCTGGTCAGTGAGAGAGAACGTGTTAGAAGGAGGATCAAGCAGGACACACTGCCTTTGAATGCCAAATGCTGTGGATGCAGTGTTCAGTTTTGTTCTGTTTCCTACTGACATTAGCAATTTCCCTGTCGCACATCACTTAGTCTGTGATTTGAGTGGCAGATTTATGGATCCCCGTGAATAATGAGACAGAAATGATGTAAGGAAGAGAAACAGCTGGAAATAGGAATTTTAACCTTTTCCCCATAAGCCTTGCTGTGACTGGATTGCATCGTGTCAACAAAATTTAGTAGTTAAAATAGCTGGAGGTACAGTAACAGCATCTAAAAATATATGCCTCCAAATCCGTACAGACAGCTGTCATGTCTGTTGACTGAATATATTAGTCATTATCCTCATCAGTAGACACAAAATCATTGCAGTTTTCATAATGTAGGCGTCTCATACCACATAATTGCTAGTGATTTTGGAGGTCCTCTGATAAAGTCACCACCATTGTAATCGTAGTGCCTTCATTTAGCTTGCTTTTTACATTCGTCTCCCAGATGCTAACATCTCAGCCAGAGCTCTGCTCAGGGAGGCATTGAAGTGTTTCCTTCTCTTGCTTCAGACACCTTCCCAACTACCCTGGGCAAGCAATATTAAGACTGGGAATTTCTGTTCTGAACAGAGAAGGTGGTCCTGTATTTGCCTGTGAACTGTTTAGGGATGGAGTGTTAGAAAAACGTGTTGAACTCCTGGGAACTGGGTTAGCACCCTGTCCAAGGGTTCCTTGCCCACCTTGAAGTCAGAAAGGGGCGTCCAGGGCAGACTGTGGGTTGTTGTGGCAGGAGCAGGATTTGGGACTCAGTGAGAACCCTCCATGGCCCATGATCTTGGGGCACTGATTTAACTGCTTGGAGCCTGAGATACTTAGTGGAAAATGGGAATAAGTGTAGCTATCTTAATTTTCTTTCTTTGTTAAAAATTGTACTTTACAGGAAAGTTTACAGAACAAACTAGTTTTTCTTTTCTTTTTTTTTATTGTGATTAAATGAAAGTATACAATGCAAATCAATTTTTCATGCCCACCTATCTGCGGCTCCTGCTGCTCTCCTTGCCTTCCGAGAGTACACTCCTTGTTTTCATTTTATACTTGTCGTTTCCTCTTAACACGCTCCTGCCCCCTCATCTCTGCCCTCTTCTCTCCCATCCAAGAAAGAGACCAGTAGGACAGCCTCCTGTAAGTGCATGGAACCGTGAAGTACCCACATCATATGGTCACACTGTGTCCCTGAGTCTGGTCCATTTTTGTCTGAAGAGTTAACCTGAGTAGTGAGAACAAACTAGTTTCTTATTAAATAGTACACGTGTCATTTTATGACACTAGTTAACTACCCCATAACAGGTCAGCACTCTCCTTCTCAACCTGGGTTTCCCTGTTACTAACTTTCCTGTTCCCTCCTGCCTTTCAGTCCTTGCCCCAGGGCTGGTGTACTCCTTGAGTCTCATTTTGTTTTATGGGCCTGTCCAGTCATTGGCTGAGCTGTGAACCTCAGGAATGACTTTGCTACTGAGCTGAAAGGGTGTCTCGGGGTCAAACTCTCATGGTTTCTCTAGTCTCTGTCAGGCCAGCAAGTCTAGTCTTTCTTTTTGAGTTATGATTTTGTTCTATGTTTTTCTCCAGCTCTGGTTGGGACCATCTATTGTGGTCCCTGTCAGAACAGTCAGTGGTGGCAGCCAGGCAACATCTAGTTGGACTAGATTCAGTATGCTGGGTGCGATGTAGATGCAGTCCATTGGTTCTGTAGCTGCTTTACGGCGTTGTGGACACAGTCCATGAGCTCCCCCAGAATGTGCCTCCTCTATAATTGGTGAGTGAGAAGTATTTGTTTCTTTGTCTTCATTCTCTATTTTCCTTGCATTCTGCCTGCTATTGAGTTCTTGCCACCTTCCTCTCCCCACTTTGACGAATGCACACGTTCTGGTCTCCCTATTTATTTGAAGACTTTTATAAAAGTAATTTTAGATTTACATATGAAATGGGGTAGCATAGTGGTCTCAATTTCCCTCCTCTCTCTTCAGTCAATCTCCAACCTGGCAGAGGGAGAATTTTCATTATTACAATCAATAGCCAGATGTGAACAGTTATCACTTACTGATGAGGCACTGGGTAATGCGAACGGCTAAACACTTGACTACTGGCCCAAAAGGTTGGAGATTGGAGCCCACCTAGACACCTCAAAAGATAAGTCTGATGATCTGCTTCTGAAAAGACACAGCCCTGAAAACCGTATGAGAACGGTTCTACTCTGCGCATGTGGTGTCCCCGTCAGTAAGAACTGACTGCAGCCAACTACAACATTGCTTCCTGTGCCAGGCACTGTGCTAAATGCTTACCTGTATTATCTCATGGAATCCTCACAATGACCATGAGAAGTATACCACTTATCCCAACTTTGCAAAGGAAACTGAGGCCCAGGGAGGTTGATTCACTTGCTCAAGGTCACACAGCTGAGAGTGGAGGGGCCGACCTTACCCCAGGCATCCTAGCTCCAGAGGCAGCAGGTGTTCCACCTTCAGAGAACAAGGGAACCCCGGAGTTGGGCAGCAGTCTGGGAGCCCATCAGCTGGGTCCTTGTGGCCCAGTTTAATTCCACAGCCATTGTCTCCTAGAGTGTCAGTCCCCAGATCCTCTCAGCAGTGAGGAAGGACTCATGTTTGGCTGAAATGGAGCCAGGACTGTCCTTTTGGAAGGGGCATTGCTGTTCATAGCTGTGAGAGGCGTTCTCTGTCAAGGATTGTTGTTTTTCCCCCCCGCTACTTCCTCCCACTTCTGACAAGGTTTTCAATTAGCAGCTTGTAGAGGCCCAGCCTGTGGTCCTCATAGCATGCAATATACATAACTGAATTCCCCAAGGGGGACTAAAGGGCAGAGAAAGAAGGGGAAGGGGGAAAAGAGGCCTCCTTGAATGGCATGGTGCAAGCGGGCTGTGGGACGGGCTGGAAGGAAGGCCTCCTTTCAATTTATGTAGGGCCAAGTTTCAAGCGGGAAGTGACCCTCACAGAGGCGAAAGGGGACAGCTGCTGCTGCAGGCGGGGACCACCGTGCTGGTGTTTGGTTTCTGGTTGAGCGTCCACAGAAACTGGGGCAGGCAACTGCTCGGTTCTGTTAATGCTTCCACCAGTACCACCACCAGTTGCTGTTTAGTTGGTTCTGATTCCCAGCGACCCTGCATGTGTTGGAACAGAACTGTGCTCCATAGGCTTTACGATGGATGATTTTCTGGGAAGTAGTGATCTGACACAACAGTGAACTTGGACATACAATGCTCAGAAAGATGTGGGGGACTGGGCAGTGTTTATTCTGTAATACAGAAGGCCACCATGAGTTGGGATTAACTTGATGACACCTAGCAACAGCAATACCAACACGATGTTTACATCCTTCTTTTAGGATCCACAGGTACAGGTTGCTCTTGAACAAGACCGTGGACCTGGGATACTTTAGTGGTAATCCTCAAAGTGAAGCATGTTTGTATGGCTGAAGAGAAGATGTTTTGGAAGTCTGTTGGCAGGGACATACTTCCCTTCCTCATGGCCTGAGAGGCCCCTGGGAATCAGCCACGTGAGATGTCTTAGTCACATAGCTCTGCTTTAACAGAAATACCACAAGTGGATGTCTTCAAAAAGAGACATTTTATTTTGTCACAGTCTAGTAGGCTAAGAGTCCAAATTCAGGTCAGTCAAGGGATGGCTTTCTCTGCTGGCTCTGGAGGAAGGTCCTCGTTGTCCATCTTCTCCTGGACTGGAAGCTTCCAAAGTTCAGGAACCCCAGGGTCCTTTCTAAAGGATGTGCTGTGCTCCTGGCACTGCTTGTTGGTTGTAAGAGATCCCCAACTCTCTCTGCCAGCTTCTTTCTTTTATATCTCAAAAGACTATTTCAAGACAATGCAATCTTGCAAATTGAGTCCTGCCCAGTCAACCCAACTGCTACCCATACTCTCTCATTAACATCATAGAGGAAGAATTTACAACGTGCAGGAACATAGCCCACCCAAATTACTATGCACATTTTTGAGGGAGTACACAATTCAATCCAACACATTAGGGAAAAAGTAAGCAAACTGTTCTGTCTGGATGAGTTTGGGTGATACTTGAATTTAAAGTTGTCTTCAAAGTTTATGCTTCTCATCAAAGCATATGGTCATAGTTTGTCTTTTTCCTTCCCTTCCCTTCTGTTCCTGTCTTTCTTTCTTCTCTGCCCTTTCTCTTTTCCTGTTTCTTTCTTTCTCTTCTCCTCCCTCCCTCTCTTTCTCTCTCAGTGAACATAGCCTCTTCCCAAGCATCTTCTTGTAGAAGTCTGTTTGGAGTAGCAAATTCTCCAAAGGATGGATCTGATTCATCCTGTGTGGTACCTATATTCCCGTGTGTGAAGACAGGGCCTTGAACACCTGCTGCCAACATCTGCCCAGGGAACCACACTGAAAAACAGGACCATGGAGCCAATCCCAAGCAAACATCGCTTGTGTTGCAGACAGCAAGGTGGACCGCACAGAGACAGTATCAGCGGAAAGCTGCTTTCCTGTGAAGAGTGACTCCGAATCTCAATAATGTTTTTCTAGGTATGGTTTCAGCTTTTAAAATATCTCACAAACGAGGCTTTTCCTGTCCTGGATGACTACGCTCTCCCCTACTTTTCCATCTGACACCCTTGTTGCTGCCAGTGATTGGAAAGAGTTCAGGAAATCACCCTGCTGCCTGGCAGGCTGACTTGACAGGGCATTCATCAGGAGGTTTGGGTATCTCCAGCTAGTAAATACGCATGTTGTGAACCCCCTACATAAAAGGCAAGTATCACATTTTCCTCTGAATTCTTGAGGAAATTGCTCTCATATACAACACCAACCTTTGGCCGTGTGACAGAGATGGAGTGTCATTTGCATGCCATTACCAGGCCATCAAGTCTGGTCAGGGCTGCCATTTCAGAGTTTCTGATCTTTTGGGATCCTTGGAAGGTCACCACATGGGTCACGTTTGTTTAGTCTGGTCCGTAATGGTGTAAAGTGGCCTTGACTGTTGCCTTAGCCTAAATAAGGCCCTATCTGTTTGATACTTCAACAGCCCCTGTAAGTTGTATATATGTTTCATTTTCTAATATTCAAGGCAGAATTGGATTTCATTGTTAATAGAAGGCAAATTGTTCCTAAAACCCACCTTATCTTGCTTTGAAAATTAGCCAGGGTTCAGAGGGCCCCTGCATGTTAATGGATAACCTACATTTTCCCCTAGGAAAATCTTTTAATGCTTCCGTGTTTTGCAGGCACATTATCCACTCTTTCAGCTCCTTTAAGATGCTCAGGTGAAAATACACTATTAAAAATTTTTATTGAAGTATAATATACTTAGAGAGAAAACAGCACAGAATTGCACAGCAGATTCTCACAAACTGAACATACTTTAGTATCCAGAAACATCATCATCAGCATACTCCAAGAGTCACCTTGTGTCCCCGTTACTTGAGCATATAAGAAACAAACAAACCCACTGTCATCCAGTTGGGTCCTACTCATAGTGACCCTAGAGGTCAGAGTAGAACTGGCCCATAGAGTTTCCAAGGAATGCCTGGTGGATTTGAACTACTGACCTTTTGGTTAGCAGACATAGAACTTAACCCATTGCACCATCAGGATTTCCACTTGAGCATACACAGTTTTTGATTCCTTTGGCTAATAATTTATGCAGGGTTTTCTACATTGCAACTTATTTTTCTTTTGCCAGTGGCACCACAGCCTCTGACACCACATTCTAACTGGAAGGGGAAAAGGCTTGTCAGATCTTGTGGGTAATAAAAAGCAGCCTCTTCCTAGAATACTTTGAATATGGCATCGTAATGTCCTATGGAGCTTTGCAAATTCATCAATAGCTAGTTAAGATGGGGTTCATTTTTATATGGATCCCTCTAGAAGCTCAAGGAAATCTTGGTGGGGTACTGGTTATATGCTACGGCTGCTAATCCACAGGTCAAACCTTCAAATCCACCAGGTGCTTCTTGGAAACTCTATGGGGAAGTTCTGCTCTGTGCTATAAGGTCACTGTGAGTCCAACTTGATGCCAGTGGGTTTTTTTCTCTTTTTTTTTAGCAGTTTATATCAAGCCCCCATAGACATCTTTCACAATAAAAACCTGTTTTCACAAGATTAGTCTAAACAACCAGGTGTTGCCTTTCCAGCTCACATCCGAGTTGTGTGAAACACTCAGAATTCCCCCAAACCCATTGCTGTTGAGTCCATTCCAACTCATAGTGACCCTAGATCCCACTTCATACATGTTACATGATTAAGGCCTTGGGGTCAGAGAGGATAGTGGTGGAAGAAGGATGCTTGGTGCGAAAATTACTTGTGCTCAGATATTTCTAAGAGTAAACAGATCCCACTCCTTGACCCCTCAATATTTCAAAAGGAATCCCGTCTGAAGCTCTATAGATGGCCTTTCTCCACCCCCCTTTTAAAAATCGTTCTATTCCTTTCTTCAGAAGCTCCAAGGCTCCCAGCACAGTTTTCATTACAGCAACATAAATAAAAAGTGACATAAAATTATACAGCCCTGTGTAAAGTAGTTTAAGGAGAATGTCTTTTATGGCAGCTTTTATGGTTTCACCAATTAGTTATTAGATTTTCTCTGTTTTTAATTCCATGTCTGGAGTGTGCGTTTTCTGAAAGGTTTCTCCCCCCATCTCCTTTCATCTCCTATCTGTAATGGGGCTGGAAAGGGAGGAGTTTAGCTCTCTTTAGCTGACTTTCTGATTCCATGAAGGCATTTTATTACAGCCTGTTGCTGGATCTGGGCAGAGCAAATCCCTTGGGAGAGAAGCCAGTGTTGAGTGTTTTTTGAGCAAACAGCTTCCCCGCCATGGACATGACACTCGGGGTCCGAGTATTAGCCTGTGGGCTGCTCACCCTCTTTGGGGCAGCATTGGACCTGAAGCTGATAAATCTTGAATTTTTAGTAACTTTCCAAACATTCCTGGGGAGTGAGAATAACAGAAATTTATTCCTGCCCAAAGTTAATCGTGCAGAAAAGGCAGAATTTAGATCAGCATATAGATTATTTTTTAATGCGATTGTTCGACAGCAGAGGGCAAAGAAACCAGAAGGCATACACTGAGCTGCAGCCAAGTTGGGACCATTGCAATTTGATTCATCTAGGAGAATTGTATTAAGTTTTAGGCTTTGGCTTGGGTTGGGCTGTTCTGTTTGGGAGTGCATGATGTCATCGTGTCAAGCGTGTCACAGCGAAGGCACTCTGGTATTTATGTTGGCTTCGGAGCTAGCCCAGACTACATGGCAGGCTCAATTTATTGCTACTTTAACTTTGTTTAGTCATGGAGAGGCTTTATTTATGTTGGTAAATTTCAAACAGTGGCCAACAGTGACCGCACAATGAAAAGGCCTACAAGATTCATCATCAATAAATCACCTTGTTGCTGAGTTTCTTTAATTAAGGAGAGACTCTGTCTGTTGAGTCCTGTGGTTGTTGGAAGGAAAGCAGGGTGGGGAGTGCTTTGATTAATCCATCTATCAGCCCAGCTTTGGAAAGTGAGTCTCCTGTTTCTGATTGTAGCTGGGCAAAGACCTAAATAAAAATTTATCTTGTCAAAACCTATGGGCTCACTGAAAGCAAATAAAGAAGTTTTATGGCATCCACATAAAGTTAAATAAATAGCGAGAAAGTGCACTGCGTCCGGAGGACATTTTTCAGTACAGTGCATGGCCATTCTTTGGGGAGAGTTCATTAACTTCCAAAAAATTACCTTTAATGGGCCACCCGTTATCATCACCATCAAACACTTTCCTCGTCTAATGCTCCAGCGTTGTTTAATACCTGATTAAAACCAAATACCAGGGGTTCCTGGCTCGGTACTGCTGCAACGAGCCAGGGAGGAAGGCTCAGACTGTGCTTCTAAAGGGAAAAGTGTAGAAATTGAAAGCAGCATTGGGTGTATTAGGGAATCATTTTGTGTCAGTCCTTCTAGAAGGTAAGTTGATCTTCTTGGTGCTGAGAGAATACAGCGAACAACAGGATAAAGCTGTTTTTGAGCAAGAGGCCTCATCCTTGGTTGAACTGACATTTCGTGTAGGGGATTCCCTCTGTTAAAAAAAAGTCTAAAAATATAATTTTGGGCCCAGAGCACTCTTTTTTACCAAATTCATTTTAAATGACTGTGCCTGAGTGGGTTCCCCTGGTAGAGTCTGTTTTTATTTCTAGTCAACAAATAACTTTGCACCAGATAAAAGATAGCAGTTCCTGTTGGAAAAGGAGAATTTTTACACTAGAATGGGCTTGAAAGCGTTTGCTTTTCCTTTTTGGGTTATGAAAAGGTTGCTCTCTTGATACCAATCTTCAGGGTCCATTCACAGGAAAGTGCTGTTTTTCAAATGTCGAGGCTCAGGTCGTGATGCTTTTGGCAACAAGCAGCTGTTTAACTGATGGAGCTGTAGAGTAAATGTCAGCCGGGGGAACAGAGAACATTTTGAGAATCATCTCCTGTGGGATCCTGGTGCTGTAGGCTCCTACTTGGGGACATGACATCTTTGTGTTGACAGAAGGAAGCTGCTCTTGAATGGTAGCCAATGGTTTTACAAGCTCTTGGCTCCTTTCCTGTGTCCTGTCCTTATGCCCATATTTATTAATGAGGCAGGATGCCCTAGGATGGAGGGTGGTGGGTATGGTGGTCCTGGGTGAGCAGGACTTCTCTCCCACGGTCTAGTTGGGAGAGGTATGGAGGAGCGCATGATGGAAGAAGTAGTCTGATCTAGTCCACTGGATTTGAATCATTGTAGGCTTCAGGATTTCAAGACACTCGTGTCTACCACTTGAGTATACACTACAATGCTGATTGTTTTAGCCCCTTAGTGGGCCTTTCCTTGGGTCAATGAGACAAATTTTGCTCAAATGTGGCACCTTTTCCATATGTAGATCTTACTCTGGATCACAAAACTTGGTCATAGTTTTGACCACTTAGTACTGAATCTAGCTCATCTACTTTTTGTCTTTCTGGTTAGTTTCAACACACAGTTTAAGGCTATTACAGTGTCATCTTAGTTTGCCCTTTGAATAAGTAGATCACCTACCACTGAGCTGAGTCCAGCTAATAGTGACCCCATGTGTGGCAGAGTGGGACTGTGCTCCTTAGGGTTTTTGATTGCTGAGTTTTGGAAGTAGATCATCAGACTTTTCTTGTAAGGTGCCTCTGGATGGACTTGAACTTTCAACCTTTTGCTTATTAGCTGGATGCATGAACTGTTTGCACCATTCAGGGACCCTGCATAAAGAAGATCACTTCACTTTTTCCCAGTGTGGAGGTTGGAATCAACTTAATGGCAGTGGGTTTGTCGTATACTTGGGCAACCAGTACATATTAAACTTTCACCACAAGCATATGTTAAACTCTCACCACAGTGTGGGGGACTGAAAGAATCCAAAATCACGGGCCTTGCCCTGAGGAGGCTTAACCTTTTAGATGTAGGTACAGCTTGTGTAATTGCTAGGTTAAAAGGGAGGACTCTGACCTCATGCTCCTGTAAAATATCCCTGTTCTCTCTTTCTAAGCCAGTGTTATGGAGCTAGTTCTCCACTTCCTGGATAAAATCAAGGAAAATTCCATCACTTTTCTGGTTACTCTGTGATCCGTTGCTTGTAAAAAATGTTCTTAATTTAATATTACAACAATGATTTTTAACTCCGGCAGCCCATCAGCCTTGCCTGGACAGCTTTAAAAAAATAATACTGATGCCCAGGCTGCACCCCAGACCAATTAAACCCGGGGTCCAGACATAAGGAATTTTAAACACTCCCACAGTGATCCCAATAGACAGCCAGGGTTGAGGACCACTGAAATAAAATGTGTGGTTCCAGAGAAATAATAAAACTGTAGATTTTATTTAAAATTAAGGTTTGTCCTCTTCCTTTGCTCTGAAATTCTGTGTCAGGGAAAGAGGTGTGGGGAGCTTCTGCTTCTCACCCTAGGGAGCCTTTTCCTGTCAATTGACTCACCAAAGATGCTGAGTGCTGTGTGCTTCAGGTGGGTGTGCAGGGAGCGAAGAAAAGGCAGTGCCTGCACGATTCTAATGTGACTGGCATTGGGGTCATCTGACATACCTTCCTCTGGCTGTGGCGGATGTTTAAAACTGACTAGTATGTGCTTCTGTGTGTGTGTGTATGTGGTCGTGTGGGGTCCAGAAGCATTTGTTTGTTCTTCAGAGACTGCCTTCCATTTATGAGGATCTCTTCTTTGCAGTTGCCTTGGCTTTCGAGTGGTCTAACTCACACAGAGAGTCTCAGATGGTGTCCCAACATCTCTGCAGCAGGCTATTTTGGGCAGAGTCCCTGCAGGGTGGTGCTAGGTTGACAGTCTCTCCGTCATGTGGGCTGTCCTCTCCTATCTCCACTTTCAGACCTGTTAGCCACCCTTTCCCTTTGGCTTGCCCACACTTGGGTTCTTTCATGCAAGGTTCTGGCACCAGCTTCTGGTGCTCCACAAAGTCCAAGGGACACGGGACAGGCTCTAACTGGTCTCTAAGAAGTTTCTTTCACCAAGCTTAAGGTGAGGGAAAGAATTACCATTTTGATAGAAAACACCAGTTGTCTTCCAATATCTGTTCTATTTTTTTTTTCATCACAGCTGCAAATGCAGCTTCTCGAAGTAAAGATTGTATTTCCCATTTTTTCCCTGGTAGCTAGGCACGGCCATATGACTAAATTCTGATCAGCGATCTGAGGAATTGCGGTAGTGTGGACAACTTCCAGCTTTCCAAGGGAGACAGTGTGCCCTTCTAATTCCTGTTGCTTCTGGATGGAATGCAGATGGCTGGGCTGCAAGGGTTGTTTTGGTCACAGACATGGAAGCAGCCTGTTAAGGAGGTTGAGGAGCAAGCTAACCTTTCCAAAACAAACAAACAAACAAAAAATCCAACAAGCCCACTGCCATCAAGGTGATTCAGATTCTTAGTGACTCAGTAGGACAGAGTAGAACTGTTCCATAGCATTTCCAAGGAGAACCAGGTGGATTTGAACTGCCAACCTTCCGGTTAGCAGACATAGTACTTAACCACTACACCACTAGGGTTTCAAGGGAATAAGCTAAAAGGAGCCTAAATCCCCAATAAATGTGCAACCAGTAGGCATAGACAGAAACTTTTTCACGTGACTGGGTTGCCTCATGACACTAGGGCCTAAGCCATCAAATCCAGTAGACCAATCCTGTGATGTGCTTGGTTGTATCTTGGAAGTATTCATAGCCGGGCTTGCTGTGTTGCAGCCTGCATTATAATTTGTCTGGGAGTCTAGCAATTTGGGGACTGTGAAAGTTCACAGAGATTAACTGTGTCTGTACTCTAAAGCAATCCGAAAAGGATAGCCAAAATGACAGCATTGTTAAGAGTTAAGACTATGGTCCCAAGGTTTTTCAAGCATTAAGAGTTCTACACCATACAATGGGAACCAGCCTAGCTGCCTATAAAATCAGAACCCATGTGATTCTTTTGTTTCAGTTGCCAGTATGTTGAGTGACAATGACATAGCCAATATACAGCTCTCTAAGTAAAAGGTCTGTGACTTCTACAGCAACGTCTAGGCTTCTGAACTTGCGTTACCAGGAAGAGGGTTGTGAAAAAGCATTGTGTGTTCACTAGTGCTATTTCAGATGTGGTCAAGAGGATGATAACTAGGAAGGATTTTTCAGAGGGCAAAGCTAGGACTAGTGGGCAAGAGAATTAGTCTCAAAAGGGATGGAGTAAACCAGGAACCAGCTTCCTTTATCAGGGAAGGGAGTCTTTACTTTCCTGCTCAGTGGGATACGACCCCAATTATGAACCAGTGACTTCTGGACGTTTCTTTTTCTCCACATTTCCAAATGAGAGTTTTACTTTATCTTGTTTCTTTTCTACCATTTTGTTTCAGATGAGTGACGGGGAGATAACTTTCTTTTATTGTACAGATCACCTGACCATTAAGGTCCCTTTTGGATCTGATAAAGAAGATTTATCATCATTCATTAATTCTGGATTTAAGCTGAGTGCAGTTATTGCTTGGATCATTTCCTCCTCTTATGGAGAATATGGGTATGTTCCGTGTATTATAAGAAGGATGCACATGGCTATTTTGGGGACTTAAAGCTAGTTTTCTTCATATATCTGTTGTCCCCTCTAGCAAGTGATATGGCATTAGATTTTTAGCTGGGCACATGACTTCCCAAAGTAAAGGCTACTATTTCTGTCTCCCTTGTATTGAGGTATAACTCTGTAGCTAAGGTCTGGCCAGTGGGATATAAAAAGTATGTATGTAGATTCCAGGAAATGCCCTTAAAACAAGGGCTTATGTCTCTTTTTTCTTTTTAACATTTGTACTGGTTGAAATAATATCACCATAGCAGGCTTGAGTCACCAGTCCGGATTTTTACCTGATGGAAATAAAGCTCTGCCTCTCAGAAACTGCTGTTGTTTTGTGTTTGCTCTCACTTGAAGTGGAATTTAATCCTATGGAAGATACTGAGGCATAATGAAAACCTCTAATTTCCAGCTTCTTCAACACAGACATTTCATATATTGACGATGATGTTCACTAAACTGTAAGATGTTTTACTTAAAAAGCTTGCATAGGTTGTACAACAGCTTTCTTTGCCAAGAGAGAAGAGCTGGCACCTGTTTTCTAAATGCTCCCAAGCAAATTGAGGCAGAAAGAATACTATGTTAACATCATTTTACGTAGGGCAGCTTGTACAGTCAGAAGGGTAAAGTCTTTTTTCATTTTTTTTATTGTACCTTAGATGAAGGTTTACAGACAAAACTAGTTTCTCATTAAACAGCACATATTGTTTTGTGACATTGGTTAACCCCACAACATATCAGCATTCTGCCTTCTCAACCTTGGGTTTCTATTATCAGCTTTCCCGTACCCTCCGGCCTTCTTGTCCTTGCCCCCGGGCTGATGTGTCCCCTTAGTCTCATTTTGTTCTGTGGGCCTGTCTAATATTTGGCTGAAGGGTGAACCTCAGGAATGACTTCATAACTGAGCTAAAAGGGTGTCCAGGGGCCATCCTCTTGGAGTTTCTCCAGTTTCTGGCAGGAGAATAAGTCTGGTCCTTTTTTGTGAGATAGACAGGTACCATCTAGCTATACTGGGCTCGGTCTTGTGGAGGCTGTGGTATACAGCATGCATCTTGATGACTCCCAAGCAAACAGGGGAATCCCATCACCCTTGTTAGTGGTTGGGATAGGAATTTGCAAGTGTGGCAGTTCTGGCCAATGAGGTGTGAGGAAAAATCTATAAAGAGTTAGGGTTGCTTCTAGAAACATTTCCTTTGTTATTAAAAAGGGACGTAAAGGAGGGCTGTTCTCCCTACTGACATGTCATGTGTGCTTGTGTAGCTTAAAATACCCACAGGCATATTGCCACTGTGAAGGGACAGAGTTGATGACAAAAGCAACATGTGTGGGAGAGCAGAGCAAAAAGATGGAAAGAACTTGGGCTCTTGATGACATCAGAGGTTTAGGAACTAACCCTGAAATGGCTTGACCTACAGACTTCTTGTTATATAAAATGTAAAACCTTTTATTGTTTAAGCCAGTTGAAGTCACTTCTTCTGTTACTTGACAGATAGACCATGGTGTCATCCCCTGCTCAGAAACAGGGCCTCAGTTGTGTCCAACAGTGGTGTTTCCTTAGGGGCATCTGCTCTTCGTGAGGTCACTGGACAGAGCTGTCTCCTGATGGTGACTCCTCTGAAGATACACTGACCTCAGGGAAAATGGGTCCTGCTTTTGCCTTTGACTAGTTCATCTCAAATGTGAGACTATTCCTCCCCAGTAATTTCTAACACTATGGCAGAGATCAGGATGTAACTTTTAACAAGATTTCACTGAAAGTTCATGGATAATGCAGTGTAAGCATGTGTGGATATTCACTTTCAATTGTGGCATCCTTCTTTAGGGTGTCATACTGGATCAAGTCCCATTCTTTTTCCTGTCTTGCTGTCATGGATTGAACTGTGTACCCTCAACATGTCTGTCAGACTATGATTCCAAGTCTTGTGTGATTGTCATCAGATATGATTTTCCTGTTGCTGTTGCCATCGAGTCAGTTCTGACTCATAGCGACCCTAGGCACAACAGAACAAAACACTGCCTGGTCTTGCTCCATGCCCACAATTGTTTTTATACTTAAGCCCATTGTTGCAGCCACTGTGTCAATCCAACTTGTTGCTGGTCTTCCTCTTTTTCTCTGACTTTCCACTCTACCAAGCATGATGTCCTTCTGCAGGGACTGTCCCTCCCAACAATGTATCCAAAGTATTTACCATCTTTGCTTCCAAGGTGTGGGGCGCGGCGCCCGGGCCCTGCACCCCACCCTAGAGCGCCAAGATGGCGCCTACCCCTGAACCCCACCCTGACCTACATCCTGTTGATCCCCAAGTACGGAGTACTGCGCATGCAGCGGTCGCAAGCCTGCGTGGGCGTGGAGAGAGCTGATTGGTGTTTGCGGGTGCCCATATATACCCCTGGTTGGAGAAAATAAAGTAGCTTTTTCTGCAGAACAAAAGTGGCTCACAGCGTGGTCCTTTGTGTCCTGCCTCTTTCCTGCTGGACGGCTGGGGGCAGCGACAAGGGGGCAGCGACAAGTGGTGGCCCGTACGGGGACCCCTGTTGAGCCCCATCGTGTGACGCCCTTTGAGGCAGGTCGCTAGTGGGGTAAGCTCTCCGGGTAAGAGGAGACCATCGGGAGGGGAAGTTCTCCGGGGAATCGGAGACCATAGCCAAGTGCACTAAGCACCGGCAGAGCCCGGGGCAGGGAGCGCCGGGCGGGAGTGGGGTAGTTGTCGTGGGAGGTTAGTTTCACTTTTGCCATGGGGAATCAGCTGTCCGCCAGACACCTTCAGAATGCCTGTAAGAGTTTGTTTAAGCAGCATGGCATTGGTATAAATCAGGCTATGCTGGAACGCTTCCTCTTGGCAGTGGAGGAAGTGGCCCCCTGGTTTTTGGTGTCTGGTCATCTTACTGTTGCCGCATGGATAAAACTGGGGAAAGACCTCACAGCGGCTGATACCAGCAGCACATTGCCTCCGGGAGTAATGGGCATCTGGATACTTATTTTGACCTGTTTGGAGGACGAGTCTGGTGTATTCCAAAGATGTTTGCAGAAGGGACAATCAGCCTTAGACCAAGTTAAGGAGGAACACTCCCAGCAGAGCAGTGTCTGCAGAGAACAAAAGAGCAGTGTCTGCAGAGAACAAAAGAGCAGTGTCTGCAGAGAACAAAATGTAGAACAGAAAGTGAGTGAGTCAGAGGGGGAGGAGAGTGCAGAGGAGTCAGAGGAGGAGAAAGTGGAAGAAACGGCAAGCCGTTTGGGGCGTCTCCGTCTGACATCCCTGAAACCCTCAGCGCCAGAGCTGCCCAAGAAACCGCCGGATGTACATCAGGATACACCCCCACCTTATAACCTGAATAAAAAACAGCTTAGAACAGGGACCAAAGGATCAGGCAGAAGTTTCTGCCCCGAGGTATGGAGAGAAGTGCTGTACACCATGGGTGCTTTTCCAGTGTTTCAGGATCAGAAAGGTAATAGGTACCATGAGCCCCTAGACTGGAAGATAGTTAAAAACATAGCGGAGGGAGTGAGAACATATGGTGTGGCCGCTTCCTTTGTGATAGCCTCGTTAGATAACCTACATAGGTATGCTATGACCCCAGGAGACTGGCAGAATCTAGCTCGTGCTTGCCTCACATCAGGTCAGTATTTGGACTGGAAGTCTCTTGTAATTGAGTTTGCCATAGAGCAGGCGGCCCGGAACGCCCGCAATGGTCAGCAGGCCTGGGATGTAGACATGCTGATGGGCCAAGGGCGCTTTACTAACCAGCAGACAGGTTATCCTAAACAGGTGTACGAGCAAGTTAATAACATCGAGCAGGTCATTAGCACAGCTACCCTTAGGCGGCATGATCCCAACGCTGAAATTCAGCTGTGCATTCTCCCCTCACCTAATCAACCTACAGGGACCCTATGGCAGGGGGGCCCACTTTACTGGATCCATCCTAGAATTTCAGCAGGGAAAAGCATTACTTGGTACCCTGCTGCAGTTGCCCAACTAGCCCTACTGGGACTCCAGGCTTGTACTCAGATCTTCGGGTCGCCCCCTTCAAAAGTGGTCGTACCCTACACAAGAGAGCAAGTACAGACACTTGGTGTGGCAAGTGATGATTGGGCAATATTGCTGTTCATCTTCCAAGGCAATGTTGACAATCATTACCCAAAGGACCCTCTCTTACAGTTTATGGAAAAACATCCTGTTGTGTTCCCGAAGTTGACTTCTAACAAAATCTTTGAATATTACTTTACCAGGCCTGCTTTGTTTTGCTATGCCCACTGACCACAATAATTCCAGTAATTCCAGTAACTATAATTCAGACAACCCCCCTTGTGTCACCTTGTATAATCAGACAGCAGGATGGTTTGACACCCCGAAGCATGCGGATGGCAATAGTTCTAGTAATGGCACGATCTTGCAAGGACGTATCCCTGCTCTTGTGCTTAAAAACAATGCCTCCATTCCCCCCCAGCCTCGGTGGGCACCCCGGTGTGTTGACTCACGATCGTGGCCCCATGCCTGGACGGGCTGTCAGAACTTACTTCAATCAGACTTCCCACCATGGCTGTCCATTCTAATCCACTTGATCTCTGGCTTCTACGTGGCGTCAATGGAAGCTGTTCTGATATATCTCCCCTCAGTATGATTCGTGGAGGGCTTATAGCAAACTGCACTGGTGTCTGGAACTCCACTGAGGGTTTTGAGACAGGCCTTAAGGTCCCTGCCTGTTAATGCCTCCGAGTTTCACCTAGCAATAGTTACTCGCCTGCCTCACACAACTGCACGTTGATCAGCAGCTCCGTGCCGGCATTGCTCTTGTGCTGTTCAATTTCAGAATTTCTTTCATGCTGCTAACCTCTCTAGAATGTTGTCTCAACAGATTAGGTCAAACTGGAGCAAAGATGTTGAAAACACTCTTGAGGACCTGCGGCTAGAAATCACCAGGATCAATGGGACGCGGGTAGACCCAGTTTCTGCTAGAACTCTCCTGCAGCTATTTTCCTCGACCCTTTCGTACCTTAAGGGTCTGATGGGCACTGGATCGCTGACCCTCCTCCTTTTCTGTTTTTGCATTTACTTGTATGTGGCAGTCCGACGCGCCTCCCGACAGAGGAAGCGGGAGCAGGCCCTGCTTGTGCAGGCTATTGCAGCCACTCCTAACGAACAGCCCTTGGCAAATGTCTGGCTCAGCTTGATAGAAGGACCGCCGTGGCAATGCACACCGAGCTGCGGGCGATTCGCCAACTGAAAGCTGGCCTGGCCCTGGTCGGTGGGGCTCGACGGCATATACCATCCTGACGGCAAACAGCACGCGGGTGGATTTGTCTGCGGCTGAGGGCCTCCTTTTGGCCCTTCGGTTCTTCGCCGCCGGCTTTATAGAGTGGGCAGGGGTCTTAGTTCTGAGCGCCCTCCCTCTGGGTAATTGTGTGTGAGTATGTGTGATTCTTTGCCGCTTGCGGCGTCGGCAGCACCACGACCGTGTGCTGCTCATTGAAGCGGTGGCTGGTATCTCCAGGGGAAAGGCCCAGATGTGGCTCAGAATGCTCGAGGGCAGCCAATGACGGGCAACCTCCCTTGGAGACGTTACCAACCTAAGACAGGAACCCCACCATGCTGTGCGGTGCTCCCAAGGACGGGTAAGGAACGCCTTAGCCAGGGATGACCCAAGCCAGGCACCTCGGTGCCCAGTTGCTCTAAGGAAAGAAAACGGGGGAGATGTGGGGCGCGGCGCCCGGGCCCTGTACCCCACAAGATGGCGCCTACCCCTGATACCCCACCCTGACCTACATCCTGTTGATCCCCAAGTACGGAGTACTGCGCATGCAGCAGTCGCAAGCCTGCGTGGGCGTGGAGAGAGCTGATTAGTGTTTGCGGGCGCCCATGTATACCCCTGGTTGGAGAAAATAAAGTAGATTTTTCTGCAGAACAAAAGCGGCTCACAGCGTGGTCCTTTGTGTCCTGCCTCTTTCCTGCTGGACGGCTGGGTGCAGCGACAAGGGGGCAGTGACACCAAGGAGCACTCTGGTTGTACTTTCAGAACAGATCTGATTGTTCTTTTAGCTGTCTATGGTACATTCAGTGTTCTTCTCCAACACCACAATTCAAAGGCGTCAATTCTTCCTCTGTCTTCCATATTCATTGTCAAGCTTTTTCATGCATATGATGCAATTGAAAATACCATGGCTTGGGTCAGGAGTAGCATTGTCTTCACTGTGCCATTTTTAGTTTTCAATACTTTAAAGAGGTCCTTTGCAGAAGATTTTCCCAGGGCAATTTATCTTTCGATGTCTTGACTGCTGCTTCCATGGACATTGACTGTGGAACCAAGTAAAATGAAATCTTGGACAATTAATCCTTTCTCCATTTACGATGATGTTGCTTACTGGTACTTTTGTGAGGATTTGGTTATCTTGATATTGAGGTATAATCCATACTGAAGGCTATGGTGTTTGATATTCACCAGTAAGTGTTTCAAATCCTTTTCACAAGATTTACCCCATCCATGTCATTCAGGTCGACTCTACTTTGAGGAGGTGGCTTTTCTCCAGTCATCAGAGTGCCTTCCAACCTGGGGATCTCATTTTCTGACACTATATCTGACTATGTTCTGCCGCTATTCTTAAAGTTTTCACAGGCTAATTCTTTTAAGAAGTAGACTGCCAGATTCTTCTTCCTGGTCTTTCTTAGTTTGGAAGCTCAGCTGAAACCTGTCCACCACGGATGACCCTGCTGGTATCTGAATACTGGTGGCATAGCTTCCGGCATCACAGCAACATGCAATTCCTCACAGCATGACAAACTGACAGATGGGGAGGGGGGGATTTTCCTATATGTCATAAATCCTATCCCTATGATGTTGATTTGACGAGATGGGGTTAGCAGCAATTAGGTTAATGAGGTAGAACTCAAGTCTACAAGACTGAGTTGTGTCTTGGGCCAATCTCTTTCGACATATAAAACAGAAAAGAGAGCAGAGAGACAGACAGGCTTCATACCACCAAGAGACAAGAGCCAGAAGAATAAAGTGTCCTTTGGACTTGGGGTCACTGCACTGAGGCACTCTTAGACCAGGAGGAAGATTGATGACAAGGACATTTCTCCAGAGCCAACAGGGAGAGAAAATCTTCTCCTGGAGCTGGAACTCTGAATTTGGATGTCTAGGCTCCATGACTACAAGAGGATAAATCTTTTTGTTAAAGCCATCCGCTTGTGGTATTTCTGTTATGGCAGCACCAGATGACTAAGAAGCCTGTTTAAGGCTGATCGACCTGTCCCATTCTAAAGCAAATATATTTCACTGGGTTGCTCTTGCAAATGCTTGTGACTATTTACATTCCTACCAGTAATATATGAGAGTGCCCATAACCTTTAGTTCTTGCCTGATCATTCTTTTTAACTTTTTCAAATCTGGTGTTGCTTTAACTTGCATTTCCCTCATTATTAATAGTTGAGCTTCTTTTAATAGGGTTAGCACTTACGTGACCAATTTTTAAAAATAATTTTTAATGTGATTAAGTGAAAGTTTACAATCCAAGTCAATTTTCCACATAAAACTCCAAACATCCACTTCTTTGCAACTCTATCTGCTCTCCTTACCTTGTGACAGCACACTCTTCTTCTCCACTCTTTATGTCTAGTATCCACTCAGCCAACACTTCCCTCATCTCTGTTCTATCCTCTACCCTGTAGAAAGAAACCACTAACACAGCTTCGTATATATTAAACCATATAGTATGCACACCACCTGCATCACTCTGTGTCCGCAGGTCCAGTCCATTCTTTGTCTGAAATGTTGGCTTTAGCACTGGTTTTAACTCTGGACTAGCAGCAAGACTAGGGTCCATTTTCTCAGGGTACCCTTAAGGTTGCTGGACCGTCAAGTCTGGTCTTTTAATAAAGTTCTAGATCTGCACACCCCTATCTCTCATGCAACACCAGGAACTCTACATTGTGTTCCCTTTCAGGGCTGTCCTTGGTGGTGGCCAGGCACCATCTAGTTCTTTTGTTCTCCTGGTGATGTAGTCTCCCAATCATATGGATCCTTCTGTCTCCTAGTCTCATTTTTCCTTGTGTTTGACCTTTTCCAGGTGGGCTGGAACCAGCTCATGTTCCTGAGATGGCAGCTTTCTGGCTTTTAAGACCACAGGTACCACTCAGCAATATGGGACGCAGACGACTCTCACAGAAAAAGACTAGTTACGCCAATTTACTTCAGTGTTCCCTGAAAACATGGTCCCAAGACCCCTGTCCCTGCTACTCTGTCCTTTGAAATGTTGTGTTGAATTAAAAAACTTTTTAGCTTATAGTTTAGTCTAGTTATGCTGACCTGCCTTCTACTGTGTGCTGTCACTCCCTTTACCTAACTGAATTCCTATTGACTATCTAATCTATGAATAACCCTTTACCTCCCTTCCCACTCTTGTAGCCATAAAAGACTGTTTTCTTTTGTGCCTAAGTCTTTTCTTAAGTCCTTGTAATAGTGGTCTTATACATTTGCAGCTAACTGATTTCATTCAGCATAACGTCTTCCAATTGATTCCAGGTTATGAGAGGCTTCATAAAAATAGTCACTGTTCTTTATCATTGCACAGTGTTCCATTGTGTATATATATGACAGTTTGTTTTTTCATTCATCTGTTGATGGGCTCCTAGATTGATTCCACCTTTCTGCTATTGTAGGCAGTGCTGCAATAGACGTCTGTGTTCATGTATCTGTTCATGCGACAGCCTTTATTTCTTCAGTATATATTCCAAGCAGTGGGAATGCTGGATCATGTGATATTTCTATTTCCAGCTTTTTAAGAAAGTACCAGGAAATACAATGTAGAATCCCTGACATAGTTGAGAGAAAGAGGTGTGCAGATCAAGAATTCTACTAAAAGACCAGAATTGATGGTCCGACAACCTGGAGGGTACTCTGGGAATATGGCCCCTAGACTGGCTGCTGTACAAGACCTGAAACAAGTACTGAGGTCAACACTTCAGACAAAGAGTGGAATGGACCTGGAGACATAGAGCGAGCACGGGTGTGTGTACTTCATGGTTTTATACATTTATAGAAGGCTTGCCTACTGGTTTCTTTCTCCCCACACTGTGACAGCAGTCTCTTCCCCTCCATCCCATGCTTTCCATGTCCATTTAACCAGCTCTTCTCCCTGTTTGTTTTATCATCTCATCTCTGGACAGAAGCTGCCCAATTAGTTTCCTGTATCTACTTAAGCTGGGAAGCACATTCTTTACAAGTATCATTTTACATCTTATAGAGCAGTTCAGTCTTTGTCTGAGGAGCTGGCTTCCAGAATGGTTTAAATTCTGTACTAACAGAACACTGAAGGTCATGTTTTTCTAGGACCCTCCAGTCTGTCAGACCATCAAGTCTTGTCTTTTCACTAGAGTTTGAGTTCTGTATCTGACATTTTCCCTGTTCCATCAGGATTCTTTGTTGAGCTCCCTGTAAGGGCAGTCTTTAGTGGTGGCCAGGCACCATCCAGATATTCTGGTGTCATGTTGATATAGTCTCTGGTATATGAGGTCTGACAAGCAAATTTGCTAACTCATCCTACAATAAGTGATACGTTCCTCATTGCTGACTATTACTACGGTCACCTTTGAAGTACTCACTTTGGGAAACTCTGCACTGATGCCAGTACCTAGTCTACCCTTCAAGCTAATCTTGGAACTCTTCTTTCGCATTGTAGTATGTGCTCTCATTCTCATTTGTTTCTGTGAATTGGTTTCTATTCTTTCCTTGATTGCTTGTATAATCAATAGTTTTAGACCAAGGTATTGTTCACTTTCCTGTGTGTGATTTTTTTCCTTTTTCTTGCTGTTATTGATTTCTACCTTTACGGACTTATGGTCTGAAAAGATACTTTACAATATTTCATTGTTTTGCATTTTGTTAAGACTTACTTTATGGCCCAATGCATGATCTATTCTGGAAAATGTTCCTTGTGTGTTGGAAAAGGAACTATACTTAGCTATCATTGGGTGCAGTGTTCCTTATGTGTCTCCAAGGTCAAGTTGGTTTATTGTGGCACTTTGATCTTCTCTGTCTTTATTCAGCTTCTTTCTGGATGTTCTGTCCTTCACCAAAAGTGGTATATTGAAGTCTCCTACTATTATTGTGGAACTGTCTATTTCTCTTTTCAATACTGTTTGTTGAACATACTTAAGAACTCTATCATTGGGTGTGTAAATATTTAACATAGTTATGTCCTCTTGATGTATTGGTCATTACATAGTGTCTTTTCTTGTTCACTGTGATGGATTTTAATTTAAAACCTATTTTATCAGAAATTAATACTGTCACTCTTGCTCTTTTTTGATTGTTGTTTGCTTGGGATATTTTTTTCCATTCTTTGCATTTGAGTTTGAGTCTTTGAATCTAAGATGTGCCTCTTGTATGTGGTATATAGACAGATCATGTTTTTAAAATCCATTTTGCCACTCCCTGTCTCTTTATTGGTGCATTTAATTTATTTACCTGATCTCTCCTCAGATACATTGTTGTCAGTTGTTTTATCTTCAGTCTCACTAATTCTGCGTTCCATTGTCTCATTTTGCTCCTTTGATTTGCTATTGAGTTGTCTATGCTGTAATTTTATTATTAATCTGCTGAATTTCTAATTGCTATCTCTCAAAGATTTCTTGCAGTCTGTTTAATTTGTCATTATGTCATGCTGTGTTTTGCCTGATTTCATTCTTGATCTCCTGAAGAGTTCTAAATATTAATATTTTGTAATCTGAGGTGAATTCCAGGAAGTTCCCTTCATCTGGAAAATTTCTTTCTTCTTTGTTTTGGGAGCTTTGTGAAGTCACTGTGGTCTGCATCTTTAAGTGATTTGATATTGACTATTGACTCCACTCATGGTGACCCTAGGGGCCAGGCCATGAGTCGGATCTGACTTGATGGCACTGGGCTTGGCTGGTATTGACTCCAAGCAGTCAGTAAGTTGTATTTATTTATTTTTGCTTGCTACATTCTACCTTCTTTTTATGATTTTATTTGAAATGTCCAAATAGTCTGGTCATGTGAGTTAAATTTGATTATTGGTGCATTAGAGGTTCAAATGTCCTGTCACAATGTGGTTAGAGCAGTTGCTAGGCATGTGGGCCCAGGCATCCATTTACTTTTCTTGTATGTGTTCAGTTCAGGTGCCCATGTAGGCAGTTAGCAAACGTGTGGTGCAGGCTGTCCTTTACAGTCCTTGCAGGGCAGGGGTGAATGGTGTAGGCACAGCTAACTGCTGCACACATTGAGAATGGTAGGGGGCTGACAGCCGTCCATGAGTGTCTCTGAGGAAGGTCTGTCCCTCTTCCATAATCAGAGTAGGTGGGTAGCTTTTGCTGCAGGCAGATGTGCACACTTACTGTTGTGTGCAGTGCTGAAAGGCTTTTAATGTCTGTGGACCCATTATCGTTTTGCCTAGGCAAAGGATCTTTTTCTTCCTTGAGTTCCCAGCCTATTTTTTCCCCCCATTTGTTAAATTGTTCCCTCTCCAAGTCTGGGAGAATAGCTCAGGGCACAAATAAGGAATCTTACTTCTGGTCCAGTTACTACATCAGATATGGAGTCCAGTGCAATGCAGAGAAAGGAAGGGGGAAGCACTGGAAAACAGGGAGAAAGCTTTAGCCTAAAGGAAAGTTTTAGATCTGCATGTGCCTGTTAGACAGAAGCCATTTAGCTTTTGATGACTGAATGCTGCTTTTCCCTGACTCTGGAGGTGTGAGTGGACTCTACCACTCAGACTGTCCCATGTTCACGTGGTCTCTGCACACTGCTGCTCCTCTCACCATGGTGGCTGCTGCTGATCCTCCTATGGGGTGCCGATTCCTGTTGGGTGAGGTCTGGCCAGTCCTTCTGGACCTCCTCTCTTCCCTGTTGCTCAGTCACATTTCTCAGCTTTCCCTTTGACGTTCCGGGATCCTAGAATGTCATGCATAATTGATTCATTTATATTTTGGATCTTTGTTGTTAGAGGGATCACAGGAAGCATCTGACTACTCTGCCATCTTAGGCCTGCCTCATTCTCATTATTGAAAAATATTTTCACTGGTGTGGACTGTCAGGCTGATGATTGTTTTCTTTCATCTGAAAATGTCATTATTTTGCCTTTGTTCTTAAACTATATTTTCACTGATGTAGAATCTTGGTTGATAGCTTTCTGTTCTAGCATTTTAAATATTTCACCACTATCTCTCACCTCCATGGTTTTTGAGGTGGATTCAGTGGAATTTCTAATTATTGTTCTGCTGTGTATGGTATGTGTTTTTCTCTCTACCTTTCAAGATTTTCTCTGTATCTTTGAGAATCAGCAGTCTGATATGAATGGTGTGGTTTTCTTTGTATCTATCCTGCTCACGGCTCACTGAGTTTCTTGAATCCTTAAATACATATTAGGTCTTTAAATACTATTTATTATCCATTGTCTCTCTCCTATTCCTCTGGGATTCTAATTACAGGTATTTTAGACTTTTTTTTTAAACAGGGGAAAAATCCAGTTTATGTATCTAGATGAATGTATACTTGATCATATCTGTTATTTATATATTGGCGATTATATTCTATATATGCACTGTGAACTTTTTTTAAACATAGTTTTGAAGACTGCAAATAACTACTTGTTTGGGAGGAATTAATGATCTTGATTGCATGAATAAGCAAAAATGGCACACTGAACAAAACTAGTATTTGTCAAGGAAAGAACTGGCTAGTAAAATTTCTGTTGATGACCTGATACAGTTTTATAATTACTGAAGTTACACACTGAAATTCTCTTCAGTCTCACTTGCCTTCAAACTTTTAACATACTTATATGTGGAGTCCTGGTGCTGCAGTGGTTGAGTGCTCAGTTGCTAACTGCTAACTGATAGGTTAGCGGTTTGAACCCAACAGTCATTCCTCAGGAGAAAGACTTGGCAGTCTGCTTTCATAAAGATTACAGCTTTGGAAATCCTATGGGGCAGTTCTTCTACGTCCTATAGTTCTATCACAGTGGGCTGTATATGTGGTAGGCATAAGTAAATGGAATCCATGGCAACTAACAACAACAGCAACATATTATAAAGTAGTCCCTGGGTGGGACAAACAGTAAAGTGCTCAGCTACTAATCCATAGACTGGTAGTTGGAACTCACTCAAGGACAATTTTTTTAAATGCTGTTTTTCTTTAAGGATATTTTACTATGTTTTAAGTAGAAGTTTACAATCTAAATCAATTTGCTGTGTAACGTCTGGAATTCACACCACTATGCTATACTAGGTGCTATCTTTCCACTTTACCCCTGCCACTCTCCCTCATGACAGCACATTCCCCTTTCCATCCTGTACTTGCTGTGTCCATTCAGCCAGCTCCTGTCCCCCTCTGCCTTATCATCTCGCCTCCAGAGGGGAGCTGCTCAGGTAGCCCCGTGTAAATATTTAAGCCAAAAAGCATATTCTATGTCAGCATCACTCAGTTTAATATAGCCCAGTTTAGTCTTTGGAGAGATGGCTTTGGTACTGGTTTCAGTTTTGGGCTACTAGGGAGTCCAGGGGTCACATCCTCAGGGGAACTTCCAGTCTGACAAACCATCAAGTATGATCATTTAGTGGAGCTCTAGTTTGCACACTCATTTTTCTCCCACTACATCCAGGGCTTTACACTGTGTACCCCATCAGGCAGTCACCAGTGGTGCTGGGCACCATCTAGTTCCTCTGGCCTCACACTGAAGCAAACTCTAGATCATCTAGCACCTTCTGACTGCTGGGCTCTTATTTTCCTGCCGTTGTTGAAGTCCTCCATTTTCCCCTGTCCTGGACGCCACCTGCCAAAGTGGTATACAGAACGTTTTTTAAAAACAAAAGGACAAACAAAAAAGTGCCAACTAGTCTAGGTGTCCTCTGAAGTCATGGTCCCCAGGCCCCTTCCCACTATTCTGTCCTTCAAAAAGTTGGGTTGTATTTAGGTAATGATTTAATTTTGAAGTAGTCCAATTGGGTTGCATTGCTCCACTTGGTGCAACTCTCCTCCACCCTGTTAGGAGCTTGTCCACCTGGTCCCACACTACTCTAGCCTGTGTTGTATTCCTCTGCCTGGCATGGCTCTTTTGTGCCTAGTCTAGCATTTCATCCATGTGGTCCAGTGACCTTCCACCCTACATGTTTCATCTCTGCCCCATGCAGCGTTGCTCTGTCCAGTGCAGTTCTCCTCTTTCTGGGCCACCTGGTCCTGTGGTCCTCCAATCAATGTGGCATCCCTCAGGCCCATGTGGCATTGCTTTGCCTGGCTGGCTTTTCGTTTGTTGGTGCAGTGATCTTATGCTTGGCATGGTGTGGCCCCGTTCACTTTGTTGCTGATTTGTTTACTGTCCCTGATGGTTGTAGTGGAACTCCCCCTTGTGTCACCGAGTCCGATCTTTCAGATTCCCACCGGGTATTCAAGTGGAATTGTCCATTCAGTTGTTTTTCTGGTCCTTTGTTGTTAGAGGGATCATGGCTACTCTTCCATTTTTGCCCCTCCTCCTTAGACTTTTTGGTATTGTCCCACATATACTCGAGGCTCATGTTCTTAGCTGGAATCTGCTTTGCACATGTGTGGTTTGAATGTCAGAGAGGGATTTGGGCAGAGTTTAGTCCTTTCTGGATTTCTTTTTTTGTGATTTCCTCTTTGCTCTTCAGTGACTACAATGACCCTGAACTCTAACTTCTGTGTTTTTCAACCTAGTAAGGTTCTGGATTTCTTTTGGAATTTTACTGGATCCATCCTGTACAACACTGTCTTTGACCTTCCCTTATACTTAAATGACATAAAAATAAATACTCAACGTGTGCTATTACTTTTTCCAGCTGCATATTCTCCTTTGCTTTTTTTCACTCTCCAGTGCCTTCAGGTTGTTTTATTTTAATTTTTCAAATTTTGTCCAGAGTTTATGGTTGTAATCTGTGAGAGATTTGTGTGTGGTAGGGGTTACTTCATTATATTAGAATAGGGTTCAGTTGTTTTCTCTTGTCACTGAGTTTATGCTGATTCATGGCAGTCCCACATATTACAGAGTAGAACTGTTCTATGAGATTTTCTTGACTGTAATTTTTATGGAAGCAGCACACGGGGCTTTTCTTTTGTGGTGCTGCTGAGCGTGTTTGAACCATCAATCTTTAGGTTAGTATTCATTCATAAACCATTTGTCCCACTCAAGGACTTTGTTTTTTCTTAGTATTTTGAAAATACTATTTCATTTCCTCCAACTTCTGTTACTTCTGCAGAGCATTCAGCTGTCAGTCTTGTGGAAGGTAATACATTTTCTTTTTCTGTCTTCTTTTAGGATTTTTTCTTTTTCTTTAATTTTCAAAAATTTTGCTAGGTTTACCAATATGTAGAACTTTCTTTTATTCTCATCTTTGAGTCATAATAATTCTATTTACAGTAGAAAATCCATATACATGAACTTTTTAAATATTGCTCCTACGCATTCTCTTCTACTTTCAGGTCTTCAGTTACATGTCTACTACATCTTTTTGCTGTGTTTTTACGTATTTTTCCCCTTTACCTGTCATTATGTTTTGCTTCAGTCTGTAATTCAGTCTGGATATTTTTTCTGAACTACCTTCCAGTTAACCATTTCTCTTTCCAGCTGCTGTTATGCTCAGCTGTTGAATTTTATGTTGCATTTTGTAGTTCTAGAATTTATATTTGTTTATTTTTTAAGTTTACAATTCTATTTTTAAAGTTTCCCCTTTATATCTATGAGACAAACTAATATTGTTTCATAATCTGTATTTGACCTAAAATCTGTGGATCTTTTGTGATTCTGTTTCTATTGCTTTTTTTTTTGTCATTTGTTCTCATCTGCTAGCACAACTGGAGATAAGTTGAGGTTCTTTATAATATTACATTTTTCTACACAGAATCTATTTTATGTCTGTGAAAAGCTGTTATAGGATCACCTTGCTCAAACCTGGGATTAATTCAATTTGAACCTAGGCTTCAATTTTGAGGTCAGATGCTCTATTTTGGCCCATCATTATTCCTATGTATGGTATAGCTGCTTGGGTGCCCCAAATGAACGTCTCATGTGTTTACCAGGTCCTCCTGTTTGGTAATGTCTGAACTACAGTGTTTGCTGCCTTGCACCCCTGCACCCACCAAAGGATGCCAGATGTTCTGCTTAGTCTTTCATCTACTATTTTCTGCTTAGCCTCATAGTCTTTCAGTTGCTACTTTGAAACTTGTAAGTATCTTGAAGGTGAAAGCAATGCTTCATATTGAACTCACTTTTCCTTGCCCCAGGAACATGGCTCCTCAAGTCCTCACTGGCTTGGTAGCTCTCTTAAACCATCAAGGGGATTAAAAAATACATTTTTGTCCAAATGTTCTAGTTGTTCACAGTAGGAAAATGAGTCTTCAACAAGAATTGCTACCATTGCCAGAAGTAGGACTCTCCAGTGTTTTTTTTTTTTTTTTTTTTTAACTATTAGGACTCAGAATATCTTTAGGGCTAATAATAACTTGAAATATATTGTTACATGGAAAAATGCATTAAATTTCAAGGATGATTATGAGAGAAAAGGAGAATCCAAAGGACATGACACAATATATTTTAAATGTCCACAAATAACATTAATGTTTCAGTTTATCAGGATATGCAGCTGCTTTGTATTATTCCACTATCAGCAAGCTATTGTTTTCATATGATCCTTTATAGTATGGAGGAATGCTGCATAATCATCCTACTGAAGATGAAGAAGGACCAGCTCACTGCAAGGTGGTTGTATGGGAAGAAGAAAGTGGCTGTTAGGTTAACAGTTCACCCAGTGCTCATTGCTATGGCTGTATAGTCATCTTTGAGCTGAGATGATGATTCAGCTCAGAATGAATTTCCTACACTCGCTGAGTTGCTTAAAGGTAGTTGGTTTGCGTGGGTAGTTGGTATAGGTTGTGTTTATGGTAGAGGAAAAGGTAGTGCACTCATCATCACAGCTCAACTGGCCTCATCCCAAGCAGATAGTATGGGACTTGATGATCACGGCAAAGACCGTATTCTTTTTTCTCCACTTTATTGTGACATCCCCATATCCTGTTGTCATTGATTCAGTTGTGTCTCCCCAAAAACGTGTATATAGCAATTTGGTTGGGCTTTGTTTCCCAGTATTGTGTGATTTTCCTTTAGGTTGTAAATCCTACCTCTATAATGTTAATGAGGGAAGATAGGTGGCATTTGTGTTGCTGGTTCAGTTCTCCATATGTGAGATTGTACTGTGCCTTGCAGCAGCCTCTTGAATTATAAAGAGAAGAGAGGCAAGCAGAGATTTAGAGACCTTATACTAACCAAAAAGCAATACTGGAGCACAGCAC
The DNA here is from genome assembly GCA_028571685.1 of Heterohyrax brucei. Lineage (NCBI taxonomy): Eukaryota > Metazoa > Chordata > Mammalia > Hyracoidea > Procaviidae > Heterohyrax > Heterohyrax brucei. The sequence goes on from CM053162.1 coordinate 47,705,306, forward strand.
ATCCTTTGGAAAACACCAGGGTTCCCATGCCTCAGAAGCTCCCAGTTCAGAGGAAAATTGAAACAAGAACCTTCCTCCAGAGCCAGCAGAGAAAGCATGTCCCAGGGTCTGATGTCCTAAATTTAGAATTTTAACCTACTGGACTGTGACAAAATAAATTTCTCTTTTTAAAGCCATGCACTTGTGGGATTTTTGTTAAAGCAGCACTTGCTAGGACACCTGTTGTCTTCCCATTTTATTCATCCATGTGCCCCAACTCCTCTGATTTTGATTACATGTATCCAATATTTCCTTACTCTTTCATTCTCCTGGAACCCTGGTTGCTCAGTGATTAAGAGCTACAGCTGCTAACCCAAAAGTCAGCAGTTGAAATCCACCAGCTACTCCTTGGAAACCCTATTGGGACAGTTTTACTCTGTCCTGTAGGGTCAGTGGAAACTCTAGCGGCAGAGTGGTTAAGTGCTGCGGCTGTTAACCCAAAGTTATCAGTTTGAATCTACCAGGTGCTTCTTGGAAACACTATGGGGTCATTCTACTCTGTCCTATAGGGTTTCTATGAGTTGGAATCAACTTGACAGCAGTGGATTTGGGTTATAGGGTCACTGTGAATCAGAACTGACTTGACAGCAATGAATTTTTTTTCATTCTCCCATTTCTGCCTTCTCCTAAGCCCGCATTTTTATCACCTTAGTTCCTGTGTTGCAGATGTATGCCTGTAGCTTGGTCAGGCAGAGAAAAGGGAGCATGTTCTCAGGAATATGTCTTTATGTAAGAGATAAAGAGGTGCAGGTGCACAGATTGGTGGTGTCTTGAGTATTTTCAGTAGCAGAAAAAACCAACCCAGTGCCATCAAGTCAGATCTGACTCATGGAGACTCCAGCAGCAGAAGCATAAGGAAAAATCCTGGGATTGTAACATGTCTTGGGCTCCCTCACTCCAGCCTGCAGCTGATAAGCCAGTGATCTTGTGGATCACATCGGCAAACATTATAAAAAAAAATAATGTTCTCACTAGCAGATCAATGCCTTCTTCAGCTTCTCTGCCTTTTCTCCCACTTAGAGGACAGATGCTGGAAAAGAAGACTTTAAAAAGCTATTTGGAAAAATCCAGACCTGGGAAACTCACAGAACAAACAATTTGGTTTGTTCAAGAAATAATAAGCAAGAGGAAAAAACAGATTGAGGAGAACTCAGAGATGGAAAAGAGACAAGAGATAAATCATCCAGTTGAAACATGTGGACATTATTTGATTCCGTTTTAGAAAAGTACTGTAAAAAGTATGACATTTACGAGAACATTATGAGAACAGTGACTGAGTATTTGTATTAGAAAATTATTATGAAGCTTTTAGGTGATAGTGGCAATATGGCTCTGTTTAAAAACAGTCTCTTTTTGAAACATGTACTAAAATATTTATGGATAGAATACAACAATGTTTGGGATGCACATTGAGATAATATAATGGGAAGAGGGTATAGATACGGATGAAAGATTGTCCATGAACTGATAAATGTAGAAGATGGGTGAAGAGAACCTGGGGGTTTATTACATTATTTTGTTCATTTTAGCATATGTTTGAAAATTTCTATGGTAATATGATAAAAAGACCTCTGTATTACTAAGTAACTTTGTAGGAAGAATCCCAAACCTTTCACAATCAGTACAATTCATCTTGTCCATTCCACTTTGCACATCAAACCAAACCTACTGCAATCAAGTCGATTCCAACTCATGGCAGTGTCTCCAAAATGAAGCTTCTAACACAAGGAAGCTTCCAGAACTGAAGAAAGTAGCTTATACAATGCAGTGAATTTTCAGTTTCACATTAAATTCATATTGGCTTGAAGCCTACTCTCTTAAACTCAGTGCTTACGGCAGATCATTCAGATTGTGTGCTTGTGTGTGTGTGTGTGTGTGTGTGTGTGTTTGTGTGTGTTTGGTTAATACCCATTTTGTGGTTTTTGAAATGGAGTTCTACCACAAGCCACAAGACTGCCTGATCTGTTTAACAGACCAGTACAGCTCCTGAATATTTAAAACTAAGAGTAAATGGACAGAATTGAGTTTGGTCGGGTTTCTATGCACATACTAATTTTAAGGAGCTCCCGTTGGGTGTCAGGTGCTAAGCTGAGTATTTTATAGGCAACAGTTCATGAAATCCTCATGATTACTTGATGGGAAGGTACAATCATTATTGTACCTTTTAGACAAAAAAATGGAAGCCTTGACTTCTTCAAGATCACAAACCCATTAAGGTACAGAGCTACCTGGAGTTTGAAACCTAAGCAACTTGACCCCAAAGTCTAAACTCTACCCTAAGCTCCATGTTCTCTGATACTTCAGTGTATTACAGATTAAATTAAATTTGAGTCATTTGAAATATGTATATTTAGAGAGAGTGCCGGATCAGTGAAACACAGGAAGACACTCAACAAGATGGACTGACACAGTGGCCACAACGATGGGCTTAAGCATAAAAATGACTGTGGACGTGGTGCAGGACCAGGAAAGATTTAGTTCTGTTGCATTTAGGGTTGCTATGAATCGGAATCAACTTAACGGCACCTAATAAGAACAACAGGCAGAGAAAAGAAGAGAAAACAGAAAACAAAAAACAAAAAACCAAAAAACGTTAAAACTCCAAAGACAACTTTAAGTTTGCTTAAAGAAGTGGAATGGAAACCTGAAAGCTGATGGGTGGGCTGTTCTGGGAGTGACCTTCTGAAACTCTTTGGAGCCTGCCTCAGAATTCCTCACAACTGCTCTTGGTACCTTTTCTTCTCTGTCTTGGCCCCTGAAGGCAGGGGCATGATAGGCTTTCCTGATCTGGGTATTTGGCAACCCTGGTGATGACCTACGACCTTGTTTTCTGCAGATCCTGTTGCATTGCTCTTGGCAGAAGACCAGTTGTTTCTCAGTCTCTTGATGAGCTATTGGTGCAGGACAGTCTGCTTGGGTCCATGACGGCGGCCAGGCTGAATTCATGGGGAAATAGCTGTCTCCTGGGAAGGCCTCCAGGGTCTCCTAGCTCAGCTGGCGCAGGTAATACCAAGTGAAAGAAAGACAGAATGCTTGTGAAGCAGCAGCGGTTTGCAAGTAAAATGAAAGCCAACATGGAGAACAATTTAAACCCACCCTATCATAGGAAAAGAAGCCCTGGTAGCCAGTGCTGAAGCACTTGGCTGCCAACCAGAATGTCAGTAGTTCAAACCCACCAGCTGCTCTGCAGGAAAAAGATACGGTAGTCTGCTGAGACGATTTATAGCCTTGGAAATCCTAACAGGCAGTTCTACTCTGTCTTAGGGTTGCTCTGAGTCAGAATGGACTTGACAGCAATGGATATCTTTTTTTTCTATCCTAGGAAATTCTTTAGGGCTCATTTTAAGAGTGCTGCCAAGTTCACTCATTATTTTGAAATATCCCAAAGGGACTGGTAGCCAAGAGAAGCCTGTGGCTATGTGGCTATTGCTACAGGATGTGGCTTTCCGTCTACGGTGTTGCAGTCTTTGGCAGTGATAATTAGAGGAGGAATTCTGAAACTGGCACTAGCTGTGCTTGAAATCGCTTGGCAAAATGCACCATACCACAGTACCTGCCGAATCAGCTGAAAAAGCAAGTTGCTGTGGAAAAGGCCTCCTATATGAAATCCCTGCCATAAAGTGGGTACTCCAGTTCTTTGTGTCTGCCTCAAGACTACTGGGCTGGAGTCAAGCACTAGCAGTACAAGAGATGATAATCTGTCTGTAGAAGGGTTCAGGGTGGGCTGGGCACATTCAAATAGGAGCAGCAGGTAGTGTGTTTATGAAGCCAAGCTTCTGAGATTGTTTTGAGAAATTCATAGATCCATGTCAGGAACAGCACTCAAAATCAGCTGCTGGAATTACGTTGCCTCATAAACTGTACAAATACTCATGTTTTTTGAATTTACAGGTAAGTTGATGGAGGATGGGCCTAGAGGTTGAGAATGATTGCTAACTCTTTGCTCTTGGTATCTAGATGTTGAACACAGCCCCCATTTATAGGCTCTCTGACCACCTCTCTAGAGAGCCAAAATTAGGAGACCAGTGGGGTTTGTTCCTCTTTTCACCCATGAGAGGGAGAACGTCTTCTGGGATTTTTTTCAGGAGCATTAAGGTGAAAGTTCCAAGCACAGCCTTTACAAATCAGGACTCTTAAGCAGATCGTTCTCTTTGCATCTGCGTGAATCCAGACTCTCCTCTGGCTTCTGCACTAATGTGGTTACTCATAGGAAGATTTAAGAGCAAATTTCTCCTTCTTCCCAGCTTTTCATTTAGTTGTTTCCTTTACCCAGTAACTGGTATGACAGAAATAGCGTTTCTAACTCAGTTTTAAGGGAAATTGTACATTTCTTCTTCATCCCTAATGTTGTCTTGGTCTCTTGGTATTAATGCCAAGGCTTATCTTAATACGAAGTTAGCCAGTGTGGTGGTCAGGATTATGTCAACTTGGCTACTACATATTTGGCTGCTGTATTAAATGGCAGGGCAGGGTTTGTGGTGGCTCCCTGCCCCTCGGCTCTCATCTCGCGAACTTTGACTACGGTGACTGGTCGCTCACATGGCCAGGAGCTCCTGCTCTCTCTGCTTCCAGTGTCTGGTTCCAGCACTTGAGCTAGCAGCTGTTGGACTCATCAGTCCTTACAGTTGGCACTTGAGAGTCCTGCTCCCTGACCTGCCGATCCTGGGTTCGCCAGCCTCTGTCGCTTCGTCTCGCCACCAGCTTGGGATCCACTGATCTACACAACCGGTGATCTAGAACTCTGCTCTCTGACTTGCTGACTCTGGGTTCCTCAGCTTCCATGGCCATGTGAGGCTTGTGCCAGAGCTTGGGACATTCAGCTTCTGTGATTACGTGAGCAGTTTCCTATATCTGTATCTCTCTCTCTCTCACTCTCTCTCTATCATCTATCTGTCTATCTATGTATCTGTCTATGTATGTATCTATCTATCTATCTATCATCTATCTACCCACCCACCCATCCATCCACCCACCCATCCATCCATCCATCCATCCATCCATCATCTATCATCTATCTATCTATCTATCTATCATGTATCTATCTATCTATCTATCATGTATCTATCCATCTATCATGTATCTATTCATCTATCCATCTATCCATCTATATTATAGATATTTCCTTGTACGTACACGTGTTACTAGTTTTGCTTCCCTGGAAAACCCAGCCTAAGACAATTTGGTACCGGGAGTGGTTCTAGGGAAACAAAATTGTAAAAATGAATCCTTTCAAGTGGTTCTTGAGTCTGGCTAATAGTAACACTGTTGCTAACTCTTCTCCTACCGGTAAAAAGTGCCCTGCTAGTCGGTAAAAAGTGCCCTGCTAGTCGGTAAAAAGTGCCCTGCTAGTCAGTGGGCTGAGGTGGCAGTACACATCCGCAAAATAGCCCCACCAATAGATCAGATATTGGTGAAAGGTGATCCTCAGGGTGAAAACATGTGTGATAACTTTTCGAAATTATGTGCGGATGAGCAGTATAAGGAAGTTGGTTGGCTGGTCCTACTTGCATTAGATAAGCTGGTGAAGGAAAAAGATGAGCTCAGGGCCTTGGAATCAAAGCTCTCATGTCGTGTAAAAGACCTCAAAGCCTCTGCTTGTGCTTTAAAAGAAAAGCTCATCACCTGTAATAGCAGAGCCGATACTGCTGAAAGCCAAAACCAGATGCTTATTGTTAGAGTGGCGGAATTGCAACGCCAGCTCAATTGCCAGTCTCAAGAAGTATCTGAAATTAAAGTGAGGGCATTGATCGGGAAGAAATGGGACCCTGAAACTTGGAATGGAGACAGATGGGAGGATGATATGGAAGCTGGGGACATTGAGCCCCTCACTTCCAGTAAATCGCTCCTGTCAGCTGAACCACACCCATGTGAAGGGATTACTTTGCCTTTGTCTGCGAAACCGCCCCGCCCAGTAAAGCCAGTATCCCCTGGGCTCCAACCTAATGAGATTAGCTGTAGCCCCCCTGCCGCTGAAGAGCGCCTGCCAGAGCCATTGCCTGGGGCACGGCCTAAGGCAGAGACTTTACGAGAGAATGCTGAAGATTCTAAAAACACTTCGGCACTGCCAATTTCGGCTTCTAGGCCTGTAACTAGACTTAAGTCCAAGAAGGCTCCAAAAGGTGAAGTACAAAGTGTGACCCAGGAGGAGATACACTATACTCCAAAGGAACTACTTGACTTTTCTGACACATACAAACAGAAACCTGGGGAATATGCTTGGGAATGGCTGTTAAGGGTGTGGGATAACGGTGCAAGGAACATAAAGCTGGATCAGTCTGAATTTCTTGACCTGGGTCCACTGAGCACAGACTCTTCATTCAATGTTTCAGCTCAAGAAGTTAGGAGAGGACCTAATAGTTTGTTTGACTGGATTGCTGAAGCATGGCTGATGCGGTGGCCTACATTAAATCAAGTTGAATTGCCAGACTTGTCTTGGGGTACTGTAGAACAGGGTATCCAAAGGCTTAGGGAAATTGGCATGCTAGAGTGGATTTATTCTGTTAGGCCTTCGAATCCACACATAGCATGTCCAGAGGACACAACTTTCACCACAACCGTGAGAAACAAATTTGTGAAGGGAGCTCCGGGATCCTTGAAGACTGCTGTGATTGCCATTTTATGTAAATCAAATATGACAGTGGGAGCTTCCCTGGCTGAATTAAGACACCTAACTACAATGGGGTTGACTGGATCCTGTGGTGGTAGGGGTCAAGTGGCTGCACTCAGTCGACAGAGACGAGGTGGGCGTGCTTACAGTAATGGACAGCAGAGGCAAAATAGTAATTGTAATAATCTGACTTGTGCAGACATGTGGAACTGGCTCCTTAGTCATGGTGTCCCTAGCAGTGCAATAGATGATCAGCCTACTAAGTATTTACTTGATGTGTATGAAAGGATGAATTCTAGGTCAGGTGAACAGCAGTCTAACTCAAATCACCAGAAGAGACAGTTGTGGTCCCTCAATCAATTCCCAGACTTGAGTGAGTTCAAGGACCCACAACCCCTTGAATGAAGGGGAGGTCAGGTCCCTTTGAGGAAAAATTCTGATACCCTGCCAAAAATTTATACTGTTAATGTTTCTCCTGCCCTTCCCCAAAGGGATCTATGGCCATTTACTAGAGTGACTGTTCACTGGGGAAAAGGAAATAATCAGACTTTTCGGGGACTACTGGATACTGGCTCTGAACTGATACTAATTCCAGGAGACCCAAAACATCACTGTGGCCCACCAGTCAGAGTAGGGGCATACGGAGGTCAGGTTATTGATGGAGTCTTGGCTCATGTTCGTCTCACAGTGGGTCCAGTGGGTCCCTGAACCCACCCTGTAGTGATTTCCCCAGTTCCAGAATGCATAATTGTAATAGATATACTCAGCAATTGGCAGAACTCTCACATTGGACCCCTGACAAGTGAAGTGAGAGCTATTATGGTGGGAAGAGCCGAATGGAAGCTGCTAGAACTGCCACTGCCTAGGAAAATAGTGAACCGAAAGCAATACCGTATTCCTGGAGGGATTGCTGAAATTACTGCTGCCATTGAGGACTTGAAGGACACAGGGGTGGTGATTCCCACCACATCCCCATTCAATTTGCTCATTTGGCCTGTGTGAAAAACAGATGGATCTTGGAGAATGACAGTAGATTATCGCAAACTTAACGAGGTGGTAACCCCCATTGCAGCTGCTATTCCAGATGCAGTTTCACTGCTTGAGCAAATTAATACATCTCCTGGTACTTGGTATGCAGCTATTGATCTGGCTAATGCTTTCTTCTCCAAACCTGTTTCCAAGGACCACCAGAAGCAGTTTGCATTCACCTGGCAAGGCCAACAATACACTTTCACTTGCCTGCCTCAGAGCTACATTAACTCTCCAGCCCTATGTCATAATTTAGTCTGCAGGGATCTTGATTGCTTCTGTCTTCCACAAAAGGTGACACTGGTCCATTATATAGATGACATTATGCTGATTGGACCTAGTAAGGAAGAAATATCAGTGACTCTGGACTTATTAGTTAAACATTTGCGTGCTAGAGGGTGGGAAGTTAATCCTACAAAAATTCAGGCACCTTCCAACTCAGTGAAATTCCTAGGGGTCCAGTGGTGTGGAGCATGTTGCGATATTCCTTTTAAAGTGAAGGATAAGTTATTGCACCTGGCTGCTCCGACAACTAAAAATGAGGCACAGTACCTAGTTGGTCTCTTTGGATTTTGGAGGCAACATATTCCTCATTTGGGTGTGCTACTTTGGCCTATTTATCATGTGACTGGAAAGGCTGCTACTTTTGAGTGGGGCCCAGAACAGGAGAAGGCTCTGCAACAGGTTCAGGCTGCTGTGCAGGCTGCCCTGCTACTTGGGCCATATGATCCAGCTGATCCAATGGTGCTTGAGGTGTCAGTGGCAGATAGAGATGCTGTTTGGAGTCTTTGGCAGGCCCCTATTGGCGAATCACAGTGCAGACCTTTAGGATTTTGGAGCAAAGCTCTGCCATCCTCTGTAGATAACTACTCTCCTTTTGAAAAACAACTTTTGGCTTGTTACTGGGCCTTAGTAGAGACTGAACGCTTAACCATGGGACACCAGGTCACCATGCATCCTGAGCTGCCTATCATGAACTGGGTATTGTCTGGCCCACAGAGTCATAAAGTTGGATGAGCACAGCAGCACTCCATCATTAACTGGAAGTGGTATATATGAGATCGGGCCCATGCAGGACCTGAAGGCACAAGTAAATTGCATGAGGAAGTGGCCCAAGTGCCCATGGTCTCCACTCCTGTAACATTACCTCTTGTCTCCCAGTTTGCACCTATCGCCTCATGGGGAATTCCTTATGACCAGCTGACTGAGGCAGAGAAAACTCGTGCTTGGTTTACAGATGGTTCTGCGTGATATGCTGGCACCACTCGAAAGTGGACAGCAGCAGCACTACAGCCCCTTTCTGGGACCTCCCTCAAGGACAGTGGTGAAAGCAAATCCTCCCAGTGGGCAGAACTTTGAGCAGTGCATATGGTTGTTCACTTTGCTTGGAAGGAGGCCAGATGTGCGGCTGTATACCTATTCATGGGCTGTGGCCAATGGCTTGGCCAGTTGGTCAGGGACTCGGAAGGAACATGATTGGTAGATTGGAGACAAGGATTTATGGGGGAGAGGTATGTGGATAGACCTCTCTGAATGGGCCAAAGAAGTGAAAATATTTGTGTCTCATGTGAATGCTCATCAAAGAGTAACCTCAGCAGAGGATGATTTTAACAATCAAGTGGATAGGATGACCCATTCTGTGGGAACCAATCATCCATTTTCTCTTGCTACCTCTGTCACTGCTCAGTGGGCCCATGAACAAAGTGGTCACAGTGGCAGGGACAGTGGTTACGCATGGGCCCAGCAACATGGACTCCTGCTCACCAAGGCTGACTTGGCTACAGCCACTGCTGAGTGCCCAATCTGCCAGCAGCAGAGACCAACACTGAGTCCTCGATATGGCACTGTTCCTTGAGGTGATCAGCCAGCAACCCGGTGGCAAGTTGATTACATCGGACTGCTTCCATCATGGAAAGGAAAGCGTTTTGTCCTTACTGGGATAGATACTTAATCTGGAAATGGATTTGCCTACCCGGCAGGACATGCTTCTGCCAAAACTGCCATCCGTGGACTTACAGAATGCCTCATCCACCGTCATGGAATCCCACACAGCATTGCCTCTGATCAAGGGACTCACTTCACAGCAAATGAAGTGCGGCAGTGGGCCCATGCTCACGAAATTCACTGGTTTTACCATGTTCCCCATCATCCTGAAGCAGCTGGCTTGATAGAATGATGGAATGGACTCCTGAAGACACAATTAAGCTGCCAGCTTGGTGGCACTACCTTGCAGGGTTGGGGAAGTGTTCTCCAGGAGGCTGTGTATGCTCTAAACCAGCATCCAATATATGGTGCTGTTTCTCCTATTGCCAGGATGCATGGGTCCAGGAATTAAGGGGTGGAAATGGGAGTGGCACCATTCACTGTTACCCCTAGTGACCCATTTTCAAGATTTTTGCTTCCTGTCCCCATGACTTTATGTTCTGCAGGATTAAATGTCTTAGTTCCGAAGGGAGGAATGCTGCCACCTGGAGACACATCAACGAATCCACTGAACTGGAAGCTAAAATTGCCACCAGCCCATTTTGGGCTCCTTGTACCACTGGATCAACAGACAAAGAAGGGAGTTACAATACTGGCCGGTGTGATTGATCCTGACTACGAAGATGAAATTGGATTGACATTACATAACGGAAGTAAAAGAGTATGTTTGGAATGCAGGAGATCCCTTAGGACGCCTCCTAGTACTACCATGTCCTGTGATTAAGGTCAATGGAAAACTACAGCAACCCAACTCCAAAATGAGTGATAATAGCCCAGACCCTTCAGGAATGAAGGTTTGGGTCACCTCACCAGGCAAGGAACCACAACCAGCTGAGGTACTTGCTAAGGGCAAAGGGAATACAGAATGGGTTGTAGAAGAAGGTAGTTCTAAGTATCAGTTATGGTCCTGTGACCAGTTGCAGAAACGAGGACTGTTATTGCTATGAATATTCCTGCTTTGTACGTGTGTACTGGATATTTTGTTTACTTATGAAACATAAGATGTAAATGGGTTAATGCATTTTCAGTTGTACATGTGTTAGTTATATCATGTTGATGTAAGTATGACTTTGTAACTGTACTCCTTCAGAGACTGTGCATGATAAGGTGAGATGTGTGCAGATGCCAAGTTGACAAGGGGTGGACTGTGGTGGTCAGGATTATATCATCTTGGCTACTACATATTTGGATGCTGTATTAAGTGGCAGGGCGGGGTTTGTGGTGGCTCCCTGCCCCTTGGCTCTCATCTCGCGACCTTTGACTATGGCGGCTGGTCGCTCACGTGGCCAGGAGCTCCTGCTCTCTGCTTCCAGTGTCTGGTTCTGGGACTTGAGCTAGCAGCTGTTGGACTCATCAATCCTTACAGTCGGCACTTGAGAGTCCTGCTCTCTGACCTGCCGATCCCGGGTTGGCCAGCCTCTGACCTGCTGATCCTGGTTTTGCCAGCCTATGTTGCTTCGTCTCACCACCAGCTTGGGATCCACTGATCTACACAACCGGTGACCTAGAGCTCTGCTCTCTGGGTTCCTCAGCTTCCATGGCCACGTGAGCCTTGTGCCAGAGCTTGGGACATTCAGCTTCTGTGATTACGTGAGATGTTTCCTATATTTGTATCTATCTATCTATACTATAAACCTTTCCTTGTACCTACACGGGTTACTGGTTTTGCTTTCCTAGAAAACCCAGCCTAAGACAGCCAGTGAAGAGATCTAGGTGATTACCAGCCAAGACTGTCTGTTACTTTAAAAATAATATTTCTCTATGTCACAGTGATGTGTTATCTTCCTTTTGCTTGCCTCCTCCACAGATGAAAGTATTAGATAGTCTAGTGTGTCAATAACTGAGATGGGAGCTCAGTGGTGAGTTTATAGCCCCAGTCTCAACTGTCTTATCTTGTCTTTGTTCTTTTTGTTATTTCTACTTCTCCCTCCTTCTCCATCATTTCTTTCTTCTTTAGCAGTCAGGGTACAAATGTCTTTGTTACTTCCACTTTCCAGAGTTTCTTCTTTGAACACGGATGGAATTTTAATAGGTATGACACAGTAAAATAGCATCTTAATTTAGTCTCTCCAGAAGCAAACTCTAGAATTAGCATTGATGTGCAAATGATTTCTTAAGGCAGGTCATCCGGGGCAACAGATTAGGGAGTGGGGGAAGCAGGCAGGACACGGAAGCTGAAGATATTATTCAACTTACCGTGACTGCGTTACACGTTACCTCAAAACTAAGTGGCTTAAAACTATGGCACCAAGGGCAGGACTCCATGTGGACAGCTCAAGTGCCTCGGTAACCAAGAGTGGAGCATCTGAAGGCTCACTCGTACCCACATCTGCTGATTGAGTTTGACATTTATGCGATGCCTCACCTGTACCTGTGAGCTGTAACACTGCAGTGTGTCCTCTCCATAAAGCATGATCCCGAGAGAAAAAAAAGTTGCGAAATGATACCATTTTTGATGTGACACAACATGCAAGATTAAAAAAAAAACATTTCACTATATATTACTTATAGACACATATATAACTAGTATAAGTTTGCAAATATGGAACAGATACACAATGAATTCAAAATAACAATTGTTTTGGAGGACAGTAGAGATTTGAACTGTGATATTTTATTTGTGTATAAAAATCTGAAGCAAATATGACAAACCTAGCATTTAAATATGTCATTAATAGAATGTGTATATTTGATGTTATCATTTGTTTCTCTCCCACACTCCAACATTTTTTTAAATAAATGAAATAAAACTTTTCAAAAATGAGAACTTTTAAAGAATATCTTTTAAAGAGGCTTGTATTTGTACTGCTTAAACAATGACTGAGGTGAAAACACAGTAGTAGGGAATGAATAAAGATGGATTAAATAAGGAAACATTCTAAGGAAGTTAGAAAAGAACTGAAGGGTAAAATTTATAATGGGTTGTAGAGGGTGGGACACATATTATACCAAATAATTTTTTTGAAATCGAGAAAAAGGACAGATGAAAACAAAGAAAGAAAGGACTGGATAGCGATGTCAGAGAAAGAGACCAGCAAAATGCCAATGCACCGATTACCTACTTGCAGAGAGGTCACTCTTCACGTTGCACAAAGTTGCAACCACAGATATGATAGGAGGAAACGTTTCTTGAGGTACAGGAAGACTTGACTGAAGAGTGAAGGGATGCACAGCAGTCCCAATAAGGCTCATTAAAAGGATACCTCCACCTAGTCCCCTTCTAGGTCTTCTGAACTATCATTTCCAAAACAATCCAAACACGTTGCTGTCCAGTTGATTCCAGTTGATGGAAACTCATTGTCTTATAGAGTTCAACTGCCCCCTAAGGTTATTTTAGCTGTAATCCATCTGGAAGCAGAAACATTAGCCTTCCTTTAGTGGTACTGCCGGGTGGATCTGAACCACTAACATTTAGATTTATGGACACATGGAAAATGTTTGTACCAATAGATCTTTTTGAACTATGTTGTTGTGGTTAAGTGTCTGAGCTGATCCCTATTTATAACAATCCCATGTGAGAGAACAGAATTGCCCCATAGGGTTTCATAGCTACAATCTTTGCAAAAGGAACAGATTATCTGGATTTTGTCCCTCAGAGCTGCTGGGTGGATACCACCCCAAAAAATCACTGCCATTGAGTCAATTCTGACTCATAGTGACCCTACAGTTCAGAGTAGAACTGCCCCATAGAGTTTCCAAGGAGCACCTGATGGATCTCAACTGCTGACCTTTGGGTTAGTGGCCATAGCACTTAACTACTATGCTACCACAGTTTCCAATGATGCTAAACAAAAGAGCCTTAAAGCATGCAGATTCAAAAACAGACTATAAAGGATCTGCATCAAGCTGGCCTTACAGTTCTCCATGCAGACCAAAATACCATTGTGGTCTACAGAGTTTTGAAGGTTAGGGGGTTGAGAATGTTGTAACCAAAGAAATGTATTAATTTGGAAAGACAATATTAAAAATCTTGCAATATGTGCAGTTGTACATACCTTGGAAAAAATTCAAATAAAGTTTTATTCCAGGAATTGTAGGATAAAGGATTTGGGCATGGGGAAACTATGATTTGAAAGATTTCAGGTATTTTCTTATTCAGTTTAAATCCCACGCTCTAGGAACCTAATTGTGTTTGATATTTTCAAATGGATTTATAACCTAGGGGTGAAGCTAGGGTCTGTAATGTTTCCACTGGTTCTTGTTGCTGGTTTTTTGTTACTTTTCTGATATTGGTTTTATATATATATATATACATACATATGAAATATATATAAAATATAATCTTCTTTACCTTCTCATTCAGATGGAATTTTGCTTCTTTAACACGACAAAAGCCACTTCTTTTCTGATCCAAAACAATAACTTCAATATTTAAATGATAGGGACATTGCATGTGTATGATTACTAAGCTCAGAAAATAAATTTTTTCTTCCCTAAATCTGATTATTATTCAGCAATATAGCAGCCTTGCATTTGACAAGGAACTTGAGGAATAATTTTCTTATTCTTCTAACTCATTTTGAATGACCTGAGTATATAGAGTTTTTTTTTTTAGTTATGAAAAATGAATAAACTACAAATGGCAGATCTAATCTTTGATGAAGATCCTCTTTATAGCATTGTTCCAGTAGAACTGGTGAATGACTCTTTGGTTAATTGCACTTAAAATCAGAATATGTAATCCAATCTTAACTTTTTAAAACTATGAATAAAAGAGAACTTTAAAGAAATACAATAGTAAATGCAGACATCTCTGGGTGGTCAGACTCAGAGTGATTTTAATTTTCTTTGCTTATTTGTATATTTAAACAATTTCATACAATAACTGTTATTTTAATTGTCAGAAAAATTGATGCTATTACAAAAATCAGTATGTATAATTTTTATATATTATAGAAATTATGTAAACATTATCTGAGTGGAAAAGATTGAGAGTAGGACACAGCAGTGTTAACAGTCTTATCTATCTTTGGATGTTAGAACTACATATGATTTTCTTCTTTTTCAGTTTTCCTTTTGCTAACAGTTTTAACCTATGGAAGAAGTTAGTATTTCTTTCCTACTGAAAAACGGATTTTACTTCAAAATATCATGATGTTAAGCTGGTGATATATATAGAAAATATATTTTCTATTTTTTAACTCTTTAAAATTGGAGTTTATTTAAACTGTATATAGCCCTCTGCTCTTACAAATTAAGTTCTTTTAAAAGTTGATAGGCAGGCCCCGCTGAAGTTTGCCACAAATTTCATATTAATATGAGAGTTTTAATAAAAATAAACATTTAAATAAGGTAAAAAATCATGGCTGTCACATTGATTCTGACTCATAGCTATCCCACAGGACAGAGTAGAACTGCTCCATAGAGTTTCGAAGGAGCACCTGGTGGATTTGAACTACAGAGTTTTTGGTTAGCAGACGTAGCACTTAACCACTTACGCCATTAGGGTTTTCCTAAAATAAGATAACTGCAATGTAAATACTTGTTGTAGTCATCTAGTGTTGCCATGACAGAAATACCTCAAGTGGATGGCTTTACCGAAGAGAAATTTCTTTTCTCACTGAAAAGTAGGCTAATTGCCCCAATTCAGAGCATCAGCTCCAGCGGAAGTCTTTCTCTGCTGGCTCTGGAGGAAAGACCTTGTCATCAATTTTCCCCTGGACTGGGAGCTTCTGAGGTGCAGGGACCCTGGGTCCAAAGGACATGCTGTGCTCCTGGCACAGCTTCTTTCCTGATGGTATGAGGTCTCCAAACTTCTCTGAAAGCTTCCTTCTTTTACATCCCAAGAGATTGCCTCACGACAAAATACAGTCTTACAGACTGAACCCTGTCTCACCAACAACCACTGCCCACCCTCCCTGATTAACATCATAGAGGCAGGATTTACAGCACAGTACCAGGAATCATGGCCTAAGGAAATTTCTACACATATGTCTGGGGAGACACGAATCAATCCATGACATTAATACTGTTATATAAAATTATTACCATGAAATAGAAAGCCTGAAACTTGGACTTGATATTCTGAACTGCGGAGTTTTAGAGAACTATGGGCTTTTAAGTTGACTTTAGGACAGTTTATTTGATGAATGGAGCCCTGGTGACACAGAGTTTAAGTATTTGTCTCCTCATGCAAAAGGTCAGCAGTTCAAATCCACTGGCTGCTTTTGAAAATTCCTTGGGACAGTTCCACTCTGTCCCGTATGGTCGCTGTGAGTCAGCACCAACTCCATAGCAACTGGTTTGGTTTGGGTTTTATTTAATGGATGTGGAAACTGAGATTCAGAGAGGTGGAATAGCTCCGGGTTTTACATGAATTTGACCTCAGTGTTCTAGATTCATCTCTTGTGATTTATTTTTGAGAGTTGATCAAGAGGAACATAACATAATTACCTACCCATAGTATTAGATACAATAAAAACACAGATTATTCTTGTTTTTATAATTATCTGCAGCCTGTTTTGAACTCTTGTTTCTAGCTCAGTGACTAGCACTGCTTGGTGACCATCCTGGAAAGAAGCACAAAATCCAAATGCTGTCCTCCTTGCTGAGACTGTAGCTGTTCATTGGAGGGTAATCTATGGAGAGAAAGCCCAAATCCACCGATGTTGACTCGGTTCCAGCTCACAGGGGCCCTATAGACAGGGTAGAATGGCCCTGATAGAGTTTCCAAGTAAACTACTGACCTTTTGGTTAGCAGCTGTACCACTTCATCACTATGCCACCAGGATTTCCAATCCATGGAGAGAATTCATTGAAAATTGAATAGCTTCTAGGAATAAACTAGCAAAATACAGTGTTTCTTTAAATACTTTTGAGATTAAAAGCAGTAGTATATTTACTTCAAAAGATTTTACTGAACTCTTTATGCTTGAAAATAACCCAACCTCCGTAATAGTCCAACTTGAAGCTCTAGAGTCTTGAAGGTAACAAAGAGAACAGTGAGGAGGAAGGGTATCTCAGAGTGGTGCTAGCAATTATTTTATTCTACTGGGCAGGCAGCCGAGGGTATTCTGGGAAAGTCTTACTTTCCAAAGCACGTTTTAGACACCTTAGAAATTCTTTTGCGATATCTTTGAGATTGGACTTTGATGTTAAGTTCTTCTGAATACACGGTAGCCTGAGGACACGTTATCTGGGATTTGAAGTCCTCCTTTCATGTGCAAGTGATCAGGTTTATACCATTTCCACTAGATGGCATTAGAAACTTCGGAAGCCGCGAACTAATTACTAGTCACCTTTGTTAGGCTGTAAATTACACCTACATGTTTTAAGAGGTAATTGGCAATCCGCTATCTGGAGCGCTTTCACTTTGGTGCCAGGTACACGTTTGAGACATTGGAATCATATCTCTCCTTCGACATAAATAGCTACTGGGATTATCAGAATGTTATTCCACATCTCAAATTCCCAGCAAGAGCTCTGGAAGCAACATATACCCCTCACCCCAACAAAAACTCAAACCAAGAGATACTCACCTCTTCTCTCCTAAGGAGGCAACCAGTTTAGAGACAACATTAGGTGGAAAAGCGTCAACCAAAACTTTTGCTTCTCTAGCCGGTAGAGGATTTTGTTTGTTTGTTTCTTTCGAATGTGATACACTATTTCAGAAATGATGGAGCAAAAACAAACAAACAAACAAAAAGTAGAAAAACAAAAACCCGATGACGTATCAGCTTCTTCTAGTGGTTGCTGTTACAGGGAAACTGTGTAGGTTTTAAAATAACAAATAAAAATTTACAGTGTCTAGAGTGGATCCATTTCCCAGTATTTCTGAAATAGTCTTTGCCTTTTTAGATGCTCTGTTTAGCTAAACCCAAATAGTAGGTTCGCGGCGCCTGTGAGTGCGCATGCGCTCACGTGTGGCGTGTGTATCTTTTTTTTTTTTTTCTCACAGTGGTGCGTCTCTGTGGCTGCCACCGCTTCACCACGGCTGCTACCTGCTTCCTAGTCTGGCTTTCATCTTTTTTTCCTGTTGATTGGTGTCACCTCGCATGCTTAGAATGTCTGCCTGTCTGTTCAGGGTGTGAACACATTCCTCAGAATGCTGATCTGCTCATTTCACACCAGTGTCAAAACGAGTTATTAAATTCGGCACCCCCTGATACTCTGCGGCTGATGTGTTGCTGTCCAAACGGTAAATGACAATAAGCATATGCAGCTGGTGGGTCTAGCAAACTCATTTAGTTTGATCAAAATGTCAGTGCAGCATGCTTTAAATCGCTGTCCTTTCCATCATTGCTAATTGCTAGCTGTAGACCTTTTTCCTATATTTAATACAAGTGTTAGATTACTGCTCCTTCCAGCCTGATTAAGAATTAAAAAAAAGAAAAAGAAGTAGAATTCCTTTTCAGCAGCAGCATTATTTCATCAAGAGATGGATTTTGCTCTTAATTAGCCAACATACCACTAGGGAAGCTTCAGAGTCATGGGTGTGAAACAGCCTCAAGCAGAAGATCAATCTAAAGGAAAAAAAAAGGAAACTAGGGAATAATTGGCAGCTCCGGTGAACGTGGGCTGGTTATAACAGTGACAATATGTTCCAGCGGAATGTCACAAACCTCCCTCTCCTGTTTCCAGCTTGGCACATTTCAAGCTCAACAAAAGCTGAACAATACATCCCACGGTTACTGGTCTGCTGTTGCGCATTTTTTCTTGCTGCTTCATTGAGGTTTTCTGTTGGGCTGACAATCTGGACATTTCCCCTGAAGTGGATTAGGGGATTAAGAAGGAATATAAATTCTAAAAATAATAATCCGTTGGTAACTTGGTGCTTGAAAGCAAATCTTGAACTGATCCATACACCTGAAACAGACAAACTGTATTCATTTGCTAATCCCAAATGTTGCTTTAAAACGCAAACATGCAGATGCAAATATACTCATATGCACATCCTTAAATGGTTCTCAAACTTGTTTTGAAGGATGCTTACTAAATCAGTTGAATAGGAACTGATCCTATTAGTTATACGGGTGAAGTACAAAGCAAAATAATTCCAAATAAAAATTTTCTGAAGTTTTATAGATTTAAATGTGTCCTCCTGCAAAACATCCGTCAACCTAGCTAGCTCATGATTCCCAGTACTGTGTGACTGTCTACCATTTTTTCAGCTGATATGATTCCCCTATGTGTTGTAAATCCTATCACTAATGTATTAAGAAGGATTAGTGGCAGTTATATTGATGAGATCTACAAGATGAGAGATAGTATCACAAGCCAATCTCTTCTGAGATATAAAAGAGAAAAGCAGAGGCACAGGGGGACCTCATACCATCAGGAAAACAGTGCCAGGAGCAAAGCTTGTCCTTGGGACCAAGGTTCCCGCAGGAAGATGCTCCCAGAACAAGGGAAGACTGATGACAAGGACCTTCCTCTTGAACTAGCAGAGAAAGTGTGCCCTTGGAGCTGACATCCTGAATCTGGGCTTGTAGCATACTAGACTGTGAGACAATAAACTCTTCTTTGGTTAAGCTATCCACTTGTGGTATTTCTGTTACAGCAGCACTAGATGACCAACCTACCAAGTGAACTGATAATTTAATTCAAGTTTCTGCTTCAAAAAGAAGAGGTCTGACTATTGAAATGAGTGAAGCATAGTCACCACTGTGACCAGCCTCTCTGCCCACCCATTTGCGCCTCCTTCCAGCAGGAGGACTTATCTGGGGCTTGTGTCAAATGGGAGAACAAAGAAGGAGAGTCAGTCTTCCTCCTCATAGCTTTCCACTTTACAGCGTTTCTCTATCCTGTTGCTAAACACAGAGCATTGATTTTGGATTATTTTGTTTTATTTAGGTGCTGGATTGTTTTCTACTTTATTTCAGCAGTCAAATATATTTTTTCTTAAATTGGCCATGGAAGAAAACATCCCAATATTTTTTGTAAAAATTCAAAGTGATCTCCCCAGCTATCTCCCTATAGCTTTTCTGCTTTGATAATGATTTGGCCAAATTAAATTTCTAAGAAGCCAATGGAAGCCATGGATAGCCATCCAAGTGCCGTTGAGTCGCATCCGACTGATGGTGACCTACCTTTAAACTAAATTTTGTGTTGACTCTGACACCACCCCTAAAGTTAAGAAGTACATTTTAGACACCAGGCAATCCCAGATCATTTCATTTTCTCTTTGTAGCAGGTGCTGGTGACACCTTGACTTCTTATGTGTAGGAGAAAGGACATGTTCTTGTGATATTGCCAGGAAGACCCACAGAAGCTCTTTATACTTAAATCGAGCAGTTCTGAAGAGCAGTCAATTGAATGAGAACAACGGGTTGCTGATGTGACTCAGAAATCTCCCAGCTCTAGATGAGAAGCTCCAACGGAGAAGAATCAAAAGCTCTGTGTCTGACCAATATGAGGAGATACCAGTAGCTGTATCAGAGCCCTGGACAGCAGGGTTTGAATGCTATTGTGGTTGCATGTTTCACACCTGGTGGATGGCAAAGTCAGGTGTTCCTCTGATTCGCATGCTGGGGTAGAAGAACATAGTTCTCCTGGCTGTCTGGGTTTTTCACCTACCATATCTGTCCCTCAGTCCTATGTTAAGTATCAGTAGCTCTCAGGGTCCATTTTCAGATAGGCAGTGAGCCAGTTTTTGAAATTTCCAAGTCATTCAGGGAACTCCTAGTTCAACTATTCCAAGTGGAAACTCTCATTTCTGTAAGTTTTGGTTTCAGCGTTACATTGGTTTTCAGTTATTGGCAGAGACTGCCCTGGAATTGATTTTTGACACAAGCTATAAAGTAGTTTTTATCAGCCAAGTAACCTACATTTAAATAAAATTTTGCATGTGACTTTGACAGTACACCTAAAGTTAAGAAGTACATTTAATAATAATAAATGTTTTTTCTCCTTCATTAGTAGTTGTCTTAGTCACCTAGTGCTGCTTTAACAAATGGATGGCTTCAAAAAGAGAAATTTTATTTTGTCATGGTCCAGTAGGTTAAAAGTCTTAATTTAGGGTGTCCACTCCAGGGGAAGGCTTTCTCTGCTGGCTCTGGAGGAAGAGTGTTTGTTGTCACTCTTCCTCTGGACTGGAAGCTTCCGAGGTGCCAGAACCCTGGTGTTTTCCAAACGATGTGCTCAGCTTCTGGCTCAGCTTCTTGGTGTTACAGGGTTCCCAAATCTCTCTGCTAGCTTCTTTCTTTCACATCTCAAAGCACTGACTCAAGGCACAAAACAATCTGACACAGAGTCTTGTCCCACCAACACAACTTGCACCCATCCACCCTCAATAGCATCATAGAGGCAGGATTTCCAGCATGGAGGAACATCATACAATATCTTGAATCCTGTCCCAAATTTCTACACATGTATTTTGGGGAACAGAAATCAATCCATGACAATGTTCATGTGCTAACAGAACTCGCCTAATGTTGCTTTGGTGGGATGGTGTCAAAGGTGCTCGGCTGCTAACCAAAAGTCTGGAGTTTTGGGGCCACTCCCAGGGTACTTTGAAAGAAAGACCTGGTAGTCTAATTCCAAGAAACTAGGCATTGAAAATCTAATGCACCACTCATGGGATCACCAGGAGTTAGAATCAACTTAATGGCAACTGCTTTTTTTTAATGCATTTTATCACATGGTGCATGTAATTCTACAGCTTGCTCTTTTAACTGAATAACACGTCTCAGGACAATCTGTTTTGTCCTATGTAGACCTGGGTCAGTTCTTTGAAGAACTGCATGGACTTCCACAAAATGGTAAGAACACAGTATCTTTTTACCATTTTCTCTTCATTTTATAGATGAGAAAATGGAAGCCCAGAAAGGTTAAGTGACTCATCCAAGGTCATCCAGGTACTAAGGGCTAAAACACAGGTGAGAATCCAGACTGTCCTGATTCTCTGACACCCGCTTTACCTGACTCTGCTTTGTTGGTCTACTCTTGGATTATCAGTTGTCATGAAGTCAGTTCTAACTCATGATGACTCAATGTGTTTCAGGGTAGCATTGTGCTCTGTAGGTTTTCAGGGGGCTGATTTTTTGGTAGTAGATAGAAAGCTTTTCTTCTGAATGGCCTTTGGGTGGACTCAAGCCTCTGAACCTGTGGTTAGAAGCAAGCATGTCAAGTTTGTATTATCTAGGGACTTGCTCTTTGAGAAGCCACCTTCTTTTTCTTCTCTCACTATTGTCTCACCTGCTTCTCTCTTGAAGTTACCTGTTATGGATTGGATTGTGTCCTCTCTAAAGCTATGATGATGTCCTAACCTTGCACCTGTGAATGAGACTCTGTTTGGAAATTGGATTTTTCTTTTGTTAGGTTTAAGAGATCATACCAGAGTGAAAGGTGGTTCTAAATTTAATCCCTATTGAATAGTACCCTATTAAAAGGTAAAACAAATCCAGAGAGACACACACACAGACACTGTGTGAAATGGAAGGCAGGTGCATCGACAAGCTCAGGACCGCCAAGGACTGCCAGCTGGTACTAGCAGCTGAAGGAAACAAACAGAGCCTTATGTTGGAGCCAGTGCCGTGAATTCAGACACCCAGTTCCCAGAACCATGGGAAAATAACGTTACATCCTTTAAAGCCCTCTACGTGTGATGTTTTGTTACTGCAGCACTAAGGTAACTAAGACAAGGTCCTAGGTTCAGGTTTTTGACACAAATGTTCTAATTCCTAGGGCCAGATCTAGTCCAAGGTAGAAAGGACTCCAACCAAAATCCACTGCTGTTGAGTTGATTCCAACTCATGGTGACTCTGTAGACAGAACAGAACTGCCCCATAGAGTTTCCAAGGAATGCCTGGTGGATTGGAACTGCTGACCTTCTGGTTAGTAGTTGCAGCACTTAAACACTACACCATCAAGGTTTCCTGAAAGGACTCCAAACCCAAACCCATTGGCATCTAGTGAATTCTGATTCAGAGTGACCCTACAAGGCAGAGTAGAACTGCTGCATAGAGTTTCCAAGAAGCATCAGGTAGATTCGAACAAACGACCTTTTGGATAGCAGCCATAGCTCTTAACCACGACACCACCAGGGTTGCTTGAGAGAACTCCAGGAGGAACAAATATTTTAAATAACACTTTAACCAGGCACAGGATGACTTTCAACATTTTATTTTATTTTGCCAACCAAACAGTTATGTAAATCTGTAGGCTGTCCTAACCTCACAAATCTTTCAAAGAATTTCTTCCCAGCAGGTTTGTTTTCCACAGGAAAGCTTGTAGGAAGAATGTGGGAAGCAGTTTCTTGGGGGAAAGCATTGCCCTCCTGCACATGAATATGGCTATCACGGTGGTTTCTTAACACGTGTTTATGGTGATCCACGGTTCAAATGGAGCTGCCGTTCTTCACATATCTGCAACATCAGAATGGGAAGATAGGCTCAATAACTCAGTTACTTTATTAACAAAAGGGTTTTAATCTTCATCAAATTCTTTCATAGCATTTGGGACTCAATAGCTAATTTTAAAGAGGATCTGCTCTTGAGAATAGTCCATTTAATCTAGCTGCATGAGAAGCCATCAGTGAATAAAAGTGGATGAAGTATTCCAGAGAAAATATTGCTACCTAAAGAAAACGTCCTGTTTGTAAATTTTGCTTACCCACGGAATAAACTAATTTTTGCATCTCAGTACCAAGATTTGGAACTTCACATAAAGGTATTTGAACATAAAATTTTAAAGCCACTGTTGCCCCAGCTACGCGCTACAGACGCCTGCCCAACCCCCCCACCGACCACCTGCTTACTTTTCTGAGAGTTTCTGCGGGAAAGGTTTACAATGGCTGGTTCCTGAGTTGATGTCATATCGATAAATTATGGTGCTTTAAACAGATGTGATCTCACAGCGTGGAATCCTTCAGGGTAAAGCTCGTGAAAAGGTTTTTTTTCCCCTCGGCTTCATTGTAGTTTTGTTGTTTGGAGGTTTTATGTTGTTCATTTAGTTCCCTGGCTATTGGGGTTTTATAGTCGTATTTCCTTTGTTTAATATAATTTCCTTTCTTCTTTTAGCTATTTTTGTTAGGGTGCCCAGAGGCTTCAGATATGAGTGGCTGTAAAGTAAAATATATTATGATTATTACAATGATAAAGTATAAGCTTTTAAGAGTCTGCTTATATTGACCCATATATTTTCTTTCTCCCTCTCTCCAAGATACACACAGAGGCACATTGAAAACCAAATAGAAAACAACTGCCAATTTAAAACCAGAGTTAAAAAGAGCCAAGCTGAATGTACAGAGAGAGGAGAGCTTCTGGTTGGGCTGTGTGCCTGCCGGACTGAGAGTAAGAATTTCAACACCCTGGTCTCTTTTCTTTCTTCTGTGATGTGGCAGAACTTAGCACTTGGACTTGAACTTGTTCATTACCGCTTATTTCCCAATCTTTTCCAAGCCATTGAACTACCTGGAGCCTTAGTTTTCTCATCTGAGAACTGGGAGAGTACAGGTTCTACCTTATGAGGTGGTTGTGAGGACCTAATGTGATCGTGTGTGTGTGGAGGGGTAAGGCACAGTCTTTGACATACAGTATCCTTACCCACCGCCACTGAGTCGATAGGGCAGAATAGAATTGCCCCACAGAGTTTCCAAGAAGTGCCTGGAGGAATTGAACTACTGACCTTCTGCTTAACAGCCATAGCACTTAAACCCTTACACAACCAGGGTTTCCTGACATAGAGTAGATATACAGCAAATATAAACTGTATAAACTGTATATAAACTGTATAAATATAAACTGAATATAAACTGTACTCTTTAGCCCCTCATAGTATACGGCCTCTGGTTCTCTGGGCTCCCTGAGAGATGCAAGTTTGCCTTTAGAGATGTCTGTCCTAGGTGACTTGTCACCTATGTGTCCAATGCCACTTGCTCCTTTCCAGTCTCTGATCTTGCTTCCCATTCTGATAGAACCTTGCTTTTGCTTACTGTCACGTTTAAGAAAGGGCTGATTAACTAACGACCATGCAAATGAGAGATGAGAGTGATTAGGAATGTCTTTAGCACTAAATAGGCATTACAAGCCAAAGGAAAGTCTTCCTAATAGTGGAATTTCAGCGTGGCAAATTCATTCTTTTTTTTTTAACGGTGAGAAAACCCTGCAAGTCACACCTCATGTAGCTGCTGCCTGTCCCTATTCACGCTTACTTCGTCTTAAGCAAAGTGTTCACTGAGCATTCAGGTTTAGACTAATGGAACCAGCAATGGGGGCAGATTTTGGTGGCAGGCCAGTAATGTTGGCTAGACCAGCATGTGCAGTGTTGACCGTGAAATGTGTGCTCTTCAGCTGGAGGGAGGGTGTGTTGTGTAGTCTCCGCAGAAAGACATTATTACAGATGTTTCTGAAAAAATAAAAAAAGTCCTGAATGACTATGTGTTCAATGAAGACAAGCTTCACTTTACAGAAAGACTGTTCCCCTAAAATAGTCACATGAGCTAAGTTTTTCAAAATGGTTTACCCTCAAATATCTTTAAGAAAAAGTGACGTCTGAAAGGAATATTGACATTTCAAGAAACTACAAAACTTCTCACAGAGTGAAAAATTCAGCCTCTCCCAACCTAGGCATTTTACACTTTGTAAGTTTCCATCCTCATGTACCGGTCTCGTGAACCGAAGGCTTCCTGAACGGTGATTGAGAGCCCAGGAAGGCTTAGAAGATGGAGGGAAGCCAGTATTACTCTCACTCATGTTGTAGAGGGAAGAGACACACTCATAAAACTCAGCTAATTTAAAAATTTGAAATCATTCTCTTTAAACACTTGATAATTTACCTCCGAATGTTAATAGGAATAGGAGTCAGCAAGAAGAAACTATTACCGTGTCACAATCAGGGCTTTGAACCATTTCCAATTGGTTTTTAAACAGGCAATGAAGTGAAACTGGAATAGATTTGAATTTTCCAAATTTGGGTGATTTAGCACTGCAACTAGAATGGGAAAAATGACAGGTTGAAGCCCTGGAATAGGAGACTCAGAAGAGACGTAGTGAGCCCTTGCAATAGCCTGATGTGTGATATTGGATTATTGCTATGACTAAGAAGAGTGACACACTTTCAAAACAGAGTGGTTGGCTGCCATTTTTTGAGCAGAGCATTGCTGTTTCTGGCTGTGCAAAATCTAATAGGCAAGAGATTTGGTTGCTATGAAATGAATATGTTGTCCTTGTTTTCTAAGAGGGAGATTAAGCTTCTAGAAGGACTTCAATCTGTAATTTTTGGTTGTGGTTCTGGTTCATTCAAATTTTTAAAATTTGGTTTTGTTCCAGTGTTGCTTCCTTGGCTGTGACTGAACCAGGAAGAACCTGTTCAAAGTTAAAATAGAAGTAGTCTGTGCTTGAGCCTTTGAAATAATGAGAAAAGTAGTGTGAAACTCTCTACTCAACAAACATTTTCTAAGTGCCTACTACATGGTAGGCACTGTGTGGGCATTTGTGGAGAAAGATCAATATGTTTCACTTTTGCCTTCATTTGTAAAACAGAGGCCCACTCTTTGGACATGAATGGATTGGACTTGGTGACGCAGAGTGACCGTATATTGGATGCATTTTATGTTTCTATGCATCTGTAGGATATCATCCTGCTGACCTCTGGCTGGAGGAAGGAGAGTGGGTGGAGAGGAGGGGAAAGGAGACTGTTGGGAGGATGAGACATGTATGGGGCAGAGAGGAATAGCGTCCTGTCACAGGGCAGGGAGAGCAGTGGAAGCTGCATATAGGTGGGCATGTAAATTTATACGTGAATGTACATTTTCACTCAGTCATAATAAAAAAATTTATATTATGGTGGGAGAGGGATAGACTTGTAAATATGTATTAACAGCAATAGTTAACAGTTTTGAACACAGACAAAATACCCAGCTCTGTGACAACTGTTTTACATGTAGGGCAGCATCATTTAATTTTTCACAAACTTGTGAAATAGGTTCTGTTATAAAAACAAAAACCCAACATACCCACTGCCGTCCAGTTGATTCCAACTCATAGTGACCCTACACTACTGAGTAGAACTGCTCCATAGGATTTCAAAGGAGCACCCGGCAGATTCTAACTGCCAACATTCTGGTTAGCAGATGTGACTCTTAACCACTATGGCACCAGGGTTTCCTAGGTTCTGTTGCTGGCTCTATTTTACAGATGAGAAAGCTGAGGTTTGGAGAGGTGAAGTTACTTGCCTGTTCCATTGTTGTTAGGTGCACCTGAGCTGATTCTGACTCACGATGGTTCGATGTGACAGAGTAGAACTGTCCCATGGAGTATTCTTTCTGGAAGCTGATGTTTATGGAAGATCACCAGGTGTTTCCCATGGAGCTGCTCAGTGGGTTTGAACTATCACCTTTTTGTCAGCAGCCGAGCACTTAAACATTACACCACCAGGGCGTCTTGGCAACTTGCCTAGTGTCACTTAACTAAGTAAGCAGTGAAGCTGAGTTTCAAACCCTGGTCGGGGACCCTGAAGACTCCACTCTCCATCATACAAGTGGTTAGGATACAACTGCTGATTCACAGTTAGAAACACAGATTCAAAAGTTGTGTGCCCTGGGTTTGAATCTCATACCTACATGCTGTTAATTGTGCCCTTGAGCAAATTACCTTACTGTTGGTTGCTCAGGTAAGGCCAGTGACAGTATATGCCTCATAGGGCTGATGTAGAATGAAATGGTTTAACTGTGGGCATGGTGTTTAGCACAACACCCCCACATGATGAAGGAAGCCATAAAATATTACCTTTTGTTACTACATGCTGTTTGGATTGTACACTTTCACTCAATCACACACAAAATAATAACAATAATAATAAATAAATAAGGAAAAAAAATCACCTAGAGATCTTGCTAAATTGCAGAATTCGATTCACAACATCCAGGTGAAAATGCAAATTTCCAGCAGGGAACCTGCTACAAAGGCAAATTCGCAGCTGGGATTTGAACTGAAGTGAACTGGTTTGGAGCCCTGGTTAAAATCAAGCTTCTGTGTGGAGGTAAGAAATGACACAACTGGTAAAAGATGCCGTTTTATATTCAGACTCATATTTCTTTCATTTGTTTTCTTCTTTAACAGAAGTCATTCACTATTCAACGAGTGTTTGCAATGGTTTACTGGAATAATTTTGAAGTAGACTCCTTTATACTGTTCACATTTAAAAACTGACCAAATGATGTAATATTAGAAAGGAAAGGTAAGTAATCAACTGTCATTTAAATGTGACCCTTACCCACAATGTGGCACCACCAAGTTGTCTTAACCATTACTTGCATAGATTGTAGTCTGGTCACTTGTAATGTGCATCAAATTTTTACTGAGATATTTCTATGTGCCTAGCACTGTGCTAAGGCTCTGTAGGTAAAACAGATTCATAAAACGTGGAGGACGGGTACATTCTGATGAAAAATGGAAACAATCTAAAGCTGCCTGTTGCTGGTAGCATTTTGAAGTGCAGAACCTTGAACTGGGGCCAGTGCTTGGCTAACTCCTATGTATATTTAGAACCTGTCACAAACATCACTTCCTCTAGAAAGCCTTCTCTTATCTTCATGGACCACCTCATCTTTGCTCTCGTTGCAGCTTCTAAAGACCTACACAGTACTGCAGATATGTAGGCTGTGTTCACTGTTCCTTGTTGGAGTGATTGCTTTAGGAGCTGTTCCCATTACTCCTACCTTCATCATATTTCTAGTACCATGGACCCACCACATGGTAGATGTCCAATTCAGAACTGAACTGAACTTGGTATTATTAGTTTAACAGAAAGAAGAGGAAATGGGTGCAGAAAGGGAGGGGTCAAAGATTGCCAATCACAGTTATCTCTCGCGTCGTAATCTTTTATCAAACAGACCTTGTTTATACATACTTGAATTTGAAATCCAGTGTATTGTCAATCTGAGCCCTTTTATAATATTAATTCTACCTAGAATAATTATTTTCCCATACCCGCACCTGGAAAAACCACAGACCTGAGGTGGTTCACTTTGTTTTCTCGGAAGAAAAGCCAACATGGCTGTGTGTGTTTAGGAAGAAGAAGGAAAATTGGTCCATCTCTCTTACCAAGGGAAACCAGTTAATCTTAGGCAAAACCCCGGTGTAAGGCAGAAAATGATACCACAGGAAGTATTTTTACCTTGTCAAGGTTAACAGCAGCTCTGCCCCCAACCCAGCCCTGTTGTCTTCTTCACCAACATGCTTCACCAACATCATGGGCTGATGGGAGAATTTGACACAAACATTCAGGGTTAGCCCTATCTTATGGGGATAGTGCCTAAACTGTTGAATGGGATTCTTCTAAATATTGTCTCAGGCAACCTTGGGATGAATTTAAACTAGAGAAAAGAAGTTTAAGATAGAAATTACCTTCTCTCTCTCTGTTTTCAAGACATACCATTCTAAATCAGAGTAGACAGGCAGTAAAATTCTTGATTTTGTTTAAAATTTCCTTTCATTGTAGAACAATATCCTTGCTCTGAATTGGCAGAGAAGCCCTTTCCTTAATATAAGCCAAGACAGCCATAAACCAGGCCGACAGGTATAATGTGTTCAGAGTGTATTGTTATTTGTTGCTGGGAGGGCTTATACCACACAATTCACTTTAAACGGATGATCTCTAAATGCTTGGATTACATAGGGCTGTAAATTTAAACTCACCCAACTTGTCTTTGTTAGCACTACCTCTCCTTATAGATGGCTTGCCACTCTCACTGATACTACTGCCTGATTCTTTGATAGAGATTACAAAACAAAACAACCAACTTGAATTAATTGGTGCCTTGGAACCTCCAGCTTTGGGACCATCCTTGGGAAAACCAGAAAGAGAGTGGAGCCCTATTGTCCAAGTCAGTACTGCAGGCTGGCTGGTAGCAGGAGAGTCATTTCTTGAGTTTAGGGAGAAGCAGGGTGTAAGTGATAAGCAGAGTGTCAATGATAGGAACTTAGAAGCAGAGACCTTGAGTTCAAAGCTATCTATGGATAGGAAGCTCTACCATCACTGAGTGAGGGACTTCAGATCTCACACAACTCTCTTCTTCACTGTTTATTTTTTCTCTTATTGAATGTGTAGTATTTTTACACAATAAAAGTTTTAAAATATAAAAATATATGTGCTACCAACTCTTGCTGTCTTCTTTGCCCTCATCCATTCTGCTGTCTTCTAGATCCTCTAGACAACCATTTTTATTAGTTTCTTATTGTTGTTGCTTTTTTCCTTTTTTTAAAAAAAAACACAAATAAGAGTATATATTGTTACTTCCTGAATGGACAAAATTGTCTTGGAAGAAGTATAGCCAGAATGTTCCATAGAAGCAAGAATGGCAAGACTTGATAACTTGATGTGTTACCTAGAGGGACCGGTCCCTGGAGAAGGACATCATGCTTGGTAAAGTACAGGGCCAGTGAAAAAAGAGGAAGAACCTTAACAAGATGGATTGACAGAGTGGCTGCAACAATGGGCTCAAGCATAACAATGATTATGAGGATGGCACAGAAATGGGCAGTGTTTTATTCTTTTATACTTAGGGTTCCTATGAGTAAGAGCTTACTCAGTGGCATCTAATAATAACAACTTCCCCCAAAGACATCGTAGTGTATACATTCTCTTGAACTTCACTTTTTTATTTTTCATTCACAATATCAGGATATAGATGTCCTCCTTATTTTTATAGTTTCATATTATTCCATTGTGGGGATGTACCATTGTTTACTGAACCAGTAGCCAGTTGCATTGTTTCTAGCCTTTTGCTATTAAAAATAATGCCACAGTGAGTAATTTGGCAAATGCATCCTGAGATTAGTATTGCCACACCTGCTCTTATTGTTAGCTTGGTATGTATTATTCCATCCTTTAATTTTCAGTTTGTTCTTATCTTTAAGTCTAAGGTGAGTTTCTTGTAAGCAACATATAGACGGGTTGTATCTTTTGATCCAAGATGTCACTCGTTGACTCTTTACTGGAGTGTTCAGTCCATTTACATGCAACACAATTATTGATAGGTATGTATTTAGTGCTGTCATTTTGATGTTTTTATTTTTGTGTTGATGTTTTCTCTGTTGCTCTTACTATTCTGTTTGGGACATTCTTCTTTATGGGTTGATTTTTCACCCTTTTCAGTGTTGGTTTTGTGTTTGTTGAGACTCCTGTACTACATTTCTTGATTTGAGATGTTGTATGTTTACTGTGCTTTGTGGCTACTCCTCTGATCCCCCTTAATATTCTATGTTTAAACCCAATTTGAACTTCTATATATCTTATTAAGTCCCTCTCCATCTGGACAGACTATAACTACTGCAGTGTATCCCTTTTTTAATGTGATGGTATCATAGTTTTCATGATATGATCACTCAATCATTTCTTTTAGTATTATAGCTTTGATTGTGTTTTGTACCTTCCCTAACTAAGTAGATTTCTGGATAATGTGTCCTGTACTGCCTCCTAAAATACAGAGTTAATGGTTTTGTTTTTCTAAGCTAGGAGCTTCTTTCAGTATTTCTTGTAGCTTTGGTTTGGTTTTTACAAAGTCTCTGAGTTTCTGTTTATCTGTGAATGTCTTAATTTCATTTTCATATTTGAAAGGCAGTTTTGCAGGGTATATAATTCTTGGTTGGAAGTTTTTCTCCTTTAGGGCTTTGAATGTGTCACCCCACTGCCTCTGTGCCAGCATCATTTCTGCTGAGGAGTCAGATGAAAGCCTACATGGCTTCCTTCTGAATGTTAGCTTTGTTTTGAGTCTTGCTGCTTTTAAGAGTTTCTGCTTATGTTTCATTTTGTTAAGCTTGATTATAATATGTCTTATTGTCTTTATTTTGGGGTCTACATTGTGTGGCATTCAGTATACATCTTGGATATCTATGTTCTCTTCTTTCATAAATTCACGAAGGCTTTCTGTCAATAACTCAACAACAATACTCTTTGCGTTTTCTGGTTTCTCTCCCTGTTCAGAACCTCCAGTTAATTGTAGATTGTTCTTGATAGAATCCCCCATTTCTTAATCCTTCTTCATTTTTCTTGCTTCTTGTCTCTGATTTCTCTTCATAAATGCTGGTGTCTGTAGCTCTGCCGTCAAAGTCAGAAAGCCTACTTTCTAGTTACTCAATTCTGTTTTCTTGGCTTTGAATTGAATTGTCTCATTCTTTAATTTTGTTATTGATCTGTTGGATTTCAGAATGCTGGTCTTCCATCAGTTCAAACAGCTTGCTTAATTTTTCATTTTGCTCTGCTGTGTTTTGTATAACGTCTAGGAGTGCGCTATATGTAATCCTTTTGTATTTGAACTCTGATAGTTTCAGAAAGGCTTCTTCTTCTGGCCAGTTCTTTGGTTCTTTCCTTTGGGAGCTTTCTGGAGCCATGGTAGATTTTTCTTTAAGTATCTGGCCAGGCTTTGTTGCTTTTTGGTCATCTGGAGGTTGTTTAATTTCTCTGGTGTTGCCTTAACAGGATCTGAGGCACAGTCTGAGGAGGAAGGTAATCACCAGTCACCTCTATGTACTCCAGTGACTGGGCCCAGTGGAATCTTTGGGGTAGCAGGCTCCACCTCCTGGCTGACAAAGATACTGCTCTGCTTATGGAGTCACTGGGGGGCATCATCTGACCCTATGCTGTGGGTCAGTAAAGACTGGAAGAGATGCTGTCAGGAGGCACTGCAGTTATTTCTCTAGGCAGTCTTATTTTGAAAGATAAAACCTATCTGACAATTTCCCAAATCAGTCAGGCTGTCAGGTGTGCAAGCCCCTCTTTCCAGCTGGCAATAGAGGCAACTGTGTATGTGCTCCCAGATGCTGTGATCTGGTTTAAAGTATGCAAAGACTGCTGCCTTGCTGTCATCTGCTGCCAGGCCCCACCCCTAAGGCTACACATTGGTAAACACAACTTTTCTGCTAACAAAGTGCTCCCTGGGCTGGCATTGCCTCCCAACCTGGAAATTAGCCCCCGTTGAGACCTCTGTTTGGGTAACTCTGCCGCACAGTCAAACAAAATGGTTTCCTGCACAAGCTCTCCTGCCTGCTGTGAAATAACTGAATCAATGGCAGAGCTTTGGAAAGAGAGGGTGGAGGGGCCGAGGTGCTCAGAGTCCAGAGCCAGGCTCTCAAAATGTGGCTATTCCACCTTCTGATCATGTTAGCAGTGTGGCTGAGCTTAGCTGTCAGTTAAGTCCAAACCCTGCCTGCTGGCTAAGGCAAAGGAAGAAAAAGTTAAAAATGCCAGTTACTTTAAGTCTGCAAGAGCCAGCCATTCAGCAAGGGCAGGGGTCAGCAAAAGAGAAGTTTCCAGTTCAGTGGCATATAGTCTAAACTTACAGCCTTATGCCACATCCTAGGGCTCACTGTGTGTCCAGAAGTCACCATTTACCTATCAGTCAAGGCCCTAGCTTTCAGACGGAATTGAGGAGGTGTGTGTCTAGTCTGCTGTCTTGACTTTATGTCCTGGTAAATATATAACTATGTTTACTGGTATGCCTATTGGATAGCTTTTCTGAGGCAAAGGATAAATGCCTGTTGTCAATGAGTTGATTCTGACTCATAGAGACCCTATACAGAGTATAATGGCCCTATAGGGTTTCCAAGGCTATAATGTTTGTGGAAGCAGATTTCCACATCTTTTTCACTTGAGGTGGCTGGTGGGTTTGAACTGCTAAACTTTTGGTTGACAGCCAAGTTCTTAGTCCACAGGCTCCTTCAAAGGATAAACACATCTGTAATTGTAGAAAATACTGCCAAATGCTTACCAAAGATGCCATGCCATTTTGCTATCCCACAAGCAACATATATATTTACCCCCTCCACACAGTAAATCCTTTGATGTTAGGTGCCATGGAAGTCGTTCTTACTCATAATGACTGTATGTGCAGCCGAATCCTGCACAATGTACCTAATCCTGCACAATTCTCACAATTGTTTCTATGCTTGAGTCCACTGTTGGAGCCACTGTGCCAGGCTATCTCACTGAGGGTCTTCCTCTTTTTCACTGACCCTCTGCTTGATGTTCTCCTCCAGGGACTGGTCCTGCCTGGTAACGTGGGACAAAATCTTGCTATCTCACGTTAAAACAGATTTTAAGAAAGGATTTTGTGAAATCTGTTATTGTATTTACCTGCAGGTAGTACAATACAGTGGTTGAGAGGCTAGCGTGGACTTGGGAGTCAGATAATCCTGTATTTGAATCTAGCTTTGCCATTTACTCACTTGTTACATCAGGCTAGTTTAGGCCCCCTGTTGAGCCTCAGTTTCCTCAGTTGTAGAATACCTAAGTCCTTGGGTGACTGAATGGATTAAATGAGTCTTTGGATGTAAAATGCTCAGATAGAATAGACAGCAACGGTAGCTGTTTATTGCTGTTAGACAGTTTCAAGTTGACTTCCTAGTTGGTGTCTCCAGGGCCTGGGACAATACCGGTCTTGTAATAGTTGCTCAGTAAGTATGTACTGTTTGAATACTGCAAGGACAACAGTGAGGATGCTTTTTGCTCTTTTCACTGTATGTCCTTTTCATGATGCTCTCCGGGCAATTCTTTTTCTGATCTGTCTCAAGATTAATTGTACTTCTAAGAGATGATTTGATTTTATCTTATGGACACTAGATTGTGTTATGACTTGCATTTTCCTCTCTCCACTGTGGTTACTAGAAAGCTCAGAGCCAACTTTACTATTCTCCTCTAACTAGTATCCAGAACCATTATGGCTGACATATAATAAACCAACGTCCCTCAAAGCTGGCTACACACTAAAGGGTGTTTTAAAAATTCTGATATGCAGCAGCATCTCATATAAATTAAACCAGAATTTCTGGGGATGGTATTTAGATGTCAGTACTTTCTGAAGTTCTTCAGGAGATTTCATTGTATGGAGAAAGTTGTGAACAGGTATTCTAAACTACCATTGTTGCTGTTAATGGCTATCAAGTTGGCCTCCACTCGTAGTCATCCCATGTACAACGAGATCAGGTGGTTGTGGCCCATAGGTTTCCTAAAGGTTGATTTCAGAAGCAGATTGCAGGGTCTTTCTTCCTAGCCCATTGAGAAGTTCTGCTGAAATCTGCTCACCATCATAGCACACAAGCCTTCACTGACTGAGGGGTGGTGGCTGGGGGACACACGCATTGGCCAGGAATTGAACTCAAGTTTCCGATAGGCCTCCTAAAAAAACAAATATTATTCCTGCTTTTTCTAATTTTCTCTATCCTTGTTTTTCTTTTCATGGTGGTGAAGATTCCTTCTGTCATTTCCTCCCTTTCTCCTTTTACCTTCCACGTGGAAAATAGAACCTGACTTCCTATAGGTCACCAACAACAGGGTGAGCTGAAATAACAAGGCTGAGGGACAGGGAAGGAAATTAGATTTTTTGAAAACAGCCACTCATTCATTTATGCATGTGTCATTCGTTCATATTCAACAACTATTTATGTGGAGCTCTGGACTCTGCTGTTTGGTGGATGGCAATCACTCCTGTATTTGGTGAAAATGCTAAGCGAGGTTGTTTCCTAGTGAATATGGTTTTTAGGTGTATCATCTCAAAGTATCTTAAAGGAGCTGTGCTTCTGACCTTTCTTTTACCCTCTGAGGAGGAGCTTGGTGGCTACCCAGAGACACATCCTGAAGTGCCCTGGTAGGGTGTGGTCAAGAACGGAGCAGCTGTCAATCACCAGAAGGCATGTTGGCCCCAGGAAAGGCAAGTGTTTGCAGGATGAGGCATCGAGGGTATGTTGGCTTATGTCTCTCATCACTCGAGCAATTCCTTTGTCAGATGAAGAGGTAGCAGCTGACGGCATTAGCAGAAGCAATCTTGGGCCTAAGCTCCTGGTGACTGCAGCCGACTTCCACAGAGGGCTGGCAGTCTGGGCGTGGGCTGAGGGGAGAAGCAGGGGAGAACTAGAGACAGTCCTAAACGAAGACCCCCCTTGAGTGGAGCCCCATTTTCATGGCAGCACATTTTCCTCCGTTGCTGCATATAGACTCCGAGGAATATCATCGTCCAGCAGTGACCGTACTGGCCAGCCGCAAGCCGGAGAGAGTGCAGCAAAGCAAGGCAGTGTCCGAACACCTCTCGTCACACGCTTGCTTTAAAATTCACTGACACACTTCTCTAGGCCCAGGAGAGCCCTTTATAGAACACAGAAGAGTGAGAAAGAGAATGTTATACCTAAAAAGTATTCAAAGACACTTGTCATAGCAAAGGCCATCTTCCTGGCATTTCTGCATTGTGGAGAGTCTGTAGATTCCAGACTGGAGGGCTGCTCTTGTGAAAACAAAGATTCCCTTAAAAGGAAAAACAACCTATTGCTGTCTAGTTGGTTCTGACTCATAGTGACCCTATAGGACAAAGTATAACTGCCTCATGGGTTTCCAAGGAGCTCCTGGTGGATTTGAACTGCTGACCTTTTGGTTTGCAGCCCAGTTCTTAACCACTACACCACTAGGGTGTCCAAGATTCCTTAAGTATCTTGAAACTGTTACTGAATTCAGGACTAAGGACAATTTGAATTTTGTATCAGAGGCCAAGATCCGTGGGTGGCACAAAGGTACTGGTGTGGTGGTTAAGCACTGGGGTACTAACTGACAGGTCAGTGGTTTGAACCTACCCATCACTCCAGAGGAGAACTATCTGGAGATCTATTTGCTCCATAAACATTCAAAAACCTGTAGCCAGAGGGAAGAGTTAGTTCAGACTCATAGTGACCCTGTAGGACATAGTACAGTTGCTCCATAGGGTTTCCAAGGCTGTATTGTAATCTTTATGGAAGCTGACTGCCACATCTTTCTCTTTGGAGGACTAGTGGGTTGGTTCTTAGTAACTGAGCGTTTTTGCCACTACACCACCAGGGTCCCTCCAGCCTAGAAAATTCTGTGGGGGAGGTTCTACTCAGTCATATGTGATGCTATGAATTGGAAATCGACTCTAAGTCACCTAACAACAGTATTATATATCAGGCATATACATACCAAGAAAACAATGGCAGTAAGAACCCCCCCCTCCTTTTTTAAAGAAACCCCTATAGAGCAGTTCTGCTCTAATACTTTGGGTCACCATGAATCAGCCTGGGTCTGTTAGAAGCCTTATCTTGGATCTGGAGCTTGGCTGCCCCCTCCCCTGCCTCCCGGCAGCAGCTAGGAGGGGGAGGCAAGCAAGCTGCACAGCCCACTTGCACTGGGTCGCACCTTCGCAGCAGGCACCCCTGCCAAGGTGGAAAAGCCCGAGAAACTCCTCAGTGGGTGCAATTACGTGGGAGGAAATGGAATAGACTCTCTCCACTCGAGTCTCCTCAGGAAGCATGCTTCTTCCCTACTCTCGTTTTTTTCTCATTTTCAGTACTTCTGTGTGCAGGCAAAGACTTTATGTTGTTAAAAATGAAGTTAGAGCCGACAGGAAAAAGAGGAGCCATTCTGGCCCAAGATGACACAGAAAAAAAGGTGGAAATCGGTGGCAGCCTCAGGTTTGCGTAGCTGGAGTCAGAATCTCCCAGGTAAACAAACAGAACAGGGCACATGTCTTCGGTGCCTACCAGTGTGTCTGTGAAAGAATTCTGGGCCAGGGCTACTCAGAGACCCCACAACTGTGCCCCCCACCGGGTGCGGCTCAGACTCCACGCCACGTCCACCGTCAGGTCCCTCTCTCCACTTCCCAGGTACCACGACAAAGCATGCATTCTTCCCCATTTCTGAAGGGATTTATACTCTTTGGAGGAGCAGGTTTCAGTCGAAGCGTTTTGTCCAAAATAAAAGGCATAAATAAAGGCAGCACAGCCTGGCTACGTGGTGGAGGCTGTTGCAGTTCAGATTAGTGGGCCTCGGGGGTGAGGGAAAATACGGGGTGACAGGTGAGAAGGGCCTTTCTGTGCATCCTAAGTGGTTCCAGTAACCTCAGATGAACGTGGACCAGAGCACACTCATGTTTCCTTTACTGAGGGGCAAGCGAGAACCCAAGAGAAAGCCTCCAAGAGGGTACCCCTTTTCCCCTGACACAAAGTTGTCTGCGCCACTTAGCTAGGCTTTGCCCCCAAATGATCTAAACACTAACTTTCATGCTGAAGTAAGGAAGTGTTTATGACTGGAAACTTGAACTTGGAATGTGGTCTTTTCTGGCCCAGGGTATTTCTAATGTGCCTCCCTGCATAAAATGGCCTTTCTTTGTTCCATCAGAGGCCTCTTGATTGAGAGGGAGAGCAGTGGTTAGCGCTACCCCTGAGGTGGGAGATATGGTCTGGTTGAGTCTGTGAGCCACTGGTGTGACTTGGAACAACTCAGACTTTCTAGGCCACCCATAAGAGTATCAGTCCTTTCCACCTCAAGATATTTTCTGTAATCAAGTGTGTTATTAATTCGAGGCCATTCTTTCTCTGTAGTTTACATAGAAAGGAAGCAGAGTTGTGGTAAAAAGAAACCCGGAGCAGCCAAAACACACATACACAAAACCCCTCAGCATCTTTGAGTTGGGTTTTGCTTGTCAGAAAGTGCTGTTAAAGGACAGCTTGATTTTTCTTTTTGCAGCTTGCCTGCAAATGGCACTTGAACTAAAATATTCCCTTTCATCTTTGTGACAGAAATATGATTCAGTAATTCTTTGTGAAAATGTAGATGATACGCTGCTGTACTTACAGTGAGTTAGGTTTAAGTGGCAAATGCCTACTGATAAAGACCTAATTAAAGACACAATAGCAGTGGGAGGTCATTATAGTAATTACAGCCCCGGCTTTATTGTTGGGGCCTGGGAGTGGATTGTAGCGGCACGTTAACACAACGTAGTGTCTTCGTTTGATGAGGCAGTGATCTGATTCTGTGTACTTATACTTTCATTTACTGTGGGACGGATGCTTTCTGTCAATGCCCTGGTTCCACTCAATTTTAGCAGTAGACTTTGCGCCTTATTTAAAATATCCGATAAAATAAATCAGTAGACTTATATGGGATGTTCTGTTTCATCTTTTTCTGCACAAATATTAGACTGGCAGCAGTGGTTTGCGAAGAATTAGGAAGGTCCCTGGAACTTCTTTTATCAATGCAAATCCATAATCCTTACTTGAGGACATTCTGAGACCTGGAAAAGCAGAAAGTTGTGAGGCCAGAGACTTTCTGTTTCCTTGGAATGGAGCAATGGGTGGTGCAGGTGTAAAGGGCTGGAATGGCCTGACTTTGGGGTGTTTTTGTGTGTGTATAAAGCTGTTGTCTCTCATTTCTGAGTACAGAAGTGGAGCTCTCAGCACCTTCTGGGCACCCATGCCTCCAGGTCCCCCCAAGGTCACTGTCACTTATTTTGAGGGCATTGGTCCTGGGCAGATCACAGGCAAAGTACCTTTGAGCATTTAAAGACACACCTTTGCCAGACTTGGAAGACAGGGGTGGGGCTCTGAACTGAGTTTCTTCTCACATGGGTTGGCACATCATCAATGTGATTTCAGAATTATCTCCAGTGTAACATGGGGAGGGAGTTACATTAAACAGGACGGGGGATCAAGATGTCAATACAATACTTCTTTGAAATCTAGGATAAGTAATTTGTGAGTTATCAGGCTGTCAGCTGGTCAGTGGAAGGTGTAGAAGGTTTTGTCTTGTAACCACAATCACTCTTTTTTATTTATTCATTGCCTGACTGTTAGCTTGCCTAGTGATTATCCAATTAAGCATTTATGCCACTGACCAGGGCTAATGATACATATGGGACAAATATACTGAGACTCGTGGAATCTGATTTTAGGTTATCCAGGAGATGCATCTCAAAGTATCCCCCTCACTGTTCTGTTGCTGAAGCTGGAAGTTGTCCCAGTAGCAATGATTTCTTTGAGTTACTTTAGCAGCTATGAATACCCTTAATATGATCTCTGGTATGGCTAGCAAAAGGCTCTGTAATTCTGTCACAGCAGTTCTAGGCCATTAATGCTCACATGAAATTAAATGGGATCTCCCACATGTTCTCTTGAGGTCCTGATCTGGAGACTTCTTGAGCTTGGCTAGTTCTTGACCTCGATTATTGGCTGATGGCCACTCCACTTGGCTCTTGGATTCTTATGGCCTATTGGTTGGAACTCATGCTGGCTTTGCCTGACTAAATAATCTGTTGCCTCCTGTGACTTTGGTAAGTGGCTGTAACTGCTCTGGCAACCACCTCTCCAGCAAGATCTAGGCTTGGGTTTTACCATATTTCCTCCAATGTTCAGTATCTTGGTTTAATATGCCAGTGGTCCTCAAAGGAATGGCTCTTCTGCCTCGAATCCTTTGAGGTATTAAGTCTCAGATGGGGTGAGGGTGGGTCCTGGCTGGTAGATAGGAGAGAGAATATTGAACAGTTGGTGATTTTAACACTTATTCTCAATTAGACAGAAAATCAGCAGGGATATAGAACTGAACAATATCATTAATCAATAGGACCTAAAAGGCATTTATAGAACACTCCACCCAACAACAGTAGAATACATTCTCTGCAAGCATCCATGAACCAATCACTACATTTGTGTGTGTGTGTATGTGTTATAAAACAAGTCTGAACAAATATAAAAGAATTCAAATAATATAGACTGTGTTCTCTGACCACAATGGAATCAAATTAGAAATCAGTTACAGAAAGACAAGAGGAAAATCTCCAAACACTTGGAAGTTAAACAATACATTTCTAAATAACCCACAAATCAAAGAGAAAAATCCCAAGGGAATTAAAAAAATAATAGAATTTACTTAAAATAAAACTATAATATTCAAAATTTGTGCAGTTGCTAAGAACAAAATTTATAACACTACTTGCTTGGGTTAGATAAGGGGAAAATTTTTAAATCAATAATCTAAGTTCTTACCCTAGGAAACTAGGAAAAGAAGGGCAAACGAAACCCAAGGTAAACAGAGGAATAAAGTAAAAATTATAAGAGCACAAATTAATAAAATTAAAAGCAGGGAAACAACAGAGAAAAATTAAAGTAACAAAAAGCTGTTTCAAAAAAGTTGATAAAATAGAGAAACCTCAAGCAAGAGTGACAAATGCACAGTAAAAGAAAATACACAGATCACAAAAGTCTGAAATTAAACAAGGAGCATCACAATACATTCTTCAGCTGTTCAGATAATAATTGGGGAATATCACTCACACTTTTTGTATGTGTCAAAATTAGAAGCTTAGAAGAAAGGGAACAATTTCACAAAAGCCAGAGTCTACCAAAACTCAGCCAAAATGAAATAGGTAACCT
The DNA here is from genome assembly GCA_028571685.1 of Heterohyrax brucei. Classification (NCBI taxonomy): domain Eukaryota; kingdom Metazoa; phylum Chordata; class Mammalia; order Hyracoidea; family Procaviidae; genus Heterohyrax; species Heterohyrax brucei. The sequence goes on from CM053162.1 coordinate 47,746,046, forward strand.
ATAGAACCTAAATAGTTCTATAGCTATTTAGATAATTGAATTTTTAATTAATAAGCTACTGAAACAGAAATCTCCGGATTCAGATGCTTCACTAGACAATTTTACTGAACACATGAAGAAAAGTTAACACGAAATTTATATAATCTCTTCCAAAAAATAGAAGAGGAAATGCTTTTTAGTTCATGTTATGAAGTATCCATGTTACCCTAATTGCAAAATCAGACAAAGAAACAGCACAAAAAGAAAACTATAGACCAGTATCTCTCATGAACTTAGAAGCAAAACTTCTCAACAAAATATTAGCAAATCAAATACTACAATGCATTAAAAGAATAATAGGGATTATTCCACATTGGAAAGTTTGATTCAGTCTTTGAAAATCAATCAATATAATCTATCATATCAACATTATATGACATTGTCAATCAATGCAGAAAAAATAAAAACCCTGATAATAGTCAACACTCATTCATGATAAAACTGTCAGTACTTTGGGAATAGACAGAAATTTCTTTAAACTCATAAAAAATTTCTACAACTAATGTCATAATTAATTGTGAAAGATTGGATGTGCCTCTAAGACTGGGAATAGGCAAGAATATATTCTTTCATCACTCTTACTCAACATGAAACCAGAAGCTTTAGATGCTACAATAAGCAGGAAAAAAGAAATAAACATCATACAGATTGGAAAAGGAGCGAAAACTATCTCTATTTGCAGATGGAATCAATGTCTGCACATAAAATCCTAAGGAATTTATAAAATAAACACACATCTAAAACCCAAAACATTTTAAGAACTAGATGAGTTTACTAAGGTTGTAGGACACAAAAACAACACACAAAAATCAATCGCATTTCTGTATACTACAATGAACCAAAGTAAAATACATAACACCATTTACAACTGCTCCAAAGAAAATGAAGTATTTAGGTATCAGTTGAACAAAACATGTACAGAACTTATATGGTAAACATTTACAAATACTGACCAAAAAAAAAAAAAAAAACCAAAACTTCAAAGAAGACCTAAATATTGTGAGAGACGTACTGTGTACTGGAAGACTTACCATAGCAAAGATACCTAAAGGTTTAAGGCAACTCCTGTCACAATCTCAGCAAGTTTTTTGTAGACGTAAACAAACTTATTATACAAGTTATTATAAAATATGAAAGTCCCTAAAATAGACAAATCAAATGCAGAATCGAATACAGTAGGAAAAATTACTTTTTTCCAGTGTTAAGGCTATGATAATCAAGACAGTGTCTTGAGAGAGGTAGACACTTAGATAGATGGAACAGAATAGGGAATACAAATATATCCGATTAATTTTTGACAAAGGAACAAAAACAATGGCAGGGAGATGGCCTTTTCAATAAACGGTGCTGGAACAATTGAACATTCGTAACAAAACTCATCGTCAGTCTAAAACTCAAAATGGATCATGGACTTAAATATGAAATCTAGAAGTATAAGACTTCTAGCAAAAAACTTAGGGAGGAAATCTTTGGGACTTTGGACTAAGCAAAGAGTTCTTAGACTTGACAGCAAAATCATGATCCATATAAAGAAAATTAATAGATGGGACCACACCAAAATGAGAATGTTTTGCTTTGTGAAAGAGTCTGTTAAGAGAGTGAAAAGAAAAAAACTACAGTCTCAGAGAAATGTTTGCAAATATTTGTTTATGAGTACAGGAAGAACTCTCCAAACTCAACACTTAAACAAAAAAATCCAGTTAGAAAATGGGCAAAAGACATGATCAGACATTTTCCTGAAGAGGATTTACAGATGAAACATTAGCACACACAAAAATGTGTGGCATCATTAGCCATTAGTTTAATGCAAATTAAAACTACAATGAGATGTTAGGCTATACCTATTAGAAATGATAAAATAAAGTAAAAAGTAATGATAGAACCACCTATAAAGAAACTGGATCACTCATACACTGTGGGTGAGAATGGAAGATGGTACAACCACTCTGGAAAATAGTTTACTATTACTTTGTTAAGAACGTAAACATTCAACTACCATATAATGCAGTGATTGTACTCTTGTCCAGAGAAATGAGAACATCTGTTCATACAGAAACTTGTACAGTGATGTTGAATCAGCTTTACTGGTAGCCCTACCCTGGAAACTCCCCAGTGTCCTTTAGTGGGTAAATGGTTCAAAGTACCGTGGTGTGTCCATATGCAGAATGCTACTCAACAGTGAAAAGGGACTAGCCACTGATGTGTGCAAAAATTTGGAACAAAATCTAAGAAATAATGCTGAGTGAAAAAAGTCAATCTAAAAGAATACATGCTGCTTGATTCCATTGATACATTGTGATAACATAATTATAAAGAACAGACTAGTGGTTACATGGAGTGAGGGGTATGGTTAGAAAGGTGTACCCTGAGGGAGTATTGTGGTAATGGGGTAGTTCTATATCTTGATTGTGGTGGTTTTACAAAGCTATGCATGTAATTTGCATAGACACACATACGAAAATCAGTATATATATAACTGGTGTAATATAAATAAGCTCCATGGCAGTGTTCTGGTTTTTATCTTGTACTAAAGTAAATTAAAAATAAAAACATAAGACGGAGTAGAATTGCCCAATAGGGTTTACAAGGAGCAGCTGGTGGATTTGAACTGCCAATATTTTGGCTAGCAGCCAAATCTCTTAATCACTGTACCATCAGGGCTCTGTTATAGTAAATAGTTATGCAAAATGTTAGCATTGGGCAAGGATGGATTAAGGGTGCACAGGACATGCTTGAACATTTCTTTGCAACTTTCTGTGGATCTATAATTATCCCAAAATAAAATGTAAAAAAAAAAAATCAGTAATCTGGAAGGAGGAGCTTCTAAATTCCAGAGAAGAAAGTATTGATCCTTGGATGGAGGGTGGGAGGTTGGTAAGAGAATGCTGAAACAGAGAAGGTAAGACAGACAAGGTTTCCAAAGAAAATTCATTACATTTCATGTTTATACCTGGGTTTAGAACCTGTCAGGACAGATTATTGAAATAGTTTCTGGATTGGGATTGTGTGATTAGAGCTGCAAAAGTCACTGCATGTGGTTTTAAATTCTATTTAAAAATTAAAAAAAATATATTTTAAATTATTTTTGGCTAATTAAAAAATACATAAAAGTATACTTTCAATACCCAGAATTTTCCACTGTTAACAGAATGCAGACTTCTTTGTAATCTTCTTTCATTTTTTTCTTCTCAAAGAATGCTCATTCTATTGTTTGTCTATTGAATTTATTTTTGATGAAGGGAAGTGGAGATTTGCATGAGATATGGAAGGAAGGAAGGAGATAACAAAACAAACAGACCAGTTCCCTCATTTTGTTCTTTGATGCCCTCTTTTCTGCTGAGAAAACAACCAACCAAGCAACCAAGCCACCAACCAAGCCACCAAGCCATCAAGCCACCAAGCAAGCAAGCAACCAATCCCAAACCCATTGCTGTTGAGTAGATTTCAATTCATTGTAACCCTACAGGACAGAGTAGACATGCTCCATAGAGTTGAAAATAAGATGAATTTGGACAGAGAAAACATCGTATGTTCCTTGTGCTGCATGCATTCTATTTATGGCTGGGATAGCCACCTGCCTGGAGCAAAAGATGGAGGATGGGAGCTTGATTTCATCAACCTTTTCATTCTGCTGCATTAGAAACTTAGTGTCTGTGGCTGATTAAAATATCAAGAAGTTATCTTGGAAAAAAATGATGGAATTTGGGAAAGAAAATGTGCCTTCTTGTGGAATGACAGAACTATGGGTATACGGGGAATTTGAAAGACCAAAAGGATACAGTTATGAATATGAGCCAGAAATGAATGGTCAAGCTGAGGCATACAAGAGCCTCTTGGTGGATTAAGTACAAATCATGAGTGTTTAAGACTGGGAAAGGGAAGTTGAATGCCAGAGGGACTGAGAAAGAAAACATAAAGGTCTCTGGTAGATTTTTTCTGAAGCAGGTTTATTGAGATATAATTGACATCTGTATGATTCACTCACCACTCAATAACTGTTAGTACATACACAGAATTGTGGGACTTGGCGATGCAGAGTGACCATATATTGGATACACTTTATGGTTCTATGCATCATAGGATATCATCCTGCTGACCTCTGCCTGGAGGAAGGAGAGTGGGTGGAGAGGAGGGGAAAGGAGACTGCTGGGAGGACGAGACATGTATGGAGCAGAGAGGAAGAGTGTGCTGTCACCAGGCAGGGAGAGCAGTGGAAGCTGCATATAGGTGGACATGTAAATTTATATGGGAATGTACATTTTCACTCAGTCACAATAAATAAAATAAAATACTTGACAATCTCAAAAAAAATATTTTTATCACTTCAAAAAGAAGCTCCATGCCCTTTAGCTGCCCCATCCATCTCCCTACTCCCTTCACTCCCAGATCTAGACAGTCAGTAATCTACTTTTTGTCTCTGTAGACTTGTCTATTCTGAGTATTTCATAAAAATGGAAACATATAATATGTTATCTTCTGTGACCGGCTTCTTTCACTTAGTGTAATCTTTTCAGATTCAACCAAATTGTAGCACATGACAATAGTTAATTCCTTTTTATGGTTGAATAACATTTCATTGTGTGGATATGCCACATTTGTTGATCCATTCATTAGTTAATGGACCTGTGGATTGTTTCCACTGTTTGATTATTATGAGTAGTGCTACCATAAGCATTTGAATGTAAGTTTTTGTGTGGACATATGTTTTGAATTCTCTTAGGTATATACCTAGGAATGGAATTGCTGTGTCATACAAAAACTCTGTCTAAATCATTGAGGAAGTGCCTGAGGTATGTTTTTTACATTTTCACAAGTGGCGTCTGAGAGTTCTGATTCTCTACTTCTTCACCAACACTTACTATTATGTGGCTTTTTGATTATAGGCATTCTGTTATTGTTGTTATTAGGTGCCATTGAGTTGGTTCTGACTTCTGGTGACTGTATGCACAAAAGAACAAAACACTGGCTGGTAATGTGTGACTCTCACAATCATTTGTTATGTTTGAGCTCATTGTTCCAGCCACTGTGTCAAACTGTCTTGTTGAGGGTTTTCACTGATCCTCTAGTAAGCATGATGTCTTTCTCTAGGGCCTGGTCTTTCTGACATTTCCAAAGTACATGAATCTTGCTATCCTGTCTTCTAAGGAACATTCTGCCTGTATCTCTTCCAAGATAGACTTGTTTGTTCTTCAGAGCCCTTGTCCATTTTTAACTTGAGCTATTTGTCTTTTCGGAAAGCCTAATAGTGTAGTGGGTTAAGTGCTATGTCTGCTAACTGAAAGGTTGGCAGTTCAAACCTGTCAGGTGCTCCTTGGAAACTCTATAGCAGTTCTATTCTGACCTCTAGTGTTGCTATGAGTTGGACCCGACTCCACGACAGTGTCTTCTCATGACTACATTATATGAGTTCTTTAGATAGTAGAAGCATTAGACCCTTATGACAGATACAAATTTCAAGTGTTTCTTCCCATTCTGTAGGTTGTCTTTTTCTTGATAACATCTCTTGATGCACAAAAGTTTTAAAGTTAAAACAGTTTAAATTTTGATGATACTTAGCTTATTTTTTCTTTTGTTGCTTGTGCTTTTGGTATTATATCTAAGAATCCACTGTCAAACCTGAGATCATGAAGATTTACCCTTATACTTCCATTTAAGAGTTTTATAGTTTTACTTTTTACATTTAGGTCTGTGATCTGCTTTGAATTAGTTTTCATATATGGTGTGAGGTAAGGGGTATAACTTCATCTTTTAGCATGTATCTACCCAGTTGTCTTAGCATCATTTGTTGGACTTTTAATGGGTTGTAATCCCACCTTTAAATCCCTTGTGTTAGAAACCTTGTTTACTGAGTCCCTCCACTTCATAAAGAACTACTTGTGGAACAAATATATTCTGTCTGCATAGGAAACTGTCTACCTGTATGGCACCTCAGATGGGTTGGAAAGGTAAGATCAGTAGCTTATTTGAGCTGAAGGCTGGTTATGGAACCAGTCCATTGATGCTGCTTGGAATGTTCCTGCTCTAGGAAGGACATTCCACGTGTGTGACCTGGATCCTGGCGAGAGGTATTGGCTCCTTCAAATCACCAAATTTAAAACTGGCCAAGCTTGTTGAGAGTGAGGGTTATGGGCTCAGATATGGAGGAGATGGGGCTGGGGAGGATATCTCTTTGCCCGAGGAGCCGAGAAGCCACATGAGAAGGAGACAGGGAAGGAGACACTTTGGGAATGAAATATATCCTGAAACTAAGACACACCAGAAATAGATTGTTGGATGGAGTTGGTAGAGCAAAGAAAAGTGCTTTTGAAGTGAAAAAGGGGAGAGATAAGACTCTGGCAAGAGAAGCCATCAGACTCTAACGCAGACCAAAGAGAGTTTTTGCCAGCCCAACAAGGAACTCTGGAGAAAAGATTACCTGGAAGCCAGTAGTTAGGTCTTTGAACACTGCCTTGGTCAGGAGTTGTCCTGGGAGAAGCATGGACATGGCTGGAATGCAGAGGCAGATCCTGAGGAGCTAACAGCTAGAGGTTGTCAGTTAACTCCTCTTCTTTTAGCTGGGCAGTGAGTCCTTTCTTGAAGACAGTGCTGGGTGGTGCATCTCCGCATCTCTGACACAGACTCTTGATCTATTAGGGCACAAGGATCACCCCTAATGCTGTAGGCATGATGTTTGTTTCAGAAGACACTTGCTGTATGGAAGAGGAAGACATTAGCATAGATAAACAGGATATAGGGCTGTCATGCACTCAATTGTGTCCCCTCAAAAATGTGTGTATTAATTTGGTTGGGCCTTGATTTCTAATATTGTGCAATGTTCCCTTATGTTGCAAACCCTGCCTTGATTATGTTAATGAGGGAGGATGGTGGCAGTCATGTTGGTGGGGCAAGACTCAATGCGTAAGATTGGATTGTGGTTTGAGGCAATCTCTTGGGATATAAAGGAAAGGGAAGCATGCAGAGATGGGGACATTATAGCCCTAAGAAGCAGTGTTGGGAGCAGAGTGCATCCTTTGGAGAGGCCTCAGGGTTCCTGTGCACCAAAAGCTCCCAGTCCAGGGGAAGACTGATGACAAGGACATTCATTCAGAGCCAACAGAGAAAGACTTCTTGTGGAGCTGACACCTGCATTTGGATTTTTAGCCTATCAGACTGTGACTCAATAAAATTTCTCTTTTAAAATCCATCCACTTGTGGTATTTCTGTTATGGCAGCCCTGGATGACTAAGACAAGGGGTAATTGTGGTGGAGAGAATGGGAGCAGTTAAGGAGCACATCATAATAAGTTTGTCTGAATTCCTTTGGATGAATGTCTGACATGGGAGGTGTAATCGTAATAAATATAGATAAAATTAGAAATCATAGTACTAGAACTTTTGTGGAAAGTAGTTGATAGAAAAGTTAGCCAAACTTTGCAGGCCTCAGTCTCTCCAGCTGTAAAAAGGGATAGCAAAGCAGTTGTTACGAGGATTCAATCAAACCATCCTTGCAATTTTTCTCACTTGTTTAATGGAAATGTATAGCTTGTGCCTGCCTGTTCTATCTACTATTATAATTTGGAGGCAGGTAGTTTGTGTTCTCAATTTCACAATGTAGAGAAATTTTTGTGTTTTGGATTCGGAACTAACTTAAGAATTTTGCATCACATGGGACGAACATGTTTTTTGCTGTGATAAGGTGAATGTATTGCATGTTTCAAACATACGATTTTTGGGGGGCCAAAGGGTGAAATGTCATGGATTGAATTTTGCCTCTGCAAAATATGTGTGGTAGTTTGACTGGGTCAGGATTCCTTGTACTCTGTGATTGTCCTCCATTTTATGCTTTTCTTATGTTGTAAATCCTAATCTCTGCCTGTGGTTAACAGAGTAGAATATGTTAAAGAGGATTAGGGTGGGACTGTAAATCCCTTCCTAAGGTCACCTCCTTGCTCCGCTGTAATGGGAGTTTCCCTGGAGTGTCACTTGCATCACCTTTTATCCTTTTATCCTACAAGGGGCAGAAGGAAAGGAAAGCAAACAGAGGACGGGGAAGCTCATGCAATTAAGAAAGCAGCACCAGGAATACAGCATGTGTCATTGGTTGAATTGTGTCCCCCCAAAAATATGTGCAGCCACATGGCTGGGACACGATTTCCAGTATCTTGGGACTGTCCTCCATTGTGTAGTTTCGCTCAACTGTATGTTAAAGGAGTTACAAATTCGTGCATAGGATTACTTCCTTGCTTTGCAGTAGGGGGAGTTTCCCTGGAGTGTGGCTTGCCCCACCTTTAATGCTTTCAGCTTGCAAAGGATAAAAGGAAACAAAAACAAAGAGAATTAGGAGCCTCGCACCATCAAGAAATGTGCACCGGAAGAAGAGCGTGTCTTTGAGATCTGAGGTTCCTGCACCGGGACTCTCCCAGGACAAGGACGGATGCAATACCGGACTTTCCTCCAGAGCCGACAAGCGGAAAGCCTTCCCCTGGAGTGGTCACCCTGAATATGGACTTGCAACCTACCGGACTGTGTAATTACCGTGAATATGGACTTGCAACCTACCGGACTGTGTAAGAATAAACCTTCCTGTGTTAAAGCCATCCACTCTGTGGTATTTCTGTTAGAGCGGCCCTAGCTGACTAAAACAGCATGTCCTTCAGACCTGAGGTTCCTGTGCCTAGATGCTCCCTGGTCAAAGACTGATGCAACACAAGAACTTTCTTTCAGAGTTGACTGAAGGAAAGCCTTCTCCTGGATCAGATATCCTGAATTTGGACTTGTAGCCAACTGGAATGCCTAAGAATAATTTTATCTTTGCTAAATCCACCCACTCATGGTATTTCTATTAGAGCAGTACTGGATGACTAAAATAGTATTTGATAGGAAAGTTAGCAAACCTCTGTAAGCCTCAGTCTCTTCAGCTGTAAAACATGGATAGCAAAGCAGTTGTTAGGGTAGTCCAACCAAACCATCCCTGAGTGAAGTTAAGCATATAGCTAGAGCTCCATAAATACGGGATACTGTGTTGTCATTTTTGCTACTGGTGGCATGTTACTGTCAAAGACGACTCATAACATAACCCAAACGTAAGTTATGTTTGGTCTGCAGTCCCTGGAGTCATCTCCCTTTGCCTCTATAATAAAGTCCTGGCACTTCCAGTGCTTTTGGGGCTCCTTCTCATGTAACAGAATGGCCTAACCTCAACTAAGGTTGCAAATACATCTTCAATATAGCAATCATCATGCCCACTCTTAGTGATTAATCAAAACAGAAAATTTAATTTAATGTTAAATCACCTTGCCTCCAGGGTAGTTCCCATGTAGTAGTCCACATTTTTCAGACTCCCTTGCAGCTAAGTATGAGCATATGACTAAGTTTTTGCTAAGGGGCTGTGCAAGAACTAAGTCACATCCTTCTCTTCCATGCCTTCCTGGTGGCTACAATACTGTCCTCATGGTAATGAGTTGTCTTCAGTAAGTGGAAGAGGGCAGCACCTTAGGGCTGGCAGTGCAATAGAATAACAAAAGCTTGGACCTTGAATGACTTTGAGGGGCAGAGCCTTCAAACAAACCCAGAGTTATCTGTGAGTAGGTGATTAATCATAGTTTGTTATTAGGTGCCAGCTAGTTGGCTTCAACTCATGCTGACCTTATGTACAGTACAAAACAAAACAAAATGCTGCCCAATCCTGTGCCATCCCCCAATCCATTGCTCTATTTGAGCCTGTTGTTATAGCTACTGTGTCAGTCCATCACCTCGGTTAATTCAGTATTATTTTGTGTCTTTTTTACAGCCAAACCTATAGCCTAACTAATACAAGGAGAAAAATCAAGCATCTGTACAGGTCTATAAGACATTCAAGTATTACAATAGATGTGTATGTAAGCCAGAGCCTAGATAAGGGAAGGAAGATACAAGTTTGAGAATCATTAGCACGTGGTTCTTACATGAAGTTCCCCTTGCCTATCCAGACTTATTTCCCAGCCTTGGCTTTAGTATTGGCTTTTGTCTCAAACCGTACTGCTTACAGATCTCAGACCCTTTACATGCACTGGAAAGCACAACAGACCCTGTGCTTACCTAGCCAAGAGCTCCCAGACCCCATGTTCTCTCTGTCCTAGGCAGAACACTCTACATGCTGTCTTAAGCTGGTCATGCTTATACTCGTTCTTACTGAGGACAGGTTTGAGTTCTTGTAGAGTCATTCTGACAATCTACATCACACCTCTAACTACTAGAGAATTATCTGAGAGGGCAGGAGCCGTAAGTTTCACTTGATTGTCTTTCTTCTCCAAACACTACACGTTATCATATCTATGGGCTCAGCTCAACAAATATTTCTAATTATGAAACAGATATTAGAAAACTTTTGCAGACAAATGAAAATACTTTCAAGGACTCTAGGGTGCACCAGAAAGGTTTCCCTATGAATTCTATTTTCAGGAGAGACTCCAGTTCCAGTTGTCATCAAGCTGATCCTGACTTATGATGATCCCTTGTGTGGGAGAGTTGAACTGTTCTCCAAGGGAACTTCAATGACTGATTTTTCAAAGGAGATTGCAAGGCCTTACTTCCAAGGTGCTTCTGAGTGGACTCAAACTGACAAGCTTTGGGTTAGCAAGCAAGTGCTTTCACTGTTTGCACCACTGGAAGGAGTTCAGGAGAAGTTAAGAAAAGAGAAACAAACCCCAGCTGCCATGGAGTTGATTTGGAGTCATGGTAACTCCACATGTGCAGAGCAGAACTGGTCCTTAGAGTTTTCAAGTAGTGGCTTTTAAGAAGCAGATCACCAGACCTTTCTTCCAAGGCACCTCAGCTGAGTGCTTGACTAGAGTTTGGTTTGTGACAATCAGGGATTTCCTCAAGACAGGTTAAAAACAAACAAAAACCCATCAAAACTTGTTGCCATTAAGTTGATTCTAACTCATAACAATCTTATAGGAGAGAGTAAAACTGGACCATAGGGTGTTCAAGGAGAAGCCGGTGGATTTGAACTGCCAACCTTTTTGTTAGTAACCCAGCTCTTAACTGCTATGCTGTCAGGGCTCCATGGGAGAGGTTAATGGAACTGTATTTTAGGAGTGCAATTAGATTGGGAGCTATTAAGGACATAATTGAACATGAAAATAGGGTTATGGGTTAGCATGTGTGGAGGCGTGCACATGGGTGTGCTGGGGAAAAAGGGCAATAGAATTAAAACTGTGTGGTACAAACACCAATTACCGACAAAGAAGCAAATGCATGCTCTTCTTTTCATTCTTCATATAATGCACTCACTGATGGGGTAGAGAAGCCCACTTTTGTTTAGGAATCCACTTGGTAATGATGCTAGCTCATCCCAGTTAATCTGATTAGGATGTGGGGAGGTGCCGTATTTTGCATAAACAGTCGACAGTGTATCTGGTACCCAGCATTCAAAGAAATTCACCAGGGATGGAAAGAAGGGAAATAACTATGTTGCGTATGTTCTCAAAATACTGCCCAATGTAAGTCCAGTTGAAACTTTCTGATTTGTTGATTTTATTCTTCTGGGTTTGGGCTTTTCATTTTTCATGTGTCTGGTCCTTGGCTTGGAAACTCTGGTAGCATAGTGGTTAAGTTCTATATCTGCTAACCAAAAGCTTGGCAATTCAAATCTGACAGGTGGTCCCTGAAAATTCTATGGAGCAATTTTACTCTGTCTTATTAGATTGCTATGATGACAGCTCGTTTGGTTTGGTTTTGGGGTTGTTTGTTGAGGCCTAAAGACACCTTAAAAATTAGGGAGGGGGAGGGGAGAGTGACAGAGACAGAGAGACAGAGATTCACAAAACAATAGATCTAAGCCTGTACTTCTTGGTAGAGAAAGGAGGGTATAAGTTTCAAAATCAGTATCTCTCTTTCAAGTAGCCTTGGTGTTGCAGTGATTATGCGCTTGGCTACGAAACGAAAGGTCGGTGATTTGAATCCCCAGCTGCTCCATGGAAGAAAGATGTGGCAGTCTGCTTCTGTAAAGATTATAGTCTTGGAAACCTTGTGGCATAGTTCCATTCTGCACCATTTGTCACTATGAGCTGGAATTCACTTAACAGAAGCAGGGTTTGGATTTTATCCCTCTCTGAGACAGATACATTTACTTTCTCCCCTATTTTCATGTTTCTTATACTTTCCTCTTTTTTTCTGGAATATTGTCTTGGCCTGTGTTAGCAGATAAGTAATGTTTTAGCATAATACACAGAATAGGGAATTTGAGAGAATAACGTAGGCGAGAAAGCTGACGGAAAGAGCACGGAGGCTGGGTCTTTATCCTGGCATTTCTTTTAGCTAGTCATGTGGCTTGGACCAGATAATAATGATAATGATGATAATAATAATCATACTGACAGAAGCCTACATTTACTGAGTGGTTATAAATCTCAGACACTCTTATAATTACTTTCTATGCATTATCTCATTTTATTCACACAATGACCTTATGAAGTAGGTGCTATTATTATCTCCTTTTCCAGAGGCACAAAGCCTGCCCAGCTACACAGCTAGAGAATAATGAGATTAAGATTTTGATGCCAGAGTCCTAGCTCTTAACTCCTGAACTATGCTACCTCCCCGAATCTGGGAAATTCATGTTCTCCATGGGAAGAAGGGGTTAGATATTGCTTAGGAAATTTTCCAGCTCTGACACAGAAGGTTTTGACTTTATTGGTTGTGAAAACACACTCTTTGCAAGGAAGGCCCAGTGGTGGGTGCTTTGGAAGAGGATGAAATGGGAGTGATTTAGCTCTGAACTTTCATCCCTTGTGTGTCTTGCATTATTGCTTATGACCTAGTCCCCTACTTGGATCCTGGTCTATTTTTAGGTATCGTGGTATTCTCCAAAGCAGCCTGGGTGATGTGAGAGATCCGTGCTGAACTGCTAACCCAAATTTTGGTGGTTCAAACCTGCCCCGTGGCCCTGTGAAAGAAACTCTTGGCAATCTGCTTTTGTAAGAGGACAGCTAAGAGGACCTATGGAGCAGTTCTCCTCTGTAACAAGGAGCCGTCTGAGACAGAATCAACTTGACAGCAATGGGATTTTCAACTTTTATTTTTATGGCATTCTCTTTGGCCCAAGTTTTGTTTTGGTTCTTTGTTGTACCATATAGAACATTACTAAGGGACCTGAGCTCTTCCCTGCTTTCAGCAGGATTTATGGGAATAGGGGACTTTCCCTTGACACCCAAGTCTTTGTGCAAGTGTTGGTGTCTGCCTGTCTGCCTGCACCTCTGCTCTTCCTTTGCCTTAAAACCAAGCCAAACAAACCACCATCAAGTTGATGCCAACTCATAGTGACCTTAAAAGACAGAGTAGAACTGCTCTATAGCATTTCCAAAGAGCACCTGGCTGACCTTTTGGTTAGCAGACACACCAGGATTCCCTTCCTCTGCCGTAGGCCCTAGAAATTCTCCTTCTTTCAGGCTGGGTTACTGGATGATGACCTGCTTTCCTCCAGAGAACCTATGTGTTGCCTGGCTCCCAGTTCTCCTGGGTTTACTCCTTCTGGAATCTGTATTGCTTCTTCCTGGGCATTTAAGAGACAAAGATGGTCAACTTGGCAACATGGGAACCAAATACTTGACTTTAAACCAACAATACCCTAGATCATTAAAATGATTTAGCATTGTAGTTCTGACTTTCAGCTCGTTGCAAGATTCCACTTTGGGAGGTGTCCCAGTTGCCTGCCAGTTACTGCTTTTATGTCTTGGGATTTCTAGCAGCCTTGTTGCACGTGCAGCCATTTCACATTCACTGGGTGCAATTAAAGAAATTGCATGACTGCTGGTTTCCCCTCTTATTTTTTTTCCCCTCAGATAAACTGTAGAATTCAACTTGATTAAAACATTTATTGAGATTTAATAGATTCCAATAATGCTGTGTATGTGCCTCTGTGTGTGTATGTGTGTGTGTGTGTGCATATGCACTCATTATACATGTCTTCTGTGAGTGCCAAGAATGGCCATGTGCACAGAGAATTGTTCACGGAGCTCACTTTATTCTGCAATTTACCAGCAATGTCAAATTAGGGGGTTTAATGGATTCTTACACAGAAATTCCTAGTGTGGTTGTATTAGCAGCAAGTTTCATTAAAAAGGGCTATTTTTCTCTACTGGGATTTCAGTAAAGAGACACTGTTTATTTTTTTCAGTGGAAAATTGATTGTAACTAAGAGGATACTTGGCTTGAAAGTGGGGAATTATCATATCATATGATTAAATGAAAGCTTACCTTGTTATAAGGTAACTAGACATATCCCAGTAGAATTGAGACAATGTTTGATTAAGCCAGATTTTCCTACTTTATATTCAAGGAACAAATTAAAGAATAATTGAGATCCTTTTCAGATCTTTTATAAGCTGCATATATAAAGCTTCAGCTCCAGGTGGCAAAGCAATTAGCTGATGAATAAAATCAAGCCCCCTGTCATTCGTCAGATGTTTAAATTCTATAAACCAGATAAATTAATGTGTTCCTTAAGCCAAATAAACGGTCATGCTCTCTATGTTACCACTCAGTTCCCCTGGGAAAGGGTTGGAAGCACGTTCAGACAAAGGCTAGGAACTACTTAATCAGAAGGTTGAAAACGAGTTGCCCATTTGATTTTCTAAAATAAATGTCCATCTGGCACAAAACCTATTTTCAGAGCAAAGTTGTTAAAGATGATGATTTGGTACATTTAGTCAAATAAGAGGAACTGGACTCAGTGATGTATCTCCCGTCCCACCCCTGTCATTCAAAATCTTTCTTTTATTGTCTTTGGCATTGAAGTTATTTATAAACAACTTAAAAAGTACCAGTTTCATTTATTCTTTGTTCCTGACTATTAATGTAGAGAATTAGAACCTCTGCAGCCTTTGTGCTTCCAGATTTATTTCTCTGGGATGTATGTCCTGGATAAGGACACCTTACTGCCCTTGTCTGGTGACACGGTGGGCGTTGCCTGCATTGACATCTAGATAAAGCAGACTTAAGGCTAAAGGACATTATTTAATTAGCTGATGACTATTTTTTAAATTTTATTATGAAAAATTTGCATTTAACAAAACGTTTGTCATTTCAATATTCTTCATGTGTAAAATTCAGTGACATTAATTATGTTTATGTTTGTTAACTGCCACCCACTATCCATTTCAAAGTTTCCGGAAACTCGGTGTCACCTAAACAATAAAACCCCTTTTTCTCTCTCTCCCACCCGCCTTCTCTGGTAACTACTAACAAACTTTGGTCTCTATAACCCAAACCAAACCAGTTGCCACTGAGTCGATTCCAACTCATGACAGCACCATTTGTGTCACAGTAGGATATGTCCCATAGGGTTTTCAGTGTCTCAGCTTTCAAAAGTAGGTCACCAGGACTTCTGTGCAGATTTGAACTGCTAGTCTTTCAGCTAGTAACCACGCATATAGAGCATTTGCACCACCGAAGGACTCCTTGTTCTTTACATCCTTGCCTAACAGTTCTTTTCTCTGCCATTTTCGTTACAAGCACTGCTTTCAGAGCTGTTGACAGGACTCTCACCCTCTGTCACCTGGTTCACTTTGTGTAGGTTTGATACCTCAGTGATCATGTGTCTTAGGCTGGGGTCTATACAGAGCAAAAGTAGCAAGGCATATATACAGAGAGAGAGAGGGAGAGGTTTATTTCAAGAAGTGGTTTATGCAATTGCAGAAGCTGGTAAGTCCCAAATCCATGAGTTAGACATCAGGCTGGAGGCTTGTCCTGACTCCTGTGGTTGCCAGGGGCTGGCAAATTCAAGATTGGCAGGTCAGACAGCAGTTTGCTGGCTCATGTCTCAAGAATTGGAGATCAGACAGTGACAAGTTGGATGCAGGATCCAGAATGTGTGAACTTTCCAGGAACATCTGTATATATTGGGGAAACCCTGGTGGTGTAGTGGTTGACTGAAACATCTGCTAACCTAAATGTTGGCAGGTTGAAGCTGCCAGGTGCACCTTGGAAATTCTATGGAGCTATTCTACTCTGTCCTACGGGGTTGCTATGATTTGGATCAACTCAACAGTACTGTTGGGTATATATTGGTTGTTGGCTATGCTCCTGAGGAAACTCCCTCCTTCACAAAATGGAAGATGATTATAGCATTACACGAAGACCAAATGACATTGTCACATAACTGACAAACCAGCGAGAATCGTGGTTCAGCTAAGTTGAACCAAACCTTAACCATCACACCATGGATATTAGTTTAGGATCTTGCTACTTGAAGTATGGTCTTGCGAACAGTAGCATCAGAGTCACCTGAGAGCTTGTTAGAAATGCAGATCTCCAGCTCTGTTCCAACCTATTAAATAATAATATGCATTTTGTTAGATTAATATACACATTTAAGTATGAGAAACACTAGATATGAGGGTGTTACCTCTTCCAATATGGCTTTGATTAAAGCCATGAAATAGAAACATGTAACCCAAAGGAATGTCTAGTTGGTGGATTTCCTGAACATGAAGGTCTCTTTTTCTCTCCTTTTTTGTATTTCATTCCCCTTAATCACTAGCACTTACCCCCCACCCCCAAAGGCAGATCACAAAAAAGAAGAGCTAGGACTCATTTATTTCAATTATTGAAGTCTTTGGATCCGACTCGATGGCACTTGGCTTGGCTAGCATTCCTTGGCTGAGGAAATAATTTGAGGATCTGGACTGTATAAAGAAGAATGAGGTATCAGGTTTGGAGGAAGACTCATTGACAGCCTATGTTACTCAGGCGATGCCTGCTGGAAGTGAAGAGGACTTGCAACATTTACTGAAGATCAAAGACCACAGCCTTCAGTATGAATTATATCTCAACATAAGGAAAACAAAAATCCTCACAACTGGACCAATAAGCAACACTGTGATTAATGGAGAAAAGACTGAGATTGTCAAGGATTTCATTTTACTTGGATCCACAATCAACACACATTTGAGCAGTAGCCAAGAAACCAAAGGACACATTGCACTGGCCAAATCTGCTGCAAAAGACCTCTTCACGGTGTTGAAAAGCAAAGGTGTCATTTTGAAGACTCAGGCGCACCGAATCCAAACCATGGCCTTTTAAATCATATCATAAGCATGTAAAAGCTGGACAATGAATAAGAAAGACAGAAGAATTGATGCCTTCGAATTGTGGTATTGGAGAAGAATACTGAATACACCAGGGACTGCTAAAAGAATAAACAGATCTGTTTTTGGAAGAAAGTGTAAGTAGAATGCTGCTTAGAAGGATCATGAGACTATGCTTTGCATACTTTGGGTATATTTTCAGGAAGGATCACTCCCTAGAGATGGACATCATGCTTGGTAAAGTAGAGGGTCACTGGAAACAAGGAAGACCCTCAATAAAATGGACTGACACAGGGGCTGCGACAATGGGCTCAAGCATAACAACGATTGCTAGCATGGTGCAAGACCGGGCTACGTGTCTTTCTGTGATATGCAGGGTTGCCGTGAGTCAGAACCAACTCACTGGCACCTAACAACAACGATGGCATCCTTTGGAAACTGTAACAAAAAGTGACAATTATTTATAGAAATTGAATTTAGATCTTCATTAGTGAAAGGACTGTAGATGAATTTTTTTATTGAACTGCCAGCTAGCTATCTATTACAAGCAAAATATTGGTCTCAATATGGCACAGTAGAAGGACAACTGGCATGTATGCCTGGAGACCCACTCATCATGTGATTATGGGCAAGCAGCTTCACTTTAAACTTGATTTCCTTATCTGTAAAGTGAAGGATTTAGAAGAAAATGATTCTAGGATGTGTTAAAGCACTTGAAAGTAGTTATATTCAGCAATGAGGTATGCAATGCTTTTTCTAGAATGAGTTCATGAACTTACTTGGCAGTCCTCGTAAGCAGAAGTATAAGTTAGATACTCTGAATACACCAGCTCTGAGCTATTCGAGCGGCCAGAGACCCAGCCCTACACAGGTGATCTTGATGGTGTTTGAGCAGTGTCCATGCTACTATTCATGTTACAGCAGTTTAGAAATTATCCAACCACAGAAGTACTCAGAGATGTAGAGCTGACCTTTTCAGGAGACACAGGCACATGTGTGCGTGTGTGTGTGTGCATTTGCAACCTACGGTGGCTGCATCAATAGTCATGCCACACAGGGACTGGAAAGAGAGAAGTGGCAGCGTAAATATATTTTAACGTAAGGAAGAATATGAAACTCTTGAATAGCAGAAGGGAGCAAAACTCAATACAATCTTTGCTGCGAAATGAAAATCTGATGTTTTTCCAGCCCCTGGTGTGTTGTAGCCTTTTATTGTTATGTTTTCGTTGTTTGTTTTTTTAAACTGCAATCTGTCTTCTCTGTTTCTTTTTCTTCTTCAATGTGTTTCATTCTAGTTTTTATTTGGAGGTTTAGGTTGAGCTGTATGTGTGTGTTGAGGAAGTTGGGGGTGATTATCTTTGGATAGAAAGAGGCATGGCTTCAAGTTTGAAGAAGCGTTACCAGGAGAAGTCAGCTGGTTAAAGAATAGCTTTCCTGTTCCCTTACGAGGACTGCCAAGTAAGTTTGTGAATTCATGCTAGAAAAAGGTCTACATACCTCATTGCTGGACATCACTATGGTCACCTTCAAAGTACTCCCTCTGGAAAGCTATGCCCTGATGCCAGAACCCAGGCCACCCTTCAAAGCAATTTTGGGACACTTTTTCTGCAATGGCCATCAGAGCTGACATCGTATCACTCTTGATGTGCTGAATGTTATCAAAATGTCTTCCTTTAAATATTTCCTTGATCTTATGGTAAATAAAATAATCATTGGGGACCAGATCAGGTGAGTAGGGTGCTGTTCCAGTACAGTTAGTTATTCGTTTTCTGGCTAAAAACTCCTGCACAGACAACTATCCAATTAAGTTTGCAAAATTGCCACTGTGCCACTGTGCACAATGGCCATTCCAGAAAGAGTTCCAAAATTGCTTTGAAGAGTGGACTATGCACTGGTGTTGGCACGCAGCTTCCCATGGGGAGTGCTTTGAAGGTGACTATAGTGATATTCAACAATGAGGTATGTAGCACTTAGAACAATTAAGTTTGTGGACTTAATTGTCGGACCTCATATGTTGGACAGGGCAGTTCTAGCCAAAGGCTGCATGGGGTAAGAGGTGATTTGAGGTGCTCCCTCTTATTGAGGAATCTATTCATTCACTAATTCCTTCGAAGCTTTATTCCTCCATTTCTTCTGTCTTATTACAAAACTGAACTCACTGCCTACTATGTGCTCAAAACCTGAGACACAAAGAAGAGTAAGAGGCGATCCCAGCCCTGGAACGTGCTCTGTGATTCCCATCTCCACTGACAGCTCTCACTTCAAATTTTATTGTAATGTGAGCATATAAGAAAAGTCATAATGGTTATTTGAGAGCAATTTCATTTTCTGGCTATGCAGTGTTTACTCAAGCTCGCATCGGAATGTGTGTGTGTATGTGTGTGTGTGTGCATGCTTGTGTGGGCACATGTGCATTTGTTGAGGGCTTTGAGTAACAGCTTAAGTGATATTAATAAAGCAGATTTCAGGTCTCCAGAGGATGGCAGACTCTCAGTGCAAAGAGTGATATATTCCGATAAGTGGGTTTATGTCTAAAATTGAATGTATTTAAATACATCCAGGGATTCTTAAGGGGACTGCCTTGCTGGGATTCTTTTGGCTCTGAAAGTTGATCTTGGCAGGTTCTTTGTGGTATAATTCAGGGGAGGCATCTCTTCTTTCTTCAAGTTTTGCAGGCATGAGACAGTGTTTGTGGTTGTGAAGGTCAGCTAACTCTAGGGGAATGGCGCTCAAGCTTCAATGGGCAAAGAACTCGCCTGAGAGATGTGTCCAAAATTCAGATTCCCATACTGGGCTTTCCTTTGTGCCCCCAATTCTGGTACGGTAGGTAAGGGTTGGGGCTCAGGAAAGTGTCTTTAAACAAACTCCCTGAGGGAATTCTGATGTAGGACTTCAGAAGCTGCGCTCAGAGAACACTAGAATAGGGTGTCTCCATTCGGGTCATCTTTTCTAGATGTCAGCCTGTGTCTGAGACACTTTGAAAGTGTTTTGAAATCCTTGGGTGAAAGGCTGCTATGCAAAGGCCAAAGTTTATTTGTTTCATGATCTGACAACTGAATAGCAGGCTCGTGAGGCCATATTGCACAACGCACAAAAATTTAGGCTCTGCAACCCCACTGCCTTGGCTCCAGCTCCCATGCCAGGACTTGCAGGCTCCTGTCCCTTTGCTGGTTGTGTAGTCCCTTTGGGCCCCAGCATATTCAACTGTAAAAGGGATGTAATAATGCTACCTATCTAGTTAGGTTATGAGAATGAAATAAAATAACTAATGTTAAATGCTTAGCACAGAGCCTGGTATATAGTACCAAAAAACCACACCATTGAGTCCCAATTCAGGATGTGGCTCTTGAAGGGAGACCCTTCCCTGTCTGATAAACTGGAATAGATGATTTCTTTTTGAAAAACTGTAGGTGAGTCGTGGTGTGGAGAGAATGGCTGGCATGCTCTGAAATCAGTAAGTTCAGAGAATAGAGGATTTGTGGGGTGAGTGGTGCCACCTTTTCCTTAGACACTTGGCTTTCCAACTTCCCTTTGGAGTGTCTGTAGTCTCATGGACTTTGCCTGGAAGTATATGTCAGCCTCATTTAAATCTAAAGCTTGAGATTAACCTGATTTAAGATGGTACATTTCTGGGTATTTTGCAAAATGTTAGCACAGCCTAGATTTTGGTTTCTTTGTTGTTGCTGGAAATGAAGTCTTACCAGTTTTGTGAAAAAGGATGAACAGACTTAATGTTATTTCTATCTTGTACTAAATTCTCCAGCCTGGATCCTCAATGCACTGCCTCCTGGGGTCACCTAGGGAGCCCTGCCTGATCCTCAGTGCTCTGTGTGAATCATCTAAGGTTCTGCCTGGAAACAAGAATGTAGATAAAAGGTTCCTTTCATGATTCTAACGGTTAGCCAAGATTCAAACCACTGTTGTACACATTTGCATCTTTGGCTTTTATACATGTGTGCTCTGACACATCAAACTTATGTCCCCGATGTTTTCCATGTAATTTGTGAATTTTTGAAGGTAAACTGACCTCCAGAATTACCCTTGATCAGAGACAGTGATACCATTACCCACCTGGGAGCATCTGGCAATGCTGGAGACATTCTTGATTGTCTCAGTTGGGTAGTATGTAGCTGGTTGAGGCCAAGGATGCTGCTTAACATCCTACAGTGCACAGGACAGCCCCCACCCCTCAACAAAGAGCTATCCGGCCCAAATGTCAATAGTGCTGAGGTGGGAACCCTGCCTTAAGCATCACATCTCTCATTTTACATAAGAGAAAACTGGGCCCAGAAGTGATTTCTTGATTCACCCAAGGATTCATCCTGAGTTATCGTCAGAATAAAATTTCTGACAGCGGTAACCTTACAGTGCGGCTCTGCCTTGCTCTCCTCCCCTGCTGCCTCAGGAAAGTTTATTAATTCTTTTGTTTTCTTTTTTGCCTTTCAGTAGTCTCAGGCTCCCAAGGTAGGGATTTTTTTCTTAGGTATTTATTTCAAATATCTTAAATAATAATCTAAAAACATTCTGATTTTCCTAAGTAAACTGCATGGACTCTCACAGTGAGTCCCTGGGCAGGGACATCAGACTGTGGTCATCCTTTGGGTTTCCATTGGCTGAATTTTCAGAAGCAGATTGCCAGGCTTTTCTTCTTTGTCACTGTTAGTTGGGAATCTCTGTTAAAATCTGTGCAGCATCATAGCAACAGCCAGCCTCCACTGGTAGATGAATGGTGGCTGTGTCTGAGGTGCACTGGCCTGGAATTGAACCCTGCGTATCCAGCATGAGAAGAAAGAATTCTAACACCGAACCACCACTGCCTCTGCTTTCCTCTGGGGAGGTGGTATAGCACTTGGTACAGGGGCCTGGCTTGTCTCTTGCCAATCAGCTGCCCTGATGGGAAGTTATGGAAGTCTGATTAATTTGAAAACTGGGCAAATGAGGTAATTGTTACTTTATAAACATAGTTTGATGAGCAAAATTTTTCTAACATAGATAGTGGCAAAATGAAGTTTTGAAAAGGGTTTCTCATAGATGCAAAGGAAGGCAGTATATCTCCAGACCTCCTCTAGTGCAGTGTGTGTGTGTGTGTGTGTGTGTGTGTGTGTGTTTGTGTGTGTGTGTATGGATGTGTGTGTGGGTGCCCACAGGTGTGCACATGTGCGGCAGGGGTGCAGCCACCCACCCCCAGAACTGCTTGGAGACAGTTTGATGGAGATTTTAAATTAAGGACATGGGAGTCTGTCTTCATTTGCATATTTCCTTAGCACCCTACCTCCATTTCCACCCCAGCTAAGGTAATTAACTGAAACTATTTGGAGTCCCTGGGTGGTGCAAAAGACTAATGTGCTCAGCTGCTGATCTTAAGGCTGAAGGTTTGAGTCCCCCCAGAGCTGCCTTGGAAGAAAGAACTGGCAATCTGCTTCTGTAAAATCAGCCACTGAAAACCTTACTCTACTCTGATCTCCTCTGACATACATGGGTTGCCATGAGTTGGAATCCATTCCATGGTAACTGCTTTTTTGGTACTTTTAGAAGTTAGAATTTGTAATTATACATGCCTAGAATACTTTTTTTCTTCTTTATTCTCTATAGCTCTTTTCCTGTGAACATGCTTTTGTCATCTAAAGGAACCGTTTAATCAGACAGTCTCACTTTATTCTCATCGTTCAGTGCCTCAGAATCACCTAAGGGCTTAATAAAACCCTTCAAGACTTTGGTTCCATTGGTTTGGGGTGGAGCCTGGGAATGGGCATTGGTTAAAGGCTTCCCAGTTGATTCTTCTGTGCAGGTGAGGTGAAGCGTGCCGGTCTAAGATAATGGTTCTGTCACTTGACTGACATTGCTCTAAACTGGGATGAGCACCCAGCATAGTATTAGATCACAGTCCGTGGCCTTTGGTGAGCAGGGGCTATCAAGACTATAAGAATACTAATTATGGAGATCCACAGTGTTTTTAATCATTGACAAAAAGATGAGCCCCAAGGAGCTTGACTTATGAAGATTGTTTTACCTTCATCAATTACTGCAAGTAGATTCCTAAAGAGTAAAGATCTGCCTTTAGGGTGGAAAAAAGCCTCTGCAGTAGCTCCTGGTAGCTGTGTTTATTCTTCAATTACTTTTGTTTTCTCCTTCCTTTTTTTTAGGGATGGGGAGGGCTTCCTCATGCTTGCACTTGTTTCTTAACAGACTTCTACCACAGTGATGCCCAGCTTGCATGCTGGACTTTTTGTGTTAGATCCTCTGAGCAATGTTTAGGATTAGTCACAAGGTGGGTGGCTGCCCAGCTGTCATGAAGAAGGGCCTGCGTGGAGTTGTGCTGTGAGCAGCCAAGCTTCTTAGCAAGGTGGGCACTAACAGGTCTCAGACTGTGGCTGCAGCGCTGGGCTTTTGCAGTCAAGCTGCAGTGAGGCAGGGGCCTGGTGAGCCTGGAGAGCATTCCAGCTATAGTTGTTCTGGCTTCCTGCTTCTCCACAGAAGCCACTTGGGAGCAGTGTGGCCTTGTCTATGAGGAAGGTGCAGTGAACCTTCCAGGAACTGACCAGCACAGTTCGGGAACCTGAAGCCTCAGGCTGATGACAAGTGAAATATTTCACAGAATATAAATCTGTCGTCTTGCAAATGCTCCTTTGGTGAGAAATCAGATAGTGGGTAAGGAGGGGGCAGAATCCTTGCCCCTGTGAATAAAGTGAAAGATGGACCCTCTTGCCTTTGTTCTGTCATTTGACGGTGCCAAGTTTGCTAAGAGGATTCTCAGCTTATGATGGGCCCATTGGCCGTAATCAGCTCCCAAATGTCTCCCAACATTGGTGTCTCTTTCTATCTCACAAACAATAGAAATGAAGGGGGGGGGGAGAGGTTATAAGAGAAAGAGAGAAAAGAGAGGAAGAGAGACAGGAGAACAGAGAGGGAGAGAGAGACAGAAATTGAGGGAGAGAAGGACGGAGAGAGAGTGAGAAACAAGAGAGACAAAGATTCCCTGTGTGACTGCTCCAGTTTATAAACTCTTTTGACAAAACCCAAAGAGGAACATATAACTGAGATCCTTTCCATCAGTCTATAATAAGAAACAATGTGAACTTTTCCATGTGATACGCTTGTTCTGTATCTTTGAAGTAGACTCTATATCAGTTCTTACTCCCAAGGCACCTACCTCTAAACTGTTATTTTACAAAACTACTATGAAGTGCCTGGTTTGTGGATAGCACTGTGTTTTGACTTTTAGGTCCTCCGTCTGTGTTGTGACTGTAAGATCTGTTTGGAAATGGAGGAAAGGAAGAGTCCTCAGGAGCTGGGTGTGGAAGGGTAGGGTGCAAATGGGCAGAGGTGTAGGAGGGTAAGAATTTTGAAATGAGAAAGTTCTCCTCCAAATTGCCAAGGTGTAGGGAACATGGTGTTAAAGAGTGCCTCTTGAGCTGATTTGTTGGATGGTTGTGAACCCTCCCTTGGTAATACGCTTTTCCAGATACTACTTGATAAAGTCATTCACCCTATTTGGTGCAGCAAATAGTCCTCTGGGAGGAGATGAAGGGACTGTCAAATGGAAAACAAATCCAGCTGGCAGTTTCAACATCCCCTAAAAGCCTGAGGAGGGAAGGACCATCTAACAGCAGGCTTCCATTGTGTCTCTGGCTTGATTCCCAGTAGATATGCAATGACCTTAGATCTTGGAGATCCAGAGCTTAGGGCCTTCCAGGACCAAACATGACAGATTATCTCCCTCACCTCAACTGTTTTTCCCTTCAAAGATTAAAACTGGTCACCTCCAGGTAGGCTGAATGAGATGTTTTGTTCTTGGCAGTCATGGGAGCTACCTGTACCCTAAACTAGACAGGCCACTTTGGCCTGGACTTGATCTGACTTCTCTCTTGCTTTTGGGATCCTGAGATTGGATTCTGGTTTCCCTCACTCGAAATGGAGATCTTCAGGCTTCCTACAGCTGAATCATCCCCAAAATCTACAACCGTCACCTGAGCTACTCCTCTTGTTGCATATTGATTGAGACATGGAAACACACAAACTTGGGCCCCATGACATTGACTAATATAGGTCAAAAGTTAACTAGATACCAAAGGTGGGAGATTTTGAGCCTTTGCCCTACACAAAAGTGTTTCATCATCAGGGCAAGCTTCAGGGTTGCTAGAGCCGAGTTTTAGAAGTTCTACAAAAGCAATGAAATAAGAGCTGGTCTTGAGAACATACAAATAGCATACATAGATTATGACACAGAAAAGTCTTCAGGTAAACTATTGGCACTGCACAATGATTCCATGCATTCATTGGTAAGGCCCCATTTATGGAAATACTATATTCCAGTGCTGTGGTCTCAAGGTCACCTGGCTATGACAATGGTGCCTGTACTAAATGTGCAGGGTCTGTGTTGAGTGCATTAGATATATTTTCTCATTTAATTCGCACAACAACGTTACCAACAAAGAAGACAGAAGAAGAATTTTTGCCTTTGAATCACGGTGTTGGAGAAGAATGTTGAATGTACGATTGACTGCCAAAAGAACAAACAGATCTGTTCTGGAAGAAGTACAACCAGAATGCTCCTTGGAAGAAAAGATGGCAAGTCTGTGTCTTACATACTTTGGACATGTTGTCAGGAAAGATCAGTCCCTGGAGAAGGACATCATGCTTGGTAGAGTGGAGAGTCAGTTGAAAAGAGGAAGACCCTGGACAAGATGGATTGACACAGTGGCCGCAACAATGGGCTTAAGCATAAAAACAATTGTGGACATGGTACAAGATGGGGCAGGGTTTCATTCTGCTTTTCATGGGGTCACTATGAGTCAGAACTGACCCAATGGCATCTAGCAACAACAACAGCAACCTTATGAGGTAGGTACTATTACATCTCTATTGTACAGATAAGAACACTTTGTGGTAAAGTATTATATTTAATACTTTGAGGTTGTGTTATCTATCCAGGTTCCCTTAGCTGACTTCTAGAACTCGTGCTCATATAGACCTCTTTTAGTGATTCTTGCTGCTGTTAGAGGATACTCCAGGGCATTAAACCTCATGGATTTTCCCACTGTGAGTTCATGGATGTGAGAGCAAAATACTCTCTTTAGCTTAGATTAACTGTGACAACAAATTAATCATGAAGCCATTGGGCTGAGAGACTTCAGCTCTCAAACAAGATGCTTAGTGAAATGAAAAACTGCTTCTTAACTTCCTTTTAGCTGCATTAAATAGCGACATTGACTCTCCATGTGGATTCTTAGCTGTAAGTTTAGGACAACTCTCTCTATTTTTTCTCATTTTTTGGTTAAGAATATACATATAGAAATACACAAATTCAACAATTTTTGTATGTACAATTCAGTGATGTTGATTACATTTTTTTAGTTGTATAACTATTGTCATCCTTTTTCTGAATTATTCCTCCACCATTAATGCAAACTCAGTGCCTCCTCAATTTTATATCAAGTATGTCCATTTTCTGGTATCAATCTGATCCTGTATCAGAAAAGATCTGAAAAGAATACGGTGCTCAAGGAAGACATTCTTTACCAGTTAAGCTAAACTACTGTTTGGATTTAAGACTTCTGGAGATATTTTTGGCATAGGGTAAAAAGTTTATCTCAGGACAATAGTTTCAGGGGTTCATCCAGCCTCTGTGACTCCAGAAAATCTGGAGTCCATGAGAATTTGAAATTCTGCTCTACATTTTCTACCTTTTGATCAGGATTCTTCTATAAAGTCATTGATCAAAGTGTTGAGTAATAGTGGCCAGCACCATTCAGTTCTGCTGGTCTCACGGCAAAGGAGCAGTTGTTCATGAAGGCAAATAGTCACACACTCAATTTCCTCCTCCTGTTCCACACTCTCCTTCATCCTGTGTTGGTTCCAGGTGAACAGAAACCGGTTGTTACACCTTGAATGGCTACTTGTAAGCTGTTAAGATCTTAGACAATACACAATGAACTCAGAAACAGAACAGAAGTACTAAACACAATAATGAGGCCATTTAACTGGGATGTCCCATGAAGCGATGACCCTAAGCCTCCAAACCAAGAAGCCAAATTCCATGAGGTATCTGGTTGTACATAGAAGCCTCAGCAGCTACTCTCCCTTTTGTCATTGTAAATATACCTATTGCACAACTTTTGGCATTTGAATCTTTTTTTAGGTGTACAACTTGTTGACAGCAATTACAATAATTGAATGTGCAGCCCCACCCTTAATAAATGTGTTTTTTTTTCATTACTGTATGTAGGGTTAAGTGCTACTGCTGCTAATCTAAAGTGTGGCAGCTGGAATCTGCCAGACACTCCTTGGAAATTCTGTGGAGCATTTCTACTCTGCCCTAGAGGGTTGCTATGAATCAAAATTGACTCAATGGCAGAGCGTTTTTGTTTGTTTGTTCTCTGGTATGTGGTATAGTAGTTACGAGCTACAGCTACTAACCAAAAGGTCAGCAGTTCAAATCTACCAGGTGCTTCTTGGAACATATGGAGCAGTTCTACTCTGTCCTGTAGAGTCACTATGAATTGAGACTGACTTCATGGCAATGGGTTTTTGTAAACTGAAATTTAGAACTCCACATGCAATAACTATCCCTCCCCCAACGTTCTCCCTCCCTCCACTCACTGGTAAACCACTAATAAATTTTGGTCTCTATATAAATTAATTTCCCCTTTTTAAGGACAACTTTCTCTTAAAAAAG
This sequence comes from Heterohyrax brucei, assembly GCA_028571685.1. NCBI lineage: Eukaryota > Metazoa > Chordata > Mammalia > Hyracoidea > Procaviidae > Heterohyrax > Heterohyrax brucei. The sequence goes on from CM053162.1 coordinate 47,773,807, forward strand.
GTTGGCTTCTGAGTTTGGAGATGCAAACAAAACAATCCCTCTACCTAGATAAGCAAGTCTGCAGTGATAAAAACAACAAAACTGGAATAGGATTTCTTTATTTAGTAGGGCAGAGTTTTGAGAGCTGTTTCTCTATGGGAAGTTTCTCCCAGTGCCTGGGTAAAAAGATGACCAGTGGCTCTATCTCTGAACTGCTGTTATAGAATACCAAAGCAATATCCACAGAGTTTTGTTTGTAAAAGTCATGATTCAAGAATGTTAAACCCAGCCAGTTTGTCTTTCAGATTTGAAAGCAACAGAAATATATTTTCTGTTAGACAAGATTTAAAAAAACTGCATCAATCATATGTCTCTAACATGCTTGAAGATAAATTCTAGTTGATCAAGAGATGGGTTGATGCTACAGTGAGAGATCAAAATAGAAAAAAGCTGAAAATAAATGCTTAAGCCAGATAATGTACATCTCTTTGAATATCAGGATGGTATAGTGTTGTTATGTGTAGTCTAGTCAAATTAACTCATAGTGTCCCCATATGATAGGGTAGAATTCCCATATAGAGTTTTCTTGGCTGTAAATATTTACTGGAGCAGATCCCCAATTCTTTTCTCCCAAGGAAGAGCTGCTGGTGGATTTAAACTGCTGATCGACTGTCAGTTAGTAACCAAGCACTTAACCATTGTACCCCAACAGTTTCTTTATATCTAGATAATTATAAGTAATAGCCAACCAGCCAAGTGCCGTCGAGTCGGATCCAACCCATCAGGTTATATATATAAATGCTGAAATTGTATCTATGTTCACAAACTCAACAAAATTAAAAAAAATCATTCTTAGAAGATACACAGTGTAAAAATAATGATATGGTAATCTGTAACTATAATTCCAGTTTGTATATCAAAGTCTAAAAAAGGTTTTGGAAATAGGGTGTGGAGAAGATGACTGGGAACGGATAACAAGATGAGGAGAAGTGGGAGGATGGAGATTCCAGGCATTTGCCTGGAATCATGCTAATCGTTTATACCTGGGATTTTTTTCATACTCTGCCAAGTGAAATGTCACCCAAGTGTTTTCAAAATGTTCAGGTTAATCAAGGAGGAGGATTGTCATCTGAAGTAGTACTATTCCGTAAGAAATTTAGTGATATAACTTCACGACTTTTTAGGCTACGGTGCAATTTCTCTCTTTTGCTTGTTCTCGCTCTTCGTCCTATCTGGACTCCTGCTACACCCAATTGAATGAGCATTTCTCAGAGTGACCATGAAGAAGGATAGCATACATTTTTGTCTGCTTACAGTTGGTGTCTGACTGCCCAGCTGGCACTGTAGATTAACAGACAATTCAGCTGTATTTTATTTGCAAGTCAAAATCATTAAGTTGAAGCTGAAATTATATGTTGTCATTTTGGGGTGATGAGTTGATTCTGGATGATAACAGCATCATGTGACAGGGCAGAACTGCCCTGTAGGGTTTTCTTGGCTGACATGTCTAAGAGAGCATATTGCCAAGTCTTTCTCCTTGGGAGTGGTTGAGTGAGTTCCAACTGTCAACCCTCTGGGTAGCAGCCATTGTGCCATCATGGTTCTTTTGTAAATAAATGAGTGTGTGTGTATGCCTCTCTTTCAGAAAACATAGTAAACAAACTGGAATTTACCAAAAGACATAGTTCTTTAATTCTGACTGAACTCACAGTTCTTGAGTACAGCTTTCTTATAACATGGTGTCACCATCTTCTTTTAGTGTGTGTGTGTATGTATGTGTTTGTGTGTGTGAAGTAGAAGGGAGTACCAGGAAGAATTCACAAATTCAGAGGAGGCCTGATAAGGATCCCTCTACTAGAAAGCCAGTTGTGCAAAGCATAATCAACACTTGGGTGAAGAAGTCATCAACCTCCAGACTTGACTCTTCTCTTGGTGGCAGTGAGGTTGTCCAGCCTCATTACTAGAAAGCTCATCCGGTTAGATTTCCACTTACAGCAACAGGATATACTAGAAAATAGCTCAGACTCTGTGGTCATCAGAGCATCAAATTTAAACAATGACATTCCAGGTGGCGGTCAAGGAGTTTGTTACAACTTCATTTAAAAACAGAAAGATTGACAAACAAAGACTTACCATATGTGCGTACTTCTGGATTGGATTCAGCAGATTTAAATCTTGGCTGAATAACGGAGCAAGGTTGGCATGAGTTTCAGGGTTGAAATAGAAATAAAAGCAAACCCAGCAATGGGTAAAGGGTTAAGAAGTATTGTATGGTATACGCTAGCCAGGCTGTACTGCTTTAATGAATAAACCCAGAAATTTCGGGAGTTAAGAAATTAGGACATTATTTGCTTACAAAATGTTCCACATAACTTAGGTGACTGTCCTGGACAATATTTCATTTATTTTGTTATGTTGCCACCTTAACAGGTGGCTTCCAGAATGGCCAAAGCAAGGGACTAGAGATCAATTCTTTGTGCCGTGACTCAGAAGAAATATCCATCACTTCTGCAAGTATTTCACGTGTTTTAACTCATCACATGGTCCCACCTGGCTGCAAGGGAGCTGGGAGTGTGGACTTCCTGTGTGGCTGGGAAGGGGAGAAGAACTAGAGGTGGGTGAACACTAGAAGCCTGTCCTAGATACTGCTGACATGTGTAGTTGGAACAGAATCCTCAGAATGGTCAGATTTCAACATTATGGATATTCAGTAGGGGATGCCAAGCTTCTAGGGAATCAGGGATGTGGTACCACTTTCTTGGGTGGAGCAGTGGTAACCAGCACAGTCCACAATCACTGACACAGAAGGAGGTGGACCTAGTCCCTACTTTAGCTTCTGGCTGGGGTCAACTTCAACTTAGACTGATGCGTGTTGAATCTAATAAGTTCTTAATAATTTTATTAAATGAATGAACCTCTTTTGATATCTTCCTGGACTATTGGTCCTGCCTAAGGGCCATAATTGTTAATTTTATGGGTAAACTTGGCTAGGCTATAGTGCCCAGTTGTTTGGTTAAATACTAGTGTAGACGTAGCTATGAAGATATTTAGATGTAATTGAGATTTACAATCAGCTGACTCTAAGTAAAGAAGATCACTCTCTATAATGTGAATGGGACTTATCCAATCAGTTGAAGGCTTTAAGAACAAAAACTGAGGTTTCTCAAGGAAGGAAGAAACTCTGTTTCAAGACCACAGCATAGAGATTCTGTTGAGTTTCCATTCTGCTGGCCTGGCTTCAAGATTTTAGACTTCCAAACTAATGAATACCCAGTTTCTTAAAATAAATCTCTCTCTACCCGTTCAAATCTGCATACTGATTCTGTTTCTTTAGAGAACAGTGTCTAGGAACTACTGTGAGGTCTGACAATTAAGTCTGCAAATTTAGTTGTTCTAAGTACTACATACTTCACTGCTGAATATCACTATGGTTACCTCCAAAGTATTCTCCTTGGGAAGCTATGCACTGATGCCAGTACCTAGTCCACCCATCAAAGCAATTTTGGAACTCTTTCTGGAACAGCCATTGTGCCCAGTAACATGGCGGCAAGTTCACACATTTAATTGTCTAGTTGTCTGTGAGGGAGTTTTTAGGCAGTAAAGAAGTAACCGTATTGGAACAATCTCCCTACTTACCTGACCTGGCCCCCAATGACTTCCTTCTTTACCCAAAGATAGAGGAAATACTGAAAGGAAGACATTTTGGTGGTATTTAGGACATCAAGAGCAATATGATGACAGCTCTGATTGCCATTCCAGAAAAAAGAGTTCCAAAATTGCTTCAAAGGGTGGACTAGGCCCTGGGGTCGGTACATAGCTTCCCAAGGGGAGTACCTTGAAGGCGACCATAGCGATATTCAGCAATGAGATATTTAGCATTTTTTTCTAAGATGAGTTTACAAACTTAATTGTCAGACCTCATATTCGTACTTGAGCTCCTGACTTAACTTTGGGCCATCTCACAGGCATCCTTCCATCCTTATGGTCATCCTTACTAGGTCCTTATTCTGTTTGTAAGACCCTCAGCTACATGGCACAGGCAGTGTCATGGATTGAATTATGTCCTTCCCAAAATGTATGTAGCAATTTGGCTGTGCTATGATTCCCAGTATTTTGTGATTGCCCTCCATTTTGTAATTTTCGTATGCTGTTAATCCTAATCTCTGCCTGTGTTTATTAGTCTGGATTATGTTAAAGAGGATTAGGGTGGGACTGTAACACTCTTCCTAAGGTCACCTCTCTGACCTATTGTAAAAGGAGTTTCCCTAGAATGTGTCTTGCATCACCTTTTATCGTTTTTTTCCTATGAGAAATACAAGGAAAGGAAGCAAGCACGGAGCTGGGGACCTCATACTATCAGGAAAGCAGCACAGAAAGCAGACTGTGCCCTTCGGACCTGGGATTGCTGTACTGAGATGCTCTCAGACCAAAGAAAAACTGGTGCAACACAGAGATCTTCCGCCAGAGCCAACAGAGAAAGTGCATTATTCTGGAGCCAGCACCCTAAATTTGGACTCTAGCCTCCTGGACTGTGTGAGAATAAACTTTTCTTTGTTAAACCACCCATTTGTGGTGTTTCTGTTAGAGCTGTACCAGATAACTAAGACAGTGGTAAGGGTGTAGAAACACCTTAGTAGGACATACTTCTCTAGACTTCCAAATGCCCTCCCGAAGGACTGTTAAGGACATGCTGGCGCAGGGTCCACATAAATGAGCAACATCCTTGTGCCTGATGAGCTCTTGTTGATTCCCAGTTGAGCTGTGATTAAGAGAGTAGTTTCAGGAGACAAATTGCCTGGGTTAAAATCCTATCACTAACAAACAGTAAGGTGTGGAACTAGTGACTTAACCTCTCTTTTCCTCAGTTTTCTCGTCGCTGGATATAATCATAATACCTGCCTTTTAAAATTGTTACGTGATTGTGTGAAACAATGCATGCAGAGTATCTAGAACAGTGCCTGGTGAATACAAAGTCAGTAAGAAAATGTCTTTTACTACACTTCCTCAAGACTTGGATCCAATGTACCTGAAGTTTTCCTGAACTTCCTTCGTTTCTGAGTTCCTTCAACACTCTGCTAATGCCACGGTTATAATATTTATAGTGTCATAATGTAATTATTGGAGTCCCTAGTAGTGTACACAATTAACATGCTCAGTGGCTAATTGGAAGTCTGGTGGCTCAAGTCCACCCAGAGGTACATTGAAAAAAAGGTCTGATGATCTACTTTAGAAAAACCAGCTATTGGAAACCTAATGGGGCACATATGGGATCACATATGGGTTCCATTGAGTCAGACATGATTTGACAGATACTGGTACTGGTAAGGAAACCCTGATGACATAGTGGTCAAGTGCTACATCTGCTAATCAAAAGGTTTGCAGTTTGAATCTACCAGCCTTCCTTGGAAACTCTATGGGGAAGTGGTATCCTGTCATATAGGGTCACTATGAGTCGGAATCAACTTGACAGCAGTGGATTTTGGTTTTTGGTACTGGTAAGGAAACCCTGGTGGCATAGTGGTTAAGTGTTATAGATGCTAACCAAAAAGTTCACAGCTCAGATACACCAGGTGCTCCTTGGAATCTCTTTGGGGCAGTTTTATTCTGTCATATAGGTTTGCCACGAGTTAGCATCAATGCAACAGCAACGGGTTTTGGGGTTTGTTTTTTGGTATTGGTAATGTAATTATTAATTTATCCATTCATCTATCTCATCAGACTGAAGTTAGTCAAGGACAATGCACTGCTCATCACTTACTCTGGTTCTGGATAGCATGATGGGAAAAATAGATGGCTAACACCAAATGCCATCGAGTTGGATTTGATTCACATCAGTTTTATGAATTAACAGGTAGATCCTGGGTAGTAGAAATTGTTTGAATTCACCAATATCCAGTTTCCCCCTCTTTGCTAGGTGCAAAGCAAAGCTATATTTTCCTGCTTCCTACATATCTAGATGGACCATGTGCCTGAGTTTTGGCAAATGCAATGTGGGTAGGAATGCCATGTGTCTCTTTAGGCCTGCTCACTACTTACTACACAATCTTCCACGAGCTCTCACTCTCCTTCCCATTTAGTTGGCTGGAACACAGTCACCACATAGAGAAGAGGGATCTGGACTTTTAAAATTATCTCAGACTTATGAAATCCTAGCCTGTTTGTTACAGCAGTTTGTGTGTCTATCTTTGCTAGTAAAGCTAGGATCTGGGCACAACAAAAATTATGCTGCAGACTTCATGGCACAATATGACTCAACCCGCTGACAAAGGCTACTGAGCCCAGAGCACTTATGGGACCTTCCCAGACAATAATCAGAGATGTGAAGAAACAGCTTAAATCCAAGGAATGGTTGGTGATTTCTAAGGAGAGATGAAACAGGTAAAGAATCCAGTCTTCCCCCTCTTCCTTCACAAGGAGACAATCGCCACTCAGCAACGTAGTGAGTCTTTATCAAGACCTTAGTTTTGCATCCTGTGCACGAAAGGAGAACTGGATATTGGTGAATTCCAGCAACTTCTACCACCCTGGATCTGCCCGTCAATTCAGTAGTCTGATTTGTGCCGCACATGGCCTCCACTGAGCCTCTAGTTACGTCTCCCTCCTTTCCTAAGTGTGAGCAGTCACTGAGTCAGGTTCTTCTCTTTTTGGAAAGCTACCCAGAGAGAAAGTTGACTTTCCTTTCACTATACAAAGCATCACCCTGAGAACAATTACAGTACCTTGTAGAGTTTTGGTTGCTTCATAGGTACCTATTGTCCTAATAAATGGAACTGCTTAGAACACAAAACCATTATTTCCTCTTTTAGCTAATTTAATTTTTATGGCTCTGGCGAAAAACTATTTTATGTTTTTACACTTCTAATGTGATTTTTAAGATAGTTCATTCTTGGATTAAATTTTGTTTTCATTTTCCAGAAAATCAATTTAATTCACAGAAGGTTTGTTCATTTAATGGCTTTCCTTGTACACAGTTAATACTTAAGCATCTGATCAAACATTCCTATTAGCAGAATCTTCACAAAGCTCAACTGGAGAAGATGTTAGATTGGTAAATCCTCTAGGTTTGGCATACCCTCTATCTATCTGGATTAAGAGAAAATGAAAACCAGTCTAAATTGGTGCAATTGAGTTCAGACTATTGTGGAAAGAGATTTCTGTGTGATTTCAAGTTGATCAAACACAATATATGAAAGCATAGACTAACAAAGGCTTTTGAGTTACTGTTTTTTTTTTTTTTAAATCTATCAGTAGTTGAAGCAAATGAGTGGCACAAATGGTTTGCTCTTGTCTACTAACCTAAAGGCTGGTGTTTCACACCCACCCAGCAACACTATGCCGGGAAGTCTAGTGATTGGCTTCTGGAATGACTACAGCTAAGAAAAGTCTATAGAATACTTGTAGTCTGTCACATGGTGTCACTGTGAGTCAGTATTGACTTGAAGGCAATGGATGTGGTTTTGGTCACACACACACACATACATATATGTGTATGTTGTTGTTAGATACTGTTTTAGTCAGCTAGTGTGACTCTAACAGACATACCATAAGTGTGGATGGCTTTAAGAAAGAAAAGTTTATTCTTACAACATCCAGTAGGTTACAAGTCTGAATTCAGGGTGTCTGCTCTAGGGGAGGGTTTTTCCTCTGTCAGCTCTAGAGGAAGATCCTTGTGTTGCATCAGTCTTTGGTCAGGTAGCATCTTGGCACAGGAATCTCAGATCTGAAGGACATGCTCGTCTCCTGATGTTGTTTTCTTGATGGTGTGAGGTTCTGTGCTCTTTGCTTTTTTCCCTTTCCTTTTACCTTTGGAGGATGAAAGACTAAAAGGTGGTACAAACCATACTCTAGGGAAACTCTCTTTAAGATGGAGCAAGGAGGTGATCTTATGAAGGAATCTACAGTCCCACCCTAATCTCTCTAACATAATCCTTTCTGTTAACTACAGGCAGAGATTAGGATTTACAGCATCAGAGAATTCACAAAATGGAGAGCAATCACAGAACACAGGGAATCCTGACCCAGCCAAAGTACGGCACATATTTTGGGGGGACATAATTCAATTCATGACAGGTGCCATCAAGTTGGTTCCAACTCATGGCGACCCTATGGGGCAGAGTAGAACTGCCCTATAGAGCTTCTAAGGAACAGCTGGTAGATTTGAACTGTCAAATATTTGGTTGGCTACTGAGCTCTTCGTTGCTGTGCTAACCAAATGGTTGGCGGTTCAAATACATATACATACGTGGAACCCTGGTGGTTAAGAGCTCAGCCACTAACCAAAAGATCAGCAGTTTGAATCTTCTCCTTGGAAATCCTATGGGCCAGTTCTACTCTGTCCTAGAGGGAATTGGCTTGCAGGTTTGGTTTTATTTGTTTATTTTGATTTATATATGAAGATGCAGCCAACAACACATGGAATGTGAAATCAGGGAAGTAGGAGAGATAAGCAGAGGCTGGCCGGGGGAAAGACTATAGAAGCAGACAGAGCAAACATCAGATAACTGGAAACTTTGAGGTTGTTGGGTGGCCCAGTAAGTGAATGCCCATCAAGGCCATCTGCCCTGGTAGAAGCTGTTTAGTGGCAGGACATGTTTCTTTTCCTGAAGATCTGTGTTAATTGCTTTGTTTGTAGATAGATGTTAGTGGGGCATCTCTACTTGCTCTCAACTACCTAGTGCTATACTTTTACAGAGTGGACAATAAATGTTCCAGGTAATCTTTTCTCTCCTGCAGGAAAGATTCTGGGGCCAGGCCACCATAAATAAACAGTGCTGCTAATCTGGTGACAAGTCCCCCAAAGTATCTTGGAGGATTTAGGCAGCTTCTGTGATGAAAGGCTTCAATTCCAGGACAGACTCCCTTTAGGAAAACTCCCTTTAGAACCTAGAAGAACATTTTTGGCTCGATTTATCAATTATTAGATGGCAAAACAGAAGAGAGTGTTTTGAGCATTGTGAACACAGGAGAGAGAGCTTCAGTGGGAATTAAAATTGGATGAGCGCTCACATGGCCGTGTGTGTATGTGTCTGTTGTGAGGCATTTGAAGAGATGCCATGCTATGAGAATATAGCAGTCTATGACATGGCACTTACAAAGCTTGTTGGTTACATGGCCAAGCACATAGTGTTTTTGAATTTTTTTTTTTTATTCTTTTTTTTTTAAAAAAGTATTGCTCTGGAGAGTACCATTATTTGGAGAGTAAGTAGTGTGTGTGTGGGTGTGGGTGTGTGGGTGGGTGTGTGGGTGGGTGAGTGAGTGTGTTGCATGCAACTTGAGCTATTGATCACCACGGATCCGTATTTGTGTGTGGTCCCTTGGTTCTTCTGCAAGCACCATTTGTGAGCTCAGAGTTTTTTAAGCGAAGCAAACTCAGACGGGAGACAGTAGTTTCCTTACTGCCTTCAGGGCCAGCTTTGGAGGAGGTTGGATTGCCAATGTATTTACTGGTTTCACTGGAGGATACCTGGGAATACCTGAGGCTTCCAAGTCTGTTCTCCAGCCAAGGCGTTGGGAGCTGAAAATCCAACATTGAATTATTGTTGCTCCAGATGAATAATTTCTTCTCCCAAATGGACTCTTAAACACAAGATTCCCACTGGAGGGCTAACAGCTGTCAAGTCAGCATCAACTTAGGGTACACTGGCCTATTGGTGGATGTTATGTTGTTAGTTGCTCTGACTCATGGAAATCTCACGTATAACAGAATGAAATGTTGCCCGGTCGTGTGCCATCTTCATAATCATTGGGATGTTTCCATCTTTCAACACTGTTTTGACAATGTTCTATTGTGATCCATAAGATTTTCATTGGCTAACTTTTGAAGATGGATTACCAGGCCTTTCTTCCCAGTTTTTTTTAATCTGGAAGCTCTTCAGAAAACTTATGCACGGTGAGTGACCCTGCTGGTATTTGAAATTCTAGTGGCATAGCTTCCAGCATCATCACAACATTCAAGTCACCACACTATGGTAAAGTGACAAACGGGTGGTGACATTTATTGATAGGGACCCAGTATTAATTCAACTCTAGGGGATACAGAGAGATGCTACTCTAGTGGAAATTAAGTTCTATCAGAATTCGGTTGTGAACTATTGAAATGGGAGGGGGGAAAGACAGATTGAACACTGCACAGGAAAGCAGGCAGTGTGTCTGGATACAGCAGATGGAGTGAATGAGTTCACAGTTTGCAGAAGACCAAGTCAGCCCTTAGCAAGGATTTGGGGACTCTGGAAACAAAGAGAGCCTTCACCCTGAGAGACAGAGTGCAGCCATTTGGGGCTCCCTGGGTAAGCAGGGATGCTGCTCCCTGCCTTCCTGAAGATGCTTCTTGATGCTGCTGCACTGGACCCCCCAAAGGCTCAGCCTGCAGGTGGGATGTGAGCACCACCTCTGCTGGCCATTGATTTCATTCTCAGAAAGAAGAGAAAGCAGGAATCTGCCATATCTCAAAAGCTTGTACAAATCACCTCCAAGTACATTATGTGGTTTGAACCTCAGATTGACCCTGTGGTATGGGTAGGAGACTTATCCTTCCTTCTGGAAGTCCATCCCCAGAGCTTGCTGACTCAGGTAGGAGCGAAATCTCAGTAACTTGAATGGCCCGACATTGAAAGCACTCATGCTCTTTCTGCACAGCCTCGCTGATCTCTTAAGTGTCCCCCTATGGTTCCAGTGTGCTTCCTGGTGTTTCACTTGGGTTCAGGGCTCAGGTCTCATGTGTTTTCATAGGGCAGGCACATGGCTCATGCCCACTTCCAGCCAAGAGGGTCACTCCTAGTTCAGACGTAGGGATTGACTTGGGGCGCAATTCTTCATTATTCTCATTCCTTCCCCAAGACCCATGCTCCCAGACTCTAATGAAGAAACACTGGACAGAGGTATTTGGAGGAATGACTGTCATCCATGCTAGATGTGTTCAAGTCTCAGTTTTGAAAGTGTGAGTTCATCATGTATAGGAACACACGTGCACATATGTGTGTACTCTGGAACACAGAGAAATGGACTAACTGGTTTCAGGCCAGGTATTTTTAAAAATAAACTGGGGTACAGAACCCAGGACTTTGGACTGAGTCTAATGTTCCTTTCTTTGGTTCACCTTGACATAAAACGAAAATATAAAGATGTTGTACAGATAACATAGAACTATTTGCAAGAAGCCTGAACCAGACTCACTTGGAAAGGCTGTTTTTTGCCTCATTCAGCATGAATTAGTGCCATGCCTGGTACTGGGAACTATCAGGGAAGTCGGAGGAATAACGGAGGCTTTGTCACAAGAGCGCCCTGAGGTCTTCCTCGTGTTGTGAGTGGTGTCAGTGTTTTCATTATTTTTGCCTGCGGTTTGTAACTTGTCATAAGAATTAGTTCCGGTTTGATCGAGGGCCTCATGTTGGGGTAGAGGGAGGAAGTGTCGTGGCCTCTCAAAATGCCTTTTATAAGATGCTGACACTCTAGGGCTTGGCAGATACTGCTGGGAACAGTAGCACGAGAGAAGGAACAATCCATCAAACGTTCGGAATCCAGCTCCCTATTGGATGCTTACTTGGAGCTTGCCTAGAAGTCTCTCACAGAAGTAGGAACATTTTTGGTCTCTTTTTCTTTTTTTAAATTTATGCTCCCCCTCTTCTTAAAAAAAATCTCTGTATTCAGGGATGCCTTGCTTGTAAAAGGTCCCTGGGTGGTACAAACAATATTCTTTGGACTACTAACCCAAAGGCTGGCAGCTGGAACCTACCTAGCAGTTTCATGGAAGAAAGGTCTAGTGATCTGCTTCCGTGAAGATACAGCCAGGGAAACTCTATGGAACAGTTATACCCTGTAACACACAGGGTTGCTATGAGTTGGAATTGACTGGAGGGCAACAAGCTTGGTTTTTGTTTACTGCATGAAAGCAAGAAGGCCTCTGGGTAGAATATGAGATGCTTCTTCCTCAGCTTATTTGGGAAAAAGCCTTCCATTCTCAGAGGGTTAATTCTCAGTTTGTTTCTGGACCTTTAAAAAGTTTCTCCTTTTATCAGATCATACCACGCCTGTGTCCATTCCCTTTTTGCTTTGCTCCCTGGAGGCCCTGATTCAAACTGAAGTGTTGATGGGTTGGAGTGTGATGCTGTATCAAGCCTCTTTACAATGTTCTTGCATTTTTCTGTAGACATTCAACCCAACATCTTCCCTGACCAAGCCACAGAATCTTTCCTGCCCTTTGATGTCCTGGGCAGTGACCCTAAAAGTTTGGTCAGTATCAGAGTCACTTGGACAGCTAGTCAATCATTGAGTCTGCCCCTAGAGATTCTGACTCAGTAGGTCTGGGGACCCTGGGAAGTGTAAACAGTAAACATACTTGCTGCTGACTGAAAGGTTGGTGGTTTGAGTCTACCCAGGGGTACCTCAGAAGAAAGGAGAGCTACTGAAAAATCAGCCACTGAAAACTTATGGAAAATAGCTCTGCTCTGCTGCTGTAGGTCAGGTTACTTTGAGTAAGGGTCAATTTGAAGGCATTGGTTTGGGGTGGGATCTGAGAATCTGCACTTCTGATGAGCTTCCAGATGACATGGACGCTGCTGGCCCAGCGACCATACTGTGAGCAGTGCTGCCAAGATTCTCATTAATCATAGCACCAACTCCCTTCTAAGATGTATTCTATTGATGTGTGTGTGTGTGTATCCTGATTCCTTTACTAGATTAAAAGCCCAGTGAGGTTCATGGCTCCTGGCTTCTGGTGTGTTGTTTTTTAGGTGCCATTGAGTTAATTTTTGACCCAAAGCAATCCCATGTGACAGAAGAGAACTGCTCCATAGGGTTTTCTAGCCTGTAATCTTTACAGAGGAACCCTGGTGTTGCAAGTGTTGAGCACTCAGCAGCTAACTACAGGTTGATGGTTTGAACCTACTCACATCTGCTTCCAGCCTAGGAACCCCTAACGTGGTGGTTCTACTCCGACATAGAGAGTAGCTGTGAGTCGGAATGACTTGACAGCACACAACAACAACAGCCTTCACAGGAGCCGATCACCTGGACTTTTTCCTGCAGAGCCCCTGGGTGGGTTCTAACTGCTGATCTTCCCATCAGCAGCCAGTGCTTACCTTCTGTGCCACTAGGGGCTCCTTGCCCATAGTTTAACCTGTTACTATTGTGTTGAATTTGACTCATAGTGACCCCATAGGACAGAGTAGGGCTGACCCATAGGGTTTCCAAGGAGCACCTGGTAGATCTCAACTCCTAGCCTTTAGGTTAGCAGCTGTTATCACTTAACCACTGTACCACCGGGCCTTCCAAGCAGCAAGTATTCAGTGCATACAACTGCTGAATAAATTAATGGGGAGACTTCCAAACACGGTGGGAGGGGTATTTTCAAGAAAGACCTGCGACTTTCATTACTTCTCAGTTGATACCATGGCATTCTAAGGTTCCTGAGAGTCGGTTAACCTGTGAGCATGCCCTACCTTTGCTCACACCTCAAGCTTTCACCCCGCTGTATGGGGTACTGACAGGCCACCATGAGGCAGCTCTAGTGTAAAGAAGAGTCGGAAAATGAAATTCACCAATAATCATATCACTGAGTGATAACTACTCTTACTATTTGGAATATATCCTTTTATACTTATTTTTATTTAACAGAGACATACAATACAGAATGTTATTATGCTGCAGTACTGTGTTTATAAAATTTTTCCCCAACTTGACAATGATGACGGGTGGTCCTTTGTGGCACAGCAGTTAAGTGCTATGTCTGCTAACTAAAAGGTTGGCAGTTTGCATCCACTAGGTGCTCCTTGGCAATGCTGTGGGGCAATTCTACTCTGTTTGGCAGTGTTGCTATGAGCTGGAATTGACTTCATGCCAATTGGTATTCTGGTAAGTAAAAACACTTTTACCACATTAATTTTAATAACAGCATAGTATTTCTTTGTAGATAGGCACTATAAACCATATCAATTCTTCCCTAGCGTGCGAGTCTTATGAAATTTTTAGAATCTCTTCTCTTTGAGAAGAATGTCCTCTTGTGTATGTCTTTGTGCATATCTGAGACAGTTCCATTAAAATTAATTAAGTGGGTTTTTTTTTTTTTTGGAATGTGTGCTTCAGATGTAATTCACAAGACATTTATGTCAGAGGGCTTATGTAAGAAATGGAGACTTTCCCCTTTAATAAGTGCTATTAATCACATCGCCAGTCTCCCATTTTATAATCAAATGTATATGAGGATAGAACAAGTTCAGCTGAAATATTTTTATTTTGCATGATTAATTGACTGAGGACCATTGGTTAAAGGGCCCTGACAGTTACCATGGGACAAATGGTACTCTAGCAAATGTAAGCGGTAAGAAGGGTCGCTATTGTATATTTCTCATATTGTTTCTTGCTCAAATGTATCTCAAGTCTTTGGAAACTGAAGTGAGTTTCTGAACTAAGTGGAAGGTCTTATACTACTCTGCGTTTAATCTAAGCCAATCTGCAGTATCAGCAGATTCATTAAGGAGTCTGCTGGTGGTGATGTTAAGAAGGCTGGCAGATTTTCAGCTCAGATTGACACTATTCAACACAGAGGCATAACTGATGTTTATTCAAGAATCCTAAGACATGTCACAGATTCTGTAGAGAACATCTGATATCTATAGTTTGTTCCAAGTAAAGTCCTGGGAAAAAATATGTTCCAGACGGTTACAGATGTTCTCATATCAAATCGTATTTCTATGAAAAGTTATGTAGCTTATTTGACTGATGGTGCAGCCAATGTGAGGGGACAATCTAGTGTTTTCTTCCTGTTCAAAAATAATTGATTCTACTAACTTTATGGGTAGTGTTAGTCACATATTTTGAGTCTGGCAATGGTGGATTTAGGAGGTCTTTGAACCTCCAGTTAATCCAGCAAAAAATTCAGTCAGTTGAGTCCACTTAGAACAATTTGCATGCTGTAAACCATGTGGAAACTCCCTGAATATTAACGGAATGTTTTACCACATTAACTACATTTTATTGGTCCTCAGGTGTCATATTAGTGCATATATGATCGTTTCAGATGTTGCCTCTGAGGCATTAGACATGGTAGAGGGTTCAAAATGGGGATCTAAGAAGTGTTGACAGGCTTTGTCGTTGCCTCCTGAAACTAATGGAAAGGCAGTAGAACATGTTCCCACACTGAGGATCTGGTGTAACCACACTGAAGACAAGGACTCCCAAGCAGTCACCACAGAGGCTAGAGGCTTAGTTGTCTCTGAACACTTTTAATTAATTTGTCTGCATGACAACTTGACCTGGACACACCGTGGTTTAGAATACAGTTGGTTTGAATCCATCAAAACGAGACCAAGTCTACCAAGTAGACAGAAGAAGCTGAAACATTTTATAAATAAAAGGAACTCTCAAAGCCAAGTATAACAGTCTGAGATTGTTCTAGAAGTTTCTTGACATCAGTTGTTTTTTTATATAATTAAGGGTGAAAGTAGAAAATAAGCTACTCTTCAATGACATTTTTAGAATATGTATACAATGGCAGTGTACTTACCTGCCTTATGTTTCACTGAAATACTTCAAATACATTTTTAAAAAAGAATTATAATCTGTTGAAATAATTGCTACCGAGATCTAAAATCTAAAATGTATACTTTGCAAAGCTAGTGTTAATTAGGCTTTAAGAGGTCTAAAGAATTATCATAGTTCAGTGTGGCCTAACCCTATTGCTGTCATGTTGATTTGGACTTGTAATGACCCTATAGGATAGAACAGAACTGCACACAGGCTTTCCAAGGATTTGAGCTGCTGATCATTTGGTTAATAGCCTAGCACTTAACCACTGTGCCACCAGGGCTCCTAGGCTGTGGTAAACTTGTGTGCTTATCCCAGGCTTATGCAGGTGAATCAACAGTGACTTATGGAGTCCGGAAAAGGGAGACAGTGATGTAGCCTCATGTGCTAAAGTGAAGTTGGGGCTAGGGTGATCGACTGTTTGCTTTTCCTGGAGTTGAGAGGTTTCCTGGGATCTAGGATTCTCAATGCTAAAATCAGGCAAGTCCTCCACAGGTCATTAAGGCAGGCTTCATGGGAATGGACCTGCCTCTCTGACTAGTCTTTTATGACCTTTCTCCTCTTCAAGACTACCACAGAAGACCATTTAAATAGGACTTCACTTGGGTAGCAACACGGGGGACAGGCACATGTGTCTGCCTATAAACACAAACATGGCTGTATCTTCTCCTGTCCCAACATACACAGTTACACACATACACACATACACACATACACACTGTGAATGTGTTTGCCTAGAACTCTGCATTCAGCATCATGTTCGGAGGCAAAGAGAAACAGAAAGGCTCAAAGAAACCGTCTTGCGATGAAGGCTTGCTTGCTACTGAGCATTCTAATAGACACCGAAGACACATGGAAGACACACCACAGAGACAAGGAGACTCCATCATATCCTCAAGAAGTTTACCTTACTTTGAGAAAAATGAAATGCCAAACAAATAAAAAACCCCATACTCACTGCCTTCTAACTGATGCTGACTTGTGGTGACCCTATTGAACAGAGTAGAAGTGCTCCATAGAGTTTCCAAGGAGTGCCTGGAGGATTTGAAGTGCCGACTCTTAACCACTGCAGCATACAATTCTATCATCAGCAAGAAAGTGATAAATGCCATAAGAAAAGTACCAACAAAAGTTTACAGGAGTTCAGAGCACTGGTGTTTTAGTTGCTTTAGTTTTTGGAGAGAAGGTGTGTGTATTGAGTCTTCAGGGAAGATGAAGGTGGTGATCGGCAAGGGTGGAGGAGGCAGACGTAAGGGTCATGCAAAATGTTTGAAGGCATTCTCTCTACTCTCAAGTCATTTACAATCTAAGTGGGAGACACAATAGGGATTATGGGGGCCACAGGAGTTCAAGGAAAGGAGACACCAGTCTGATCTGTGGTCAGAGACTGAGAGGAAGGGTTGGTGTAATGGCAGGGAGGACTTCGAAGGAGAAACATGAGTCTTTTTTTTATTTTTTATTTTTTTTAGTGAGCAGTAGTAAGCAGACAAGATCTTTGGGCCTAAAATGAAATCTGAAGGCAGGAAGAGTGTCATCATATTTTCTGGCACTGTGAAACACCTGGAGTGTGGCATGTGTACCCAGAAGTTTAAGGAAGAGTTGAGCTAACGCAATGATCCAAGTGAATGAGGTCAGGCTGATGGGATGAACTCGGGTGGGGTAGGAGCTTGTCTTGAAACAGAAGGTCTACAGAAAACTGTAGAGTATTTGTTTGGGAGATTGGGGAGACATGAGAAAAGTACTAGTCTAGAAAGCCTCCTTTGTCTATTCTTTACAAGACGGCTCAGATCATGGAGAGAAAAGGAGACCCTCTTGGAGGGCTCTTTCAGCAAACTCAGCCTGAGTAAGTGAGCAGGGACTGGGCATGTTTTGGGAAAGAGGCTGAGTAGACATTTTGAAGAAGGATCTGGTAAACGAACTTGGTGACAAACTGAGTAAAGGAGATGAAAGTGCAGTCAGTTTATTTTTTAACTAAAGGCCTTCCATAATCATCTGTAACATTCATTACTGTCCTGGGAATTCATGACTTCCAGGTCTCACTGACTGGAAGAATGCCGACACCCATCCACCTCCCTCCCTTCCTCCCTCCTTCCCTCCTTCCTTCCTTCCTTCAGCCCTTCCTCCCTCACTCCCTCCCTGCATCCCTTCCTCCATGTTACCCTCCTTTTTGTCACTCAAGAACTTTTATCCAGAACATGACGTTGTAGGGACTGAGGACCAAGATCTATCTCTAGAACAGTTTTCAGTTTGGTAGAAGGGATGCACATTTATGCAAATAACAGTATTTTGATGTGACAGAGGCCCCAGTGGAGTTATGGTCAAAAGGCTATAGAAAACCAAGGAAGTGCAACCAACTCTGCAAAAGTGAGAAAAAATTGACATCTGAAGTAATTCATGAACGGTTGTCATGTCTGGAGTTTGTTAGGTTAGTCAGCTGGGGTGGAAACAGAAAAACACAATGTACAGAAGCATGAAAGAGACTGATGGGCAGAACGCTGGGTGTGACACATATGGCTGGAACTTAGAGTGGGTTGTTGTGGTGGGAGAGAAGAAGGGTGGAGGAAAGTGAGATAGTAATAAAGTCAGATTATTGTCAGAAGAAGTGAGTTATTCCATGAAAGAAATTTGGAGTTAGTCCTGTTGCTAATTATGATCTACTGAAGATATATAGGAAATCCTTGTAGTGTAGTGGTAAGAGTTACATCTGCTAAGCAAGGGGTTTGTGGTTCAAATCCACCAAGCATTCTGTCGTGTGGGTTGTTGGAAATCTATAGGGTTTCTATGGGTCAGAATTGACTCAATGGCAATGAGTTTGATTTGATTTGGTTTGGAGATCTCTCAGGAGGCATCAAGTGATTTTATTTGTATTATAAGAGATAACTTGGTGACCCTAGAGAGGCAGGCTGGAGACAGAGAGACCAATAGGAGACCACTGTCAGGCAAGAGATGATGGAAAAATGTTACTTGAGTACTGTGGGAAAGTTGAGTCCAGTTTTGAAAATGTTAAGCTTCAAGACATGGCAGGCATTCATTTATAGATTTGTTTTTGTTCTTGCATTTAATAGATTTTTATTAATTTTTCCAGGTACTGTACTAGACAGTGAGGTTAAAAACAAACAAACAAACAACAAACAAACAAACAATCACGCTCTGTGACCTCCTTCAGCTAAGATGCAGTGGCTTTCACTGTTTTTGCATCCCAACGCTAATAAGTAATATGACATAAACTTCTGGGATGGGGATGGGAGGGGGTCAGCAGGTTATGAGAAAGGAGCATGGACATGAAGAAGGGAGCATGGTTTCAACGTGGAAGTAGAAAAAAGGGCAGTTCTGATGAGTGCTTCAGTTAGGAAGCAAGCAACAAAATACTCAAAATGTCTTTGAGTATCACTGGATTTATGATGTTGCATAACAAGAAATCTAGTGTCAGCCAACTCAGTGGCTCCAGAATATCTCTGAGGTCCCAGATTCCTTCCCTCTTTCTACTTTATTTCCTCTCATGGTCACAAGATGGTACCATATGCAGGTGAGACTATCCATGTCTATTCTTCTTTTGTGTACCCGTTTTCACCTTCTTCTTTATTCCAGTTTTATTGAAATGTAATTCACATGCCATACAATTTATTCATCAATTGTAAGCATACAGTTAAACAATTTTTAGTACATTCACAGAATCTTACAATATTTGTCCTGTGATAGACTTACTTTACCCAGCATAATGCTTTTGAGGCTCATCCATGTTGCGGAACTATCAGTACTTTTTCCTTTTATTGGCTGAATAATATTCAATTGTATGGATATACAACATTTTGTTACCCATTCACCAGTTGATGGGTGTTTGGGTTATTTCCATCTTTCAGCTATTGTGAATAATGTTGCTATAAAATTCATGTTACAAGTTTTAATGGGTGTATGTTTTCATTTCTCTTGGGTGTACACCTAAGAGTGAAATTGTTGGGTCATTTGATAGTGTGATAATATTAATTTGAGAAGCTGGGCTATATGAAGAAGAACACAGCATCAGGACTGGAGGAAGACTCTTGTGTTATGCAGATGATACAACCTTGCTGCTATGAGTGAAGAGGATTCAAAGCACTTACTGATGAGGATCAAAGACCATAGCCTTTAGCATGGATTACTCCTCAACATCAAGAAAACAAAAATCTTCACAACTGGGCTAGTATTCAACAACACACTAAATGGAGAAAAGACTGAAATTGTCAAGGATATTTCATTTTAGTTGGACCCACAATCAACACCCATGGAAGTAGTAGTCAAGAAATCAAAAATCACATTGCATTGGGCAATTCTGCTGCAAAAGAGCTCCTTCAAGTGTTGAAAAGAAAAGATGTCACCTTGAAGACAAAAATGCATGTGACCCAAGCCATGGTACTTTCAATTGCCTCATATGTGTGTGAAAACTGGATAAGCAATAAGACTGAAGAATAGATGCCTTTGAACAGTGGTATTGGTGAAAAATATTGAATATACCACGGACTGTCAAAGGAATGAACAAATTTGTCTTGGAAGCAGTACAACAAGAGTGCCCCACAGAAGTAGGGATGGTGAGACTACGTCTTACATACTTTGGACATGTTGTCAGGAGGGAGCAATCCCTGGAGAGGGACATCATATTTTGTAAAGGAGGCCTTTTGCAGCAGATTTGCGCAATACAATGTGTCTTTTGATTTCTTGATTACTACTTCCATGGGTGTTGGTTGTGGATCCAAATAAAATGAAATCCTTGACAACCTCAGTCTTTTCTCCATTTATCAGCAAAAACAGGGAAAACCTTCAATGAAGTGAAATGACTGCAGTGATGGGCTCATGCACAGCAACAACTGTGAAGGTGGCACAGGGCTGGGCAGTGTTTCTTTCTGTTGTGTGTAGAGTTGCTATGAGTTGGAATCAATTGATGGCACCAAACTACAACAGCAGCAATGATAATTCTGTGTTTACCTTTTTGAAGAATGCCTAAACTACTTAACATTCCCACCAGCAGTGTATGAGGGTGTGTGTTTTTTCCTAAAGGGCAAAGAATCCTCTTCTAGTAATCTCCAGAAGATTTCTTCTCACTTCTCAGTCCCTAGAACTGGGTTGGTGACTTCCCCTCCCCTTTTAGCCAACCTGGCAAAGGAGATGGAAGGATCATGATTGTCTTAGACCTGAAAGAATTTACTCAGGTCACATATGAGACGCAAGTAACAACAGAAACAAAACTGTGTTGTTTAGCTTAACTAGTCAAAAGGTCCGTCTTGACCACTGTGCTCTTTTAAGAGCTATCTATCTATATGGGATCAAACTGACAACAGCCACTCGAAAGATAAGAACCTTAGAAAGCAATGAGTTTTTATTAAAGAAGGGAGCAACTACTCGGAAAAAGAGGATGAAAATTTTACAATTTGAAGAATGTAATGAGTGTCACTAAACTGTACACGTAGAAACTGTTGAGTTGGCTCATGTTTTCCTGTGTATATTCCCAACAACAAAATAAGTAATTTTCTTTTTTCTTAAAAAAGAAAGAAAGCTGTGACTGTTAGCAAAGTAGGAACAAAAAGGCCTTTTGAGTAGGGAAACATTCCTTCAACTTGGAATTGCTGACTTTGGAGAAAAATCTCTTGAACTTTAGAATTAAAGTCCTGGAATGCAGATAAGAAGTTGAACCGGAAATATAGATTTGAAAGACACTAGAAGAGAGAAAATAGATTCCTTTTTTTTTATCCAGATAGTGCGATTTTAGGTCTGTATCTTAGTTTCCAGAGCCATCACCAGAATGCTAACAGGCAGGTCTATTAGCAGAGGAAACTCAGGCTCAGAGAGATTGAGTAACCGCACAAGGTCACACAGCTAGTAAGGTGCAGAGTTTGGAATTTTTCATAAAGTGGAAGTTGGAGTATTGGAGGCTTGGTTAGACTCAGGTTTGGTTTTTGAGGGGGTGGGGCAAAATACATCATAAGTGGGGTTGTGCTGTTTCCTCATGAGGGTTTTTCTCTTCTGGTGACATGGCTGCCACTGATGTTCAATGCCTGGATCCTCTAACTCAATCGGGGTCACCCAGTGGTAATTTTATTGTCTAATCATCCCTTTTTCAAATATTTGCTGCAAGGCTGAGATTTAGTATCCTGTCTGAGCTAGGCAGGTGCTACTATTCACACAGAGGAAGTGCCATACTGGGAGAGGTGTTCAAGGGAAGAGAGAAAATTCAAAGCATTTGAGACAGAAGATAAACTCTGAAGGGTTATCTGCACCTTCAAATTAGCTAGTCACAAACACATGGCTTAGAATTGTTGAGTGTCTTACGTCATGACATCATGGAGTAATCCTGAAACATTAATGATTTTTGACATGTTCATGTACTGTGCTTAAATGGTAAACTCTGGTGGTGTAGTGGTTAAACATCACTTCTGTTTACCAAAAGGTCAGCAGTTCAAATCCACCAGGACTGAATGTACCATGGACCACCAAAAGAATAAACAGAGCTGTTCTGGAAGAAGTACAACCAGAGTGTTCCCTGGAAGCAAAGATGGCAAGACTGCATCTTACATACTGTGGACATGTAGTCAGGAGGGATTGGTCCCTGGAGAAGGACATCATTCTTGGTAGACTGGAGAGTCAGCAAGAGACAGGTAGACCCTCAGCGAGATGGACTGACATGGTGGCTGCAACAATGGACTTAAGCATAAAAATTGTGATTGTGGACACGGCCCAAGACCAGGCAGTGCTTCGTTCTGTTGTTTATAGGGTTGCTATGAGTCTGAACTGACTCAGCAGCACCTGACAACAATGACAACAGCAACAAGCACTTCCTGGAAATTCTACGAGGCAGTTCTACTCTGTCCTACTCGATCACCATGACTTGGAATCGATCAACTCAATGGCAGTGAGTTTGATTTGGTTTATTCTGGTGCTTGAACAAGCAATTAAGTTCAAACTATGGAATGTAGTCTTTGCCAGTTTCCATTTTTGACACACATGTGTCTTGGTTTATAAAGTCCAAGTCTTCTTGAAGGATCAAATCACCAGCTTTAATTCTCTTAATAAAGATCTTTGAGTGGCACAAACAGTTTGTGCATGACTACTAACCTAAAGGCTGGTTGTTGGCTTGGGAATTTGCTTCTATGAAGATTGTAGGCAATAATAATAAAAATAACAAAAAAAAAGAAAGTGTGGGGAAGTTCTACTCTATGACATGTGGGGTTGCCATGAGTCTGAATTCACTCACTGACAACGTATGTATATGTTTTTGTTTAGCGCTTGAATAAATACTTCCCTTTAAATCTGCAAACTGGAATGAGGGACAGACGGAGCACAAATGAGAATATCTCACCTGCCTGGAGTATGAGGAAATGATGGAAGGCGTCAGTGGAATGAACAGGAAAGTCCAAACCAATAAACAGTCCATCAATCAGCAAAATTTATTTCACAGCCTCGAAAATGCTAGCAGGCACTGTGAGCTTTAGGAAGAGAACAAGAAACTCACAAACTAAGGAGGAGATGGAACCAAAGCAGAGTACAGAAGAGGACAGAAGAGACAGAAACATAAGTGGACACAGACAAAGTCTACTTCTGTAGCACATCATGGCTAATGAGGGGAGGTTCCAGAATTGTGAAAGCTAGTGAATGCGGAAAGGTTAGTGAACTTCCTACACGAAAGTAACGTAAGCATGGGAGACTCCCTGAAAGACGAGGATCTGTAGCTGGGTGAGGGTGGAGAAGGAGCTTCCAGGATAGAGTCTGCAGTTGGGATATTCCTGAGGCTAAGGGCAGAAGGTGAAAAACATTTACCCCATCTGTAGAAAGCCAAAACCAAACCCAGTGCTGTCGAGTCAATTCCAACTCATAGTGACCGTGTAGTGTTTCCAAGGAGCACCTCATGAATTCGAACTGCTGAATTTTTAGTTAGTAGCTGTAGCACTTAACCATTACGCCACCATGTTTTCATAGAGAAAAACCGATTTCTGAAGAGTACTTCTGAAAATAAATGTCTATGGAAGAGGACATGTTTGCCCAGAATGAACTACATTGCAAACCTCTATTTGACTTCTCTTATACTTACTTTGGAAACCCTGGTGACACGGTGGTGAAATGCTACATCTGCTAACCAAGAGCTTGGTTGATCTGAACTCAGATCCACCAGGTGCTCCTTGGAAACTCTATGGGGCAGTTCTACTCTGACCTACAGGGTCACAGTGAGTCAAAGCTGACTTGAGGGCACCTAACAGCAACAAAAACATACTTACTTTGAAAATCAGTGTTGCAAGATAAACTTTGAGGAGGGAAATGAGGTAGGGAAAAATTGCAACAGGTTTCTCTGGGGTGTTCCTGAATGTTCAGGATGTATTTTGAGTCCTTGGGGTGGTATAAAAAACATGGCTGACACACTCAGCTGCTAACCAAAAGATTGGCAGCTTGAATTCACCCAGACGAGCCTAAGCAGAAAGACTTGGTGATCTACTTCCGAAGTGTCAGACACTGAAAACCCTATGGAGCACAGTTTTAGTCTGCCAAGTGGTGTCTCCATGAGCCAGAGTCTACTTGATGGCAACTTATGGTAGTGGTCTGTAGGTACTAATTAGCTGTGCAAATCCTGTTGATAAAGGCCTTCATATTTGAGGGAGAAGACTAGGAGGAGAAAAAATCTGGCCCTCAGAGAAATAAGGAGAAGGTAAAGGAGTCAGGAGGGTGAAGGTGCTGAAATTTAAGAATCAGCAGAAACAAAAGGATGGGAGAGTTGTCTGTAGTCAAGGCAACTGAGATAAAAACAAAAAACCCAAATCCATTACCTCTGAGTCTATTCCAACTCACAGTGACCCTACAGGACAGAGGAGAACTACTCCATAAAGTTTGTAAGGAGCCCCTGATGGATTTGAACTGCTGACTTCTTGAATGCTACAACCACCCTGTGATTTGGTCTGTTTAGTGAAAACTCAGAGTCAGCTTGGTTCTTTGGCATTGTGACTGAGTGTTTTGCTTTCAACCAGTTGTGCTACCTACCACTTGGGGGCTGCTGCAGATGGATAGTCGTTGGATCTGAGTTGGCCTGTTCTGTCTACATTAGAGAAGTCTTGGGTAGAAGCCTCACGACACAGACTTTCTTGCAGATGCTTTAAGAAAGGATGCAGGACTGGTTTTTGCTCGCAAAGAGAAAATTAAAGCTGGGGATTTGAGCCTTTAAGAGGTCTTTGAACTTATAAACCCAGACACATATGTGTCAAGAATGGAAACTGGCAAAGACTGTATTCCATAGTTTGAACTTAATTGCTTTTGGTATGTACTTGAAAAGATAAAATATCCCAAGACATTTAACTTTACAAAGTCATTCTCTTGTGCTGCACAGTAAGTAATTTTTACAAGGATTTGGCGAAGCTCTTCAGTATTGATATACACGAATGGTTTCAATATGTGGTAGGCCAATAAAAACAAAGGCACTGCGACCCACACTTTGCGGATCTAAGAGGGACAGAGGAGCAAGTAGTGATAATTAATTCCAGTTTCAGAGAAATACTGTAAATAGGCAGCTACTCACGTCTCCATCTTGCACCCTGCTTTGGGTCCTCTCCGGACAGACAGTGCAGTGCCCACCAGGATGGCTTCTCTGGTGGGTACTGTACGTGGCGTGGTTATACAGTGAGCCTGCCAGAGGGCATTATGGAAATGGGGGGTCTGAAATCACAGAACTCACAGAAATGACCACTTGGTTTGGAAAGCTCTTATTAGCAGTGAATGGCACTGAGAGGAACTAGAACGCATCCCCACCACTGCTTTGCTGCTGGCCAGTGCAATCAGGAAGCTTGCTCAGAGCTTCTGACTCTTTTCCATTTTCCAGAGGAATGCCAGAGGACTGCCACTTTTCACCCTTTCTTGAATTCATCGGTAGTCCTTTCTCCTCTCTACCTCATGGGAAGGGAGTCTTTCCCGCCTAGGTATAAAAATGTAGACTGAAGCACATATGAGGGGCAGGGGATCGCTTCTAGGTATAAAAATGTGGCCTGAGGCACATGTGAGGCGCACAGAGGGGTGAGAAGTGGGGATGGGGCAACTAGAAACATATTCACCAGATTAAAAATTACTCAAAAAATGGAAACTTAATTTTTTTGTAATTGATATTATTGTGCCCTAGAGTCCTTAATCACGTAGAGTAACCAAAACCGAACCAAAACAAAGTAAAACTTGCCTATTTAGGTAAAATTGGTCTGTTCTGCTTTGAGGCAACATTTAGGTGAACTCAGATGTCAGGTATAGTCTCTCTCTCTCTCTCTCTGAGTGCATGTTACAGCATTTCCTTCAGGCTTTCTCCTCTCTTTCCTTCTTTCCCTTGCCTCTGGTTGACAGTGGGGCACAGGGAAAAAAGTACCTGATATTGTCACGGTTGGGGCAGGATGTTTTGTGTATGTGTTATCCGTTTCTGCTCACTTCTTTTGTGATGTAGCTTATCTCATCTCGCTGCTGGGTGTTAGCTATGTCCTTGCTGCTTCTCCTGCCAAGTGGTTATTGGTTTCTCTGTCTCAAGATGATTTGCCTTGGCTTAAGTAGTGCATGGTGATGGCTCCTAGGCTTAGCATCGTCCACTTTGACTCTGCTGCTGTAGGCCCCATCAGAACCTGGATACAGGAGGCCTTACGTTTTAGCTTCTGCTGTATGATTCTCCTGCCACATGTCACACAGCCCAT
The DNA here is from genome assembly GCA_028571685.1 of Heterohyrax brucei. NCBI lineage: Eukaryota > Metazoa > Chordata > Mammalia > Hyracoidea > Procaviidae > Heterohyrax > Heterohyrax brucei. Next base: position 47,799,975 of record CM053162.1, read on the forward strand.
TGGCAAACACTCTAACTTTTAACTCTCATCTACCTTCTTTCATGTGTACAACAGGGCCACCAAGGAAATTCTAGATGTTTCCATGCCAGATGTAATCTGTGGGGAAAGTACAGAATATTAACTCCAGCCCATCTACTTAGACACTTCCTTCTGCCTATAATGTTCTGGAGTTCCTGGGTGGTGTAAACAGTTAACACACTCATCTCCTAACCAAAAAATTGGAGGTTCAAGGCTGTCCAGAGGTGTCTTGGAAGAAAGTCAACCTACTTCCAAAAAATGAGCCATAGAAAACGTTGTGGAGCAAAGCTCTACTTTGAGACACACATGGTCGCCATGAGTTGGAACCCTCTCCATGGCGACTGGATTTTGGTTTAATGATGTTCTGCTTCTGCAGAATCACACAGGCTGTGTGCATGCACTTGTGCACGTGTATGTTGGAGTGGCGGTGCAAGTGAGGAGAAATTAAAGCACTAGCTTAAGTAGTTTTGGATTTTCCTAGAGCCCGTCTGAAATTTTTGTCATCTCACTCTCCCCATTGTCCAGGGCCAAGCCCCACGAAGTGAAGAGATAGGTGGAAAGTCTTTCTATTTCTCCTTCTGTCTGATAAAGTGACCTCTACACCCTAACCTCTACACTATACCTTATACTAAGAACTTTATGCTTAATTTACTGAGCTTTGTTTTTAATGAGTAGCAACATGATTTTTGGAACAGAAGTGTTTTTTTCTCTTTCAGTCAAACTGGTGCCTGAAACGATAGTTTCTGTTTGACCTGAGAAATCTAATACAATGCACAAGCTAAAAAGAAGATTCTTGGTTCAAGGTTGTACCTCTTTTTCCCCGAAGCAACAAAAGCCGTTGAATCAATGGGTTGAAAGCTACAGGGCAACATGATTTATGGGTAATGAAGAATACATTGGTCTAATTTTTCGAGGAGACCTGGTTGGTGCCAAGGTTAAGAGCTTGGCTACTAACCAAGAGATCAGCAGTTCAAATCTACCAGTTGCTTCTTGGAAACCCCATGGGGTAGTTCCACCCTGTCCTGTAGGGTCACTATGAGTCAGATTGGCTCAATGGCAATGGGTTAATGGAATATTTTCAAAAATAGAGTGTAAAGGGTTGGAGGATTTATGGATTAGAAGAAACACATGAGATTGCTTACATACTGGGATGGCAGGTTCAAAGGAAAAGGTAGCCTGACTCATAGCTGGGTCTCCCTGGGTGATGTGGTTGCCTTTCTCAACCTCTCTAACAGGGCTGGTGGATGTGAGTCACCAAATTAACTTCAGAAGGAAAGACAAATATGGCCACTTATATTATGGTTGCCACTGGGGGAAACGGTGGCTGGTGGGAGCATGCGAACTCTTCTCAGAGATCTTTTTTTTTTTTTGCTCTACATGGGGCTTTCCGGGTCAGTCTGCAGGAGTCACCAAGCTTTCTGAAAAGAGCTAGATATTAAATATTTTTGGCTTTTCAGGCTGTAATGTGTCAGTCACAGCTACTCAACTCTGCTATCATCATGGAAAAACCACCATAGATGTTACGTAAAAGAATGAATACGGCTGTGTTCTGATAAAACTTGATTTACAAAAATAGGAAATGGGTTGGTTTTGGTGTGAGGGAATGTAGCTGGATGACTTCTAGAGTAAAGTCTAAACCAGTGTAGTGGCAGAATTGGTTGAACTGATCCTTCTACCTTGTGTCTGTCTCTCATACATATAATGAATACACAAATCAGATCATATTTTTAGCATTATGATGACCCATACTTTGACCTTGCCTACTAAGTCTTCAAGACAGAACCCGCTGATGTTGATTCTGATTTGTAGCAACAAGAGGTCTTGAGTTGATGTTTTTCTCCCTTTCAGTTTTGAAGTGTTTATAGAGGTAGACTTAAAAAACTTATTATTGTTCTTTTTTGCCTTGGAAAATATCCAGATTGCCTCACATTTTGATTTCCAAGCCTTCCACGCAAAGTTTTGGGTTTAAGGGGCCAATACGCTCATCAGTGGAGAAGACGGAAAGGCCAGATGAGTAGGTGCTTCTAACAGACCACACACAACCAGATAAGGAGGCTGTACTGTGTTTGTTAGAGAGTATGTTTCAGTTTCGTGTGACTGTACTAACAAATTGCCATGCACTTAATGGCTTAAAACTATGTACATTTATTATCTCACCACTTCGTAGAAGTTTGTCATGAGTCTTACTGGCCTAAAATCAATGTGTTGGCAGGCTGTTCTGGAAGCTCAGGGTGGGGGTTATACTTAATAAGCAAACCCTGGTGGCATTGTGGTTAAATACTATTGCAGCTAACCAAAATGTAGGCAGTTCACCTCCACCAAGGGCTCCTTGGAAACTCTGTGAGGTGGTTCTACTCTATTCTATAGGGATACTATGAGTCAGCATCAATTCAGCAGCAATGAGTTTTTTTGTTGTTGTTGTTGTTATACTTAATAAATGCATTGAAAACATTAAGGCTCTCTCTCGGCTCTTAGCAGAATTTACAGCACTCATACTCCACTATCCATATTCCTGGAAAGATGTCTCTAAAGAATCAGGACGAGCAGAAGAGCTGGGTGCTGCTACCTGGTATTTCAAATTCCAACCACCAGAATTTGTCCTATGGAGATAGTGGAGGCTGTACACATTGCTGGCACCACTATTTACAACACAGAATTTTTATACTGGAATTAATTTAGATGTCCATCAATGGAGGATTTATTGAGCTGATTATGATGTGTCCATAGGGTAGAATGGTACAAGTTTGTTAAAAAGGTATTACAGATAGATTTTTATTGCCATCATACTATACTCAGAAATCATCATTAATATTAATATTTTTGTTTATTATTAAAATACACTGTAAATTAACATTCCCTAGTAATAATAAAACTCACTGTGTGTACAAATATGTATATATGTACACGGCCATATACATACATACACATATGTATAAAAGGTGTACACAAAAACTGTTAACAACGATTGTCTCTGCGTAGTGGGATCAGGGTTGGTTTTGTTTTTTCTTGCTTACCGAGTTTTTTACACATAGGGTTTGAGCCTTTCTTTTGTACTTAGAGTTCTGAGATATCTTTCTTGTGTAAACCAAACTCGTAAAGTATGTTTGGCTCCTTTTAACAGACCAAGAATGTAAATACACTGTTACAGATTTTTACAACACTCTCAGTGCTTAACAGTTGTCTCACCAACCCTCATTCTAGAGTAACTTTTTAAAAACTATTTTATTGTATCTTTTAAAAGCTTTAAGTTTGTTTTCATAGAAACTACTCTTCACCCTCTTATTTCACTGTTTTTATGTATTTAAACACCCCTGGGCAGCCTACTCTGAACTATAGGTTATCTATGAGTCAGAATCAGCTCAAGGGCAATGGGTTTGGCTGGTCTGGGCTCTGGGCTGACTGAATGGTTAAGATATTGGACTTAAGATCCAATAGGTTAGTGTCCATGTGGGTTCAAACTCCATTCTTATAGGTCAGGTTTTAGGAGCCCTAGTGGCACAAGGGTTGAATGTTTCACTGCTAACCAAAAGGCCAGTGGTTCAAACCCACCAGCTGCTCCAAAATTACAGACCTGGAAACCTTATGGGGTTTCACCTCTGTCCTATACCATTGCTATAAGTCAGAATTGACTGGAAGGCAACATTAATGCATTTAAACAAATTTCACACTTATAATAGCAGGTACACTTGGCCTATATGGTTTGCCTCTCATGTGAGCATCACTGGTGGAATCCTACTGTCTTTGGCCCTCATCTGTAGATTTCAGAGGCAGGATGGGGAATATTGGTTAACCTGGTAGGTTGCTTAAGTGCAGGTCCATTGAGAAGGCTTCTACCATGTATGTATTTTGTTTTTGTCATACCCTTCACTCCATCTAGCTATCCTAACTTCACCTTTTGGAGCAATGACACTGTCAGGGCCATTTTCAAAGCACAAGTCCTCCTCTCTGTAACCTGTGGTTAACCATACTCTGCTTCTCCTACTGTAGCAGGACTTTCTTTGTTACGTTCCTTGCTAAAACACCTCCAAAAACTCTTCTTCCTCTTATTCTGAGGAATCCAGACACCTAGTTCTTGGCCTCCATGACTCTTGACCCCAGTGATGTTTTCCCAGCAGTCATCACACAAGGATCCTGCATTTAGGGGCTTGTTGTAGCTGCCCCACCAGATTCCTCTGCCAACTTGTGATGATGCAAAGCCTTGTTTTACTTGGTATCCCTTTGGGCCTGGGCCTTCTTCACCACATACTACATAAAAGGCCTTCTATAAATACTTCCAGAGCAGGGTATGTCTGAAATAGTTCCATAGGGACTAGCAGCTGCACTGATGGAGCGTGGAACAGGATGTTCTCCTAAACATTTTAATTAGTTGTTGAGGCATTTTTCTCTTTATTACTTCAGACTCCTAGATACCTTATTTCTTTCTGCCAGCTGGGTTGCTGACTAGTTCAAAAACTGCTATGCTCACATTTTGTGGACTGGTTTATGAGCGAATTGGCAGCTGATCAGTAATGGGTCTTCACTGCCAAGATTCACACATTTTCTTTGTTATAACATGGATGCCCCATTGAGTTGGATTACATGGCACCTCATAAGCAAAAGCATAATAGAAATTCTAGCAGGAGTGTGTCTTACATGAGGGAAAATATCTTCTGGGCTTGATCAGTGGAAATCTTAAGTAGACACTTCAAAAAGGCCATCACCCGTGTAATACTCTGGGGTTGAATTATGAATGGTCCTCAATATTCCATTGGAATCCAGGGATAATTGCAGAGTTACTATGTACTTGAGGTTGTATCATTTATTAAGTGCTCAGCTACTGTCCAAAAGTTGGTGGATCGAATCTCCTTGTACGCACCATGGGAGAAAGGCCTGGAGATATTCTTCCAAAACAACAACAACAACAAAAAATCAGCCATTGAAAACTCCATGGAGCAAAGTTGATCTCTAAAACACATAAGGTCTCCATGGGTTGGAATTAACTTGACAGTAATTGGTTTGCTGTTTTCATTTTGTATCATTCATACCAACTCACATTCCCAGAACAGCTTATTTCTTCTTCCCTCAAATTTTTGAGTTGAGTGAATATTTCCTTCCGTGTGGGTAAAATAAACATTTCAGTGTGCCACATCTTGCATTTTTCTATAAAATTGTGAAACCAAGAATTCTGATTTACTGATATTAGCTTAAAATTTGCAGACTTTTATACGCGCTATTCAGACAGGAATACATATCAATGATTTCCAAATGCTCATGAGCTGATAAGGTCTGGCCTGAGGCTTATTAAGAATCAGAGAATTTGTGTCAAAAGTATATATTGCCTGGTATAACCCCAATAGATCTTAATTTGCACCATCTCTCTTATGACCCAGTCCTTTATGTTTCAAAGTCACTCTCCATGTAATCTTGATGTGTATTAGGTGGGAACACCTAGTACTTCCAGAAAACATCTTTATTTTAACCAAAAACAAACCAACTGCCATTGAGTTGATTCTGACTCATAATGACTCTGTAAGACAAAGTGGAACTGTTCCATGGAGTTTCCAAGGAGTCCTTGATGGCTTCAAACTGTTGAACTTTTGGTTAAGAAATAAACACTACGCCAGGAGCATTTCCACTTTATTTTAAAGTACCTTGTAAAATAGACCCTAAATAAATTCTTTGCACACTTTAATGTTCATTGGAATCATTCAGAGAGCTTGTTCAAAATGAGGAGTCACAGATTCTATCCCCTACACCACTGGGGATATTGTGGGGCCTGGACCACGTGACTTTAAAGAAACATTGCAGTGACATTGACATAATGGCTTTGCAGATTGCAGTTTGCGAAACATGTTGATGCCTACCTGTTGCTGTCAAGTCAGTTCTGAATCCCAGTGTCTCTGTGTGTGTCTGTCAAACTGTACTTAGTGGCTGATTTTTTCAGATCTAAGATGCCGGGCCTTTTTCCCAAGATGCTACTGGGCATACTCAAACCTCCTTTTTTTGATTAGTAGCCACATATGTTAACCATTTACAGTGCTTAGGAGTTCCACATTGGTGCTAAACCAAACCAAACCAAACCAAACCAAACCAAACCAAACCGAACCGAACCGAACCGAACCGAACCGAACTGAACCAAACCAAAAACCCATTGCTGTTGAGTTGATTTGAACTCGTGGTGACTCCAGGTGCTAGAAGACGATAAAATAGGAGCCAGACTTATCCACTCCTGGATGATAGAAAGATATTGGGGTTTACATTTTATTTAACCAGTTGCCTTAGAAATGCTTCCAACTCATAGTGACCTATACAGCAGAGTAGAGCTGACTGTAGGGATTCTAAGGCTATAATCTTTATGGAAGCAGACTGCCATATCCTTCTTCCATGGAGGGGTTGTGGGCTGCAACTGGCTACCGTTCAGTTAGCAGGAGAGCTCTAACCATGATGCCACCAGGGAACCTGCAGTTTACTTAGGCTTCCTCAATTAGAATTAATGCAGAGATTCATACTAGATCTTTCTGGACAGGGCCAAATGTGTGAATGTTTGTTCCTGCTATATCATGGTTACGATTGCTTTTAATTTTCCACAAATTTCATAAACATCGAGCACCTACTCTGATGTTAGTATGATAAAAGTATAGTTGACTTCTCCAAAAGAGCTCTTTAATTTCTTTCAATTCTTTTGATCTACATCAAAGAGAAAGTATTGGTTAGTTTCTAAAGGTCTGTAATACTTCCCTAATAACATCTGCCAAGCCCTCTTTTAATAGGCTTCCCTCTGAGTTCTGTGTTGCCTGTAACAGATGGAGCAGCACCATGAGCAGCGAGAAGAGTAGGTAGAACGCCGTGGACACTGAGGCTCCCAGGGTGACAGTCATCAGGGTCCAGGAGGAAATCTACAGTTAGAGCAGAACTGAAGAAGCAGGAAGGTCTCCCGTAAAGCTATTTTGTTTCCAGAAACACCTCTGGTATAATGAAATGATGAGTGAATTTGGAGTTCGAACCTCTGAGCTGGTTTCTCATATCTACTACTAACTGGTCATACGACTTTTAACCAGTTACTTAACTGCTGGGTGCCCTGGTTTCTTCGCCTGTAGAATGAAGTTTCTAAAGTTTGTCAACACATGAAATTACCTGCGTCAGGCAACGCACTAGGCAGGTGTCAAATGAGCAGACTTTCAGTTTGGGGACAAACTTTCAGGGACAAAAACTAATAAATTGTGAATGCCCCTCATCCTTCCTATCTCTCCCCTTATTTGTTAAAGGTATTTATAAATGTAGAAGGAAAGAGAGAGAGAGGGAGGGAGGGGAGGAGAGAGGGAGGGAGGAAGAAAAAGGAAGGAAGGACAGAAAGAGAAGGAAAGAAATGGAAGGAGAGAGAAAGAAGGGAGGAAAAGAGAGAAAGAGACAGAGAGGGAAAGGGGGAAGAAAGAAAGAAAGGAAGGAGGGAAAGACAGAAAGAAGAAAGAAAAGGAGGAGAAACAGAAGACAAGAAAATCGGGGCTCCAGGTGGAATAGTTTGGGAGCATTTCGTCTAAGTGATGCAAGGAAAGCTGTAATAAAAGAAGGAAGTGGAAGGGATGAGAGAATGTTAAAGAAATATTTCCATGGTTTTCACAGTGGCTTGCGAATGCCTATGAAGATCTGGAATTACTTTGACATTGCTTTTGTGTCTATGTCCTTACAACAGTAATACCTTTTAGGGACTGGGCCATGTGGATCATGGCTTTATAATTATTTCACTTTTGGACTTTCGGCTTTCTTCTGATTCATAGTTCCAGATCATCGCATCCAATTAGCTGTCTTTCTATTTCATAAATATTTTCTCTTTTGCCTGATGAACAGCTTCCACAGTTGCTACACTGCTCGCATGTGAGTCAGTTTCATGAATTCTGTTTCTTGTTTACGTAGCGCACATGATGGACTCATTTATGTCCGTCGAGGACCACTGCTGTGTGCTTTAGAGAAAGTCACTTAGTGGCTTACTTGTAAAACAGAGGTGATAATAATGAGACTTTGTGAAAAGATTTAAAAAAATTTTTTTAAAAGGAGATTTAAGTGAAGAAATGTACAATGCGTGACACAGAGCGCATGCTCTCTACCTCAGTCTCACTAATGAATCCAACACGTTACTTTCTCCTAGTGTCTTTTGTTTAAGTACTTATTCAGTTCGCATATACTTCACTGACAGTGCGCTAGGTTCCTTTTGGAGACCATTTCTCAGTATACACAGATTTATTGTTTAAAATTATAAGAATTGCCGTGTAGTTGAAGACAACCATGAAGTAAGTGTAACAGAAGTTCTGGAAGTTGGCTAGTTTCCTATTAGCTAAATAATTCTCTTTCGTACACTAGTCTTTTAGTGCCCAAAATTCAAATTCACAGGGCATACTTAGGAATTACCACATAGGAAACTGCTGAAACTAAGAAGGCCGAATTCACAAGCGTGTAATTATTTAGTTGTATCTACTGCAGAGCTTTTAAAAGAATCTGTTGATGAACTTATTAAATAAATTAATTGCTTTGTTAGCTAAATCTTCAACATATTTTCAGAGTGGAAACCCTGGTGACATAGTGACTAGGAGCCATGACTGCTAACCAAAAAGGCAGCAGTTTGAATCCACTAGGTGCTCCCGAGAAACTCTACGGAGCAGTTCTTTTTCTTATAGAGTTGTTATGAATTGGAATTAACTCAATGGCAATGACACCAAAACCCGCTGCTGCTGAGTCAGTTCTGGCTGATAGCAACACTTTAGACAGAGTAGAACTGCCTCATTAGCAGCTGTGGCAGTAATTCAAGCTGTGTCACCAGTGTTTACCAAAACCAAGCCATCACTTTTGACTTGTAGTAATCCTGTGGGTGGGTCTTATTTGCAGAGTAGAACATGTAAATGGTACTAGAAAAGTCAGGAACTTCTACTTATCTTTGTTGTGTTTTAAGTGAAACTTCACAATTTGAATCAGTTTCTCATACGAAAACTTACACATATTTTGTTACATGGTCCCAGTTGCTCTTCCTGCACAGTGACAGCACATTTCCCTCTATAACTCTGAATTTCTCATCTTTATTCAACCAGCTCTGTGTCCTGCTTTCTTCTCATTTCACGTCTGGACAGAAGCTGCCCGGTTAGTCTCCCTCATTTTTTTAAGCCCAAATAGCATTTCAGTCTTTGTCTGAGGAGCCGGCTTCGGGAATGGTTCCATTTCTGGGCTAACAGAGAGTCCAGGGGTCATGTCTGTCAGATCATCAAGTCTGGTCTTTTTACTAGAATTTGAGTTCTGCACCCCACATTCCTCCTGCTCTATCAGGAATTCTCTGTTGAGAGGAACTGCTTTTGTTTATTATTGCTGTTTTAAACTGTGATTTAGATGGAGGTTTACAGACCAAATTAGTTTCTCATTAAACTATGAATACACATAATGTTTTGTGAATTGGTTGCTAACACCAAGATGGGTCAATATTCTCCCCTTCTTAATCTCATTTCTATTCATCCAGCTTTCCTTTCCCCTCCTGCTTTGTCCTTGCCCCTGGGCTGGTGCGCTTATTTAGTCTTGTATACATGAGGGAGGTATATAAGCCTGTCTAATCTTTGGTTGGAAGGTGAAACTCAAGAGTGACTTCAGTACTGGGTTAAAAGGGCATCCAGGGGCCATACTCTTGGGATTTCTCTAGTCTCAGTCAGGTTAGTAAGTCTGGTCTTTTATCTGTGAGTTTGAATTTTGTTCTACATTTTTCTCCAGCTCTGGCAAAGACCTTCTGTTGGAATCCCTGTCGGAGATGTTCATGGTGGTAGCTGGGCACCATTCAGTTGTGATGGACTCAGTCTGGGAGCAGCTGTGGTAATTGTCGTCCATTGGTCCCTTGGACTAATCTTTCCCTTGTGTCTTTGATTTTCTTCATTCTATTTTGCTACAGATGGGGTGAGACCAGTGCAGTATCTCGGAAGCCACTCACAAGGTTTTAAGACCCCAGGTGCTACTTAAAGTGCTTCATAAGGCATTGATTTACTTCCAATATGCAAGTGATATTCACATGAGAAAGCTGGAGACACTGGAACGATAGGATTTTTCACTTAAAAAAAAAACTGACTTAGAGAACCATATGCAAGTTAGAAGAATCTGAGAGATGGGTGGCAAGTGGATCAACGCCATGTTGTAAAGCCCTAGAGGGATGCTGTAGAAATCTACCTTAAAACAGGTCTGCTCAAGCTTTTTAAACCTAGATCTTCTGATTATCATATTTAAGCGTGACAAGAAAGTGAGAATGTGTGAGGCAATAGAGTCTGGAACAGTAGTGACCCTGGTAGCCTATATCTAGGAGATAAATGTTAAAAATCATATATGACATCTCAAGCACATATTTGATGCACTGGACACTAATGACTGAAAAACAGAAAAGTTGTGGGATGATATCAAACATAGAGAAAGTAAAGGTCATTAAAAAGACAGGAAAGGGACAAAAGACCAAAATGGATGTCAGAGGAGACTCTGAAACTTGCTGTTGAGTGTAGAGTAGCTAAAGTGAAAGGAAGAAGTGATGGGGTAAAAGCTGAATGGAAGATTTCAAATAGCTGATGGAGAAGACAAAGTATTGTAATTAAATGTGCAAAGATTGGGAGTTTAAAAACTAACAGGGAAGAGCACACTTGATATTTCTCAAGCTGTAAGAACTGAAGAAAAAATGTGAGCCTCGACTGCAGTATTGGTGGATTTCATGGTCAAAATTTTGAATGATGCAGGAAGCACTGGAGAAAATAGAAGGAGCACACTGAAAGAATTAGCTGATGTTTAACCATTTCAGGAAGCAGCATATAATCAAGAACTAATGGTACTGAAGGAAGAAGTCCAAGCTTCACTTGAAGACACTGGTGAAAAACAAGGTTCCAGGAACTGACAGAACACTAATTAAGATGTTTCAACACATGCATGCAGTGATGGACGTACTCACTTGTCTGCACCAAGAAATTTGGAAGACAGCTACCTGGCTAACTGACTGGAAGAGATGAATATTTGTACCCATTCCAAAGAAAAGTGAGCCAGCAGAATGCGGAAATTACCAAACACTATCATTAATATCACATGCAAGCAAAATTTTATTGATGATCATTCAAAAATGGTTGTAGCATTACATGGGCGAAGAACTGCCAGAAATTCGAGCCTGATTTGAAAGAGGACATGAAATGATGTCAGATGGATCTTGGCTGAAAGCAGAGAACACCAGAAAAATGTTTACCTGTGTTTTACTAACTGTGCGAAGGCATTAACCTGTATGGGTCACAGTAAATAAGGATTAATATTGGGAAGAATGAGAATTCCGGAACACTTAATTGTGCTCATGAGAAAACTTGGACATAGATTAGAGTCCGTTTTTTGAACGTAATAAGGGGATACTGAATAGTTTAAAATATGAAAAAGTGTGTGTCAGGGTTATATCCTTTCACCAGATTTACTCAATCTGTATGGTGAATGAGTAATCTGAGGAGCTAGACTATATGAAGAACAATGTGCCATCATGACTGGAGGAAGACTTAACAACCTGGGTTATGTACACGACACAACCTTGCTTGCTGAAAGTGATGAGGACTTGAAGCACTCATGGATAGAAGTCAAAGACTATAGCCTTCAGTATGGATTATGCTTCAAAATAAAGACAGTGAAAATCCTCATAACTAGACTAATAACTAGACTGATAGTAACATCATGATGAACTAAGAAAAGATTTAAGTTGTCAAGGATTTCATTTTTCTTGGATCCACAACCCACGTCCAAGGAAGGAGCCGTCAAAACAACAGTGCATTGTATTGGGCAAATCTATTGCAAAACCTGATACTATCAGTTTTGACTCACAACAATCCCATAGGACAGAGCAGATCTGCCCCACAGGGTTTCCAAGGTGGTGGACTTGAACTGCCAACCTTTTGGTTAGCAGCTGAGCTTTTAACTACTGTACCACTGGGACTGTGCTGCAAAAGACCCCTTTGAAGTATTAAAAAACAGAGATGTCACATAGAGAACTAAAGTGCACCTGACCCAAGGCATGTCTTTTGAGTTGCCTCATGTGCATGCAAAAGCTGGACAGTGAGTTAGGAAGACCAAAGAAGAATGGATGCCTTTGAATTACGGTGTTGGTGAAGAATACTGAATATACCATAGACTACCAGAAGAACAAACAAACCTGTCTTGGAGGAAGTACAACCAGAATGCCCCTTAGAAGCAAATATGACAAGACTACATCTCACATACTTTGGTCATGTTACTAGGAGGGTCGAGTCCCAGGAAAAGGTCTTGGTAAAGTGGAGGATTAGTGAAAAAGAGGAAGACTCTTAATGAGATGGATTGACCCAGTGTCTGCAACAGTGGGCTTCAACACAGCAATGACCGCGAGGGTGGCTGTGGCCTGGGAAGTATCTTGTTCTGTTGTATGTGGAGTCATTATGGGTTGGGCCTGATGTGATGACATCTAATGACAACTGATGAGGTAAGTGTCACTGGAGTAGGGCTGGTAAGGGGAAACCTGAGTAAAATAGTGTGGGGGCTTGCAGGGTGAGGGGAGGAGTTTGGCCTTAAAGTGCAGTGAGAAGTCATTGGGGGTATAAATCAGGGGAAAGACCTGATCAAATGCACATTTTTGTCATATTTTTCTATGCAAGCAAGGAGATTAAGAGCAGAAGAAGGAATGCCAGTACTTCAGGCTAGAGGCGATGGTGCTATGGATCAGGTCGGAAGATAGGTGTACACTGGTTTTGAATCCATGACCTGGCACAACTCACTATGTATATAACTTCTATACGGTTGCTATGAGTAGGAACTGACTTGACGGTACCTAAGAACAACAACATAACTTCTTTGGGTCTTGATATGCTCAACTGTCAAACTGATTTAAACATTTTCAGTACCCATCCCAGAGAGGTGCAGTGACAATTAAATGGCACAATGTATGTGAAATACCTACTCCAAAACCTGGCACACAATAGGTTCCCAGTAAATCTATCATTAAATGTTTATTGAGCATCAAAACGCCCTAGGCTTTGTGATAAGTTCTTGGAGTGGCTGGACGGAAGTAATTATTATTCTAGTCTGAACTTCTCATTTTACATCTTTGGTTCAAAATGATGAAGAGTTTTGCTCAAAGCTATCCAGTGAAGACCTAACTGTTCTGTTGTAACTCCCCTAGACTTACTTCTAGGGCTTATCTACCCTAAAGACAGTTGGATTCCATCATTAGTTGGCCCATTCAATTTCTAGACAACTTCTCCTTCAAGCCCTCCTCTTCTCATCCAATTCAATGACTATTTGTATTCTTGCCACTAGTTACAGGTAGAATAGGGGTTTTTAGCTGGAGGCCATCCATCTCAGGAGTATTTGGCCCTGTCTGGAGATATTTTTGGTTGTCACATCTGGAGGGGTGCTTCTGGAACTTAGTAAGCAGAGGCTAGTGATGCTCTTCAACAACTTGCACTGAACACAGCAGCCCTACACAGGAAAGAATTATGTGACTCCGAGTGTCAAAAGTGCCCATGTTGAACAGTTCTGATGCTGAAGATATAAAGATAGATTTTTTTTTGCCTACAAGAGGTTCCTACATCAGGGTGGGGGCACAATTTCCCTTGATACATGGAGCCCCCCAGGAACAGCGGTGCCCACCAAGAACTTTTTCTGAATTATTGGGCCTCAGTTACTTCTGATTGTACCCACTGAGAATCCACATGTGCAGAGTAATTACAAGATAAAATGGGAGAGCCTCAGAGCCAATTGAGGATATATAGCCTATTACTTCCCCTGGGAGATTAAACTGGGGAGAAGACCCTTGTTTTTCTCTTAGCAAAGTCTTCCCTTTCCGTTTCAGGCCGTGGCCTCCTGGAGCAAAATGGAACCAAACCAGAGATTGTTTTGCCTACGTCTGTGTTTGCTCATTTCAAAAACAAAGACTTCTCTCTCTTCTTATCATCATCATGATTGATTATTTGCGAGATCTGGAAAAACAAATAAGTCACAAACAACCCTGGTGAATATTTTCTCCTTCCAGACTTTTTTTGTCTTCTGCACTTGACTTTATTTTATATAGTTGTGATCAGACTCAATGAACAAACTTGCAGATGGCTGGTAAGTGTAGCACCATTAGCAGCATCCTCCCCACTCCCCTATTTTTTAATAGGTTCTTTGTAAGTGATTCACAGAGCCAACCCTTATGGGACATATAAACTGGTGTTTCACTAGTACACATATTACTGCTGAAGACATCCTTGTACATAAAATTCTTCTTATGTTAGGATGATTTGGGGGGGATAAATACAAGTGAAATCACTAATTTAAAAGTATAAGCAACATTAAGACTTTTGATATATACTGAAAATGACTGTCCAAAGAAGTTATTCCAATTACATTCTCATTGATAATGTGTGAAATTTCCCTCAAAAGTTAATCCTAAAAATCACGCATTGAGGTAATGTATTTTAAGTTAACCAAGAGCAGGAATCAAATCATATATTTTTTAGAATATATGGGACAGACCCGGGAAGAGAATAATAGTAAGGGCTTAATAAGTTCTTGTTGATTTAACTCTCAATATTGTGTGTTACTTGATTCATTGTTCACAATTGACATTTGTTGTAGGAGATTTAAATTTCTCCATTTTACGATGTTGAAAATATACTCTTCTGCATTCACAGTGTGAAATCCTTATTGTATCTTAAATCATGTATTTCTGTGACTGTGGCATTTCCCAAATGTATACAGGGGGTGTCCAATACTTGACTATGACACCCCTAAGGTTTTGTGCCACTGTTTTACTCTGGTGTGGAAAAACGTGGATTGGTTTCACTTCTTATTTCCCTTCTCTTCCTTTCTTTCTTTTTGAATTTAAAATCTGTGGAAAAAATAACCATCTGGTGAGGAATGAAATACACAGTTTGCCATTTCTTGTTACAAGTTGAGACTTACAGATATTAAGCCAAAGACCAAGTATACACTTCTAATTTTATGGTAGAATCTCTGTGTCTGCAGCGTCAGAGAAGGCTGTCTCCTGAAGTCCGGAAAGGAATACGTTTTTACAGCTTAGTAATAAACTGAATTTCTTTAAAGTGAGTTTTATTTTTCCTTACAATCTCAATTATAAGCTTGGAGATGTAGTCTCATAAAAAAAGGGGAAAAATCAATAATAGGTTGAATAGAAAACATTTGACAAGTGAATAATTTAAGACTGGTCCAATCAAGGCTATACACCATATATAGGAGAAGAACTGTAAATGACTAATAATATAGAAAATGTTCAACTTCACTAATTAAGAAATGCAAATTGAAACGAGATACCTTTTGCAGTTACCAAAGTTGCAAAACTAGAAAAAGGTTATGTGTTAATAAAAGTGCATACATTTGTTGACATTGTTATTTAGAATGTAAACTGGTATACATGTTATAGAAATCAACTGAGCAATATGTATTAAGAATTTAAAAAAGGACTTATATCCTTTTAGACTTAATTTCCTTTTTATAAATTTATCCTAAAGTATTCAGAAACTTGCACTAATATGAATGATTAAAGATTTTCATCGTATTATTATTTATAATAGCAAAATATTAAATTAGGAAAGCGACAGTAGGAAACTGATTAAGTACACTGTGGTGCGGATACTTTGCTATCTAAGGTATAGTCCAAGAGACCAGCAGCATTGCTCCTGGTAATGAATAAGAACATACATTTTAGCAAGACCCTCTGGTGATTCCTAAGCAAACTGAAGTTTTACAAGGCTGGTATAGGAGAGGGGGATCCTGTGGCTCAATGGTTAAAGCATGTGACTGCTAACTGAGAGGCTGATGATTTAGACTCACCAGCTGCTCTGCAAGTAAAAGACGTGACAGTCTGCTTTTGTAGGGTTATAGCCTTGAAAACCCTATGAGGCAGTCTACCGTGTACTGTAGGGTCATTATGAGTTGGAATCAACTTGCATGGCAAGGCATTTCTGTTTTAGCCCTCTGATACCACTCTAACAGCAATACCACAAGTAAATGGCTTTAACAAAGATAAATTTATTTCCTCGAGGTAAAGTAAGCTAGGAGTCCTAATTAAGGGCATCAGCTCCAGGGGAAGGCTTTGTCTGTTGGCTCTGAAGGAAGGTCCTTGTTGCCAGTCTTCCCCTGGACTGGGAGCTTCTGAGGCATAGGGACCCTGGGTCCTCTCCAAAGGATGTGCTCTGCTCCTGACACTGCTTCTGTTTGGATAGTATAAGGTCCCGAAATGCCCTGCCAGCTTCTTTCTTTTATATCTCAAGAGATGACCTCAAGGCACAGTACAATCTTAAGCATGAGTAAGAAACACAAACACAGCTGCCACCATCCTCCCTCATTAACATCAAAGAGGTGGGGTTTACAGCGTATAGGAACATCATACAATACTCAGAATCAAGGCCCAAATGAATTGCTGCACATATTTTTGGGGGAACACAATTCAGTCCAAGACAGTTAAGTTTTGGGGTTTAGTGTAGGAGAGACATACCTACCTGAGACACACCCAGAAGCAGTTGTTCAAAGTAGGTTTTTTGTTTGATTAACAAAAACAATTTTCCCTGGAGGCAAATAGAACTTCTAAAGCTGGAGTTAGATCTCTGCAGTTCTAGAAAGTTCACAGGTGATTTTGCTTTAAAGCCAAGCTTGAGTATAATGAATACGAAGCGTGAAGCTGCTGATAAATCTGCCGGCCACTATGCCGACTGCCTTCCATGGCACATGTTAACGTCCTGAATTACCTTTTTGCCTTACACTGAACAGTTATAAGAAAATACTCACTTAGCATTTGCAACAGAGAGATCACTGAAGGCAGTTTATAGATTATCTCAAAGTGATAGGACAGTCTTGCTTCTCCTGAGAACAGTTCTTGTGTCACAGTGACCTGCAGACGTTATTGAAGGCACGATGCCTTGGGCAGTGGTGCCCATTGCTTGCTTACCTATGTGTCTATGGCTTGTTTAACATTCTGCTTATACGCTGTCATCGGAAGTAGTATTTTGTTGTTGTTAGGTGGCGTCGAGTCAGTTCCATCTCGTAGTGATGCCATACACAACAGAATAAAACATTGCCAGGTCCTGTACCATGCCTACCATCCTTTTTATGCTTGCAGCCTCTGTGTTTATCTTGTTGAGGGTCTTCCTCTTTTTTGCTTCCCCTCTGCTTTACCACATGTGATGGCCTTCTCTAGGGACTGATCCCTCCTGACAGTGTGTCTGAAGTATGTAAGACACAGTCTTGGCATCCTTGAGTCTAAGGAACACTCTGGTAGTACTTCTTCTGGAACAGATCTGTTTGTTCCTTTGGTGGTCCTTGGTTACTGTTTTTCTTCAGCGTCACAACTCAAAGGTGTCCATACTTCTCTCTTTCTTTTCATTGTCCACCTTTCACATGCAAAAATACTGTTTTAGATGTCCACAATTTCTAGTTTTAGTGAGTTATTTGTTCTTAGATAAGATTTTGACTCCATCAGTGAGCATCCTGGCAGGAAATAAAGAGTATTCAAATTAGCAATTAGAGAAGACTTTGCTAAAAAGACTATTTGCAGAGATGGAGTTAAAGGGCCCTGGTGGGTCAACGACTAAGTGCTTGGACAAAGACCTGGCAATCTGCTTTCATAAAGATTGCAGCCCAGCTAATCCTGTAGACAGTTCTTCTTGGTCACATGAAGTCACTATGCATAGAAGAATCATTGACACATCCGACAACAATAGCAGGTCAAGTTAAAGGAATCCAGCAAGCTACAGTGCCCTGGAAAAGTTATAGTGGAGAGTGGTTACCATTGCTACATGAAGTCCAAGAGAAGAGTATTTATAGGAGTGTGGGGCTGGGATCTTTATGGAAAGGGCTGCCTATTGGGAACTGAGACATTCTGAGGAGGAACACAGTCAACTATGGTCAACTAGAAGGAAGGAGTGGAGGTATAAATACTTTGCTTCCAGACGCAGCCTCCTACTAGTGTCTCCCATTGGCCCAAACAAATCAGAAGTCAGAGGACAAGGAATCTCGTGGTGTAGTCCATGTATGTCAGCCTCTGGGGGCACAGAGAAGGGTGGGGACAGGTGGCGAGTGCAGCTGGAGGGATAGTAGAAGATACATGGCCAAGTGCCAGGCAGCAAGAATAATAGGGAAGAAGTTTCTGTTTCTGATCTTCTGTTTTAGTTATCTAGTGCTACTCTATCAGAACCACCACAAATGGATGACTCTTAACAAACCAAAACCTGTTTTCTTACAGTTTAGGAGTCTAGGAAGTCCAAATTTAGGGTATCGGCTCCAAGGAAAAGCTTTCTTTCTATGTCAGCTCTGGGGGAAGGTCTTTGTCATCAATCTTTCTCTGGTCTAGGAGCTTCTCAGCACATGGAACCAGAGTCCAAGGGGCACTCTACATTCCTGGCTCACCTTCCTTGGTGATACGTGATTTGTGGTCCCACTCCTCTCTGTTTAATTTTCTCTTTTACATTTCAAGAGAGGCTGACTTAAGATATAAACTAATCCTGCCTCATTAACATCATAAAGGTTTATGACACAAGGGATAATCACATGAGATCCAAAAACGGAGGCCAACCACACAGTACTGGGAATCACCGCGGACTGCAGTTGATATACATTTGGAGAGGAGTGTGGAGGGAGAGTTCAATCCATAGCATGTTCCTACCCTCAGCTGGCTAGATTTATGAATCAGGTTTCTGTCAGCTTCTTTGTATTGGTCTTGGAGGCATCACCCAGACCAGAGAGGAAACAGCCATCTTTTCATGACTCGTCCAAGCATTATGGTTTGAGGTGGATATCATCTGTAGAAAACAGAAGTTTATAAACGAATTCTTGTAAAAGAAAACTACATATGGAGTTTTCACTCACTAATGGGTATGCCATTCTGAAAGCAACTGGCTTGGGTGGCTTTTTGGTCGTGTGTGCCCAGACACACGCTTAAGGGCTCACAGGAGCAACAAGTGCTGGGAATAGAGAGCAACACTTGTCTTCTCCCTGGGGAGCAGAGGCTTTGGAAATACAGAGCCTTGAACTTCTGCTACTAACTCTTTGAACATAACTGTAAAGTGTTTTGATGGTGGAGCAATGCATTCATTTCCAGAGTCTACCTCCTGCTTTTTCAATGGTATCAGAAAGAAATTCTGCACAGAAGGAAGCGAAAAGAAGACCAGGAGGGACTTTAACTACATATAACTTAAAGAAGTTTAATAGGATAGTCATTTCATGCAGGGACTAGATTGTACCAGGGCAGCCAGAATTACCTGAGGATAACTAGTGTCCTTTAAGGATTGGAGTGTGACACAGTAACTCTTTCAAGAAAGTGGGGGATGTCATGGCAACTAATGATAGTCTAGGATCCTGACCTAGACTCTGTGTGTCTCAGGTGACCAGCTAAATTCCTGGGCTGGGCATAGTAGCTCAAAAGTGGATAAATAAGCTAGAAGAAGATACTAATGGAGTGGCAGTTGAACTCTGCCTTACAGGCACATGGGGAGTAGTCCACTAGTACGGAGGCAAGAGTGCAGAAATAAATAGCAGAACGGAGGCCATTTTTATGTATTTCATTTCCAGCACATCCTACTCTTGAGATGACAAACGCCCTCTGTGAACTTTTGCGACTGAAACCAATGCTGTTTAATGAAGAAGTGACTTTTAGTGCTTTATTTTCATCTAGAGCTTCATTTGAAACAGATCATCATTAGTTTTATGGTTTTAATTGTATTGAAATTCCTTATGGTAACCTATTGCTTTATTGCATTAGTCCATTAACCTGGGTGCCATGGAGCATAGTTTTAGAGCCTGTATTTATATCTGGACTAATTGCATGGATGCTTTCAGTAGAAGATGAGGTATTTTTCAGATCACCACAGGAAAAATAATCTGACCCAATTTCTAAACTTCAGGGTTGGTATAATAAGAACCAAAAAAAGAGAGAAAAACTCGCACGCTATTCTGAAAATTCCTTGCTTTGAAATACCTACCCCTTTATCAACAAGGAATTGCAAATCTCGTAATTTTCACAGTATGTGCTGTTTCCATGTGGTTTTCATTTGGAAGTGCTGTGGGATGCAGGGGTCTGCAGCCTTCGCAATCAAAACCAGGCGGCCAGTGGTTACAAACTGGAGGACCATGAGTTCTGTCTGTGGCTTCCTCATCAGGGCAAATCAATGCAGATGGAGTGTCTAGGCTGCTGACTGGCTGAGCACATGGAAGTCTAGACAAACTAACAGTGACCACAACCCAGCTCCCTGCTGAGACCTGTGTAACTCAGAAGTTGGCAGAAGTTGTAAATACCTAACTGACCTAAAGCATTTCTTCCTGGAATGGGAAAGGACCGATGGTGCCTCCTGTGTGTTTAGCTCACACGAGGTACTTTTTGTTTCTACTGGACAAGGGAGCATTAGAGTTAGAAATGGGACCATTGTTACCTCATAAACTTGGTGACCTCGCAGATGCTCAGCAGCAGGTGTGCTTACAGTGCCCATCAATGAGGCTTTCCCTTGCACCTGTTGGGGAATCAGCTGCAGAAAGCAGGTGTATCAGGGGAGTGAGAGCATGGGTGACCGTGGAGACTGCTGAGGGCTGCCAGATGTGTTCCACGTAAACACCAGCCAACAGTTGGGAGGGGAGGAATGTGGTGGATTTAATGAAGAAGAATGTGCAAGTTTGATCATTAGTTTCTGCTTACTGTGAGAATGAAATTTGTATATATTCATAAATACATGTGAGTGTGTGTGTGTATGTGAGGTCCAACAATTAAGTCCGTGAACTTAATTGTTCTGAGTGCTACATACCTCATTGCTAAATATCACTACAGTCACTTGTGAAGTACTCCCATGGAATCTATGCCCCAGTGCCAGCACCTAGTCTACCCTTCAGAGCAATTTTGGAACTCTTTTTCTGGAATGGCCATCAGAGCTGTTGTCTTATTACTGCTGATGTCTTGAATGTCATCAAAGTATCTTCCTTTCAATATTTACTTTATCTCCGGGTCAAGAAAAAAAGTCACTGGGCGACAGATTAGGTGAGTAGGGAGGGTGTTTCTATATAGGTATTTGTTTACTGGCTAAAAACACCCTCACAGACAACTATGCAATTAAGTTCACAAAATTGCCACAGTGCCACCGTGCTCAATGGTCATTCTGGAAAGAGTTCTGAAATTGCTCTGAAGAGTGTGGACTAGGCCCTGGCGTTAGTGCATAGCTTCCCAAGGGGAGTGCTTCGAAGGTGACTGTAGTGATATTAAGCAGTGAGGTATGTAGCGCTTTTTCTAGGATGAGTTCACAAACTCAACCATGAGACCTCGTGTGTGTGTGTGTGCGCGCGTGCAGTTTTGGAGGAAGAACTGAATGGACTGTGTTGACAGAAGGATGAGGTTCACTTTGCACCAATTCCATGCGCCTCAGGTTTTGTTCACTGGTCCACACATTGTTCATCACCTTTCCATTTCTCCGTTTCAAACTTTCCCAGACAGGAAGTAAAAATGCCAGGCTATTCAGTTTCATCCGGAATGCCTCTCCATCTTAAGATCACACAGTTGTCGGTTTCAAGAAGCAAAGTGAGTCAGGCAGCCTCAGGAGCCTACCTTTGTTTCTGGACTGGTTGCCCAGACCTGCTCCGCTCTGGGTGGGCCACTTGGACCAGGAATGTTCGTGCTGTGGACTGGGGGCTCCCCTGAGGTTGAGTCATTCCCTCGGTTTTTCAGAGTCCACCTCCACCGGAGCCCAGACACAGCAATGCCTCTTGAGATGGATGGAGCTGAGGGAGTATTGGCACTGCTTTCCTGGATCTCTGGATCCAGTCTGTTGCTCTGGGAAGCGTAAGATGCCCGAGGAGAATTTGCTGCAGGCAGCTCTGCAATGCTGAAAATGCTGTGTGATTTTGCAGACATCTGAAAGTGACAGGCATTGTCCATCCACAGAGGAGTTGAGGTGAGAATACTGACTACCTGAGAAACTGTGCGACTTTGGGCAGCTTTGGAGCAGCATTGAAAACTGGCAGTGGTGATTTCTCTCTCACGTGTAAACTGGCCAGAATAGGCAAGTGCATAGAGACTCAAGTTTGTTGATGATTACAAGAGTGGGAGAGACAGGGTAAGGGGGACTAGTTATTTAGGAAGCCATAGATTTCTGTTATGGTGATGGATAATTTGACAAAAAATATGAGAGATGGTTGTATGATGTGATTAATGTAATTGGTGTCATTAAATTATATACATTAAAAAAAACTCATGTCCATATCATGTGTACCCTTTGTGGTTCTATGTGTCTACAGGATGTCATCTTACTGGCCTCTTACTAGAGGGGAATGGAGAGGGTGAACAAGAGGGGACAGGAGATTGTTAAGAGGATATAACATGTATGGAAAGGAAAGGAGGAGTGTACTGTTACAGGGCAAGGAGAGCAGAGGGAGCTGCAGATAGGCGGGTATGCAAATTTGAATTGTATTGTAAGCTTTCACTCAATCACAATAAAACAAAACAAACAAACAGACAGACAAACAACCACCCAAAACAAACCCATTGCTGTCAAATTGTTTCCAACTCACGATGACTCTGTAGAACCGCATGGAACTGCCCAGTAGTTTCCAAGGAGCACCTGGCGGATTTGAACTGCTGACCTATTGGTTAACTGCCATAGCACTTAGCCACTATGCCACCAGGGTGTCCATATTATACACATGAGAAACACTTAATTGGCAAATATTGTGCTACATATAAATTTATAACAATGAAAAACAGTGTCAGACCTTCTTAGTCTACTGTCTCTTGGAGTCTTCAGAGGAGTGTCTCACCTGCCTTAAGAGTGCTGCATTCTCTTTTCTGAGCACTCCTGGGAAGCGTCAGCAAAATTTTGTGTATAAGTGAGTATGTGCCTTTTTCTAGGTGGTAGTTCAAAGTCAAGGACAAAGTTACTGCTGTCGAGTCAATTCTGACTCATAGCGGCCCTGTAGGTCAGACGAGAACTGTCCTATAGAGTTTCTAAGGAGCACCTGGTAGATTTGAACTGCTGGCCTTTTGGTTAGCAGCCACCGCACTAAAACACTGCACTACCAGGGTGGTGGTTAGTGCGTAGCTTTCTTCAAATTCTCAAAGCTCCCTAAACTTTAGGACCTAAAGAAAATGTTTTTGGTGAAAACTTTCATCTCGAGCAGCAGCCTGTCTTCCACCTCTTGAGGAAGCGTCTTCATAGCAAGAAATAATAATGATCAGAGCAACAACCGTAATAGTTAATATTTATGACATTGGTTATGCTCTGGGCACAGTAAGGGAACACTCATCACACCTTAGCTCATTTAATAAGGCATCTGAAACTGTCAAAAGGAATCCCTAAGTGATGTAGAAGATGAACACACTTGGCTGCTAATCTAAAAGTTGGCATTTCAAGCTCACCTTGAGTCTTGAGTCACTGTGAGTTGAAATCATTTTGACAGCAACTGGTTTGTTTTGGGTGTTTTTGTTTTAATTGTGATTAACTGAAAGTTTACAATACAATTCAAATTGCATGCCCACCTATCTGCGCTCCCTCTATTCTCCTTGCCATAAGTCAAAATCAACTTGGCAGCAACTGGTGAGATAATTGTCAAAAAGAAAGCAGAGGACTGGATCAATTGGATCCAGTAGAGGATTGGATTAATTCCTATTCCAGGAGGGCCTCAGTCTTTAGCATGGCATTCAAGGTCCATCCCACCCCATGGTCTTGAGTGCCAGCTGTTTTCAATGTTTACTTACCTGATGTATTTGCTTTCTATGCTACACAACAAATGACTACAAACTTGATGGCTATAAACAATACTCCTTTTCTGTCTCATAGTTTCTGCCAGCTAGGAGTCCGGACATGGCTCAGATGGGTTTTCTCCTTGGTGACTGTCTCACCTGGCTGGAATCAGTCACCTTTGCACCACCCAGGGACTCTACCTTTGAATTATAGTTACACTGTATTGCAGTTACTGATGTAAATATCTATCTCCTTCCAAAGGTTGACCACCTCTCAGGCAATGTCTTTCTGTCATTCTTTCTTGAAGATTGCCCGGGAAAGATCTGCTTCCATGCTCTCTCTGATTGTTGTTAGAATTCATTTCCCCTTTTCCTGGCTGGTAATTGGTGGAAAGACGCTTTCAACTTCCAGAGACTGCATACAGTTCCTGGCCATGTGGTTTTCTCTTGACATGGCAGCTTACTTCTTTAAAGCTGGCAAGGGAACCTCTTTCTCCAGTTTGTTAAAATAACCCTTATAGATAATAACATAGAAAACCTGGTGACATAGTAATTGAGTGTTATGGCTGCTAGCCAAAAGGTCAACAGTTCAAATTCGCTAGGCACTCCTGGGAAACCCTACGGGGTAGTTCTACTCTGTCCTATACGGTTACTATGAGTCAGAATTGACTTGACGGCAGCAGGTTAGGTATGACATAACACAGTCAATAGATACAAATATCCCATCACCTTTGTTGTATGATACAATGTAATCAATGGAACGGCATGAACCATCTGTGACTTATTCCATCTGTTAGAAGCAAGTCACAGATTCCATCAAACTCAAGGAGAGAGGGTTACATAAATTGGTGGCTCACTGGAGGTTTGGGGTGTTTCTGCCACATCCAACGACTCTTAAATGAATGTTCACTCTGTGCCGGCGTAGTTTAGCGAGCTGCTTGAAACACACAAAAGGGAACGTGATTTTTCGTTGTACCCTCTGAGTCTCAGCCCACAGGGAGTGCAGCCTGCTTGTGCGCACCTGGGCCTTCTCCCGCAGCTACGTTGTCACCACGGCCTGTCCTTTCCTTTTTTTTTTTTTTTTTTTTTTTTACCATCTGTCACAATCTTTGTTTATGGAGAAGCCTCAGGTCAAACACCATCTACTTTCTGACTTTTTCTCTGACTCCTCCTTAGTCAGTGGTACAGAACACTGATTCTATCTCTTCTACAAAAGAAAAGATATCATCAAGACGACTCTGACTTACGGTGACTCCGTGTGTGTCACAGGGCTTTTGGAACTGTGCTCTATGGGGTTTTTCAATAGCAGGCTTTTCGGGAAGTAGAATGTCAAGACTTCCTTCTGAGGCACCTCTGGGTAGAGTTGAACCTCTGTGTCTGGGTTAGCAGCCAAATGTGCTAACTTCTTGCACCACCCAGAGATCCACCTGTGAGTACAGTGACTGTGTATTGAAGTTTTGGATTTAAGTGTCTATCTCCTTCAAAAGGGTACCACCTCAGGCAATGTCTTTCCTTCCTTCTCCTTTCTTTCTTTCCTTCCTGTCTCTTGCTCTCTTTCCTCCTTCCTTCCTTCCTTCTCTCTCTCCCTCTTTCTCACTCTGTCTCTGTCCCCCTCTCTTCCTCCCAGTCTATCACTTCCGACTGGGATATACTGACTCCATGTTTGTTGAATGAATTTTTCACAAACAATTCACCTATATGTTTAATTTCTCCTTTCTTGGGAGCATGTAAAAAACTAACAATTCAGCCTTCACATTGGTTCAAGACTATTTCTTTAAAACAAGAAAGAAAAGTAGCCTGGTGTGCCTTTCTTTCCCTCCCGTCTAGCCCCAGTGCGGTACTGGGGCTGCCTGCCTCCTGTAGGGCCCACCCCAGGCCTGTCAGCCCAGCCTGAAGACATCCAGAGGTGAAAGCCACTGAGCAGCCCTGTCTGACAGCACTCTGCTCCTCCGCGAGACTCTACGTCCCTCTCGCCCTGTGTCTCCTTCCTGCCATTCTGATGCCTAAAGCGGAACATGCAGGCTGGAGGCCGACGGGCTTGCCAGCTGCTGAGCAGGATTTCAGGTGGGGCCTGTCTTCCAGCTGCAGTTCAGACTTTGGTTCTGATGTAAAATTGTCTTTTATTCTCCCTAATTGCTGACTGGATGTTAGAAATGATTTTTGCTTCCTTTTCTTTAGCACAATGTAAACAAATAAATGGCTTAACCACACAACCAATTTAAATGACGACTGTCTATTTTTGGACCACGCTGTTAGCCAGACATCAATAAAATACCTAAATGGCATTTTCTGCTCCAGTGTTGTACGTCTGTCTCCTTACCCTGAGGGTGATTACATTCTGGAGCAAGAGTTTAAAAAAAAAAAAAAAGCAAGCCTAAAAGGCAGAGGAAGGGGCATCCAAGTAAAGCAGCAAGAAGTATTTCTGACATTGGACTCTGCAAAGGCCAAGGGTTTAGCATTGATTTCCTGCGTTTAATACAACAGTAAAGCAAGCGATACACGGCAGAGCTAGAAAAGAAAAAAATCCACGTTAGCAGAACGGTCTTTTATGGATAATGTGGGTGTGTTGCAGGAAGGGTCCTTGGCTCTCTTGCGATTGTTTGTCTCTGCCTATCCCTGGTTCACTTACTCAGTCTCTTTCCGAATCCCCTATAAAAACAAGAACCGCTAAAATCCAAGCAGTCATTTCTATAAGGCAACATCAGACATAGAATTTGCAAGTGGTCTACAGAAGAATGCTTCAGTGAGATGCCCCCAGAGTCACCTCAGTCGTGTGCCAAGAGAATGGAATACAACGCTTGCCTTAATACCTTTACGACCACAGATGCTTCCAGTTGGCATTCGCAGCCAAGTTGGTCTGTGATTCATGGTGACTCTACACACAACAGAATGAAACACTGCCTGGTCTTGTGCCATCCCCAAGATCTGTTGTGGGTCTGTTGTGATCCGCAGGGTTTTTCCCTTGCTGCTTCTGGAAGGCAGATTGTCAGGCTTTTCTTCCTAGCTTGTCTCAGTCTGGAGGCTCTGCTGAAGGCTGTTCTGCATCGTAACAACACACAAGGCTCTTCTGAGAGTAGCTGTGCGTGAGATACCTTGGCTGGGGCCTGAACCTGGCTCTCCCACGTGGAAGGTGAGAACTCTACCACGGACCCATCAAAGCCTTCATAAGGAGGATCCTTAGTGGTTGTGGGTGCTGATCTATCATTTAGGAAGCT
The DNA here is from genome assembly GCA_028571685.1 of Heterohyrax brucei. NCBI lineage: Eukaryota > Metazoa > Chordata > Mammalia > Hyracoidea > Procaviidae > Heterohyrax > Heterohyrax brucei. Next base: position 47,826,891 of record CM053162.1, read on the forward strand.
CTGAGAGCAGGCGGAGGCTGCAAAGAAGGCACAAGCTGGGTCAGAGGTAAATCCATCTCTTCAAGTACTAACAAAATGACAGTGGAAAAGCAAAGGAAACTGTACCCTAATTCTTCCAGACTTCCTTGGAATTTTTTTTTTTTTTTTTGAAAGCTCTTGGAGCTGCAGCAAGAGAAAACAATAACCAAATACTGGGAAGGTGCTTTGGGGTAAAGTAACTCCCAACTTTAAGTAGGAACCACCAGAGACTTTAATAGTTAATTCTCATTGAAAAAGTTTTCTAGGTCTGTGTGTCTATGTTTTCACCAGAAGCACTGTGAACAGCCAGTTAAGGAGGAAAGGTCTTAGGATAGGAAGAACTGAAACAGTGACACTCTCTGACTGACACCAGTGTGGTGTCCCCACGGCTCTTTAATAACCAGTCTATAAACATCCGCTGGATACCCAGAGCACACAAGCTGCTGGCTTTCAACTGGTTGGTTCCAGTTCTAACCCCTTCTGAGAATCTGCATTTCCATTAAGTTTCCTGCTGAGAATTTGCATTTCGTCTCTAGACTAGTAAATCACAGTCTACATTTTAACAAATTCTTAGCTGATTCTTACTTAGAGTAAAATTTGAGAGCCACTGCTCTGTTAGCAGTTCTCCGAATTAGAACTTAACCAGCAACACTAGTGTCACTGGGGGACTTGTTAGAAACACAAATTCTTACCAGGGGTTCCAACTGGAATTAACAGGCTTTGAAGCCCTTTGATGCCTCTCTTCCCAGAACAGCTCTGCTCTCCACCTGTTCTGTTCTGATTTCACCTATCCCTGAATACAAGTTCAGTCCGTCTCCACCTCTGAAGTGTCAGCTACGAGCTCTGGCAATTACGTCAACATACTCATTCTAGAAAAAGCGCTCCATACCTTATTGGCGAATATTACTAAGGTCACTTTAGAAGCATGCCCCTTGGGAAGCCGTGCACCGATGCTAGCACCTAGTCCACCCTTCAAAGCAATTTTGGAACTCCTTTTCTGGAATGGCCATCAGAGCTGTCGTCATATTACCCTTGATGTCCTGAATGTCATCAAAATGTCTTCCTTTCAATATATCCTTGATTTTGGGGTCAAGAAAATAGTCATTGTGGACCAGTCCGGTGAGTAAGTAGGAAGTTTCAATAGTTATTTGTTTACTGGCTAGAAATTCCCTCGCAGACAACTATACCATTAAGTTTGTGCACTTGTCACCTTCCCACTGTGCCGATGGCCATTGAGAAAGAATTCCAGAATTGCTTTGTAGGGTGGCCTTGGCTCTGCATTGGTGCACAGCTCCCCAAGGGGCGTACTTTGAAGGTGACTGCAGTGGCATTCACTGATGAGCTATGTAGCACTTAGAACAATGAAGCTCATGGACGTAATTGTCAGACCTTAGCTGACTCACAGATGACAGCAAAAATGTCCCAACACTCCTGAGCAATGGCCCACAATAGGGATACAGATAGCTGTTTTTTTAAAAAAAATTGTATTGTGCTTTCAGTGTGAGTTTATAATCCTAGTCAATTTGTCATATAAAATCCTACACCCACGCTGCTATGTAACTCTAGCTGCTCTCCCCACCTCATGACCGCTCATACCTCCTTTCCACCCCATATTTCCTGTAACCGTTCAACCAGCTTCTGTCCCCCTCTACCTGCTCATCTCACTTCTGGACAAGAGCTGCTCAGATAGCCTTCTGTATATATTTAAGCCAAGAAGCACACTCTCTGCCAGCATCACTCTGTCTTCCAGCAGAGTCCAAAGGGATACAAATAGTTTCAAAGATGAAATAAAGGAATGGAGATGAAGCCCTTTATTATTTTTATTACTATTCTCATTTTTATCCTTATTGGTAATGGGCTGTCCTGGGGGGTCTGACATTAGCCTGTATCTTTCACCTTCTTGATTGCCTCACTGTACAGTGAAGATTAATACTTTTTTTTCCTAGTACAGTAATGGGTGGTGGAGTATTTCTGTTTGATTTTTCAATCTTTTTTTTTTTTCCAAAATGGACATAGAGTTTTGGGGGGCACTCTGCTGGGCTATTGAAACAACTTGGCTCAGGAGTTTGAGGCTGACTATGTGCTTATACCCTGAGAATAATACAGAAGAATTTTCAGAAGAACTAGGTCTGGTAGTCCTGGGGCAGTGGTTTTCAGCTGGGGGCAATTCTGCCCACCAGGTGACATGTGGCAATGTCTGGAAACACTGCTGATGGCCACAACTTGGGAAAGGGTACCTCTGGCAGGTAGTGGTAGAGACTGGGGGTGCTGTTGAACACCCTACAGTGCACAGGGGTGGTTTTCAGCACCTTACAGTGCACAGGGATGGACTGTAATAGTTTCCTCTTGTTGCTAGAAGAAATTATTGCAAGTTCAGTGGTTTAAAGCACTGCAAATACATTATCTTACAGTTTTGTGGGTCGTAAGTCTGGCTGGTTCTCCTGGGGCTAAAATTAAAGTGTCAGCAAGGCTGTGGTGCTTTCTGGAGGCTCTAGAGGACAATCAGTCCCTTGCCTTTTGCAGTGTTTGGAGGCTGCCCGCCTTCCCAGGCTCCTCTAACTCCCTTTCTCTGTATTCAAAGCCAGCAACAGCCCCCTGAGTCACCCTTCTGCAGGGATCTCCTTTGTCAGTGCATCACTGGTTGTTGCACACGCGTCTCCATGACCAAGCCATCTACCTTTCCTTCTGCTTCTAAGGGCTCACCCAGGTAACCCAGGATACTCTCTCTACTTTAAGGTCAGTTTGGCAGTATCTTCATTCCATCTGCAAGTATAATTCCCTTTTGCCACGTACCATGACACAGTTACAGGCCCTGGGATTAGGCTGTGGGTATATCGATGGGGCCATTATTCTGCCTACCATAGCTCCCTAGAGCAACAAAATCTATCTGGTCCCCAGTGTCAAAAGTGCTGAGGTTGAGAATGTCTGTCCTACAGAAAGCTTCCTAGTCCTAGAAGGCTGGTGCTTCATTCCATGTGGATAAAAGAAGCACATAAGCTACATTTTAGCTGACTTAAAGTGTTCACATCACCAAAAACTCTCAAAACCATACCCAAACCAACTGCTGTAGAAGGGATGCCGACTCACAGCATCCCTACAGGTCAGAGTAGGACTGCCCTATAGAGTTACCAAGGAGTGCCTGTCAGATTTGAACTGCTGACCTTTTGGTGGCACTTAACCCACTACACCACCAGGGTTTCCATTCATGTCACAGTACCTTTCATAATTCAGACAACTTGCATCCAAAGCCACTGCTAGTTGAGATCACTCTTTCACCGTCAGCCAAGATGGGATGATTCCTCAGTCCACCTGGTGAGGAAGTGGAGAGCGTCCTATTAAATAAATGAGACGGCAGCTTCTGGTAAGAAACATATGAAACAGAATATTCATCTTCAGTAGGAATAACATAGGACAAAAGTGAGGCTGTCTTCACACTGTTTATAGAAAATTCATTTCCACCGAGGCCTTATGTTAAGTTTACTGTCTGATGTTAGCATTTCCAGGATGCATGGTGCCACTGGAGTACATTCTTATGATCTTACCATTTATTTACCTTGATTCAAAGCTCCAATTACTGTCAGAGACGCTTCTTGTTAAATACGGTAAGATCTCCAGCTACTAAGAGTGTGAATATGTATTTGATTCTCTGGGGCCAGGCTCAGATAGAAGTTAAAGAACAATAGTTCTGGGGATGTGGGTGCAAATTAGTTAAATATCTAAAGATAATAGTGCCAAAAGTTTGGGCTTTAGAAAAAAAGCTGGAATGTAGGGAGAGAGGATTGTAGAATTTGAGACTGAAGGCTGGTTTTCGTTTCCCTGAAACCTCTTCTGCTGGCGTTGCGCGGTGTGCATGCTTTCGTGTGAGTGCCTGTTCCCGGTCTGAGAGCATTCCTGTGCTTTTCTGCTGATTTCCAGTACCTTTCAACACCTAAAGCAGCGCCTTGTGATTATCTGAAATTGAGAATCCGACTCTAACATATAACTTCCAATGACATTGGGGGAGACTGCTCTCCAGATAAAATGTTAGAATTCTCCCAATGTATTCAGGCTGTCATATTTAGTTACTGACTTTCCTTGGGTAATCCAACTCTATTTTATTCACAGACTATTCTAGAAATACAATCAAAGGACACCTACTGGCTACAAGCGACTTTGCTCATGTCTGATAGGGCTGCGAAGAATGGTTTGAATTTAGCACAGATGGGGGAAAATATGTGCTGTCATCAAGAGCCTATCACACTTTCAACTTGTAAAATATCTTGACTGGAGTCTGGCCAGAGCAAGTACGAGGTGGAAACTTTAGTGTGGATGACTGTGTTGGGTCAGATAAAGTGAGAACCAAGGCTGACCTTCAGTAGTCTGTAAATTGAACAGAATGGGATACTATTATTTTTAACTCAATAAGCAGAAAGATATTATGCTTGTCTCTTCTTCCATTTTTTTTTTTTTTTTTTGAGTTGCATTTAGTCTCCATTTAGAGATCTATATATATTTTCTGGAAGCTCCAGAGGCCTGCTTTGGGGGAAGTACCAATGTTCTATGGTTGTGAATGTGAAAAATAAATGATTGCATCGTTGTTGTTGCCGTGCTGGGGAATTTTCCAGGAAGATATTGCCATTTCTTCTTAGAAATCTGTTCTGTGCTTGGGCCTGGGAGAATGATCATACGCCTGCAGCAGCTCAGTTATGCTTTGTAACTCCAGAGCATATAAACAGTTTGATTTGGGAAGCCAGCTAAGTTCTTCCTTTGCTTTCTGTCTTATCTGCTGTGTAAGTTGTTTTGCTATTCTTCACTCATATGGAGAAGCTGAGAGCAAGGCATTTTTTCACCATAAGAGGTAATACGTCTTCAGTCTTATCTGAGGAAACTCCTTTTCTCGTGTGCAAGTAATTAGCACAGAGGGATTGTAATACGTCAAAACTCCAAAGATACTCCAAGACTCAAATGCAAAGTGGCAGGAAAGACTTTTAAAATCAGAGAGACCAAAGTGTGGCATTGTGTGGTGTTTTCAGACTAAGATGACAGCAGAGATCCCAGGAGAGCTTGTTAAAGCACAGACTGCTGACTCTGACCCCCAGAGAGGAGCTTGGTTAAGCACTTGGCTGCCAACTAAAAGGTTAGGAGTTCGAATCCACCAGCTACTCCTTGGAAACCCCATGGCCTATAGGGTCTCTTTGAATTGGAATTGATGCAACAACCATAGGTTGTTTTTTGGCTATTCCCCAGAAATTCTGATCCAGTAGGTTTAGGGTAAGGCCCAAGATTTTGCATTTCTAACAAGTTTACCACCAGTTGCCACAGAGTCAAGTCTGGCTCCTGGCAACCCTATGTGTGTCAGAATACAGCTTCCAGTGACCAATTTTTTTAAGAAGTAGATTGTCAAGCTTTTCTTAAGAGGTATCCTGTGGGACTCAAACCTCCAATGTTTTGGTTAGCAACCAAGTGCATTAACCACTTGTACCACCCAAGCACAGCATGCTTCAAGAAGAAGTGGATTCTGCTGATCTTACACAACAGTTGGAGAACCGTGGTGGTGGTGTAGTGGTTAGCCACCCTCTGACTTTGATTTGGGGCTCTCACTCTTGCCAGCTGTTGGACCTTGTCAAGTTTTTAAATCCCACACTACTCAAAATGTGGTCTTTGAACCAGCATCATCTGGGAACTTGAAGTCTCAGGTCTTGGTCCCACCAAGTACTAAATACAATCAGAGGCTACACTTTAACAAGATCCTCCAGACCTTTGTTTGCATATCAAAATTCGAGAAACGTGGATCTTAACTCTTTGCCCCTTCTTTTTTTCATGCATGGAATGGGAAGAACGTTTAATTTTCAGGTGTGCTACAGCGTCACATGGAAACCCTGGTGGCATAGTGGATTAACTCTGCTAGCCCAAAGGTCAGCAGTTCACATCTGCCAGGTGCTCCTTGGAAACTCTATGGGGCAGTTCTACTCTGACCTATAGGGTCGCTATGAGTTGGACCTGACTCAACGGCAGTGGGCTTGTTATTTTATTTTATTTTATTTTAGGGTATCACATTTGGTAAAGTAGAAGGTCGGTGTAAAGGAGGAAAAGGCTCAGTGAGACAGATGGACATAATAGCCGTGATAGTGGTCTCAGACATACAAAGGACCATAAAGGCGGTACAGGAGTGGGTGAAGTTGTATTCTGGTCTACGCGAGCTCACCTGAGTTGGAGCTGCCTTGACCACAAGTAAGAGCAGCACAAGAGTGCTGGGAAGTGAGATACCTGCCAAGGGTTCAGCAGTAGTGCCTGGCACAAGACGGGCCCTCAGTAGCTGGTATCAGTTATATTGCTAAGCTGATCTCACCTGGAAAAGCAAGCTATTTCTTTCCTTAGAGCAACAGTCTGTTGAAGGTCAAAATTGTGTTTCCACTTTATTTTTGCTTTCTGGCTTACTGGTTTCCTTGGGAGGACCAATGCTATGTAATTGTGGTGGGATGGAGAAGAATAGTTTCTGTTTCACTTACTCTCATCATACGTGTATACAACTCAGGCAGCTTTCGTTATCCCTAAGGGAGTGCGGGGAAATTCTGAACAAAAAATTAATATTAAATGGAAAGCATGTCTGTGTAGAATTTTTGAAGGGCTAGGGAAGGAAGTCAGACTTCAGCTGGTTGTGAGCACTGAAAAAAAGCGGGAAATTGGCGTTAGATTGTCCCTATTTCTTCTGCTTGTTTTCAGAATCATGTTCAATTGTTTAGACCCCAGTAAGGCCCAATAAAGGTTGGTGTGCCTGAGGAGTATTTACCAGGAAGGCTTCGTACCCTGCCTCTTGAATCCTGAGGACCTGCTCTGACTTAGGAGTGGCCTTTGAACCCTCCCTGTTGGACTCCTGGAATCCAGCTGTAGGTGGCAGAAGTTCTGGGCAACTTGGACTTGTGGTTGTCTCCTTGGCTCTGCAATTAGAAGCCCCAGTTTCTGCTTGGAGACTAACATTGTTGACTTTGGGTAGGTTCTTTATCTAGTATTCTCATTTTTTGGATAGAATTCCTCATATTTTTCCTACCTATGTCCCAAGGTTGTTGTGGGGAGCAGATAAAATATACAGAGAGATCTCCATTTGTTTTATCACTGTCAATTGGGCACATACCTCAAATCCAAGGACAGAGCTGGCCTCAGGGAATTTTGGGATACATTAGTGTCTGAGATCTTCTTCCAAACACAGACTAGTGAGGTTTCATTAAGAGTGGTAGTAGTGACAGTGGCCCCAAAAGGCAGGGCATGCACTAACCTGAGGAAGCCCCTGCTTTAAGTAGCCTGGGAGTTGGCAACTTCTTCTCCATGTCAGCGGGTGGAACACTGCGGGGACATGTTGAGGTAGTGACAACTATGTTGGACCTTGTAGTGCATGAAAGCCGACTGCTTCACCAGCAAGTGAGGGACTTCACTGCCTTCTCCTCTTGAACAGAACTTCTCCTCGGTAGCCCCAAGCCCTGGCTCCATCGTGGACGCTGTAGCAGGTTATCCTATAGGGAAGAGTGGTCTGTGAAGGGTTAGAGTGGATGGATGTGGTGGCTTGAATTTATCACGCTTATGGTCAGGGTCTCACTTAACACCACCGCTTCCACCGGTCTCTCTTGCAGCCTTGGCTCCTTAAAAGTTGTGAGAGACATCTTCCTAGGAAGCTCTCAGGTGCCTGTTGAGATAAATAAGCAGACAAGCAATCAAATAACAATTGATTGCAAATCCTGCTATGTAAGCCTTCCCTCTCAGGAAGAAGGATGAGTTGTTGATGGTATAGAATGTTTGGTCTCTGCGCACATCCTCTGGGCTTTAATCTCGGCTATCTATCGTTTCTCTTTTCCTCTTGGCCTTAGTCTAATCCATCTTCTTAAATAAGGAGTCAGATGTTCACTATCACATTATAGTCTTCTGAAAAAAGTTTGGTGAAAATATATACAACACAACATACAAAATACACACCTTTTTGAAAGTTTCTGGGTGTACAGATCAATGCCATTGGTTACATACTTCACGTTGTGTTATCTTTCTTACTATGTTACCTATGTTGTTTTACCACGAATAACTTTGCCAATTGAGCTAAATTGTTGTTTTCTTTACAAGTGACTTCATGGATAGTTTTGGTTTAAGGCTTAAAGATTATTTCAGAAAAACAGATTCAGGGTTTCCCCCAGTCTCGGTGGATCCCGTCAGTATGGTTTCCACAGGCATTTGATACTCTTTTATGCATTTTTCTCCTTTTGATCAGAATTCATCTATTGAATCTTTGATTGATAATTCAATAATTGTAGCTGGGCACCATTCATTTCTTCTGATCTTGTGACAGAGGAGGTATTATTTCACAGAGGCAATTAGACTTGTATTCTATTTCCTTCTCCAGTTCCTGGGTCTCCTTCTCATTCTACTCTTCTGGACCCTCCCTGCTCCATTGCTGATCTAGATTTCCCAGTCCTGACTCCTACCTTCCTGCCCACTGTCCGGACTCTGCACTAACTCCTTTAACACTCACTCCCAGTTTCTGTGCTACTGATGCTCAAAAACAAAAATCTTCTGGAAAAGTCTCCCTCTGAGCTAAGTTTCTAGGCATATATTTATTCTGCTCACTGGTAGCCTGTGTGCAAGGTTAGATTTCAGAGTTGAGTGGAATAGGGTGTGAGAAAAGACACTTGACACTCACTTTGCTGGTGCAGATCAGGCCACAGGCTGATGTGTTCCACGCTCACCAGCATCGTGTTGCGGTGGCCTCAGTTTTCTCTGTCATGACAGGAGTGCTGAGAATTGTTCTTGTAAGCTCTGTGTAGGTGTGTAAGCCATCTAAGGTTCTTCCTTTTAGCTGCTATCAAATTGATCACTGACCGACATCAACTCCATGCACAGTGGAACAACACACTGCCAATTCCTATGCCATTCCCATGTCTGGCTGTGGATCAGGCTGTTGTGATCCACGGGATTTTATTGTCTTATTTTGGAAATAGATCATGAGACTTTTTTCTTTGCTTCCTTAGTCTGGGTACTTCACTGAAATCTGTTCAGTGTCCCAGCAACACGCAAGTTTTCACTACTGGATGAGTGGTGACTGCACATGAGATGCGCTAGCTGGAGATTGAACCCAAGTCCTCTGCGTGAAGGGTAAGACGTCTACCACTGAACCACCACTCCCTGCCCCCACTCTCATAAGCCATCTAGTATTTAGTAATAAATTGCTGTAGCATTTTCTAAAGCAATTGCTAGTTTCTATAGGCTGCAGCTGAGTCCTAACTAATACACTGATTTATCTTGCACTCGTCATCGTCCCTGACAGAGTTCACCCTTGTTCTTGACAGCCTGGCCATCTCGCCACTGATGCGTACCTGCTCTCCTGGTCTGGCAGGAATCTTCCCATTCCCTTACACCCTGGCACAGGAATTCTGCTCCTGCCACTGCTAATCAAGGTATGTCCTGAGGCTTGGGCAATCAAATAATGCTGCTACCTACAATCTCTTAAACCCAACACAGAGAAGGGTGAGTTATATACAAGTTTGCACAGTTCCATGGCCTCCTCTTGTTCTGATGTTTCCGATGCAATGGTCAGCTGGCAGCTGATCTGAAATTCTCTATCTCCTATCAGGCTTCCCAAACTTTTAAGCCACCTAGATTTGTTAATTTATTCATCTGCCTAAAGAATAATAATCAAAACTTTGGTAAGTGACTGTGAAAGGTGCTTTCAAATGTATGCTACTGTATAAGCTTTCCTTAGATATTATCAAACAGTACCTTTCAGGACATGCTTCTAGAAGAATCAGATGTGCTGAAGACAAGAAACCTTGGTAAGTAAAATGTGGGAACTTCAGAGATCAAGAAAATCAAGGGGCATCCAGAGTCACACTGAAGTCCTTGACCTGTGTTGGAGTTATGGCTTCTTCAGGTGCGTTCTATGCACAGGCTGTTGGTTTTTCCTAAGCCCATCTTAGAGAAAGAAGCTGATGTTATTCTTTACTCACTAAAAATAGCTATAAGCCAGGAATGGCTACTTGCAGTAGGGAAAGTTGTATGTGAGGGCCAGTATGACTTTCATTCTTGGGATGTGTGATGCGTGTGTAGATAATTACATTGCATCTGTTCTCTGTCCATCACTCAACCTGTACTATACAAAACTTCTTGAAGGGTTATAAGTCCTTCAAAGCCTGAGTGGTAGAAAATGGCGTTCAGTGACATGTTTTGATATACTCGTGTTCATGTGCATGTGCAAATACATACAAACACAGGTGAGTGGTTTCTTGTGAAACACAATCAGTCTTTCCTCTTGACCACAAGCCATTCCTGGAAACTTTTATCATAAAGCAGTGATATTTTCCCATAAGAGCAATGTCATAATCAGACATTGCATTCCTGACCAAGGTCTTGCCATTAAATAAACCAGAGATATGACAAAAATATGTCATAAGAGCAAAGACACAGCAGCTATAAACCTCTGCAATAATTTTAAAGAACAAAGTTATGTTCTGTCATATAAACGGGCTCAAATATACTGTACACATTGATTATGTAAGAAATCTCAATGAACTATAAAGTCTATATAATAAAATAAAAAGTACAAATCTAATGTATCATAAATTTGACCTAAAACTAATATTCTAGCTATAATAAACATTAAACATTTAATTAAGAATCATTTTTCTTGCCTTCTTGGAAGTTAGGAGGCATTTTAATGTATGATTTGAATAGGTCAGTTTCCTCAAAAAGAGCCAAACCATCTACCTTCTCATCATCTCCACAAACTGTGCCATTAGCAAGTGCAGGCATTTCAGAAATCATCTCACTGACCTTGACCCAGCAGCTCCCAGGAATACCTACTGCTACAGGACAAGTCTGTCCATTGAGCAGATCACTGGATGAAGAAATGTGAACATCATGAAGGAAGATACGATTTTGTCTTATGGAATGCCAAATGGATGGAGTGATTATGTTGGAAGAGGTGAGGGCTGGGGCTACATGAATATAATTCTGAGCCTTGAGTTTGCTGAAAACGATCGTGTCTCTCTGTACTAACACCTTCCATGTTTGTTCAGTGTTCTAGGCTTAATCATGTAGAAAGAATAACTAGGTCTTTAGTGATTTCATGATGCTATTTAGCTCCCCTCTGAAGATCAAGTCCAAAAGACTTTGAGTCTATCTCTCTTTTCTTAACAATGCTTTTTTTTTTTTTTTAAAAAAAAGGCTAGTAAAAGTAACAAATTATTTCTCTTAAATACAGTGTTTGAATGTATGTTGTAGTAATGCTGTGCTGTCTGTTTATTGCTTCTAGTGTCTGGAGCAATTCCTGGTACATGATTGGTGCTCATGGGCTATTTTTTTGAAGGGATGGATGGATGAATGAATGCATTGCTCAAATAAGAGTTTCAACTATTTCAGGGCTCACAGTGCTTACAGAGAAGTTACCTTGAAAGGTCAGGAGAACTGGTCTCCCACAAGAGTTCAGAATAGTTTACCCAGTGGAAGAGTAGCTGGCCAAATGCAGTGTGCAGACAAACACAGCTTAGTGAAAGCTGGTGTTGGGCAATTTAAGAATCCAAGAGCATACATGGAGGAGGCAAGATATTCAGTCTCTGCTCTTCTTTGTTTATTCTCTCAAGATGATTTTACCCACTCCACTTGCCTCACTCACTTCTACTTCCACCTGTAATCCAATGCCCCTTAAAGCTGTCTTTCCATTCCAGCTGCTGACTTTGGTTATAGACTGTTGTATCTCAATATTTGCTGAATATTTCCATTCGTCCCAAAGCCACCTCAGATTGACTTCACTCAGAATGAAATTTATTATCCTTTCTCATCTCAAGCCAGAACATCTATTTATACTTTATTAGTGAAAGGCTAAAGTCTTTATTCCTTAGATTTTCTTGAGCAAGAGAGGGCTGTATCTGAATATGTTTGAATTGTTTTCATTGCTACCACCCTTTCTTAGTTTTCATTTGGAAGGGATTCAGCACCCAAAGTCTTGGCTAGCAAGTCCCATTGCATTGATCTACCTGTGTACAAGGAGCAATCTCTTATGAGATTCGCACATAGGGACTCAAATACAGTTTTTGAAAAAACCATTTACCCTATGAATCAGTGGTGATTTCAACACTTTTTTTTAGAGAGGAGACTTTCAGGTGTTAAAACGGAATAGCTCTGGAGAGGTAGCTGAAGAAAGATTTAGGAAGAATCTGGGACTGAGGGATTTCATGGGATATAGAACTTTCAGCACTAAAATTTGGGCCATTTTTGGGCAAATTGGGACAATTGATCACCCTATGAAGGGATGTTTTCAGCATTGTGTAAGAACTGGCAGCAAGTCAATGAAAGCAATGTGTCGACAGTCTATTGGTATACACCAAGTCTTTTTTTGACAAGATATACACATAAGAATGACAGTACTATCTTTATATTGTTATTTAGACTATGAGAATCAATGGATTAATAATATCATACCATTTTAAATGGTTTGATTAATTGAAGATACTGATTTGTGAAAAGTATTTACCATTAAATCCATGAGTTACTTGTCTTTATTCAGACAATTAACACGGATAAGTGATACAAACCCATGACCAATTGTCTGCCTGTGTTTAAATAATTATCTGGTTTCACTCATAAGAATCTGCTACAAAGGGCACAACAGAAATTCAGCTAATGAATAAGTACTGACTTGATCAAGTACAAGAATGCAAACAGATATTTGAAGATATTAATATTCTAAAGATGTAGTCAAGCAAATATTCCATTCACTAAAAAGGGCATTTTGAATTACTTAAAAATAGTTGACTTTTGTGGTCAATTGGCTATAGTTATGTTACTGGTGATGATACATAAATCTTGATGCATCACCTTTTAAGGCTGCCAAGGACTGTATTTTAAGGTAAAGAGAGAAATGTAAGAATTTATACAGCACGCCAATTTTGTTGTAATTGTTATTAATAAATTAGCAAGGAAGGCAGTAGCCAAATGATGAATTGCTGGAATTCAGTAAAAGACGGGATAACTCTCTTTGTGTTTGAGCCAGCTATTTCTAAGACAGAGTGCTCAGAGGAGGCAGTAACCTCCAAAGCCAAGGTATCATAAAAGAGGGAAAAGTCACTAGTAGGATGTCACAGTAGTGGCCATTGTCTGGGAGTTACAAACCTAGCTAACGGTTAACTGAAAATTAACTTGACTGATTTTCCAGAAAGCTCATTTTATGTCTTAGAGGTAGAGTTTGGTGGCAGTTTGCACCACTTGTGGGACCGTGTGCAAAAAGCCCTCAAGTCTTGATTTTTCCAGCTGTAAGATTAGAATAGTTAAAGGAGCTACCTCTTAAACTACTGAGTTGAGAAAATGAATATAAAACTTTTAAACACTGTACCTGAGTGTTAGTTGATGTCACTATTTTATGTATCATGTATTAATTTTAATATGTATAACATAATGGGTACATTATACAATACATGAGGGACTGCCAAGTTCATGAACTTATCCTGGAAAAAGTGCTTCACACCTCACTGCTGCATGTTACCGTGGCCACCTTCCCAAGGGGAGTGCTTTGAAGGTGGCCATAGTGATATGCAGCTGTGAGGTATGTAGCACTTAGAACAACTAAGTTTGAGGACTTAATTGTGAGACCTCGAATGTATTATACTAAATAATAACACAGCTAATGACTCGATGGCACTTGGCTTGGCTTGGCAACATATCTTAGTGTTACTATTGTTTTTATTAAAGTTCAGAAGCATCAGTGTGGAAATTCAAACTGAAAGAAATAAAATCTGGTGTTATATTAGAATCAGTGAGAATTTTTTTGGTCATTATTTTGTTCTTCTTGGGGGTGTGCCATAAATTTGATTATTCAAAGGGGTAGAGATTGTGAAAAGTGGGCTAAATGTAACTGTCATGCTTAAAAAGAAATTTGAACAATTATCAATAATTGGAAAAACCCTATTACTAAATACATTCTTTCAGTTCTGGTTACTAAATTTCATTGTGAAGGCTTACTGTTTGTTAAACCAAAGAATTCTATGTCTTTTCAAGAGCCATCAGACTGGGGTGGTCTTGTGCTATTTTTTGAAAATGTAAGATCTTCTCAGTTTGCACACTCTTAGTGAAATATCAACAGTTCTTCAAAGGTTTTAATAATGTGAATGAATTAAAGTGGCTTCATTTCAAACCAACAACTGACGGTAATTAACAATGGAAGACTAAACAACACCCCCCATCGCTGTTTACTAGCAGACTCTTTATAGGGACACAGGCCCTTGTAGAAGATTGAGTGGCCTGAATTAAGTGATAAACTAAATGAATTTCAGATAAATTTAGGAAATTCTGATTCTAGAAGAGCTGTTAAATGCTTAAAGACAGGGTGAAGAACTTAGTGATAAAAGTTGACCCAGGCTGGTGGAATTACTTTCCTCAAGAATTAAAGAAAAGAAAAGTGTGAGCATCTGACTTACAGTGGTGTTTGTTGAGTGAATAAATGGTGAATAATTGCAAGTGGGGATTTGTTCAGAGAAATATCTGGATTTCCAAAAGTGTTCTTTATTATTTGCCGCATTTGGGTGAGCAAGGGAACTTGAGTTGGGAGAAATCCCAAATCCAGGAGTCTTAGTCTGGGAGGATGGATGGCAGCAAGTGGGACAGAGGAACATGTGGACCTTGGCTTCTCTGCACAATCGTCAATAATTACAAGTTATAGTTCCTGATTGGTGGCTCCTGGGGGAGGGTGGGGAGGGGATTGTTCCCTGCTGATAAAGTTTAATGTCAAGTGTAGACTGATTTGCTTTACCTCCAGCCCTTTTTTTCTCAACTTAGAGATGGTGGCTGTTTTTCTGTCAGACATAAGCTTCACTTAATGACTGTGTAGTTTATTACCCAGTAGGTCATATCCTGTATATTTTAAGAACAAACACCTCAGAGACTGTGACTTGGTGGAAGGAGACGACATGTGTCACTGCTGTTATTTTCACTACAGCCTGGTGGAAAAACTAATTACCTTTTCATCTGGGCGAATTCAGAGGTCAGTTTACCACTAGTATATCACTACATGACAGGGAACATGGGTAATTAGGTGGGATGTGTAACCTGGATATTCCATGGATCTCATTACATCTTATTTAGAAAGGCTATAATTTGATTGGTGGAAAATTAAGGCATCTTCTCATGGGTCATTTTATCTTTCTGCAATAATAATTCTTGGCTTGATTAAAAATTGATCCAGTGTCTTCAAGTGAATTTATTATTGCTGCAATCTATCACCCCCAGACAGATAATCTGGTTCCCATCTTTATCTGATTTGAAAAATCTGTCACTTATTATGTGTTGTTTTTTTCAATCATTTAAATTGATAGCATTCTAGGCAGGCATTTGCAATCCAAGGTTTCTTGGAGAAAAGCTTGCAGAGAGTTTGGGTGCATCCTTTTGTGGCAGGGATCAAATATTCTGTCAATTTTAATAGATCGATTTTGAATTGGTCTATGATAACTTTTTTGCTATTAAAAATAGTCAAGTCACACTGTGGGTAGTGAGCAACTGAAGGGTAGCGAAGGCTTAGACTTGTTCTCCCTTCCTCTCTTTCTCCCTTTTTCCTTTCTGTCTTTTTTCCTTCCTTCATCCTTCTCTCTGTCCTTGCTTCTCTTTCTTCTTCCTTCCTCACTTTCTCTTCTCTATCTTCCTTTACTGATCCAGAAAGCTTTCGTTCTACTATAGACCCTCAGCCTCTAGACCTGACCCTGAACTCTGGTGAGTCAAACAAAGTCCATTAAAGACCCCAAGAAGTTATACAACATAGTCCATATGCAGGAAAAACATTTTTAGTTAATCTAAGCATTCAGAAGAAAAAATTAATTGTTCACATTTTATTTGTTTTTCCAGCTCATAGAACTAGTCCAAGAGAAAATAAATGAATCTGCAAATATTAAATGTGTTTTTTGATCTCTACTATAATAACAGCCATCTTCCTGATGTCATAGTAGTTAAATGCTATGTTTGCTAGCCAAAATGTTAGCAGGTCAAATTCATGAGGCATTCCTTGAAAAGTATGGGAGTGGCTCTACTGTGGGGGTCACTGTGAGTTGGAATCAATGACAGTGGGGTTTTCTTTTGGTTAACTTTTATGAAGCATTTATTACATGTGGGTGAGAATCAAAGTACTTTATGTGGATTAGTTTAAGCATCACAGCAGCCCTATGGACAGAGTTTAGCCAGAGAGACATTAAGCAGTTAAGCATGTTATTTTCATGAATATACAGTAGATATTTATTAAATGCTTTGTATAACTGAGGCATTATTCTTAGACATTTTGGAAATACAAAAAGGAATGCAACATCATTCTTATGAGCAGAGAGAAAATTAAATAACAAAGAGAATAATAATGTTGCAATATCATTATATGAGACATTCACCCCAAACTGACCAGGACTATGAGGATTCTAGGGAAGACCAACAGATCTAGACACAGCAATCTTGGGGAACTACATGGGGAGGAGGGTTTGAATTGGGTCTTAAAGATCGGTGTAAGATATGAAAAGGGAGAGAGATGCAAATGGTTTTCTGTGCGAGCAGAACAGTGTGAAGGAAGTATGGAGTTGGGAAAAGTTGGATGCTTTGGGAAACAAATGCCTTAAGTAGAAACATGGGAGAGGGTAGGAGGGAGGAAAGACAGATATGTTGTTTGGGACTAGGTATGAGAATCTTGAGTACCCAGTTAAGGGGAGCAGACTGTCTATGAGCATTAGTGGCCAGGGCAAGACATAAGACTTTGGGGGTTTTGGAGCAAAACAAGAGGGTGAATGGAACCCAGGTCCAATTGTCAGAAAGGATACAGTGATGGTAAAGGGCTGCTCACTGGTCATCTGAAAAAGAGGCTGGGGAAAGCATCCACATTGGCTGACGCACTGTCCACTTGAAGTGGTCTCACAGCCGTGGTACCTACTGCACTGTGTCAGCTCTTCAGCCACATCACCCCCATTTCTATCTGCTGAATCTCTTTACCTGACTTCATTCATCTCCCTTTCTGATTACTCTGGCGCTCCCGGTGTCTCCTCCCTCAACCTGCTTTCAGCCTCATCTCCTGGCCTTTCTTTTCTGGCCACCTCCATGGCTGGCATCACCCTTGGCCAGATCCTGCCTCCATCTGTTCCTCTGGTTTATTCGTGATGCCTGGTTAACACCGTGGCTGCCTCCCTGGCTCTGGGCCTCACAGTGCCTTCAGGTTGATAGGAGCCAGGGACACTATTCAGGAGGCAATTGCCATAAAATACAGTCATAAAGTGGCAGAGCTCTCCAATAGGTGTTGGCAGAGGGACTTTAGAGGAAGGGACAGATGCAATAAGTATGGAAGAGGGTTTTTATTAAAAAGCTGTATGTCATTTTTAGGAGCTTAGATACATAGAGTTCTTTTAAGATTAAATTATATTTCAATTTAATTTAAAGGCTTTATTTCAGAAACACAGAAACAAAGTCTAGGTTTTGTTTATTCATGCATTCATTCATTTAGCAAGTCTTTACTGAAAGCCTGGATTCCAGTGTTATAAGTTCTGCATTCTTCTAGACAACTGTTGGGAAAAAACCCTCATGTTTTATAGCGTCTTAAAGTTTACAATATTTTTAAACGTATCCACTTGATTTTGAGGATAACTCTGCTGTTGATACTATTATTCCCTTTATACAAAGGGAGAAAATAATGCTTGGAGAGCCTCTTGCCTGGAGATTCATAAACTTGTAAATAGGGGAGCTGAGAATTGAATCCATGTTTTCCTTGGGTTTTCATTAACTTTTGGAAACTTGGGATTTTAATTGAGTGCGCTGAGGCAGAGAGGAAGGCTTGTTGTTGTTGGGTGTCTTGTAGATTTTGACTCACAGTGACTCATGTGACAAAGTAGAACCTCCTTATAGAGTTTTCTTACCTGTAACATTGAAGGAAGCAAATCATCAGGTTTTTATCCCATTGAACAGCTGGACGTGTTCCAACCACCACTGGTTACTAGCCAAGTACTTAACCACTGAACCACTAGGGTGCCTTAACAGAGGCTACACATACCCTTTAATATCAGCATTTCAAAAATGATGAAGACGAGGGCAAACTACCTGCTTAATGTCCCCAGACTCTGTTGGTGATAAAGGGTAACTGCTGAGGAGAAGACAGTGGGCTGAAACCAAGGTAGGCTCTCTCAGGGAGACTGACAAACTCTAGGTTGACCTTCATAGGGACAACTAAACAATGCAGGAAACGGCCTTGGTTGGATTAGGCCCATTGTATGGCTTCAGTCTCAATCATGTAGGTAGATGATGGTGATGAGATTGCGGGATAGCTGCTGTTTGTTGTGTATGTGAGCTTCTGGGCTCTAGGGCAGTAAGATCAACTCCAGCCTTACTGACTAATTTTTGTCAGACTTGTGAGTATAAGTTCAGGCTGTACAGGATGGGGCTAAAGTAGATGGTTGAAGGTCTTCAGTAATAGCCTGTGGCCAGGTTAGGGAAGACTAAGGACCCCACGACTGGACAGCGAGAGGCTTCCCCTCTGCCTTGTTTTTTTAACATTGTGCGTGTTAGCCAGGATCATTACATTCACTGTGCTTGGGTTTGAGCTTTTTTCTCCTCCATAAATTGCAGTACTGTTTTCAGTTTCATGACCTTCCTGGCAAGTTGCTTGGTTGATGACCCGATGTATTTAATAGGCTCTGAGCTCCTTGGAGGCCACTAAACATTATGGGCTATTATGCTCAAAGCTGGGTTCTGGAGCCCTTAAGAATCCCAGCAAGCACACTGCTACCTGGCTTCCTTCCCTTCCTATTCTCTTTGTGCCTGATCCCAAAGTGAGAGCTTTTAAGTCACAGTGTAAACGTTTACCAAGTTGTGGGAGAGACCATTAATATGTCAACAATAAGACCTCCTTACTTGTTTATTACTTTGTATTTTTCAAAGTCTTTTCATACAAATTATTATTTGGAATGGTTTTAGTATTCTGTTACGTGGATCAGCAGGTATTTTTATTTCCATTTCATGTATGGTGAAACCGAGGCTCGAAGACCATACCACAAGAGAGCAGCAGAACTAAGTGTGTCTCTAGGCCTCCCAACTCTATGTGCTCTCACTGAATTTTCATTAATTTTTGGAACCTTGGTATTTTAATTGGGTGAGGTGAGATAGTGATGGAGGCTTACTCATATCCTTTGATATCAATGTTTCAATAATGCTGAAGATGAGACTGGTGACGACAAATCACCTACAGGCTATGCCCGTTCAGAAGTCACTCATACAGTTCCCAGCCTACACAGAATTCATTAAAAACCAAGATGAATCCTAAGTGAGTGAAGGTCCCCTAATATGCTGGTCATTCATCTTAGAAAACAGAATGAGATTACTTGTACTGAAACCTTTTAGCCAAACAAAGAGCATATATAACCTCTCACCTGAGCCCAGCAGTTACACTCGACATTGGCAGTTATTATAAATGGCTATATTCCTACAGCAACCCTGGAGAAAGAATGAAAGAAAATTGTGCAACCAATTTAATGAGGTGTGTGTGTAAGAGGGATGGTTAGCAATTTGTCTTTAACAACCTTGTTATATGGCTAGAGGCACTGAGGGGAAAGAGAGAGAAGGAAAGAGACCGGGAGTCAATGCTCTATTTTCTAACAATCCTCAAGTGAAAGGAGATAAAGACCAAGAGAATTCACTGAGCAAATGTTTTCTCTCTGGCAACAAATGTAGGCTCTGTGCTCACAGAAACACTAGGTAATAGAACAGAGAAGAGTTATAAATCTGGATTTAACCAAGGTTTCACCCCAGCGGTAATAGAGTTAGAAGGTGGAAGGTGACAGCTTGTTCAACCTTCTCTGGCATCATTTTCTATAAAACTCCATAGTAATTTTGTGGCAGTTCTGGAAGCTCAATTGAATGAAAAGAAATATTCATTTGACACTTCAACCATTGTCACCAAGGTGAGTAGCTGGAAGAATACTCAAATATAAAGTGAGATTTAAAACAAGTGGTAGAAAATCATTTTAATTGCAATACCCACGCTTCAGGCATGTAGGTGGCTTCATTCCTAGCGGTGTATGACAATATGGAGAGATGTTTAATTGGTCTCTTTTGAAAAGAGAGCTCTTCTCAACAGGAACCACACTCTTGAACTCATGTTTGGAAGGCATTCCACACAAGAACTTACCTGGTGTGTTTTTCTCTGCTTTTAGTCTCGTTTACATTCACTGAGATCTAACCAGTCATCAATTTAGACAATTTAGAAACTCAGCAATTATTTATTGGGTAAATACTACATTCCTGGTCTTGTTCTAGGTTCAGTGAACTTTAGTGACATGTTTAAAACACAGTGTCTGTTAGTCTAGACTCTAGTTCCAAATAACAGAAACACAGTCAATGGCATCATCAAAATGGCAATTCAGGGGGATTCTCCCTCCTTTCACGTCACAATCACCATCACTTTCGCAAGCTGATTATAGTATTAGTAATGACCTCACTTAGCCAGTTGCTAGCAAGTCAACTCCAATTCATGGCATCTATGTGTGTGTCAAAGTAGACCTGTGTTACATAGGGTTCCCAGTGGCTGATTTTGCAGAAGTAGGTCAGCAGGCTACCTTACTGATCCCTCTTCTGCTTTTGTGTCTGCCTTTTCCTTCTCTCTCCCCTTGTGCTTCCCAGATTGCCTCAGTTGAGTCATTTCTTCCTCCGTCAGGCTCTTACAGTTTGTATCACTCATGGCACTTGCCACATATGACTTCGTCACATCTCACAGCAAGCGAGTTGTCTTGAATTTTGATTTACACCCTGAATTACCACTTCACTTGATCATGTATGTGCCTACAAATAGACTGTGACTTCCTCCAGCACAGGGGCCACATAACGGCCACCTGTTGTTTCTAAGACATAGCTGATTGCTTCTACTTTGACAATTACGCAAGCCCCCTTGTCCTGGTAATTGCCCCTCTGTTGAGAATCACTCCTCTCCACTGCCAGCATGTGGCTTGGGGTAGCCAAAGCTGTCTTCCTGCTCCACAAATGGATCCATTATTGAGTCAGCCTATAACAATTCTGAGATTTTTGATGGCAGCGGAAAAGGGAAGTTTACTTTCTGCTGAGACTGCCAACAGGAAAGTTGGTGTAAGCTTGGAGCTATTGACAGCCCCATGCAGATCCTGAGTCTGACACCCAGCATGGAGAAAGCCAAGCCAAAGGATAAGGAAGTCTAGGTCTTGATGGGAATGCTTGATTCATTTGACCCAGCTGTATCTGAGCCCTGGACTTTTGGGCACATGAAATACAGATTTTCCTTTTTTGTTTAAGTTAGTTGGAACTGGGTTAAATTAGGGCCCCCTCATTTCTTTATGAAGAGTCTTTGGAGAGAAATCCAATTAGGGTAGATGCTGGAACTTTCTTAAAGCTTGGCATACATAGCAAAGCTGTCTATTGCACATAACTAGGGGGGCTTTTTAAAGATGTTTTTATTCATGTGTTACAGGAGACAGATGAAAGTTCTACCATCTATAGCAAAGAGAATCATAATTACATAATGTCTAAGTCATGAAAATCATTACTCTCACTATGAGTATACTTAGGCACTCCTCAGATGCATATTATTCTTACATGTTAATATCCCAACAATTAATGTGTCCTATAATCAATGGAGTGCTATCTCTAGGCTTGAACTGAAGTTGAATTTTTTCAGAGGTGGCATGGATTGAATTGCATCCCCCCCAAAATAGGCATAGCCATGTGGCTGGGCCATGATTCCCAATATTTTGTGATTCTCCTCCATTTCGTGATTTTCCTGGGCTGTATGTTAAACGTTTAGGGTTGGACTATAAATCCCTTCATAGGATTATCTCCCTGCTCCACTGTAAATGGAATTTCCCGGGAGTATAGCTTGCACCACCCTTAATCCTTTCATCCTACAAGAGATAAAAGGAAAGAGAAGCAAGCAAAGAATTGGGAACCTCACACCATCAAAAAAGCAGCCCCAGTAGAAAAGCGTGTCCGTCAGACCTGAGGTTCCTGCACCAAGACGCTCCCTGGACAAAGACTGATACAATAGTGGACTTCCCTTCAGAGCCGACAAGGGTGAAAGCCTTCCCCTGCAGTGGACATCCTGAATTTGGACTTGTAGCCTACCGGACTGTGTAAGAATAAACTTTCCTTTGTTAAAGCCATCCACTCTGGTATTTCTGTTAGAGCAGCCCTAGCTGACTAAAACAAGAGGTGATTTTCTTTTGTTTCTGCCCATCAGAGTTATCTGAGCCCACTTTTGTTTAATTTCCCTTCTTGTGGATTAGTGGAGCGTACCAGTGACATGTATACAGATCTGAGTCCTGTGTGAGTTCCGTCTTGTGGCTCAAGTTTGCAGATATATTTTTGTTTTCTTTCCTCTGCAAAGGCCTGAGGTTGAGATTGGCAGATTTCCTTGTGGGCTCTTATGGAATGACAAGTTCATGTTTTCTTTACTCTTTTACAAAGGATGTAACTCCCCAGGGACATGAATTTATGTAAAGGTCTCTCATTAGACTCCTGTCTCAAATGTTTGTTCTTTATGTAAGTGATATGTAAAATAATGTTGTTACTATTATTAATATTGGAGTCTCTGAGTGGTACAAACCGTTAATGTATCCAATACTGTTAACATCAACTCGTAATGTTAACTTAAAAAAAAAATTATTTTGCTTTAAGTGAAAGTTTACAATCCAAATCAATTCACCATATGAACCTGCTCCACTGCTATGTAACTATAACTGCTCCCCACAGCACCCCCATCCCACCCTGTGACAACACACTCCTCCTTTCCACTCTTGCTTCCCCCGCGAATTTAGCCAACTTTGGTCCAGCTCCACCCTTTCATCTAACCTCTGGACGAGAACTGCTCAGACAGCCTCATGCATATATTTAAGCCAAGATGCACTTTCTTCACCAGCACCAGTCCATGTCTTATAGTCCAATCCAATCTTTGTCTGAAGAGTAGGTTTTGTTACTAGTTTCGGCTCTGGGCTAACAGAGAGCTCAGGGGTCAAGTCCTCAGAGGATCCTCCAGTCTGATGCACTACCAAGTGTGGTCTTCTAAGAGTTCTAGTTCTACACAGCTGTTTTTCTCCCACTATATCAGGGACTTTATCTTTTGTTCCCTGCCAGCGGAGTCATTGGTGGTGGCTGGACACTATTTAGTTCTGGGCTCACGCTCTCACACCGATATAGTCTCTGGATCATATGGCTGGTTGTTTCATGCTATCCTAATCCTGGAAAATTGGTTGGCTTTACGTGTACCTGAAGTTCTGTAGACCTCTCAGCCAATGATTGGTCACGGTTTTTATTCCTGGCCACAGCTTCTAATTTATACAGGAGCTTCTTCAATGTGAAGACTGTCACTGGGATAAAAAGATTTCTGGGTCCAGTTTGAAAGCTTGTGCCCTACCTGTTTCCTTTTATTTCTGTTAAGATGATTCTGTGAGTTGTGAAAATGAGTGATGAATTTACGTGGGTGACTAAAGTTCTGAACATGCAGACCAAAATCTGATTTATGGGTTAAACTGCTTTCGGGTGAGCTAGTTTATCTAATTCAGGCAGTGCATTCTACCAACCAGCCAACTTGCTGCCATCAAGTCAATTCCAGCTCATAGTGACCCTGTAGCTCCCTTCTTTCCATCTTCCCTTCTTCTTTCCTTCCCTTCCTTCTGCTTTCTGCTTTCATCTATCCATCAATTCATTCATCCATTCATCTGGTGTTTGTTGAATTGGCCACACTATATTTAGCATGATAAAATCAAATTATAAACAATTAATTTAGAGTCTCCTTGTATACCATCTGGAAAGATGGTTAAGGACTACAGCTGATAACCAAGAGGTTAGCAATTTAAATCCACCAGGCACTCCTTGGAAACTCTGTGGGGTGGTTCTACTTGGTCCTATAGGGTTGCTATCAGTTGGAATTGAGACAACAGCAATGGGTTCGATTTTGTATATGATTGCTAAATAGTTTATTTTCAAAGACCCAGAATACATTCGAAAGCACAGAACATTATCCTACTGTTGTTATAACTATGAAGAGTCTTGTAGGACTTCAAGACCACCATCATGAGCAGTGACTCTTACTATACCACAGATATGTAGATATGTTAGTTAACAGAGAGCCGTGGTGAGGGGGATGCAAGAAAACTAGCTTTCATAGATTAAAAAAAAAAAAAGACAAGATTAGGAAAATGGTTTTCTTAAATTTGAGCATCTCAATTGGGAGTAAGATTGTGTTACACATTGAACTGAGCACGAAATTTGAGGATATGGCTTCTTGGTCTTCCTTAGGACAGAGTCTGTAGAAAGGATAAACTGTGTATGTGTGTGCATGTTAGTGTGTGAGCATATGTGATTATCCACACCTAGAATGTGGATTACCTGATAGCCAAGTGTCATCATTCATATGGCTAGGGTAGCTGTTCTCTCTTCGCATTGTGGTGAGTTGTATGTAACACTGTCCCCTTCATTGGTTGGATACTGTACCTTATTCTTGTTTGTAATTCTCAGTTTGAATCTGTGAAAATCTTTTTATTTATTTGTTTTATGTTTTCCCAAAAAGGAATATTAGGGACACACACTTAGCACAGCTTGTCATGAATGAGGACATTCTTGGAAGGACATACCTACATAGAAGTTGTCAAAATATGGAAACTTCCTAACAAAATCTCTCCTGTTACAAAGAAGGAGTGTTTAACTGATTGCATATGTTTTCCAGGGGCACGTCTTTCCCCTTCATCACTTTCCCCAGCCAGTTCTTATCCTTTGTGGTGGAAAGAAAAGGAATATGATTTCAGGGAGGGCCTAAATAGTAAGCATTCTTTTTCCCGATCTATCCTAATGCAACTGTATGTAAATATTAAGGGACTTTTTTTTTTGTTGTTGTTGTTATTTCTGTCACTTATAATTTCTCCATCGATGGAGCCTCAGAAGACATTTTAGGAAAGAAGAATATCTTTTATCTAGTTGGAATATGTATGGAATTCCCATCAAACCTGTCCTCATGTGACTCTGAGCAGACAGTCAGTAAGATTTCCTCTTTCAAGTCTCTGTCAGGAATAAATACCCAGTTCTTCAGTAGTGCCCAGATGAAAACCTGACTGCGGATGCTTTGCTCTGAAAGGAGGCTGTGGCCCAGCTGTTCTGTGGTTTATGAATTTTTTAGCAAGGCTGGGGCTGGCGGCTGAGCTAGCATTGGCTGAGTTCAGGCATACACCGGGGGTTTATTTCAAGCATGGGTTAGATAAACCTGGCAGTGTTTTCTGGGTTTTCCCTCTGAGGTTCGGTGATTTGTTCAACTTTTGTCTAAATCCAAGCTCAGAAAATGGGAAATAGGAAAAGTAGGCTGAATCCAAAAATTGGAAAGTTGGCGCAGTCTTGGGCACTACTCCTATTAACTGTGAGAAGGGAGCCCTGCTGAGGTCAAGCTCAACACCTCTCCCAGAGGAGTCAGGGAGCTAGAGAGTAGAAGCTGCTGAACAAGACCTCTCTGAAGAGCTTGCACCCAGGGGAAAAGCTGGTATTTGTGCCCTATCCTAGCAAGGAGTATACCTGGGTGGTACAAACAGTTAACAAGCTTAACTGCTATATAAATGGTTGGTGATTTGAGTCTACCCAGAGGCACCTTGCAAGAAAAAGCCTGGTGGTCTACTTCTGAAAAACTGGCCTTCAAAAACCCTGTGGAACACAGCTCCATTCTGCCACATGTGGGGTTACCACGAATTGGGCGGACACAATGGTAACTGGCAGTAACGTCTAGCAAAGGCCTACTGACTCGGTCAGATCTTGCGTCAGCTGTGCTGCAGAAAGAGAAGGGCAAGTCAGAGTTTAGGCCAAGGTGGGGAGAGTAAACACTGCAACTGAGGGAAGGTAGCACTTTAAGATTCTGGAAGCTACCAAGAAAATCTTCAGGGCAACATTTCCTTATCTGTCGTTCACTTTCATGTCAGGGCCTCTGAGGGCTAGAGGTCACAGTTTCATATCTTGTTTCAGTTTATTAAGTCATGAGTTTAGACTTTGGGGCAAAGGGAACTACCCACTGGCCAGAAGTCTCTACCCTTAGCTATCCACATCATGTAGATACTCAAAGTGGATCATCCCTATTAAATGTTTGACAGCTCTGTCTGATTGAGTCACCATGTCTATATGCACCAGAGATTCTCAACCTGGATCTAGATGCTATTTAATAAATATTGATGCCAAGTCAAGTTCATTAGGATATAAGGGAGTGGGGTCTAGGATTTGACTTTGAATCGGTATAGGTGATGCTCACGAGCAGTCAGTGTTGATTACCTACCATTCTACACAATTCATATTGGCCAGCCATTGCCGTTGTAGAATTTTCCTTTCATGCAGGGAGGCCACAGTGCCACCGAGGAGTCGAGTTGCTATTTCTCTTGAATGGTAAGGACAGGCCTTGCTGATGGAATGATACTGGAGCATGGATAGACATTAGGAACATACAGAGTGAGTCATGCTGCTCTCAGGAAAGATCATTCAAGGCAACTTTGTACCCACCAGAACAGAAGGCTAGTTTCTGACAGTGGGCGGGTGCAGGGGGGAGTAGAGAGATAGAGAGCATAATGATATTTATCTTACGATTAGCTTACTGGTTCAGATAGAATTAGTTCCCTCAACACCTCATCAGTGAGAAAATAAACCATTGGCTAGAAATAACCTGAATCTTCTGGTGATTATTAAATTAATAGGAAATAAGAATTGAAGTTCAATTTCATTTTAACAGAGTGGAATTCCGCAGGCTCAAACCCTACAGACTAGTTTAAAAAGACAAGAAATCGGGTTAGAGAGGAAAAAACAGGGTTGGCAGGTCAGGAAGGGGCAATGGGGTCTTTTATTCATTTGGCTTTGATCTGCCTGTGACAGGAGCCAAGGGAAAGAGAGCCTGTGGCCAGGTTGTGGTCAGGCTTTTGAAGGTGACCAGTGGTGCTGATACACCCCAAGTGTGATTACCTCATCGCCCTATGCCTAATTAAGTAAGCAAAGCCCTCACAGTGGAGATTATTTCATTTATTAGGTTCGAATGAAACCTGTGGGAATTGGTAAGATGTGATCTTAAATTAACATACTTTCTACAGCACCTGCGATGTGGTATTATCAGAATTAATTAAACAGCCTGAGATCGCAGGCGAGGTGTCAGGCTGGGCTAACCAGATGCCTGAGAGTCTGCGTGCAGGGCTGGGCCTCCAAACACTGAGGAGCCAGTGTCTTTTCTCTCCGCTGCCCTGCATCCTGATGGGTCTCATTGTGGAGCCTTTGAAGCTTCTGTAAACGTGGTGGGGGATTCTATGGGGATGCATATAAACAAGCAAACCAGTGTTATTCAAATTTTAATACTTTTTCGAAG
Source organism: Heterohyrax brucei (assembly GCA_028571685.1). NCBI lineage: Eukaryota > Metazoa > Chordata > Mammalia > Hyracoidea > Procaviidae > Heterohyrax > Heterohyrax brucei. The sequence continues at coordinate 47,854,249 of CM053162.1, forward strand.
TATTGCCTGGGACGTCAGTGATTTTCTAAAGGGGTAGATGGAAGCCCTCAGAGAGCTGGCTTTGTTTTTCCCTCCTCTGAGGCTTCGATCAGTTTTCAGTTGTTTGGTGGAACAATGGGAGTCCATCTTTTAAAGTCTCTTTCTCCCCCCATCTGCTTGCAAAAGGCACGGCTAGCAGAGTAAATGCCTGTGTGGAAATACACGGTAGAATTCTCTGGGAGTGTGTGTATATGAGCTTCGAACTGTTTCTTACTGTTGGTCATGCCCGTTAGTTGTGTGTAGATCATGACTGTCCAGCACAATATGTTTAAGGTTCTTTTGATTTTGAGTCAATTTCTACAACATGGACAACAACCTAAATATGGCCTGGCTTTGTGACCACAGTGCAACTTTCCTTGTGCATAGGTATTTGCCGTGGTAAAATGTCTCCCGTAGGCTAATTATTGACTGATGTCATTTCGGCAAGCAAGGGAAGGGCTGGGCCAAGGACTGAATGCCCTCAGATAATGGGGGTGCAGAGAGAAAGGCTCACTTGGAGCCTCCAGCACAGTTCATGTCCTAGAGACACCTGGAGCAGTGGGAAGGCAGGTTGCTACCAGTCTATTGCAGAACTATCACATAAAGAGGAGCAAAGTCTAGAAGACCAACTAATTATGGCTTATCCAGTATTGGTGGCCCTTGGGTGGCATCAGGAAACCCTGGTGGTGTGGTAGTTAAGTGTTATGCCTACTAACCAAAAGGTTTGCAGCTCACATCTTCTAGGTGCTCTTTGGAAACTCTATGGGTCAGTTCTACTCTGACGTATAGGGTCTTTATGAATCAGAATCAGAATTGACTTGATGGCAGTGGGTTTGGTTTTTGGTTGGGGTAACACAAACAGTTAACAGGCTTAGCTGCTGACTGAAAGCTTAGTGTATGTAAATATGCATATCATTTGACACCTTGGAAGAAAGACTTGGTGAGCTACTTCTGAAAAGTTGGCCACTGAAAACTGTGGAATGCAGTTCTGCTCTGACACACATGTGGTCATCACGAGGTGGAATCAACTCAGGGGCAACTGGTTGATCCTGTATTAACAAATTCTCTTCTCTATTGAAAAGTTGCTCATTCTCTAAGAGCCAACTATCTTAAATAGCTCCTTCCCGGGTAAATCAACTTGCTTCTTCTCTTCTGCTCCTAAATATCACTTGTACAGCTAAGGGGGTTGTTTCCCTTTACATTACAGTGAGTTGTATATACCACTGTCTCCTTCATTGCTTCAGTACTGTATCTTACTCATATTTGTAATTTTGACTTTGAGTCTGGGACAGTCTTTTGATTCATTTCCTTTATGTTTTCCAAAAAAGGAAAGTAGCTGAAGGCAGGGAAACAGGTCAGGAAGGAAATAAAATGGTAACTTAACCAGGTTGCTACCTGGTTGGGCTGGACCAGGGACACACACACACACATACACACATACACACATACACACAAAGATCTTTTGGTTCTTCTCAGTATATTGTTTGTGTACAAAGCAATATCTGGATCCAGCTTTTTTGATAGTGACTCTTCCTAACCATTTGGTTCATAGTATATTTTATGAGGTTACTTTGCTTGTTCAAGACTGAGAAAAACTTGACTTGCATTAATGATGGAAGTGAAGTTAATTTTGTTCTGTGTAATTTTGTCTTCCACTTGGCATGAGGGTCATACATTGGTCCATTTTTTGTTTTTTTCTCTATGCTTGCCTTTGTAGACCTGCTTACCAATGATCTCATCCATTTAGATAGTATGTTTAGAACAAAGCCTTATGCCTCATTTAATTTCTTCTTCTCTCTTCCCTTCAAAGTGCATCAGTTCCAGGTCCCACTCCCTAAAGGCCCTGTCTTCTACTGATGAATGCTTCACACTTTTCTTGTTCTACAAATGGGTGCCTGTAGTATCTGTTGTTATGACTGTTGCTCCCTGAGTGTTGAAGGTTTGGATAGGGTACCTCCAGCTCCACAACTGTTCTGGAACCTTCTGAGTTCCATTTTCAGGCACAATGATTACCATCCGAGAGACTATGGGCTATCAGTGGTCAGAATCCAATCATTTTGTCAGAATCAACTGAAGGTCAGAATGGTTCTGTAAGGTTGTAATAGAATTGTAGAACTGGAAGGTGACTTAGAAATGATCTCTCAAAACTTTCCTTTTGCGGATGTAGAAATTAAGGCCCAGAGAAGTGAAGGTCACACAGCAGGAGGCAAAGTCCGATCTAGAATTAGGCTTTCTAAACACAAGGCAATAGCTTTCTTGAGTACACACACACATGAAAGGTAAGTTCTTTTTTTGTTTTGTTTTGTTTCTGTCACAGTGAGGGGCCCTAACCTTTCACTTCTGAGGGAAAGAAATTCACCTCCAGTTAAAGAAAAAAGGACAACATATAAATGTAAGTATTCATTTCATAAATATGCATATCAATTAAATATACATTTATTTTAAATACATGTGTTAATTATACATGTTACATCAGATCACAATTAAGTCAACAGAAAAGTGATGATTTACATATAATCAACCTTGTATATTAATTAGTTGTCAATCTTGAATGCCATTTTTCTTCAGATGGCACCTTCCATGGAGTTATCAGGGTCAGAGCCTTGAAGCCAGTGTAATCCTGTGCTGACTTATTTTCCTTTATCAGCCCCTTGGGTTCCCCTGTCCAGTCCTTTGGGGAGCTCTGGGTATTCCTACCTTTCTTTCAGTCATTCACTGTTAGAAACGAGACCTGTCGTGGGAGGAGAGTAGTTTCTCTCTACCTGAAGGCAAAAGTTTCTAAAGTTCCTCGGTTTTCTTCTAGAGGAGTCTCCCAACAGTGGAAGCTGGCTACTAGGTACAGGTCCTCCAGTGAGGGATGAAGATCAATATGGAGAGTAAAGAGAATTAGCTCATTTTTCAACTGGAAAGAATGTTAATAAAATGATCTAGGGGTATTCAGGTGTTAAGTGTCTACTGCTGGAATCCTACTTGTCATTCAACACTCTTTGCCTAGCTAACTTCTTCAACACCCATTGTTGTTGATTCTGACTCGTAGTGACCCCGTAAGACAGAGTAAAACAGCCCCATAGAGTTTCCAAGGAGCGCCTGGTCGATTTGAACTGCCAACTTTTTGATTTGTAGCCATAATTAACCAGTATGCCACCAGGGTTTCCACCTTTTTCAAGCAGTCATCCAAATCCATTCTGCCTCCTCAGAACTGCTTGCTCCTCCCTTACTTACCGATGGCACATATTAAGGCATTACCTGTAGCACACATTAAGGCATCACCTATGTGGCATCTCTGAGTGGTGGACATGGTTAATATGCTCAGTTGCTAACTGGAGGGCTGAAGCTTTGACTCTACCCAGAGGCACCACAGAAGAAAGACCTGGTGATTTACTTCCAAAAAATCCACCACTGAAAACGCTTTGGAGTACAGTTCTGCTCTGACACAACGGGGATGCCCTGAGTCAGAATAGACTTGAAGGCAACTGATGGTGGTGGGTGGGTAGGTGGAAGGGTTTGTTGGAGTATGTATATTGAGTTCCCCTCAGTGGATTTGTTTTGTATTTCTCCTGTATCCTCTGGAGTAGCTGGCACACAGCAGGTTCTCGATAAACCCCAAACCTACTGCTGTTGAGTCAACTTCAACTCAAAGTGACCCTACAGGACAGAGTAGAACTGCCCCACAGAGTTTCCAAGAAGCATCTGGTGGATTCAAACTGAAGACCTTTTGGTTAACAGTTGTAGCTCTTAACTACATCATCAGGGTTTCCAGGTGCTCAAAACATATAGAAATGAAGAGATTTGTTGATTGGGAGAATGTGAAATTATTATTTATTATTTATTTAAAATTTTATTTTTTTATTAATTACAGTAAAAGAATAAAATTTCTAACATCTATCAATTATCTCATCTATAATAAACCCTCAGCCCCTCACCCACCCTTGTAGCCAACACAGTCATTTTGTTCTGTGGATAGTTCTCTTGTTAAGTCCTTATAACAGGGGTCTCACACAAAATTTGTCCTCTTGACACTGATTGATTTCACTCAGTATGATTTCTTCCAAATGAGACCACACTATGAGATGTTTTCTAAAATCATCATTTTTTTTATGATTGCATAGTGTTCCACTGAGTATATGCACCATGATTTGTTTATCCATTCATCTGTTGATGGGCTTCAGAGTTGATTCCATCTTTTTGCTATTGTGGACTGTGCTACAATAAACTTTTGTGTACACGTGTTTGTTCATGTGACAGCCATTGTTATTGAAGGATAAATTCCAAGCAGTGGAATTACAGGATCAAATGGTATATCTATTACCAGCTTTTTAAGGTAGGACCAGATTGTTTTCCAAAGAAGTTGTACCATTTTGCAATCACACCAGCACTGTGGGAGAGTTCCAATTTCTCCACAACCTCTCCAGCATTTGCTGTTTTGTGATTTTTGGATCATGGCCAACCTTGTTGGGGTGAAATGGTATCTCATCATAGTTTTGATTTGAATTTCTTTAACAGCTAATGATCACGAGCAATTCTGCATGTGTTGTTCGGCTGCATGGATATCCCCTTTAGAGAAATGTCTGTCCATCTCCTTAGCCCATCACTTAATTGGATTATTTACCCTTTTCTTGTTGACATTTTGTAATACTGTCAGACGGTGGTCTGACATACAGTTGCCAAATATTTTTTCCCATTCTGTAGGTGGTCTCTTAAATCTTTTGATGAATTCTTTGGATGAGTAAAGGTGTTTGATTCTTAGTAGTTCCATTTTATCTATTTTCTCTTCTATTGATCATGTTTTGTTTGTCAGATTTTGAAGTCTGTTTACATTGCATAATAAAACTTCCATTGTTGAGCCTATTTTTTCTTGGTTGAGCTTTATTGTTTTAGATTTGATATGTAGGTCTTTTATCCAGTTTGAGTTGGTTTTTGCATAAGGTGTGAGCTATGGGTCTTGTTTCAATTTTTTGCAGATGGATATCCAATTTTGCCAGCACCATTTGTTAAAGAAATCGTTATTACCCCAGTTTAAAACCTCAGGGCCTTTGTTGAATATCAACTGTTCGTAGGAGGATGTTGGGATCTCTGGGGTCTGAACTCTGTTAATGGGTCTATATGTCTCTTTTTGTACCAGTACCAGGCTGTTTTGACAACTGTGGCAGTGTAATAGGTTCTAAAGCTGGGTAGTGAGAAGTTTCCCAGTGTGTTCTTCTTCTTTAGTAGTGCTTTACTTAGCCGAGATTTCTTCCCTTTCCAAACAAAGTTGGTGATTTTTTTCTCCATCTCATTAAAAAATGTTACAGGAATTTGTATTGGGATTGCATTATGTAAGTAGATTGCTTTGGGTAAAATAGACATTTTCACAATGTTGAGTCTTCCTATCAATGATCAGGGTAGATTAATCCATTTATGTAAGTCTCTCTTAGTTTCTTGTATTAAGGTCTTGTAGTTCTCTTTGTAAAGGCCTCTTATTTCTCTAGTTAGATTTATTCCTAGGTATTTTATCTTCTTGGGGGCTATAGTAAATGGAACTGATTTTGTGATTTCTTCTTTAACAATCTCATTGTTGGTACAAAGGAATCCTACTGATTTTCATATGTTTATCGTGTATCCTGATACTTCACTAAACTCTTCTATTAGTTCCAATAGTTTACTTATAGATTCCTTTGGATTCTCTGTACATACAATCATATCATCTGCAAATAGGGAGATTTTTACTGCTTCCTTGCGGATATGGATGCCCTTTATTTCTTTGTCTTTCCTAATTGCTCTCGCTAGAACTTCTAGCACAATGTTGAATAGAAGTGGTGAGAGTGGGCATCTTTGCTTAGTTTCCATTCTCAAAGGGAATTCTTTCAATCTTTCACCATTCAGGATGATGAAGACATTGGCTTTGCATAGATGCTACTTATTGCGTTGAGTAATTTCCCCCTCCATTCTTATTTTTCTGAGAGTTTTTAGCATGAATGGGTGTTGAACTTTGTTAAATACCTTTTCTGAATCAATTGACAAAACAGGTGATTCTTACCTTTGTGTTACTAATATGAAATTATTTTGAAAGCATGTGGAAACCTCTTTTGTTGTGGATTGAACTACATCCCCCTAAAATATATGTCAACTTGGTTCAGCTACTACTCCCAGTGTTGTGTGGTTGTCTTCCATTTTGTGATTCTAACTTTATGTTAAAGGGATTAGGGTGAGATTGTGGCACGCTTACTAGGTTTAAATCCCTGACTGAATGTAAAGAGAGCTTCCCTGGGGTGTGGCTATACTTTTAAAAAAATGAATGCTTATCACCTGTAAGGTAAAAGGAAAGGGAAGTGAGCTGAGAGTAGGGGGACACATGTCATCGAGAAAGCAGTACGAGGAGCAGAGTAATAACTTTGGACTTGGAATTCTTGACAAGGACCTGCCTCCAAAACCCAGAGAGAGAGGGAAAGCCTTCCCCGGAGATGATGACTTAAACTTGGCCTATCACTTACTAGACTGTGTAAGAATAAATTTCTCTTCATTGGAACTATCCACTTGTGGTATTTCTGTTATAGTAACACTAGATGACTAAGATACCTACTTAATAATATCATGATATGAAGCACCTAAGTGTATTTGTCTCTTAGAAAACAAGAAAATCATTTCTTGAGAGCGTAGATAGTACAGATGAGTAGACTATACTCTTTCCTCATGCTTGGCCTGGTTCCAAAGGTAATTAATCAACAAGGACACTTTCTTTGTCCCCTTCTCCTTTAGTCTCTGGTATCAAAAATGTTATTTCAGCTACAGGAATTGTGATCACTTAGCTTTCCTTTTACAGTTGGTCCTTGAGATTGTGAGATGGCAGGAAGTGTTTTCTCACTTGATTTCTTGATTAATTAAAGTAAGACATGTCCTATTTTTAAATTATTCTAGTGAAACTATCTTACTTTCCTCTTACCCTCTACTCATGTATGAAATGTTTTTCACTGAGAAGCAGTCATTTTTTTAAAAGTATAGCTCACAAGGAAGAACCAATGTGTTATAAAACAACTCAGAAGGTGGAGATTTTAATTCTTTTAAACATGGATGTCCCAATTAAGCAATGGGCAAGGGAAATGTACAGACATTTCTCTAAAGAGGAGATCCAGGCAGCCAAAAAACACAGGCAGACATGTTCACAATCTTTAGTTATTAAAGAAGTTCAAATCAAGACTATAATGAGATACCAGCTCACCCCAACAAGGTTGGCTATGATCCAAAAAACATAAAACAACAAATGCTGTAGAGGCTGTGGAGAAAGTGGAACTCTCCTACACTGTTAATGGGGTTGCAAAATGGTCCAACCTCTTTGGAAAGCAATCTGGTACTTCCTTAAAAAAATGGATATAGATATACCATTTGACCCAGTAATTCCACTACTTGGAATATATCCTACAGAATCAAGGGCTTTCACACCAGCGGACACATGCACAAGAATGTTTTTCGCAGCACAGTGCACGATAGCAAAAAGATGGAATCAACCCAGATGCCCAACAACAGAGGAATGGATAGGTAAACTATGGTTTATATACTCAATGGAGCAGTATGCAATGATAAGGAATAATGATAATTCCAGGAAACATCTCCTAACCTGGTTTCAACTGGAAGACATTATGTTGAGTGAAAGTAGTCAGAGACAAAAGGACAAATATTGTATGAGACCCCTATTACACGATCTCAAAAATAGACTTATGTATAGAAGAAAAGACTCTTTGACCCCTGCAAGGGAGGGGAGGGAGGGAGGGAGGGTGAGGTGGGGAGGGTTTAGATTAGATAGTTGGTAGAAACTTAGTTGGGTGAAATCTGTGACAGCACACATTAGAAGCAAGAACAATATTAAGTGGACTTCAGCATAACTTGAATACTCCTTCCATCTTAACCCAAAATTGCAAGGACAGAGTGGATGGGGCAGGGGACCATGTTCTTAGGTGAAATCGAGGCCAATTGGCACTATTAACGTTTTGCTAAGAGGGCTCTCTGCACCCCACATTGCTGAGTGGCATCTGGGATCTTAAAAGCTCCCAAGCTGTCATCCAAGGGCAAATCGTCCCAACTCAGCAGGAATGGATGATCACTGAGGACCAAAATGACGTGGGGTAAAGACAACCCGGAGGATGGAGAGACCCACATGAGCGGGTACCTACACAGACTTAGGGCCGGAAGAGCCCAATGGTGCCCAGCCACAACCAGTGATGGCCGCAACTGAGCTCACTGAGTTGGGTCTCACTGGCAACACATGAATAAAAAGGGGTGCACCTTGAGATCTCCACTAAAAGACCATAATTGATGGTCCAGTGGCTTCGGGGTTCCCCTGGAAGCATGGCTCCTGGCCCTGATGCTACCCTTGCCCATAAATCATAACAAAGGTCCACTCTTCAGACAAGAATGGATTGGACTTGGCAATGCAGAGTGACCATATATTCGATGCACTTTATGGTTCTATGCATCTATAGGATATCATCCTGCTTACCTCTGGCTGAGGAAAGGGAGTGAGTGGAGAGGAGGGGAAAGGAGACTGTTGGGAGATGAGACATATATGGAGCAGAGAGGAATTGTGTGCTGTCACCAGGCAGGGAGAGCAGTGGAAGCTGCATATATGTGGGCATGTATATATTCACTCAGTCATAATTAAAAAAAAATATGGATATGACAGGATACCTGGGGTATCACTACTCTCCAGCATATGAAAAGTCACGGAAAAGTTGACCTTTTGAAGTACTCTACAGCTTACTTACGTTATCTAAGTTACTACGCTAGGCAATAGGATAGATCAGACATGGGTTCTGTCCTCAAGAGCTCGTAGTCTACTGAGAAAATGAAAACATCATGACTGAAAGGCACTGCTGTCTTTCTGAGATAATGATTTGTACTCATTTGTTAATGCTACATCTGTTTATTGAGTGCTTTCTATGAAGTTTACAACAGCGAATCACTCACCCAAGGACCCTGACTTCAAATTGCTACTTTCTAGGGAGTTATAAACTTAACCACCGTGTGTTTGCTGGTTTGTCATACCGCAGTGGCTTATGTGTTGCTATGGTTCTGGAAACTATGTCACATGTATTTCAAATACCAGGAGGGTCACCCATGGTAGATCGATTTAGTGGAGCTTCCAGACTAATACAGAGTAGGAGGAAAGGCCTGGAGATCGACTTCTGAAAATTAGCCTACGGAAAGTTTACAGATTGCAACAGAATGTTGTCCAATGTGGTGCTGGAAAATGAGCCCCCTAGTTTGGAAGACACTGAAAACACACGGTAGCCACAACAACACACTAGAGCATACCAGCAATTGCTAAGATGCTACAGAATCTGGCAATATTTTGTTCTGTTGTACAGGGGGTCACCATGAGCTGGAGGTGACTCAAGGATAACTAGTAACAAGAGACATGAAGCTGGGACCACGGGCTGAGAGAGGAGAGTCAATTCGTGTTTTAAGTTATCTCAGTAAGAATGATATGTACACATGTAACAAACATATGCACACGTAAGAATTGTATGTAAACTGTAAAAGAAAAGAAAAAAGCAAAAAGATGTAGCTGGTCTCAAAGCCAAGACAAGTGTTCTCGTGGTTCAGCACTAGAGTGGTTACGGGATGTGGTGAGTAGGGCTGCAGGAAGAACAGGGCTTTGGGGCTCCAGGTGGGCAAGAAGGCAGTGGTGGCTGGGAGCATGGCTGCAAAGAGGAGTAAATGCACTCACAGGAAGATGGGGGACTGGACCAAGGTTTTCTGCTTCAAGTGAAAGGCATGGGTATTATGGTTCCCTCTACCCCCAAACCACTTGTGAATTAAAAAAAAAAAATAATAATAATAAAGAAAAATTGCTGCGGGCTGCTCCCAGGAGTACAGCTTAAAGGATCTGAAAATCTAAGGAAGAGAGTAGATTTAGAGCCTTGAGACTGTGAACTAAATCTAGCTACCTTCTGGCTGGTGTGAGTGCCTGCAATACCTTTAAATCACCCAGAGGCAAGTCCTTGAAATGCTTTTGTCAAATCAGGCTCTTGGCTGGTGATATAGGAGGCCAGATGAGACAAACACAGAGAGGGATGAAGGCAGAAGAGGGAAGTGAGGATGAAAGAGATATGAAATCCTCTTACCTCAATGAGTCTGCAAACCTGAATTTCAAATCACAAGAAGAAACTAAAGGCAAGGAAGATGGCCAGCTCATCAGATCCACCAATCAGAAAGTGAACTCATTCAAATAAAAGTAACTTTATATTATAACCTGGATGACTCTTTAAGAGAGTGTGTTGAGAAACTTCAAATTAATCAGGGAAAGAAAAAATAACAGCCATACATAGAATAAGGTATTATATGAAAACAATAGCCAGGAACTGAATGAAAAAGATTATGTGAGAAAAAGAATCAATTCCAAAATTAGAAGTAAAAGTATAATCAACAGAATAGGACCCTCCACTCCACAGAGGAGATGAACTCTAGAAAAAACAGTTGAGAGTAGAATTAGTGTTTTGGAAGTCAAAGAGAAGTGGTCACCCAAAATGTAGCAAAGAGAAATACAAAGTTAAAAGTACAAAAATGAAATCAAACACAAAGAGAACAGACACAGAAGAATGGGTTGAGAAGTTTAACATACACTGAGGAGCCCTGGTAGTGCAGTGGTTAAGCACTCAGCTTCTAACTGAAAAGTCGGTGGTTTGAGCCCCATCGACAGCTTTGGGAGGAGAGACCTGGAGATCTTCCGTAAGGATTATAGCCTACAAAACCCTGTGGGGCAGTTCTACTATATCCTGTAGGGTTGCTGTGAGTTGGAATCAACTTGATGGTATACAGTAATAACAATATACACTAATCAGAGTTGCAGAAGGCTAGAATGAAAGCAATAATGGAGAAACAATATTAGAAGAGATAATACAAGCTATTATCAAGTCAATTCTGACTCACAGTGAAAATATAGATAAAATAGTACTGCCCCATAGTTTCCAAGGAGCACCTGGTGGATTTGAACTGCTGACCTTCTGGTTAGCAGTCGTGGCACTTAACCAATACATTGCCAGGGTTTCTGAAGAGATAATATCTCATAATATTTCAGTATCAAACCAAGAGAAAAGCAGTTAGATACTTAGATATAAAAAAAAATACACTCTAAGAACTGAACTACAGAAATAAATAGAAACTCACATGTAGACATATGCCAGGCAATCTGCTGGACATTAAGAATTTAAGGAAAACATTGAAGAACTACTAGGAATAAAAGAAAGACAAAATTTAAAGGAAGAATAATCAAACTAATGAAACGAACATCTTCTATGAAGAAAATTAGGTGCTAGAGGATGCTTCTTGTATTCAAACCTGTTGCTATCAAGTCAATTCCGACTCACAGCGATCCTATAGGACAGAGCAGAATTGCCCCATTGAGGGCCCAAGGAGTGCCTGGTGGATTTGAACTGCTGACCTCTTGGTTAGCAGCTGTAGCACTCAACCACTACACCCCTAGAGTTTCCCTGACACTCGGAAGAAGTGTCTGTCCATCTCTAATTTTGTATCCAGCTAAAATATTCAAAGTGAAAAGGAGCTGAAGATATTTTTGGACACGAAAAGACTAACAAAGTTTAATATCCACAGAATTATTAAAGGCTATACTTTAGTAAGACAAACAGTGTGCCGTGGAAATGACATACCATGCAATAAACATTGATGAATACAGCAATGGGTAAGATATGTTAGTAAATTTATTTAACTACTGACTAAAAGCTCTATTTTGTGTGCACGTTCTCAAAACAGGTCAAACTGGCTTATCAGCCCAGTCCAGTGCCGTCGAGTCGGATCAGGCAGCAATTAAATATTAGGTTGTTTTAATTGGTAGCTCAGCAAACTAGGTAAAGGACAAAATTTTGTTAGAAAACTTTGTAGCTACAAGTGACCAGACTGGGTTAAAATTCAAATAAAGCAAAATCAGAATCCAAATGTAAGACACTGAAAACAAAGATACAGAGAGAAGTAAAAAATAAAGAGATTGGAAAAAAGTATAAACTAGGAGAATACTAACGAAATGAATTTTGTGTAGTAATAGTAGTGGAATTTTAAAAAGAAATAGAATAAGTAGAATTTAAGGAAAAAAATCAACAATAAGTGTACTCATGGACCTTGTATGGTAAAAAATGGCGCAAAACAAAACAAAAAGCAAGTCTGCTGCTGTTGAATTGATTTTGACTCATAGCAACCCTATAGAACAGAGTAGAACTGCCCCGCAGAGTGTCCAAGGAGTGCCTGGTGGATCTGAACTGCCAACCTGTTGCTGAGCAGCCGTAGCACTTAACCACGACATCACAAGGGTTTCCAAAAAAAAGGCTTACTCCACCAAAAAGTCATAATAATCATAAACATATATTGCCTAACAACACAATTTCAAAATATGTGAAGCAAAAGCTAACAGAACTCTGAGAGAAGTTTGACAAGTTGTAACTTTTGTGGAAGATTTTTACATATTTTATCACAAATTTGTTGACTCAGTAGACAAAATTAATATGAATATAGGAAACGTGCATGTAAATTTACACCCAACAAAGAACACATATTATTTTCAAGTAAAAATCAAGAATTCATAATACTTGATGTTGGCTATGTTCTAGATTGCTAAGGAGCTCACAACAAGTTTTAGGGAACAGGTATTCTATAGATTATATTCTCCAATCTCAATGAAAATACATTAGAAAGATAAAAATATAGTAAAAACAGCAGTGATGAAATTGATTCTTAATAACTCACTTCAAAGAGGGAATTACCATGATAGTAACAACATTATATATATTATTATGTTGTTAGTACCATTATAACTGCCTTATATATAGGAGCCTTGGTTCAGTGATTAAACAATTTCCTGCTAACCAAAAGCGTAATGGTTCAAACCCACCAGGGACTCCATAGGAGAAAGATGTGGCAGTCTGCTCCTGTAAGGGTTTACAGCCTTGGAAACTCTTTGGGGCCGTTCTATTCTGTCCTATAGGGTCACTATGAGTCAGAACTGACTGGATGGCAACGCATAACATTATACATGTATGTATTAATGTATATATATGTACATGTACACACCCATACATATATAATTTATACATAAATTATATCTGAAGAACAAGGTAAGTACTATATAAGACACATACACAGCAAGTACTTGTGTATTGAAGTAAATTTAGAGTATTAAAATACCTTTATTAAGAATTAAAAAATATCAACAATGAATGAGACAAAATTTCAATTTTGGAAGCTAGAAAAAGAACAACAGAGTAAACCTAAAGAGAGTAAAAGGAGTGATACAATTATGAAATAAGCAGACATCGATAAAATTGGAAATGAAAGCGATCATCAACAAAATCAAATGACATACCTGGAGGGAGGGACTATGCTCATTGGTACCTACAAACCTCTGTCAAATCTTCTTTAGAAAAACAAAAGACAAAAGGGCTCAGAGAAGTAATAATGTGTATATAGACTAGAGATTTAAAATAATAAAGAATACTAAAAACACATGAGTTGGATTCAACTTGAAGGTAATCAACAACAACATAAATGGCTTCATAGGAAAATTGATAATCTTCTGGAAAATATAAGTGAAAATTAACTTAGAAATAGAAAACCTGGAGAAACTGGTAACAGTTGCAAATATTTCTTCCAGACAATTACAAGGACCAAATACTTTCATAAGTGAGTTTTTGTCTACTTTCAAGGACTGGATGATTTATATTTTATACAAAATTTTCAGAGACTAACAAAAGAGAGAATGCTACTGAATGCATGTGAAACTCATCGTTAGCAAAACTGGATGATGAACTATCAAGAACACAAAATTATAGATAGTTCTCTATAAGAACAAGGAGACTTTTTTTTCAAACTGAATTCAGCAGTATGCTTTAAAAATGATGCATTGTGAATAAGTGAGATTTATCCTTGGTGTGAAAAGAAATTAATCATCATAAAAATCCACTAATGTAACATCCTATGAAATAAAAGAAGAAAGCAATTAACTTGTTTAACACATATTAAAAAACTGTTCAGTGATTTTAATACTCATTTATGATAAGAATTCTAAGAAAACTAGGAAAAGGAGGAATCCTTATTCTCATAAAAGGTATATTTGAAAAATCAAAGCTAACTTAATATTTATTGGTAAAATTTTATAAATATCAGCATCAAAATTAAGAATGGCGGTGATGCCCGCTATTATAGCTTCTATTAACATTTGTATTGGAGTCATAACCAGTGCAATAAAACAAGAAAAATAGAAAATCTATAAGAATTGAAAAGGAAAAAAATACTGTCTTCTCTGCTGACAACATGATTGTCTACATCAAAAATTCAAGACAATGCACAATTTTTAGAAATAAGAGAGTTAAGCACAGTTGTTAAATCCCAAATCAATACACACAATCAATAATATCCCTAAACACCATCATTTAATTATGGATGAAAGACATTTATAGTTTCCTTCAAAAGCAAAGTACAAGCAACATCTAAAACCAAATCAAGCCATTGCCATCAAGTCAATTCTGACATATAGTGACCCTATAACACAGAGTAGAACTGTACCATAGGGCTCCTAAGGGTGTGTGGTGGGACTGAACTGCCGAAATTTTTGGTTAGCAGCTATAGCTGTTAACTCCTGCTCCACCAGATGCTGTCAATTTAAACAACTGCTAGAAGAGAGAGAACGGCGGTCAAGGGCAGAGGTTAGACCATTAGATGTGCACATCAGTTGCAGATTATCGAATAGTAGTACAGGTTAGAAAATATAATAGAACAAAGGCTCTCAGTTTCAAAAACAATAACATCAATTAGTTAGAAATAAATATAACAATAACAACAACAACAAAAAATTGCAGACATTTATTGAACATGACTCAAGGACATAAAAGGCCTGAAGAAATAAGAAATTTTATCCTGTTTTTGGACAGGAAGACAATACCATAAAGATCTTAATTTATTCTAAATTAATTGATTCTATGTTATTAACTGGAAACTGTGGTGGCATAGGGGGTTAAGTGCTACATCTGCCAACAAAAAGGTTGGCAGTTCAAATCTGCCAGGTACTCCTTGGAAACTATATGGAGCAATTCTACTCTGACCTCTAGGGTCTCTATGAGTTGGACCCGACTTGATGGTGGTGGGTTTTTTTTGTTATTATTATAAACATTCTGTTAGGAATTTTTTTTAAGGAACTTGGTAATCTGGTCCTACAATTTATAAGCAAGAGTAAGGGCCTATGACTGGCAAAGACAAATTTACGAAGAAAAACAAAATGGGAAGACATGGCCTATCAGATGTCAATGTTATTATTATAAGTTTCTCTGTGTTGCAAAAGGTGTATACTTTTAGTTGCTATCTGAAAGGTTGGAAGTTCAAATTTACCCAGAGACATCTTGAAAGAAATACCTGGTGATCTATTTTTTGAACAATTGGCCACTGAAAACCCTATAGAGCACAGCTCTACTCTGAAACACATGGAGTCACCAGGATTCAGAACGGACTCCATGACAACTGGTATAGTAACTAAAACAGGGTGATAGTGGGACGCTATGCAATGAAAAAACAAGGATGAATCTTTGGAACATCTTGTAACATGGATGAATATGGAAAGCATTATGCTGAGTGAAATTAGTCACAAAAGGACAAATATTATATGAGGCCACTATTTCAAGAACTTGAGAAAAGGTTAAACATAGAAGACAACATTTTTTGATGGCTATGAGAGCGGGAAGGGAGGAAGAGGTGTATTTACTAACTAGATAGCAGACAAGAAATACCTTCGCTAAACGAAAGAACCGCACACAGTACAGGGAAAGTCAGTACAACTGGACTAAGCCAAAATTTATGATGAATACAATCAAGTACTTTGAGAGACGGAGTAGCAAGAGCAAGAGTCTGGGGGCCTTGGTTTCAGGGGACATCTAGGACAATTGGTGTAACAAAGTTTATTAAGAAAACATTCTGCATCCCACTTTCATGAGTGGCATCTGGGGGTCCTAAAAGCTAGCAGGCAGCCATCTGAGAAACATCAACTGGTCCCAACCCAGGGAGAGCAAAGGAGAAAGAAGAACACTAAACAAAGATACAAGGAAAACATGAAACTGAGAGACAGAAAGGACCACACGTATCACAGAGTGCATCAACACGAGACTGGAAGAACTAGATGGCACCTGGCTACAACCAATGAGCGCCCTGACACCAACACAACAGAGAGTTCCTGATGGAACAGGGTGAAAGTGGGAGGCAGAATTCAGATTCCAATAAAAACACCAGACTTAATGGCCTAAGTCTGGAAAGACCCCATAAGACAGGGCCCCTGGACTCCATTTGCCCAGAACTGAAGTCACTTCTGAAGCCAGCATTTCAGACAAAGAGTAGACTGGGCTGTAAGGCACACAGTGATACTCACAAAGCCAGTGCTTCTAAGCTCAAGTAAATATGTGGAATTAAATGGGCAGCTCCTGTCCAGAGGCAAGATAAGGAGGCAGAAAGGGAGGAGAGCTGGTTGAATGGATGTGGGAAATCTGGAGTAGAAAGGAAGAGCGTGTTGTCACATTACAGGGAGAGCAATTAGGATCATATAAAGATGTGCGTACAAATTTTTGTATGAGAAACTAACTTGAACTCTAAACTTTTGCTTAAAGCACTCTAAATAAATAAATAAAACAGTGTGGTATTGGTACAACGCAATAAAGAACTCAGAATAAACCCACATACTCATAGTCACTTGAATTTGGCAAAAGAGGTAGTTCAAACCACTAGGAAAACATTAAAGTAGCGATGCTAAGGCAAGTAATTGTTCATATTGAGAAAAGTAAAATGAAATCTGTATATTACTTTGTCTACGAAAAGAGTGTGACAAATAAATATGCAACATTCTTAAAAGAAAATATTTGACAATATCTTTGTAGCTTTGTGGTTCAGAAGAGTCTCTTGAACTGGATACAAAAAGCACTAATTATAAAGGAAATACCTTCTAATTTAACATATACACATACGCATGCATATACAAACATACGTCTGTGTGCATACTTCTGAACAATGACGTGCATAATAAAATGAAAAAAAAACCTCGGAGTGGAAGGAAACATTTGCAATGCATAAAGCTGATGAACAATTTGGGTTCTTATTTAAGCAAAATGAGACAGAAGACTGAGGTTCTAGATTCTGATTTCTAGGTGTGAATCTTGGCTCAGCCTTTTACCAGCTGTGCCTCTCTTGACAAGTTATTTCACCTTTCTTAGCCTCAGCTGTTTTACATTTTTTAAAACAGGAATAATTGAGGGAGTGAGGATTAGGGATGAATAAGTGGAGCACATGGCATTTTCTGGGCAGTGGAACTATTCTTTGTGATATTCTGAGTGTAGACACATGACATTACGCATTTCTCAAAACCAGTAGGATTGTACAACATAAAGTGTGATGTCTACTGTGAGCCATAGACTTTAGTTAATAATAACTGTCAATAATGGCACTGTTGAGGGAAAGAAGAGAGGGTATATGGGAACTTGTACATTTTGTACAATTTTTCTGTGCCTAAATAGCTCTAAAATATAAAGTCTATTTAAAAACAAAAACAATAACATACCAACATTTGTGAGGATCGGAGCAGGACTAGGCCATGTTTCATTGTTATACTCGAGGCTATGAGTCAGAACCAACTCCGTGGCACCTAACAAAAACAACAATTTATAAAACAAGACACAAAGGATAACAATTTGACCTGCTTCACAGTATTGTGGGTGGTTGTGAGGATTAAGGAGTTACTATGTGTAACGCCCTAGGGATAATGTCTTGAACTTCATGAGACATAAATGTTAGCTATTATTACTAATGTTGTCTATAACACAGATGAAAATAAACCAGTGAGACTAACAGGGCTATAGAAAAGTGAGAAAGGATATGAATTCATAATACAGGGGAATTTTGAATGGCTAATAATCTGTAAAAAGATGATCACTTCTCTGTAAGGAAAATACAAACTAAAGTGATAGTGAGATAATGAGTTTATACCCATCAGGTTAAGAAAAGTCTAGAATTCTAAGAACGTGAAACACTGATAGGATGTGGAACTATATAAACTCTCAGACATTGCTAGTGTGAACGTAAATTCTCAAAATTGGGATCACCAGTTGAGAGAGTAATTTGGGAAACTGGTGGTGTAGTGGTTAAGTGCTATAGGTGCTAACCATAACGTTGGCAGTTCAAGTTTGCTAGGTGTTCTTTGGAAACTCTATGGGGCAGTTCCACTCTGACCTATGGGGTCCCTATGAATTGGAATCAACTCCACAGTGGTGGCTGTTTGGCTGGTGTATCTGAAAATAGACATCTGTTACAACTCAGTGCCTCTTTTGCTAAGAACGTGCTGCAGAAAAGATCTTGCAAATGTGTGCAAGGCATGCATGTAAGAGTGTTCATTGGAAAAATGTGTGAGACTGTGGGGCTGGAAACAACCTAGATGTCCATCAGCTGCAGAATGGATACATTGTCGTATATTCATAACCCACTGCCTTTGAGTTGTGCCCTTACAAAAAATAAAATACAGAATACTTTATTGAAATGATTTAGTGCCACATTTATCACATGGATCCATTTCCAAACTGAGATTTGGATTTACAAAAACCCATTTAAAGAATGGTACAGTTTAGACACTATTCGTATGGAAATTTAAAGCACACAAAATAGTATTAAAAACAAACCTGTTGCTTTTGAGTTGATTCCAATTAATAATGACCCTGCTGGACAAAGTAAAACTGCCCCCCAGGGTTTCCAAAGAGCCATCGGTGGAGTTGAGCTGCTGACTTTTTGGTTAGCAGCTGATCTCTAACCACAGCAGCACCAGGGCTCAAATTGTCATGTATTTATGAATACATACATAACTAGCAAAAGGAGAACAACTTGTGAGAATGATCAATGCCAAGTTTATGATCATGGCTTTCTCTAAGGACAACAAGGGAGTTTGGGTATGGGTACATATACTGTTCTATGTGTATCTGTATTTTTTTAAACTCCTTTCAAGTAAAATGAAAAAACGGAGTGTGGACCGCGGTGTTGCTCGTTATATGTTTGAAATATTTGATAAAATGAAAAAAGAAAACAAAGCACTATTTGAAAGTCACACACATACATGAGCATAAAGACTTTAAAAAACGTGTAGCATACAAAAGCAGACGTCTAAAAGACAAAAATAGATATATTAAAGTTTGGTATCTTTATTATGATATTATGTAAGCTCATGTAATTCATATGACACAGAATGAAGGTAACAGCTAAGCTTTATTTGTTATTACTTGCTTAAAAAATTAGCTCATCTCACTAGTCATGTTGATCACAAATGTATTTTTCCTTCAAATGATTACCAGACCTCAGAACCTAAGACATTAATTCAGTATGTTTCTTATGTATCTGTCAAGGAAATCAAGTTGAACCAAGGATTATAAACTTGTAGCATTTAATATTTCCATGTTGAAATTTGAGAAAATAAGTATGAAGAGAGCTGGGGTAAGAGAGAAGGGACTCAGGGAACCTGAGGAACCTTAGCAATCTAGTCCTGCTTTAACAGAAGTACCACAAGTGAATGTCACAGCCCAGTAGGCTATAAGTATAGTTACAGGGCATCAGCTCTAGGGGAAGGCTTTCTCTGCTGGCTCTGGAGGAAGGTCCTTGTCTTTGGTCTTCATCTGGACTAGGAGCTTCTGCGGCACAGGGACCCCAGGTCCTTGAAAAGGACGTGCTCTGCTTCTGGCACAACTTCATTCCTGATTGTATGGGGCCCCAACTCTCTGCTTGCTTCTGTTTCCTTTATATCCCAAAAGATTGCCTTGAGGTGTAAAACAATCTTACACATTGAGTCCTGCCCCACCAACACAACTTTCATCCATCCTCCCTCATTAACATTATGGGAGCAGGGTTTACAATGTACAGGAACATCACATAATAGCTGGAATTATGGCCTAGATAAATTGCTATACACATTTCTTGGGGGACACAACTCAATCCATGACAAGGCTAACTAAAAGAACCCAAACTCTTTGCTGTAGAGTTGATTCTGACTCATAGTGACCTGTGGAATAGAGTAGAACTGCCCCATAGCATTTCCAAAGAGCAGCTGGTGGATTTGAACTGCTGGACCTTTTAGTTAGCAGCTGTAGCACTTAACCATGGCACCACCAGGGCTCCAAGGAAGCCTAACAGCCTGGTGCAAAGAAAATAACCCTGTGAGCCCTGAGAGGTTAGCAGATGTAGTCTCATCTCATTTGCTTCTTGGTGTGTCCCTCTTTTTCATTATAATTGAGGGGAGGGGTGGGAGACGTGATCTCAAAGATTCTTTGAAGTTCTTAAATTGTGTGATTCCACCAGTTCTCCAAGTACCTTTTTCTGAGACGTTTTCAAAAGGAGACACCATTTGGTACAAGCATATACCCACCTCTAGTAGTGGAAATGGTTAACACATTCAGTGGGTAACTGAAAGTTTGGAGGTTTGGGTCAACCCAGAGATGCCCCTGAAGAAAAACTTGGTGATATACATCCAAATATCAGCCACTGAAACTGCCATGGAGAGCAGTTCTGCTTGGACACACATGAAGTCACCATGAGTTGGAGTTGAATCTAGGGCCACTGGTTTGGTAGCATGCTTCCATTTCCATGTGTTTACCTTTGTACCTGAGTCTGTCTTCACATTCCTCTGCTGTTCACTGGGATCTCAATTCGGGACATACATTTGATTCACTAAACTATATGCATATGCAATTTGTCCTTGGATGACCTTGGTATTCTCATCATTTTCTGTTTTTCTGTGGGGTGGGTCAGCGTTGATGTGACTTTTAAAAGATGATTGCCAAAGTCACCACTTTTAGCTCCCTAAGTACTACGTTTTTAGTGAGCCAGGGTGTAACTGTTGAGCATTTTTGAGAACTTAGATCTATGAATAGACCTCAACCTATCTTATGGCTAAAGGTGTATTAGGCTAAATGAAGGACATCTGTGAAATCGTCAAAGATGCCCCCCCCGTATAACAAAAACTAAAAATAAACCACATCCAAACTAATATTATGATTGTATTAGAAATGGGCTGACATACCTAAGATTATGTGTATGTGTGTATATATATAGTTTGATGACGGTGATGACGACACTTACAAGCCGTACAGTTAGAAGTAAATGGCATATAAAGTAATTAAACTAACAAAATTCTGGGAAATAGTGGAGAGAGAAAAAGCTGTGTTACAGTTTTATGTTCTTGTGGAAATCCGTTGATCATGATCGGCACATAAAGCTAAATCAGAATGGTACTGATAGATTCTAAAGCACTAGCATTGTATTGTAGGTTATGGATAACGTCTTCTGTTTTCTTCTAATAAACATATGCTGGGTTCTCAAACACTGCTCTGTTTGGTAATGGGTTTCCCTTAAAAGCCCTTCTTCTAAGGTCTCATGGCACCAGGACATCACAGTTTTCTTCAAGGGCGATGTAGACAGAGCGTGGATGCCGTCAACTTAAACAGGTGCCAGAATAGACAGCCCGGGTGAAGACCAAAGGTCAAACAATCAGAAGTGGTCATCTATTGCAGAGATCATCAAACAGGTATGCCATCAATGGGCTCAGCCGAGAACATTAGAAATTAATCAGCTCAGTGCGCAGTGTTTAGCCAGGCTGATTATATATGCCCTGCAATGTGACCATTCAGTGACAGGCCTGAGAAACTCAAGTAATAGGATTCCACTCCCAACAAAGGCTAGGAAGACAGATCAATTTGCAATATTCTTTTCTGCACCCGTGCAACAAAGCAGAAACATGAAAGCAGAACATTAAGGGATGCTCCCTATGAACTGGACAAATCAATAAACATCAGTGGTAAAGAAACAAAGTTTCTCACTCTTTTGAGTACTCACAGGCCTTTTCCCATCTAGGGGAAGTGATGAGTGGTGGTGGCCTCTGCCATGTTCCTTTCACCTACACACTGTTGCCTCCTGCTGTCTCAAGGTGAACGCTGTGAAGAGTCAGTGCGGAGGATTTGGGGGGACATTTAGAGAGATAATTACCTCTTGCTGGCAAGAGATGTGCTGGATTGGCCAGGTAACAGATGGACAACTGAGTCTGTGGCCTCAGAGGGCATCATATTGCAGGTAGGGTCACAACCCAGTAAGACGGTGGCACATACCTTTCCTCCAGCCCTCTATATTGAAAGTACCAGATGAGTGTTTTCAGCTGTCAGGGTTGAGGCTTTGCATTATGATACTGAGGATCTGCTTTGTTTTCCAGGGCTTGAGCCAGCTGTGGGGAGCTGGAAAAACAGTTAGCAGACAGAGAATAGCCAGGAAGCAATTTAGAGATTCAAGAACATGCTTAGGTCTAAGACAGGCTACAAACAGCGTGGTTCCACTCTTAGCTTAATCTGACAGCGAGCCAGATTTCAATGCATGTGTGAATATGCACAAGTGGGTACATGCATGTGTGCAAGAAGTGTGTGTGAGAGTGCATGAAGCCGCTTGCATATATAGGAATATGAAGAAGTAAGACAACCAAGGGAAAACGGTCAGGGTAAGGGCTTTCTGAAACTTATGAGACTGTCAGACCAATTCCTTTCTCTTCTAAATCATTTCCCGTAAAACAAGGAGATGATTATCTGACTGCTAGAGGAAGGCAAGGGTATTATATTTCATTTGGGGGGAATGTAGATTTATGGCAGATGGATTTTTTTTTCCTAAACCAACATCCCAACAATGGCAGAGTTCATAGCATGAGTTAAAAAGCTTGCCTGTGTTTTGAGTTTTAAGCTGATGGAATTTACACACATTTGTAGTGGTTTCAGGGGCCTTGCCATTGGCAAGTCCTTTTTGTTTTTTTCCTCCAGGAGCACAAGGAAGAGGATAGAGCTCATCTTGCACCTGTGCAACAAAGGTAGCATTTTTCCAGTTGCTGTGAAAGATATTCTGCAATGGTTGTTGTTAGTAGCTATTAAGGCACCTCCTAGTTCTTTCTCACCATGTACACAACAGAATGAAGCACTGTTTGAACCTGTCCCATCTTGGTGATCATTGATAGGCTCATGTCCATTGTGACCACTGTTTTGAGTGCTTTATAATCTAGGAGGGGCTCACCTTCCAGCACTATTTTGGACAGTATTCTGTTGTGATGCATACAGTTTTCAATGGCTAATTTTTTGAAGTAGATTGCTAGTCCTATCTTCCTGGTCGATTTTACTCTGGAAGCTATGCTGAAACTTGTTTGCCGTGGGGGAACTTGCTGGTATTTAAAATACTGATGATAGCTTCCAGCATCATAACACCACCAAACTATCACAGTATGACAAACTGACAGATGGTGGATTATGCAACCAGAGACCCCCATATTCATTGAGAGGAAACCTTCATAGTGTAGTGATTAAGAACCATGACTGCTAACCAAAAGATCAGCACTTGAAATCCACCAGACTGTCCTTGGAAACTCTGTGGGGCAATTCTACTGTGCCCTATAGGGTCACTGCAAGTCAGAATCAACTTGATGGCAATAGGTTTGCTTTGGTTTATTCATTGGGAGGAGCCGTGGTAGCACAGTTGTGATGAGCTTAGGCTGCTATCAAAAGGGCAGCAGTTTGAATGTACCTGCTGCTCCTTGCAAATCCTATGGTGCAGTTTTACTGTCCTACGGTGTCCTCATGAGTAGAAATATACCTTTGGCAATGGCTTAATGGTTATTCATTGAGAAAATGGCTCAAATCGATTTTGCAAAGGCTCAACCTACTGACAAACTGCTGTTGAGTTGATTCTGCCTCTTAGCAACCCTATAGGACAGAGTAGAACTGCCCCAGAGAGTTTCAAGGCTGTAAACCTTTACAAAAGCAGACAGGAGGTATTAAGTCATTCTCTCATAGTTACAGAGAGTCTATTCTTATAACACAATGAGCTGAGCTCTGTGCAGGAGACAATGAAACTGTAGGCTCCTTCTGCCTTAAAGAAATGTTTAGTCAGTGGTGCAAGTGAGCCACTAACCAGATCACTCATTCTGGGGTGATGCTTCTCAGTGCAGGCACATTGCAGGTGACGTGAGAATACTGAGGGGGCAAGCACTGAGTGCTCCTGGGTGTTCACTGGGAAGTTTCATAAGACTAGTCTTACCTAAATATCAAATCTAAAATGATAAAGCTCATTTAAGAAAAGGTAGGAACAACAATGGAAGTTTTTTTTTTTAATTTTTATTTTTATTTAACTAACTGAGTGAAAATGTACATTTACATATAAATTTACATGCCCACCTATATGCAGCTTCCACTGCTCTGCCTGTCCGGTGCCTGCACACTATTCCTCTCTGCTCCACACATGTCTCATCCTCCCAACAGCCTCCTTTCCCCTTCTCTCCATCCACTCCCCTTTCTCCAGCCAGAGGTTAGCAAGATGATATCCTATAGATGTATAGAACCATAAAGTGCTTCCAATATATGGTCACTCTGCATTGCCAAGTCCAATCCATTTCTGTCCAAAGAGTGGACCTTTGTTATAATTTATTGGAAAGGGCAGCATCAGGGCTGGCGGCCATGCTCTCAAAGGAACCCCAAAACTGCTGGACCATCAACTGAGGTCTTTTAGTGGAGATCTCATGATGCACCTCTTTTTATTCTTGTGTTGCCAGTGAGACTCCTCTCTGTGAGCTCCATCGTGGCTATCGCTGGTGGTGGCTTGGCACCATCCGGTTCTTCTGGTCCCAAGTCGATGTAGGCACCCACTTTTGTGGGTCTCTCTGTCTTCTAGGTTGTCTTTACCGCATGCCATTTTGGTCCTCAGTGAGCATCCATTCCTGCTGAGTTGGGACCATTTGCTGTGTCCTCAGATGGCACTTTGGCAGATTTTAAGATCCCAGATGCCACTCACCAATGTGGGGTGCAGAGAGCTCTCTTAGAAAAATGCTAGTTGTGCCAATTGGCCTGGAATTCACCTAAGAGAATGGTCCCCCGCCCCCTGCCCCAGCTACTCTATCCTTGAAGTATTGAGTTAAGATGAAGGAGTACTCAAGTTATGCTGAAGTCCACTTAATGTTGTTCTTGTTTCTAATGTGTGCTATCACCGCTTTCTCCCAACTAGATTTCTAGTAACTATCTAAACTGAACCCTCCCCCCTCCCCCTCCCTCCCTTCCCTCCCTTGCAGCTGTCAAAGAGTCTTTTCTTCTATACACAAGTCTGTTTTTGAGATCTTATCGTAGAGATCTCATACCGTATTTGTCCTTTTGTCGCTGACTACTTTCACTCAACATAATGTCTTCCAGTTGAAACCAAGTTAGGAGATGTTTCCTGGAATCATCGTTATTCTTTATCATTGCGTAGTGCTCCATTGAGTATATGTACCATAGTTTACTTATCCATTCTTCTATTGTTGGGCATCTGGGTTGATTCCATCTTTTTGCTATCGTGGACTGTGCTGCAGTAAACATTCTGGTGCATGTGTCCGTTGGTGTGAAAGGCCTTGATTCTGTAGGATGTATTCCAAGTAGTGGAATTACTGGGTCAAATGGTATATCAATATCCATTTTTTTAAGGAAGCGCCAGATTGCCTTCCAAAGAGGCTGGACCATTTTGCAACACCACCAACAGTGTAGGAGAGTTCCACTTTCTCCACAGCCTCTCCAGCATTTGTTGTTTTGTGTTTTCTGGATCATGGCCAATCTTGTTGCGGTGAGATGGTATCTCATTGTTGTCTTGATTTGAATTTCTTTAATAACTAAAGATCGTGAACATGTCCGCATGTGTTTTTTGGCTGCCTGGATCTCCTCTTTAATGAAGTGTCTGTCCATCTCCTTTGCCCATCGCTTAATTGGATGGTTTATCTACTTCTTCTGGATATTTTGTAGTATCTTATAGATTATGGAGATCAGGCGTCGGTCTGACATAGAGTTGCCAAATATTTTTTCCCATTCTGTGGGTGTTCTTTTAATTCTATTAATAAAGTCTTTGGATGAGCAAAAGTGTTTGATTCTTAATAGTTCCCATTTATCTATTTTCTCTTCTGTTGATTGAGGTTTCTTTGACAGATTTTGGAGTCTGTCCTCATTATGTATTAAAACTTCCATTGTTGTTCCTACCTTTTCTTGGATGAGCTTTATCGTTTTAGGTTTGATATTTACGTCTTTTATCCAGTTGGAGTTTGTTTTTGTATAAGGTGTAAGATATGGATCTTGATTCAGTTTATTGCAGATGGATAACCAATTTTGCCAGCACCATTTGTTGAAGATACTGTTTTTACCCCAGTTTAATGTCTTAGGGCCTTTGTGGAATATCAACTGTTCATAGGCAGATGGTATCGTCTCTGGGGTCTCAATTCTGTTCCATTGATGAATCTGTCTGTTCTTGTACCAGTACCAGGCTGTTTTGACCACTGTGGCAGTGTAGTATGTTCTAAGGTCAGGTAATGAGAGGCCTCCCAGTGTGTTCTTCTTCTTTAGTAGTACTTTACTTATCCGGGTCTTCTTCCCTTTCCAAACAAAATTGGTGATTTGTTTCTCCATCTCATTAAAAAATGATGCTGGAACTTGTATTGGGATTGCATTATATAAATAAATTTCTTTGGGTAAAATAGACATTTTCACAATGTTAAGTCTTCCTATCCATGAGCAGGGTAGATTTTTCCATTTAGCTAAGTCTCTCTTAGTTTCTTGTAGTAAGGGCTTGTAGTTCTCTTTGTAAAGGTCACAATGGAAGTTTTAATACACAATGTTGGCGGACTTCAAAATCTGTCAAACAAACCACAGTCAACAGAAGAGAAAATAGATAAATGGGAATTTATCAAACACTTTTGCTCATCCAAAGACTTTATTAATAGAATTAAAAGGCCACCTACAGAATGGGAAAAAATATTTGGTAACTGTATGCCAGACTCCATAACCTATAAGGTAGTGCAAAATATCAACAAGAAGAAGATAAATCATCCAATTAAGCAATGGGCAAAGGAGATAGACAGACACCCCTTTAAAGAGGAGATCCACATAGCCGAAAAACACATATAGACATGTTTATGATCTTTAGTTATTAAAGAAATTCAAATCAAAACTACAATGAAATACCATCTCACCCCAGCGAGGTTGGCCATGATCCAAAAAACAGAAAACAACAATTGCTGGAGAGGCTGTGGAGAAAGTGGAACTCTCCTACGCTGTTGGTCCAGCTTCTTTGGAAAGCAATCTGGCACTTCCTTAAACAAATAGATATAGATATATGATTTGACCCAGTAATCCCACTACTTGGAATATATCCTACAGAATCAAGGCCTTTCACACCAATGGACACATGCACCAGAATGTTTATCGCAGCACAGTCTATGATAGCAAAAAGATGGAATCAACCCAGATGCCCAACAACAGAGGAATGGATAGGTAAACTATGGTATATATACTCAATGGAGCACTATGCAATGATAAAGAATAATGATGATTCCAGGAAACATCTCCTAACCTGGTTTCAACTGGAAGATATTATGTTGAGTGAAAGTAGTCAGTGACAAAAGGATAAATATTGTATGAGACCCCTAGGATAACAAGTCAAAACAGACTTATATATAGAAGACTCTTTGACGGCTGTGAGGGAGGGGAGGGAGAGAGGGTGAGGAGGGAAGTGTTTAGATTAGATAGTTGATAGAAATTTGGTTGGGTGAAATCTGTGACAGCACACATTAGAAACAAGAACAATATTAAGTGGACTTCAACACAACT
This sequence comes from Heterohyrax brucei, assembly GCA_028571685.1. Taxonomy (NCBI): domain Eukaryota; kingdom Metazoa; phylum Chordata; class Mammalia; order Hyracoidea; family Procaviidae; genus Heterohyrax; species Heterohyrax brucei. The sequence continues at coordinate 47,881,941 of CM053162.1, forward strand.
TGAATACTGCTTCCATCTTAACCCAATATTGCAAGGACAGAGTAGATGAGGCAGGGGGCAGGGGACCATGCTCTTAGGCGAAATCGAGGCCAGTTGACACAACTAGCATTTTGCTAAAAGGGCTCTCTGCACCCCACATTGCTCAGTGGCATCTGGGGCCTTAAAAGCTGCCAAGTTGCCATCTGAGGGCACAGCAAATGGTCCCAACTCAGCAGGAATGGATGCTCACTGAGGACCAAAATGACATGGGGTAAAGACAACCCAGAAGACAGAGAGACCCACACGAGTGGGTGCCTACATAGACTTAGGACTGGAAGAACCAGATGGTGCCCGGCCACCACCTGTGATAGCCGCGATGGAACTCACTAAGTTGAGTCTCTCTGACAATACAGGAATAAAAGGGAGTGCACCCTGAGATCTTCACTAAAAGACCACAATTGATGGTCCAGTGGCTTCGGGGTTCCCCTGGGAGAATTGCCCCTGGCTCAGATGCTGCTCTCACCCATAAATCATAACGAAGGTCCACTCTTCGGACACGAATGGATTGGACTTGGTGATGCCAAGTGACCATATATTGGATGCACTTTATGGTTCTGTGCATCTGTAGGATAACATCCTGCTGACCTCTGGCTGGAGTAAGCGGAGTGGGTGGAGAGGAAGGGAAGGGAGACTTTTGAGAGGATGAGACATGTGTGGAGCAGAGAGTTATGGTGTGCTGTCACCAGGCAGGGAGAGCAGTGGAAGCTCCATATAGGTGGACATGTAAATTTATATGGGCATGTACATTTTTACTCAGTCATAATAAAAAAAAAGAAGCAGAAGAAAAAAAAAGAAGAGTCTTGAAGGATATGTCATGGAGCATGGGGAAATTCCAAAGAGTGGAACCCCACAGAGGCCCAGTAGAGCAGTGTGCGTGGAAGGACCTGTGAATGGCCTGCGTAAATGTGGTTGCAAGTGCACACTGATAAAAGGTGAAGTGTAAGAAGTGACAATGGACTGCTACGAGCGAGTGGATGGGTCTGATTTTGGACATTTTGTATTGTGACAGAATATGAAATGTGTCATATGAGAAAGTTTAAGGAACCAATCATTGTTGAGTCAGTTCCTACTCAGGGTGACTTCATATGTGTGAAAGGATAACCAAAATGTTGGCAGTTAAAATCCGCTCAGAGACACTTTGAAAGAAAGGACTGGCCATCTACTTCTGAAAAATTAGCCATTGAAAACCCTACGAAGCCTGGTTCTGTGAAAGAGTTTGAAACTTGTTGCTCTGGAGTGAATTCCATCTCACTGTGACTCTATAGGACAGAGTAGAACTGCCTCAGAGGGTTTGCAAACAGCAGCTGGTAGATTCAAACTACTGACCTTCTTGTTAGTAGCTCTTAACTACTGCACCACGAGAGCTTTGTAGCAGAAGTTAGAGAGGGAGAAACTGACTTTGGTTGGGAGAAAATAAGTTTTCTGAGCAAGAGTAAAGGTATCCATCTCTCATTTTTTTAAACAATGTTTTTTAAAAAGTATCATCTGATAAAGCTTTCATCCACGATACGGGAATCACAGAGATGTGACGTCATTGCCAGATTAGCCTCTCTTTGCCTTGGTACTCACATGCTTTATCAGAGTGCAATTCCGGTAAGACACTGAGAGGTAGTGCATTCCCAGAGTGTGTTTTCACTGTCAGTGAGTGTCAGAGGTGAATTTGTCTCACTTTGCCCTATTACTATGTTCTGATTACCGGATTACAGTAAGCATTGCACTGTGCACTGACTTTTCCATGGCTGTAGCGTCAATTCCGACTCATAGCAACCCTACAGCATGGAGCGAAACTGCCTCATAAGGTTTCCAAAACTGTCATCTTTACGGAAGCGGACTGCTGCACCTTTCCTGCAGAGTGGTTGGTGGGTTCAAACGGCCAACCGTTTGGTTAGCATCCCTGCCAGCACTTGAACAGCTATGCCACTAAGGCTCCTTCTTAGGTAAGCTCTTAAACCTGTAGAAGTGAAAACTTACACCTCTTTTTCACATCCATAGCTGGCAGCCACTTCTCCCTTTCTTTACAACTGAAGTCTTGAATCCCAATAAAAGCTTTATCTCTAATAAGTCTTTATTGTATTTTTTCCTTTTGTCTGTATGAATTCTGATTAAGTCCACCACAAATATGATAAGTTATATTTCAGTTAAAAGGCTATAGCAAGACATTATAATTAAAATATCCTTTTTTAAAGAAGATTGGAAATAAGAATGCAAGACATTAAGAACCCACAAGTTTTTAAAGACACTGTGTTAGTATTATTTTATTTCATATTATTAGTTCATTTGCATAAAAAAAGAACTACAGATTTTTAATTATAATACAGACATGATTTTGTATATGGATTTTAAAATAATGTATCTTAATCATTTTTCAGGAGCTCTGGTAGCACAGTGATCAAGTGTTCTGTTGCTAACCAAAAGGGTGGCAGTTCGAATTCACCAGCTTCTCTGCGGAAACCCTATGGGGCAGTTCTTCTAGATTCCATAGGTTAAGTATTTTTTAGATTGCAACAATCTTCAGAATCATACTGTAGCTGAATCAGTTGCATAATATTCTCTAAAGTAGCCATACTATAATATAAAGTAAAACAAAATAAAACCAGATTTGTTGCCATGAAGCTGATTCTGACTCATGGTGACCTTAAAGGACAGACTAGAACTGTTGCATAAGGTTACCAAGAGTGGCTTGTAGATTCTGATTGATGATCTTTTGGTTTGCGGTTGATTCTTTAACCATTGGGCCACTGGAGTGCCATACCATAACACAGTGGACCTTTTTTTTTTTTTAATTGGGTAATCGGTTGTCTCCTGTCTTTCACCACTCTAAAAATGCTGCAGCAATTATCTTCTGTTGTATTCTCTATTTCTCCTTTTGCATTATTTTCACAGGGTGAACTCCTAGTGTAAATTATGAGAGTCAAACTACAAGGTCAAAGGTAAGCAGTGTTTTTTATTATTGTTGAAATGCAGTGCCAAATTGCCTTCTAAAACTCCATTGTCACTTCTACCAGAAACATGCTAGACCTAAAAGGTCTCTATCTTCCTTAGTGATGGCAGAACCCATATTAATTATTGCTTATTGAATCAGCCATTATAAATTCAACTTAATGTCAGGTCATTTTACCCTCATTACTCCATTTGGTGTTATCAATAAGTGAGCATTTGTGGGTTATAAAAGGTGAGGTCTTCTCTGCTGCAGTATTCCCAGTGTTTGGTACAGAGCCAAGGCTCAGTAACTGCACAGTGAATGAGCAAAATGCTTTCTGAATCTCTGTAGCACTTCTCTGAAACACCATTCCTGATCCTTATGAAAAACAAAACAAAACCAAACAAACCAGAGTTTTTGTGGAACGACTTTGCTATCTGTTAATCCTCAGGGCCCAAGTATTCACCACTTGCTATTCTCAGAATTCTATCAACACTGGTTGTTTTTGCTGTGGGCTGCTGAGTTGAGTCTGACTCACAGAGGCTATATGTGACAGAGTAGAATTGCCCCACATGATTTCCTAGGCTGGAATCTTTATGCAAGAAGATCATCAGGTCTTTTCTCCCAGAGCTGTTGGGTAGGCTTGAACTGCCAAACTTTTGGTTAGGAGCTGAGCACTTAACAATTGCACCACCATTAGTTAACAATGGATTTTATTTTTTAATCATAATGTGTTGTGAGTGAAATGACTGATTTTAAAATGAGTGGGTCAGAAAGACTAACTTAAATTGGAAAAAAAAGAGATTTCTATTTTTTATACTCTATAACACACTCTTAAGAACATGATCTATGTATTTTTCAGCAGTTGTGCATGACATTTTCCTATATGTATTACATAGTCATTGAATTATTCAGAAAGTGTTGACTGGGACCTACTATATACAGATACTTTGGATCTGGGCAAGAGAGACAGAACATTTGCCCTCATGGAGCTCATAATCCAGTGAAGAAGGCAGGTAAGCAAAAATTAATTACGAAAGTGTTGACTGTTATAAGCACACAGCACTACAGAGAGTATTACAGTATTACAGTCTGACATAAATATTCTAGGGAGTCACTGAAGTCTTGATGGCGAGTCAATTTCCACCTCATAGCTTTTTCTGACAATTATATTTCATAGAAAACTCTGGGAGCGTAGTAGTCAAGTGCTATGGCTGTTAACCAAAAGGGTGGCAGCTCAAAGCCATCAAGGACTCCTTGGAAACTCTATGGGGCAGTTCTATTCTGTCTTATAGGGTTGCTGAGAGTCGTAATCGACTCAATGGCTGTGGGTTTGGGTTTCAAGTGTGGGAGTTCCTGGACGGTGTCAAGAGGTGGGCTCAACTACTAACTGGAATCTGGGTGGTTCAAACCCATCCAGAAGAGCCTCAGAAGATGTTTGTCATTGTGCTTCCCAAAGGTCACAGCCTGGAAAACGCTAGGTAGCACAGTTCTATTCTGCATATATGGGATTGCGTCTAACAATAAAAAAGTGTGAGAGACCCTGGGTGGTGAGAACTGTGAAGTCCTCCACCACTAATTGAAAGGTTGGAGTTCCAACCCATCCTGAAGTACCTCTGTAGACAGGCCTGGCAATCTGCTCACTAAAGGTCACAGACTTGAAAAGTTTATGGAGCAAAGTTCTACTTGACACACATGGAATTGCATGGGTTGGAATTGACTCAATGGTAAATAACAATAACAAAGTATGAATAGGAGTCAGCTAGTGGTAAGCAGGAAACCCTGGTGGTATAGTGGTTAAGTGCAACACCTGCTAACCAAAAAGTTGGATGTTCAGATCCACCAGGTGCTCCTTGGAAACTCTACGGGGCAATTCTACTCTGACCTATAGGGTCACTATGAGTTAGAATCAGCTCAGTGACAGTGAGTTTTGATTTAGTGGCAAGTGGGATAATAGAGAAAGAGACAGGGTGAGAGGGAACAGCTGTACCAAAGTCTTGCTGAAAAAGAGAGCATAATGCAAGTGAGGAACTTAAAAACCCAAAGAAGTGAAGCCTACATGGGCTGTAAAGGATGACTCAATTAGAGGCAATGTGAGAGATGTTGCTTTTTCATCTCAAGGGCAAAGAGAAGCTGTTGGAAGTTTAAGTGGAAGTGTGACATGATCATATGTGCCACAAAAAATGAAGCCATCTTATATTTTTTGGTTGACAGTGGACATTGGTGGTAACACACATGTGACTCCTTTTGTAGTGAAAAATGAGTTGAAGCAGTTCTGAGTTTATTTTTGCCTTCTTAATCATTTTCTTCAGATCAGTTGAAATTTGTCATCAGTGTAAAGAAATTCTAATTTTTGCTGATGGTTCCCACATTCCTTGTTCCAGAGATGGAGAGAACTGCTTTGAAGGGGGAAGCTGTTTGTGCTGGATTGAATAGGTTCCCCCAGATTCAAGTCCATTCAGAATCTAGGAATGTGACCTTCTCTGGAAACAGGGTCCTCACAGATGTAATGAAATTATGGCAAGATCAAACTGGATTAAGGTGGCTTGTAAATCCAGTATGACTAGTGTCTATTTATAAGCAGAGGGAAATTTGGACACACAGTCACACAAGGACAATACCATGTCCTAATAAAAGCAGAGAGTGGAGTGGTACATCTGCAAACCAAGAAACGCTGGGGATTGCTGGCAGCAACCAGAAGCTAAAAGAGAAAAAGAAGCACCCTTCCCTAGAGCCTTTAGGAAGAGTGTGACTCTGTTGACACCTTGATTTTGGACATGTGGCTTCTAAAACTGTGAGACAATAAGCCAGTAACCACAAAAGTATTTCAGATCTAGGAAATGAGTGCAGTGTCCCACTGTAAAATTAGCCTCTGGACAGCATCCTGAGACCTCAGTTAATCACAGGCTGTGAAATTTTTCAAAGAATTTAGCTTTTCTATAGTGTGTGGGTTCCACATTCTCAGTAGCTGATGATCTCTTAGAATTTGAAAAAAGCCTCAGAGTACTGCAGGAGCAAGATGAGAAGACGGAGGGTGTAGAGGTATCCTTTCTCTGGTCTCTGGAGACTTCTCCGGGTGCACGGGATGGATTCATTTTTACCATCATGTCCAGCTTGTCTACAAAGACCACGATAAAGCCACCTCCTTTGCTGACATATTTTACTTCTAATCACCCTCCTTTGCTTTTTCAGATGTATTCGTTCTCATAATTGCTTTGATTGGTTTGACTGCTTGCTGCTAAATCTCAGAGTTCCTTAGTAGTATCAGAAGCTAAGGGCATAATTGCTGACTGAGACAGGACTGGCTATGAATTTAAGAAATTTGTGCATTTGGTTAATCTGCTTGTACCTGAATATATAGTCTTGTATTGGCAACAATTAAGACAACTGCAAGTCCTCTTTCTTCCTTGTCATTATTAGTTGGATGCCTATAATGTGCCAGACACTGTGCTAGGAGTCTTGCATATCTTTTTTTTCTAATCTTTTCAACAACCCTACGAGGTAGGTATTCATCTTGCTGACATATACTGTATTAGTTGAGTCCTAGCAGGAAACAGATGGCCTGCTCAAATTAGGATAATTTGAGAAGAGTTTAATAAAGGCCCTATTTACAAAAGTGTGGTCACAGTTAGGGGCTTACTAAGTCAAAGAATGCCTCAGGCTAGCAATGGTAGAGTTCCTTTGTTACCAGCCTAAAATTACGCAGAGAGAAGAGAGTGGCTATGGGGGATGGAGAAGACTGTTTGGAGACAGACTGCTCTCAACAAGAGATGAGGTTAAAAGATGAGGTTAGTCCACAGCAATCCTGCAACAATATAGCCAGGAGAATAAATATTCCAAAGTCACAGTCCTCCCTCCCACTAATCTTCTGCTTTGGTTCCATTGACCAAACTCAGTGGGAAGCTTAAGGTCAAGGGAGCTAGCTCCTGTGTTCCTTAAAGGGCAGGGCAGAGGTTAGTTTCTGTGTGTGTGCATACATGGAGAGGACCTAAACTCATCGACATATTTAGCATTCTGCTCATTATTTTACTTGGTGATGTTGGTGTTGACGTCAATATTCAGGCACGAACATTGATCCATGAATATTGTGACTTCTCAATTATTTTACGTCTTCACTACCCAAATCTCTTCCTTCTCCCAACTCCTTTGCCCAGGCCTATGGTCACACTTGTGCCATTATCATTACCATTATGCCTGCCTTAATTGAGATTTCCAGGCCGTTCTGTCCATTCCAGTCCTCATGTCCTCATTTTCTATATTTTCCAGTTGGGATTCCTTGATTCATTCTCAGGATGACTCTGCAGCTTATACCCCTGACTTCTTTGCCATTCTCTGACTCCATGGTCTCTCCTGGTAAAACCCATTCTTGGTTAATACCGTACAATTGCCTCCTTCATGTCTGTAAAATCACAAATCTTAAGTGAGCTCTCCTCCATGCCAAGCCAGCCACGGGCCGTCGAGTCGGATCGGGAGATGGAGAAATACTGAAATTGTCAAGGATTCCGTTTTACCTGGATCCACAATCAATACCATGAAAACAACAGTTCTGGCCAAGAGATCAAATGATGATTGCGTTAGGAAAATCTGCTGCAGAAGACCTTCTTAAAGTGTTAAAAAGAAAAGATGCCTATTGTTAAGAGAGTCCTATCCACTCCACGTTGGTGGATAGCAAGCTGTCATCTGAGGTACACCAATTGGTCCCAACTCATTGGGAACGTATGATCCCCAAGGACAAAAATGACACAGGGGAAAGAGAACCTAGAAAACAGAAAGACCCATGTGAATGGATAACTACATCAACATGTGACCAGAAGAACCAGATGGTAGCTGGTTACCTCCAGTGACGGCCATGATGGGCTCACAAAATCCAGTCCCAGTGGCAATAAAAGAATAGGGTGCACCATGAGAACTCAACTAAAAGACTACAACTGATGGTCCAAAAGCCTAGGGGTTCCCCTGGGAACACGGCCCCTAGACCCCCAAGCTACCTCTAATCATAAATTATTACTGAGGTCAGCTCCTTTGACAGGAATGGATTGGACTTGGTGACACAGAGTGACCACATCACGTGTGCACTTTATGGTTCTGTTTAGCTATAGGATGTCACCTAACTGGCCTCTTACTAGAGGGGAGTGGAGAGGATGAAGAAGAAGGGGCAGGGGATTGTTAATAGGTTATGACTTGTATAGAACAAAAAAGAGGAGTGTGCCATTACCAGTCAAGGAGAGCAATAAGAGCTGCACATAAGCAGGCATGTGAATTTAAACCAGATTGTACACTTTCACTCGACCACAGTAAATAATAAAATTAAAAAGAAAAGAAAAGATGTCACTTTGAGGACTAAGGTGGGCCCTGACCTAAGCTATGGTATTGCTGATTGTTTCATATGCATGTGAAAGCTGGACAATGAATAAGGAAAACTGGAGAAGAGTTGACACATTTGAATTATGGTGTTGGTGAATAATATTGAATATACCATGGACTTTTGGAAGAAAGAACAAATGACTCCTGGGAGAAGTACAGTCAGAATGTTCCTCAGAAGTGAGCATAGCAAGATTTTGTGTCACTTAACTTTGGACATATTATCAGAAGGGATGTGATGATACCATGCTTGGTAAAGGGTCAGCATAAAACAAGACCCTCAGTGAGATGGATTGTCACATGGGCTGCAAAAATAAGCTTAAGTATAGCAACAATTGTGAGGGTGGTGCAGGATGGGGCAATGTTTCTATTGTGCAAGATTGCTCTGAGTTGAAACTGACTCTACTGCATCTAACAACAGTAACGGTAGAGAAAGACATTCTATCACTCCAAATTACCATTTAACACCTCTCTCCTCAAATTTCCTACACTCTTTCCTTCTGGTTTACTCCTAAGTGAGGAGCGTTCGTCTTATTTTATTAAGAAAACAGAAATAGTCAGGTAAGAATGTCCTTTACTCCCCTACCACCCAAATCTACCACCCAAATCTGTACTTACGTTCATTTTGTTAACAACATGTTCTGTGGTTGCTAAAACCCAACCACGCACTTATGCTTTATGCCCAATACATATTGATTTTTTTTACACCCTATCACATGGATTCTACACTGAAAATTTCTCCTCCCTTTTCTGTATTATCATTGCTTTAACCTAAATCATTCCCACAAGTATCTGAACAAGCTGTAGTATCTTCCATCTTAAGGCATATATATACATTCATTTGTATTCTCTTGTGTTTATGTCTCATTTCTCCGCTTCTCTTCATGACAAAACGTGCTGATATTGTTACTTTCTCCACTTCCACACCTTACATTCTTTCTAGATCTATGCTTAACTCTACTTTTTCACAGAGACAGCTCTTGTCAAGGTCACCACGAACTTCTGTGTTTGCAAACTCAATGGTCAATATTCATTCTCATCTTACTGGTTTTTTCAATAGCTTTTGATATAGCTGACCATCCTGCTTCTTGAAACAATTTTTCTAGACCAAAACCAAACCAAATCCATTACCATCAAGTTGATTCTAACGCATCATGATCCAGGGGAACAGAACAGAGTTGCCCCGTAGAATTTCCGAGGAGTGCCTGGTAGATTTGAACTGCTGATCTTTTAGTTAGCAGCTGTAGCATTTAACTGCTATGCCAACAGGGTTTCTTTTTCTGTGACAGATGCTCTCAAATTTTGCTTCCTTATCTTTTAGCCGCCTTTGCTGGCTTCTTCTCTGCTGGTCTCCAAAAGATGCCGTGACTCAGGCCCTTCACTTCTCTTTATATACATTTACTCTAAATATTCTCATTTAGCATCATCCATATAATGATTATGCTAAAATATTTATCACTAGCTTAGGACTCTCTCAACTGTAACTTGCTCTCTACTGGATGATTAATAGCCATCTACAAAAGACGGGGAAATCTTGGTGGTGTGGTGGTTAACAGCTGTAGCTGCTAACCAAGAGGTTGACAGCTCCAGTTCACCAAACACTCCTTGGAAACTATATGGGACAGTTTTACTATGTACTACACAGTTACTGTAAGTCATAATCAACTTGATGGCAATGAGTCTGGTTTTGGTTGGTTTATAGAAGATGGTGTCCTGGTGGTGTAGTGATTACAAGGTCAGTAGTTTGAATCCACCAGCTACTCCTTGAAAAACCTGTGAGGAAGTTCTACTCCATCCTATAGGGTAACTATGGGTTGGAATTGACTTGACAGCAATGCGTTACAGTTTTTAAAGAAGATCCTCCTGGGAGATCATCTAACTCATTTCTTCTTCTTGAACATACACCTAGTTTGAATATTGCAGCTTTCCTTACTGATAGGTGTGGTCATGTGACAGCTTTCTAGCTAAAGAGATGTGAGCAGAAGTGATTTATAGCACTTCTAGGCATAGCCAATTAAAAACTCCCACATGTGATCCTCCTTCCTCTTCACCTTTCCAGGATTGATGCAAATAAGCACAATGATCTTTGAAGCCAACTGGTGGACACAAAAGTGCCTCAACATGGAAGGAATTCATGCCCTTGAATCACCACTTGGAGGAGAGCCACCTATTAATCAGGTACCTGGTTTGGATCTTAAGTGAGCTAGAAATAAAGTCTTATTATATCAAGCCATCAAACTTCAGTGTTTATAAGAGCAGCTAGAATTACTTTATTGCATACTGAATCTTAAACTTAACCTTCTCCAAGCAGAACTTTTGACTATTTTCTTTCCAAAATTGTTTCTACTCTGGTTTTGAGTACCTTAGTAAACGATGCCACCATCATCAGCTGCTCAGCATTAGCAGAGCACCTGGAATATATTTCAAAAACCAAATAAAAACTTGTTGGTCCAATTCTGATTCACAACAACCCTGTAAGACAGAGTAGAACTTCCCCTTAGGAGTTCCAAAGCTGTATTTTTATGCAAGCAGACTACCATATCCTTCTTGGGGAAAGCTGATGGATTCAAACCACCAACCTTTGGGTTTGCAGCTGCATATTTAATTATTGCACCATCACATCTCATTATCATATTTTAGGTGCTCATAAATATTTGTTAAATAAATGCATGCTACTCTTCTATATCCAGTATATTGACAGGGAACTGCCAGAAATTCAAGCTGGATTCAGAAGAGGGTGTGGAACCAGGGATATTATTGCTGATGTTCAATGGATTTGGGCTGAAAGCAGAAAATACCAGAAAGATGTTTGCTTATGTTTCACTCACTATGAAAAGGCACCCGACTGTGTGGATCAGAAGAAATTATGGGTAACATTGCAGAGAATGAAAATTCCAGAACATTCAGTTGTGCTCATGAGGAATCTACATGGATCAAGAGGCAGTCGTGTGGACAGAACAGGTGGACACTGTACGTTTTTTTTTACTTTTTTTATTTGATATGACTGAGTGAAAATGTACATTCCTGTATAAATTTACATGCCCACCTATATGTAGCTTCCACTGCGCTCGCTGTCCAGCGTAACTCGAGTACTCCTTCCATCTCAACTCAATATTGCAAGGATAGAGTAGCTGGGGCAGGGGGCACGGGATCATGCTCTTAGGCAAAATCGAAGCCAATTGGCACAGCTAGCGTTTTGCTAAGAGAGCTCTCTGCACCCCACATTGGTGAGTGGCGTCTGGGGACACTGCATGTTTTAAAGTCAGGAGAGCTGTGCAATAGGGTTGTATCCTTTCACCACACTTTTTCAGTCTGTATGCAGGCGAACGAGGCATTAGGATTGTAGGAAGACTCATTAACAACTTGCATTATACAGATAACACAACCTTGCTTTGCTGGACCAAAACCAAAACGAAACCCAGTATCACTGAGTCAATTCTGACTCATAGCAACCCTATAGGACAGGGTAGAACTGTTCCATAGTGTTTCCAAGGAGTACCTGGCAGATCTGAATTGCCAACTTTCTGGTTAACAGAGGTAGCACTTAACCAGCATGCTACCAGGGTTTACAGTGAAGAGGATCTGAAATACTTACTGATGAAAATCAAAGACCACAGCATTCAATACGGATTATACCTCAACATCAAGAAAACAAAAATCCTCACAACTGGATCAGTAAGCAACACCATAATAAATGGAGAAAGGATTGTGGTTGTTAAGGATTCCATTTTACTTGACCCCACAATCAAAGCTCATGGAAACAGCAGTCAAGAAATCAAAAGACACATCGCGCTGAGAAAATCTGCTTTGACAGGCCTCTTTAAAGTGTTGAATAGTAAAGATGTCACCTTGAAGACTAAGGTGCACCTGACCTAAGCCATGGTATTTTCAATCACATCAATGCACGCAGAAGCTGAACAATGAATAAGGAAGACAGAAGAATAGACACCTTTGAATTGCAGTGTTGGAGAATATTCAATGTCCCATGGACTGCCAAACGAACAGATATGTCCTAGAAGAAGTACAAACAGAGTGCTCTTTGGAAACAAAGATGATAAGACTGCATCATACATACTTCATACATGTCAAGAGGGAACAATCCCTGGAAAGTACATTATGCTTAATAGAGTGGAGGATCAGAGAAAATTTTTTCTCCAATTGAGATTGTCGTGTGATTCTTTTCTTTTGTTCTGTCTATGTGGTGGATGATATTTGTTGAATTTCCAATATTGAACATCACTGCATACCTGGTATGAATCTCAGTCCTGGTATGTTATTTTTTTGATAAAGTGCAAATTCTATTGGCTAGAATTTTGTTGAGAATTTTTGTATTTATATTCATGAGAGATGTTGGTCGGTAATTTTCTTTTTCTTTTGTTTTTAATAGTATCTTTACCTGGCTTTGGTAGCAGGGTTATGCTAGCTTTTTAAAATGAATCTGGGAGTAATCTTTCCTTTTTTATATGCTGAAACAATTTAAGTAGCACTGATGTGAGTACTTTTCTGAATCCTCCAGTGTAATCATCTGAGCCAAACAAACAAACAAAAAAGACAAAACAACAAACATACAAAAAAACCACAAACCCACTGCCATTGAGTCGCGTCTGACTCATAGTGATCCTAGAGGTCGGAGTACAGCTGTGCCATAGAGTTTCCAAGGCACGTCTGGCAGATTTGAACGGCTGACCTTTTGGTTAGCAGATGTAGCGCTTAACCCACTACACCACCAGGGTTTGCAATCATCTCGGCCAGGGCTTTGTTATATTTTTGGAGTTTTGTTTTTTAGTTAATTAGCCCAGTGCTGTCAATTAATTGCTTTTTATGTCTTCAGTCTCTTCTCTTGTTATAGGTCTGTTCAGCTTTCTCACCTTGTGTTGGTTTAGCAGATGATGTGTTTCTAGAAATTTGTTTGTTTCCTCTAGTTTGTCAAATTTGTTTGTGTACAATTTTTCGCAGTTTTCCATTATGATTTCTTTTATTTGAGTTGGGTTTGTTGTATTTTTTCCCTCTCTCATTTCATATTTTGGTTGTTTCCTTTTCAGTTTGCTTATTGGTTTATTGATTTTGTTCACCTTTTCAAAGAACTGACTTTTGGTTTTTTGAGTTCTTTCTGTTGTTTTTGTCTTCTCTATTTCGTTTATTCCTGCTGTAATCTTTATTATTTTCCTTTTTTTGGTTTGTGTGTTTCTTTTGCTATTCTCCCTGTCTTGTTCAGTTTCCACATATTTGATTTTTTTCTCCTTGCTTTTCATTTTATTGATTTTTAGTTTCACAGCATTGTGAACAGGGAGAATACTTTTATTATTCTGATGTTTGGATTTTGTTAGGGGTTGTTTTGTAGCCTGAAATAAGACCTCTTCTGGAGAATGTTTCGTGTATTTTGAAAAAGAATGGATACTTCGCTGCTGTTGCATGCAGTGTTCCATAAAAGGTTTGTGAGGTCAGTTTGGTTGATTTTGACCCTTGGATCTTCTGCATCTTTGCTGAATTTCTTTCCAAATGTTCTGTCCTTTACTGAGAGCGGTGTGTTGAAGTCTGTTAGTGTTGTTGTGGAACTATCTATTTCTGTTTTCAGTGCTGTTGGAGTTTGTTTTATGTATTTTGGAACCCTGTTGTGGGGTGTGCAGATACTTATTAAGGTTATGTCTTTTTGATAGATTGTCCCTTTAATCACTACATAATATCTTTCATTGTCTTTTATGGTTGATTTTGCCTTAATGTCTATCTTATCTGAAATTAGTATTGCTACACCTTTTTTTGGATACTGTTTGCTTGATATGTGTTTTTCTATGCTCTGATTTTTAATATAGTTATGTCTTTGTGTCTAAGGGATTTCTCTTGTAGTCAGTATATTGATGGATCACACTTTTAAAAATCTGTTCTGCCACTTTCTGTCTCATTACAGGTACACTTAAGATATTTACATACAGCACGACTATTGAACGGTATGAGTTTATTACTATCACACTAATGGGCTTTTGTGGGGGAGAAGAAATGCTGATGTTTTTATGTGCTGAGTTGCTTTTGTTTGCGATTGTCTTTTCTTTTGTTACTATAGGTTTTGTATTCACTGAGACTTTCTTATTTGGTGAGTAGGTTTGTTAACTTCCTTTGTGGTTGCTTTGAAATTTACCGTTGTCTTTCTGAGTTTAAAGCAATCTTTTGTTACTTGATATCATGTTGAATTTCACTCCATTTTTAAGTTATACTTTACTGTTTATTCATCCTATTATTGTTTTGATATTGTCACCATTTACAGATTGATGTCCTTCTCTGCTTTAAGCCTTTTATCTTTCTTCTAGTTTTTTTTTTTTTTTTTTAGTATTGAAAGTTCTTTACTAAAGTTAGTATCTGGCTGATGCTGTCTTCTGTCCTAAACTCCGATTTTTGTCTGAGGTGTTTGGTTCTCTAACCAAGGAACTCCCTTTACCATGTCCTGTAAGTTTGGTTTGGTTTCTGGAAGTGTCTTAATTCTGCCACCATATTTGAGAGAGTTTTCTAGGATTTATTATTCTTGGTTGGCAGTTTTTTTTTTTTTTCCTTTCTTTGAAGGTTTTATATATGTTATCCCATCGCCTTCTTACCTTCACAGTTTCTGAGTAAAAGAGCTTAATCTTATTACTTCTCCTTTGTAAGTGACTTTTCATTTTTCTCACACTTCTCTCAGGCTTCTTTCTTTGTCATTGGTTTTGGCAAGCATGGTTATGATATGTCTTGGTGACTTTCTTATTGGATCTATCCTCTGTAAGTTCTGTTGAGCTTCTGGATGGTTAGCTTTTGTCTTCCTTGATATTTGGGAAGTTTTATGAAGCAAAACTTCAGCAATTTTCTCTGTATTTTCCATTTTCCCTCCCTGTTCTGAAACTCCAATCATATACAATTTTTGTTCTTGATTGTGTTCCGTATGCTTCCTAGGTTTTCTTTGTTTTATTTTTTTCATTCTTTTATTTTTCTATGAAGTGGCATCCATGGTTTGTCTTCAGTCTCACTGTTTCTGTCTTCTACTGTTTAAATTTGCTCCTAAAAACTATTGAGTTGTCAATTTCTGAAATTTTGTTATTTATCTCTTTGATTTCTATTTGCTGTTTTTGTACAGTTTCTAATTATTTGTTGTAACATTTTACCCTTGTTTTTCTGAATTCTTTTGATTTTAGCTATATTTTTGTTGGCTTTGTCTGTGTTTTCCATGATTTTATTTATTTTTTCCTTGATTTTGTCTATGTTTCCTTTAATGTTGTTCCTAATCTCCTGGAGAGCCCTAAATATTAGTCTTTTGAGTTCCATATCAGCTAGTTTTACTAACTTTTCTTCTACTTGAAAATCAACTGATTCTATAGTTTGGTCACTTGCTTAAGCCATTCTCCTGTTTTTTTTTGTTTTAAATGGTCAGTCATACCTTACTGTTTGTTTGTCTGTGGGCATGACAGCTCTCACCACCTTGTTTGGGTGGTCAGAGTAGCAGCAGGCAGGGCAAGGCACTGTTTTGGCAAGGTGGCTGAGATTGGATGGGGTGGGTATGTCTGTCTTATGATGTTGATACGGTGGGGGTGTTCACAGCCCCTTGACAGATAGGTGTGGGTGTTGGGTGGGGAATGAAATGGGCTTATTCCCCACTGTTCAGCAGCTGGTTGAGTGATACAAGTAGAGGAGTAGTGCAGGCCTGGTGCAGCAGTGAGTGTGAGCACCAAAGACACTCTATTGTGGTGGCACAGCGAGGGCAGTTGAGAAGGGGATTGGTATGTGGGGCTAGACAGTACTGAAAAAGAGAAGATAGAGAAAGAAGAAAAGGGTAACCAGCATTTGGGGGTGGCAGGAACCTGAGGCCAGAAGGAAGGGAAGGCTAGCGTATGGTGCTAGATGGGAAGTATAAAGAAAAGAAGCTAAGCCAAGTGCCATCAAGTCAAATCTGACTCATGGCAACCCTAGGGGCCAGGGTAGAACTGACTCCCAGAATATTCAAAGAGTGAAAGGAAAATAAAATAAAGTATATTGTTAATGTAGTAGAGGCCAGAGTGTGAAGGTAAGCTGGTATACCAGTGGCACTCTATCCACTGTGGCACAGCTGAGGATGGTTGAAAGTGGAGGACGTGGTGTGTAGGGCTAAGTAGAAAGGAAAACGAAAAATGAGAAAGTAAAACTAGAACAAAAAGTGATGGTATGGCAGGAATCAGTGAATGGGGGTGGGGAAGACCCAGGGGGTGGAGGGAAGAGAAGGGGAGGTGATGTGCTGGGAAGGAGGAAAAGAAATAAAAATAAATAAATCAAAATGTCAACATTATGGGGGCAGGGCAGACGTGGGGCAGTGGTGGGCCAGTGCACTGGTGGCTCTCTAGCCATGGTGGCATGGTGTGGTCAAGTGTGAAGGAAGGACCACGGCATACAGAGCTCTGTAGGAGTAAAAAAGTAAAAGACAAAGGAGAAAGGGAGAAGAATGGCGGGGTAGGGGGAGCTGGTGAGTGTGGATGGGGCAGACCCACAGTGGTGGTGGCCCGGTGGCTCTCTATCTGTGGTCATACAGCAGCTTCTGGCAGTAGGGGGTTGAGGTTTTATATGGGGTGAGGAGGTTTTATATGGGGTGAAAGAAAACTGGTGGTGTGGTGAGGTCAGAAAGTTGGGGCATTGTGGGACCCCAGGGTCAGCTGGAAAGGAGAGGAGGTGATGTACAGGATTAGGTGGGAGGGAGAAAAAAAAAAAAAAAACTCAGTGGGAGCCAGTGTGTGTAGAGAAGGAGAACCTGGGGTAGTGATGGACAAGTGATTTTCTATGCATGGTGGTATAATGTTGCCTCGTGGGAAGAGGGAGAGGTGGCATATGGAGCGAGGTGGGAGGAATAAAAAGAAGGGGAAAAATTTGGTGCTGAGGGAGCTGACGGAGGGGTGGGTAGACAGGGGTGGGTAAGACTTAAGGTGGCAGTGGGCTAGTTGCTCTCTATCCTTGGCAGCGTGGTGTGGACCAGTGGGAACGGTGAGGAATGGAAAAGTGTGTTTCTCTGGTTACTGGGTGCTCTGTTTCTTATTGGGGGTTCCATGAAGTTACCTTCCCACACTTCCCATCTGCGGTGGCTGCTAACTCTACCCCATGATGGCAATGCTGTGCTGTGTTCTTTGGCAGGGGTCCTCCACTCTGTACTGTTTCTTGTTCTCTGTTTTCCTCCAGTGTCTTGTTCTAGTTATTGTTTGATCTAGTTCTTTATTCCTTCCTCTGATGCTTAGAGTTCCAGGATTCACATTTGTATCTGTTTTCCTCAGTTTTCAGATCTTTCCTGCAGAGGGATATCATCGTGCGTCTGTTGACAGCATCACATTGACTCCACCTCTTACTTGTCATTTTCTTCATAGCTATTTTATTGTATTCCCTTTGTCTTCATAAGGGACCTTATTTATTTTATTCAACATTGCACCCTCATCTCTAAAGAACAGTATGTGGTATTTACTATATGCCCAATATGTGGCTCAGAAAAAAACACACTAGTGGGCTTACTAACTTGTACGTTTAGGGCACTCGATGTCCTGTGGTTCTGTTTTACCATCAATGGACAAGCAAATCAAGCAAAATCTGTTTTGGAATGAACTATGAAAAATTGCCAAGTGTCTGCATTGCACAAATTTCAGCATAGCCTTACCGTTTTGAATTTTTTAATGGTATATATATGTGACTTGGTTAGGCTTGTTGCCAGGAAAGATACTATTGATTAATATCATTATTTAAAAAGCCCCTTAAATTATGAAAAGTTTTATTTTCATTTTAGAACTTCAGAGACTAGAGACAACATAAGGCATAAAACTATACTTGTAAAGAATGTGTTTCTTGGCTTATGTAGATACAGAAGACTAAATGTGCAGCTCCTACCAGAGACACAATGAAAAGGTCAAGGAGGACAGGAACTGGTTGAATAGACTGAGGAAATACAGGGTGGAAAAGAAGAGTGTGCTGTTGCATTGTAGGGAGAGTGACCGGGGCTGTAGACCAATGTACGCATACATTTTTTTGTGTGAAAAACTAACTCAAATTGTAAACTTTCACTTAAGGCACAGTAAGAAAGAAAAAGACAGGACAGACAAGCAAAAATCTAACTGGAATGCAGCATCCCTGAAGTAACCATCATTAATATTTTGGTGTACTTCTATGTTTCATTCTAATGATACATATTTTGAGAAAAGTAACATCACTTTCCTGCAGTAGAATCCTAGACACACCTTCTCACGTTCTTATAATAGTCTTGCTAACCAAGCTCCTTCTTAGAGGACATCTTTAGCTCACTACAAGTTTAGTGGTAGCTTTTTTGTAACAACTTGTTTGGGCTGGCCAACTAGATACAGTCTCTGGTCGTGCTGTCCCATCCTGTGGTCACTGGTTGATGTCAATTCATCACTGCTGTTGTCCTACGCCTGGTGTCGAAAGTCAAGTAACGTTGTGTTCTCTGTGATTAATTTTTTGTTCTTAAAGTTAAAAAGCAAGAGACCTATTGTAGAATCCTGTGACCCAGCTGGCTCAGTGGTGACAGGCTAATGTCTCCCAGAGTGACTCTAGCAGCTTGCAGATTGGCAGTAATGAAACCGAACTCTATTACATGCAATAAAAAATAAGAATCTTAGTAAAAACCTGAACAAGAGAGGGAGCAGCTGAATCCTCCTTGCCTTAGGTGCTGGTAAATTGTGTGTTACTGAAGGCCCCAAAGACAAGACATTCAGTTGTGGCTTAGTGACAATTTAGTTTTAAAATGTTATATGTTAAAGGCATAGTTATAACAAGTATGAGACACATGATCAGAGGAATAGAAAACTGAAAGAACTAAACCCAATGCTGTTGGGGCAATTTCAACTCATAGTAATCCTATAAGACAGAATGCAACTGTCCTATCGGGTTTCCAAAGCTATAATCTTTAAGGAAGCAGACTGCCACATCTTTCTCCCATGGTATGGCTGGTGGCTTCAAACTGCTGACTTTTTGGTTAGCAGCCAAGCACTTAACCACTGCACCTCCAGGGTTCTTTAGAAGAATAGAAAAAGGGTGATTTATACCAAACTTAACACACTGGAGGTAAATAAACAAACAAACAAACAACCAAACACCTTGGCTTTGCAATGGTATGTCTTTTGAACTGTAGGAAGTTATTGGTCCAAAGACAGTTTGACTCTGGTTTTGGTGAAAGAATCACTGTTGTTCACTTAAAATTCGAGATTTGAGTAAATCAGCCTTTCAGCTTATGCTGCCATGTACTCAGAACCCAAAGATAAATACTATCTACACATTCTTCTGTAGTTCTGCAAGAGAATTTTCTGTAAGACATGGAGTAACCCCTCAAAGATGCCTACTTTGTAATCCCTGGAAACTTACATGGCGAAAGAGATTTAGCAGATGTGACTAAGTCTGGGGTGTTGAGATGGGGAGATTACTGAGTACTACTTAGGTAGACTCAGTGTAATCACAAGGGTCTTTGTGAGAGAGAGGCAGAGTAAGACAGAGAGAGAAAAAAGATACAAGGATGGAAGCAGAGGTCAGAGAGAAGATGCTGTGTTGCTGGACCTGAAGAAAGAGGAAGAGGCCGTGACTCAGAGTATAGGTAGCTTCTAGACACTAAAAAGACTTCTCCTCTAAAGCCTTGAGAAGGAATGTAGCCCTACAGACTTGTTTTAGACTTTGGACTTCCACAACTATAAGTATTATTTTAAGCCACTAAACCAAACCAAAAAACAAACCCAGTGCTGTCGAGTTGATTCTGACTCACAGTAACCCTACAGGACAGAATACGAATGCTTCACACTGTTTCCAAGGAGCACCTGGGAGAATCAAACTACCCATTTTCTGGTGAGTAGATGTAGTACTTGACCACTACACCAGGGGTTCCTTTAAGCCACTAAGTTGGGAATTTTCGTAGCAGCAGTGGGAAACTAACACATGTAGTCTGTTCATAATTGGGGAACCCTGGTGGCAGAGTAGGTAGAGTGTTATGTTTGCCAACCAAAAGGTAGGCAGTTTGAATCTTCGGGGCATGCGCTCCTTGGAAACTCCCTGGAGCACTTCTACTCTGTCCTGCAGGATTGCTATGAGTCAGAATTGACTCGACAGCAGTGGGTATTCATAATTCAGGGTTGATGGTAGGCTGGGATGGCATACCAGCTCTGTCCCACTGGTAGGTGGTGCACTGCTTGGTGCTCTGAACTGAGAATGATTCTCAGGCTAAATGTGGACCACAGACAGGTTACCCACCAAGTAAGGTATGCATGAAATTTCACCTGTGAAATTGTGTACTACTTATTGGTAAGAAAAGACAAATAGTATGTAAACACAGATTAGGAAGTAAACACAAGTAATCCTCTGCATATCTTGTTTAATGCAAGCCCGTACGTACCTTGCTTACTGGTTAACCCACCTGAGTTCTGGATTCAATAAGACACAGTATCAGGTAAATGAGAGAAACTGCTGTGGGTTCAGGGTGTGTATCTGTCCTTCAGACCCAGACTTTTATTTTTATTTTTTTCCAGTGAATGGGAACATAATCTTTAGAGCCTGCAACTGAATGCTCCCTGAAGCTCTGAAAGATGAGCTCCATGTTGAAGCAAACTCAAATGGAGAGCACCGAGTGGGTAGGTTTCAGTGAACAAAGCTGCAGAAGTTTCTGAAAAGGGAATGTCATGGGAAGAGAGTGTTGTCGGATTTACCAAAGCACTTTGATATTTTAGAGCCCCTGGTTCTGGTCATGTCTAATGATCCCACTAACTTGTAACTTTGGAGCATGTGATACCCTATGACTCCATTAGTGAAACGCTGACGGCATAGTGGTTGACTGCTATAGCTACTAACCAGAAGGTCAGCAGTCTGAATCCACCAAGTGCTCCTTAGAAACTGTATGGGGCAGTTCTACCCTGTCCTATAGGGTTGCTATGAGTTGGAATCGACTTGATGGCCATGGGTTCGGTTTTTGGTTTTGGATTCCATTTTATTATTAATGAAAAAGCAATCTAAGCAAAACCTATTTCAAGAAAAAGTAGGAAAAGTTCCTTTTTTAAAAACAAGGAAGTTATGAAGTTGTACCTATAGAAATAGATCCCCTGGAATGCTTAGTAAAACCAACATGGATTGTTCTCCTTTAAACCCTCTTACATGGTGTAGTGGTTAAGAGCATAACTGTTAACCAGAAGATCAGCTATTTGAATCCACCAGTCACTCCTTGAAAACCCTGTGGGACAGTTCTACTCTGTCTGGTAGGGTTGCTGAGTCAGAACTGATTCAACAGCAATGGGTTTCATTTTTTTCTTTATATAACTCTTATGGAGCTCTGGTAAAGCAATCGTTAAAGTGCTCAGTTGTTGATGGTTTCAACCCACGGGCTGTTTTGTGAGAGAAAAGATCTGGTGTTCTGCCCTTGTAAAGATTACAGGCTAAGAAACCCTATGGGACAGTGCTACTCTCATTTAAGGATTGGAGCCCTGATAGTGCAGTGGTTAAGAGCTATAGCTGCTAACCAAAAAGTTGGCTGTTCAAATCCACCAGCTGCTCACTGGAAGCCCTATAGGGCAGTTCTACTTTGTTCTATAGGGTCACTAGGAGACTTGCTGGACAATTGTGGTCACAGAATTGACTTGCTGGAAATGGGTTTGGAGTTTTTGTTTTCATGAGTCGGAATCAACCGGATGGCATACAATATGTTACTCTTAACTTTACTGTCCCTTTTCCTACCCTTTATACTTCTATTCAGGGACATGGATACCCATGATACTGATGAAGGAGACTAGAGACCTCTGAGAATGGTTGTACAACCCTGCAGATGAATCATGACTTGAGTTTTGAGGACTTTCTTGGTGAGTTAGAACCAAGACTGTTGTCTGCTGTTCATCCTCTTCTCTCCATGGTACAGCTCATGTCTGTGAACTCACAGAGGACACCCTTGGTAGCTGCAGGACATAATTACCACATTCCAAAATATCTTTCAGGCATTTGGCTACCTCTTTGGATTGCTCCCCTGCTAACTGATGCGTTACTGGCTTGATACAATTGACAGCCGGCTGTGCCGGTGGCTGGAGCTTTGCCTCTGGGGCTGTCTAGAAATGAGGTTAATGACGGGCTGGATGTGCTCTCTGGGCTCCTCAGCTGTCATCTACCTGGGAGCGGAATGTGTGCGAGGCTGTGGTGCAGTGACTAGGGGTCTTGCCACGTAGCTGGGTGTACCAAATGGGCCAACTGTTCTTATGATAAGTGCATCATGGGGGATTGTTTTGCTAATTTTGAATGCAATTAAAACAAAGCAAAGCAAAACAAAGTTAGAACATCCCTGCAACCACGAAAGGCCCAGGAAGACCAGGATTTAGAAGAGAAGAAAAGCTGTGTCTTCTCTTGAGGGAGCCACCTTTCTTCCATTTGCTGACCCACGGTCCCATGCATTTTTAGAACAAGCCACAGGGTAGTGGAGACCCTGAGTCACGCAGGTGTTTGAAGCATTTGGCTGCTGCTGACTGAAAGGTTGCAGGTATGAGTCCTCCCAGAGATGCCTTGGAAGAAAGGCCTGAAGATTTACTTTGGAAAACTCAGCCACTGAAAACATGGTGGGGCGTAATTATACCTGGACACACGTGGGTGACCAGGAAACAGCACTGAATTGAGGGCAAGTGAGAAAGCATAGAACACTGGCAGACTGTGAAGACAGTACAAAAAACAGAATGCAAACTATCTCATGGATAATTTTAGGAATACTGATTACATGTTCAAATAATAATGTTTTAGATATCTTGAGCTGAAATACATTAAAATTCATTTTAAAAAATTAAAAAAAAAACCTTTTCTTGATGTGGCTGCTAGAAAATCTAAAATAACACAACTGGCTCACATTGCTATTAGACTGAGCTACCCTAAAAAACTAAAACCAAACCCACACCATTCAGCTGAAACTGACTCATACTGACCCTGTAGAACAGAGTAGAACTGCCCCATAGGGTTCCCAAAGAGCAGCTGGTAGATTCATACTGCCAGCCTTTCGGTTGCATCACCAGGCTGCTATAGGGCACTGATTTATGGGTTTGCTGGGATGCGGGGCTCTAAAACTGGACTGAGAAGTTATTTATTTGATGAAGTGTCAATTAGGTAATAACTTTTAAGTAAGTATCTGAAGGGATTACTGGTAGGAGCAGCACTTGGTGATAACTTGTTTATTGGTGTCATGACGGTGGGCCTTCCTAAATCAGTCCTGTTAGGAAATCTCCCAGTGTGCCAGCTGGAGGCTGAATCTCAGAGAGATTAAGTGACATGGAGTGGGGTTACAGAGAGACTGTGAGACTCTAGAGGCTGTGCTCTATACCTCTGTTTTAAGAGAATAGCACAGTATGTTCAGAACTAGGTATGTTGTAATCAGTCTATACCCACATTTAGTAAAGTCACAAAATTCAAGGTCATCCTTATGCCCTTTTTCTTCCTCATTTGCATTCTGACTTACTTCCTTCACTAGGGGAACAGGCAACGAATGGAGGACATCCATCCCTGGTGACATAGTGGTTAAATGCTGTGTCTGCTAAACAAAAGGTCAGCAGTTTGAATCTGCCAGGAGCTCCTTAAAAACTATAGAGCAATTCTACTCTGTCCTGTAGGGTCACTATGAATTGGAGCCGACTTGATGGCACTGGGTTTTTACAAGAGGGTACTACCACCTATCCGTTAGTGCGTCCCACTGTGGTGGCTTGCATGTTGTTCTGATGCTGGAACCTACGCCATCTATATATCACAATACCAGCGGGTTCACACACGGTGAAAAGATTTAGCTTCCAAGCTGAGAAAAGACTAAGAAGAAAGGTTTGGTGATCTATTTCCAAAATTAATCAGTGAATGTCTCATAGGTTCCAAGAGAATAATGTCTGATATTGTGCTGGATGATGACCCTGCAACATTGGAAGTCACTCACAATATGCAGTGACCTCAGCAGTGGACTTGAGCACACCCATGATCCTGAAGATGATGCAGGATGGGGCAAGATTTTGCTCTGTTGCACCTGAGGTCACCATGTGCCAGAGCTGGCACTCTGGTGACTAACAACAACAACAAATAAGACGCTAATGGACATTTGAGTCTCATCTTGCACCATTCTCTCTCATGGTTACCCTTTACCAGACTAATCGAGCATTTTCTAATCGTTGCTGTCGCTAAGTTTTTTCCAGGATCTTGGACTTGCCCTTCCCCTCTACATGAATACAACTGAAAGGAAAAGTTGCACTTCCAACCAGTTCTGGGAGCCCCTTCTCGTCTCAGCTTAAATGCTGCTTCCTCAGAGAAGATGCGTGAACCCTGTTCAAAGTCAGTCTCATCTCATAGTCTCTATTTCATGTCTTTGTTTTCGTCACATGTCTCATTCGCACCTGCAATTATTTTGTTCGCTTGTTAATTGATCAACTTGGGGTCTGGCTTTACCACTAGAACGGAAGGTCTGAAGGTGGACGTACAGGTTACTCGTGTTTACCTTCACATCCCAGTCACCTGGTACCAGGCAGGGCACAGTCTAGAGACTCTATCTATGCCTGTTGAACGGAGGAACTGAAAAAAATGTTGTGCCTAGGAAGAAAGTGACTGATACCACTTTCAGAAATGTCTGATGTGTCACTCAGGCGGTGGCTCCCTCTGGGAAGAGAAACTGTTTTTATTGTTGCATTTCACAGGAAGCCAGTTTGTGGAAGAGCTCCTGATGGTCCTGATGTAAGTCCTTGCCAACCAAGTCCATGAAGAAATGATTGGATTGGGCTGAAGGAGAAAATGTAGTTAAACTCACTGGAGTTCATCTCTGTGCACAAAACAAAACAACTTCTTGAAAACCTTGCATTGCCTACTTCTTTAAAATTAAGAGGGTCCCCAGTTAATCAGATAGCCTGAATATATAGCTTTTTTTGTCCTGTATTTGGTACATTTAATAGTATTAGTATTTTTGAAGGACACAACGTTAGTAGCCCTTTGCTTAATTTTAAAATAACTTACTCCCCATTTCCTTCCAAATTTGGTATAAGTAAGACAGTTTCAAGAATGAAAGGCAATGGAATGAGTTTTGTCTTGAGAATTTTACCTAGGAGTTTTTCAATATATTTCGAGGTGAGAGGAGACAACTTGCAGTTTTGCAAAATCAAAATTGGGAAATACAGGTGTAAGGAAGGAATGTTTCTGTGTAATCTGGGGTATCCATTCAGGGCAACTCCACACAGAGTCTTTGATTAAAAACGAAATAAAAACCAAGCAAGTTGCCATCGAGTTGGCTGTGACTCATAGTGACCTTATGTATGTCAGTGTATCTGTTGTGGATTGAACTGTGTCTCCCCAAAATGTGTGTATCATAATAGCTAGGCCATGATTCCTGCTATTGTGTGATGTTCCTATATGCTGTAAATCCTGCCTGTATGATGTTAATGAGAGGATGAGTGGTGGTTGTATTGGTGGCACAGGACTCAGTGTATAAGATGGCATTGTGCCTTTAGGCAGTCTCTTTGAATGTGAGGAAAAGAGAAGCATGAAGAGAGTTGGGGACGTCACATCACCAGGAAAGCAGTGTCAGCAGTAAGGTGAGTCCTTTGAAAAGACCTCTTGTCCTTGTGCCTCAGAAGCTCCTAGTCCAGGGGTAGATGGACAACAATGACTATCCTCCAGAGCCAACACAGAAAGCCTTCCCCTGGAGCTGATGCCTTGAATTTGGACTTGTAGCCTACTGGACTGTGACAGACTAAAATTTTTCCTTTTAAAACCATCTACTTGTAGTATTTTTGTTAGAGCAGTACCAGGTAACTAAGATAGTACCTGTGTGCGCCAGAGCACAATTCTGCTACACAGAGTTTTCAACAGAGGATTTTTTTTGAAGTACATCACCAGTAATTTCCTCTGAGGCACCTTTGGGGTCACTTGAATTTCTGGTCAGCAACCAACTGTACTCACTATTTGCGTTACCACACACTTTGGACTTTTTGATAGGTGATAGTTTATGTAAGACAGTGGTTAGACCTTTGAGATGATGTTCTTGCCTGGATTCTGGGAGGTTTCAAGTGCAATTTGGTGAGCAGTGGACAACAGCAGCCTCAGAGTGTCCAACACTGTGTCACTTGGCAGGTCAGCATATACTTTTGCCTCCCTCTGATGTCACGCACATGAATGTCTCATCTTCCTCTCTGCTGCCCCTGGCTGGAGGAAGCGCTGAGGGCAGCAGCCACTTCCAGGTGTGGATGTGGTGGAGCCAAGCTCTTGTCAACACCCTTTTTGCTATGTGGAAGCAGCTTCTACTGAGGACAAACCCCTGGTGAGACAGACCAGCCTCCTCAGGCATGGTAGTTCTGAGCGTGGATAATTAAAATCTGTCATCCTAGCTTGTGAGACTATCCAGTGTTAGGCCAATGTGTATCCAATAGAGTATCACATCACTTACAATAAAGATGCCATGGGTTTTGCACATGTGCGTACAGGGGGAAAAAAGAAAAAGAAAAAAAGATGAAGAGATGAAGCTGGAGATCCCTGGGCCAGTTGTCAAAGGGAGAGAGTCTTGATGCCAGTGACAGGAGCTAAGCCAATCTTTTCTGGTTCTTTTAAAGTGTAGGTGAGTTTCAATAAAGAAAATCCTATTGTGCTGAATGATTCCATTGGGAGAGAGATAGAGACTTCAGAATATAAATGAGTGCTGGTGAGTTAGAGAATTAAGATTCTCCCTCATCCATATATTATGGGCTTCATGTATGATGAGCGTGTGTGTTTTCAGATTAACTGCAGCTTGCCAGGGCCTGTCTAGTGGTATTAATACTAATAGCATCCTTGATCCCACTGTGTGTTTACCATACCTGTCTGGCGGGCATCTGTTCTGATAGGCCGTGGGCCCCGGTTTGGAAGATGACAATGAATCACATGTGCATTTGAAGTGCTCTCTTTTTCGGAATATGAACACCAGATTACTTTTGTTGTTTAAATTATGTGTGCATATATGTACATGGGAATACATCTTTGAAACACAGAGCTATTAAGAAATGAAGCGGAAGTTAACATGTTCAGCAAACTAGCCACTATGTAATGATAGTTCTCTTTCCTCCCAGGCCACTTCCTGAGGAATGCTTAACTAAAGCCTCAAAAGTAGAGCATTCTGGGTATGCAAGGAAAGGTGTGAGCTCTAATCTCTCTTCTGAGTTTCAGGGCTGAAGCGGGATGCTTTTTTTCATTGAAGAAGCCAAATCTGTTTATTGTGAGGACTATAAACAAAAGCATTATGTGTTAGTATTCAGTACCGTCCTGTCGTCGTTAGGAGCTGCTAAGTCTACTCCGACTCATAGAGAACCTATAGGAGAGAGTAGAACTGCCCCATGGGGTTTCCATGGAGCAACTGGTGGGTGTGAAGTGCCAAACTTTTGGTTAGCAGCTTCACCACTGGCCACCAGGGCTGCAATATTTCTCTTCTTCAGAAATAATTAACTTCAATGAACCATTCTTTGAGAACGGTCTATCCTTCTGGCTTTTTTTCCTGGAAGGATCTTGACGTCTGGTTACAAGGGGTTTAAAGGAGGGTGAGATAAACTAACCAAGCAACTAACCAGTCAGCCAACCGAAACAAAAGAAGATGATTTCAAAGGCAGTTTGGAAAGCGTCTAATACCAGGCAAAACAGAGGTATGCCCACTAATGCATTGCCTCTGTTTTAATGATTGGAAGGTAGGCCCTACCACCCAGCCAGGCACTGTAGAAGTGCCAGGTGGTGGAGGGGACGACAAAATTTCCCTACATGCTTTGACAAGGGCAGGGTGTCCCTTTGCTCACTGGAGCAGATGGCTTTGTACACACACTTTAGAACAGCTACTGTCCTGGTTTCCAGCTCAAATCACTGAACTGGAAACACGCTGGTCCTCAGAGACACTCACCTTCGAACCGTAGTCGGCTGTCTTTTTGCCTTTTACGTCTCTCCTCTTTTCTTATGTTTTGCCCTTGAAGTGGGGCTTCCACGTGGCTGGTAGTTGAAGCAGACGGACTGGCGATTGCCTGGACTCTCCAAACAGTAGCTTTTATTTCCCAACTAGCTTCACTTGTGACATGACTGTCAACCTGTACTCTGACTGTTCGCATCATGATGGGAAATAAAGAGAGCAGAGGCCCTGCAACCATCTGCTTGGCACTCAGACATTTTTATGCTGGGATAGCCCATTAACCCCTTGCTGTTAAGTGGATTCCAACTCAAGGCAACCCCAAGTGTTACAGAGCAGAGCTGCTTCACAGGGAGTTCTTGACTATGATCTTTATGGAGGAAGATGGTCAGGGCTGTCTTCCTCTGGGTGGGTTCAAATTGCCAATCTTTAGGTTTGTAGCTGAACACAAAATACTACTACCAGCCAGGTACCTTATGCTGGTCCAGGAAAGGCTCAGATCTCTCAGCCATTTCAGCATCTCAGATTGCAAGCATTTTTGCAAGCGTCTTTTCAAAAACACCAAGACTTTAATTTTTACTGAGAAAGAGGTCAGTGACTAGGTAGTATTGCTCATTTGAAACACAAGCATGCTTCCCTGATGTGAAAAAGCAGTTGGGGTTCTTGCTTTTCCCTCCTCCCTTCCTCCTCACCACCTCCAATCCCTGACGGCAAATCCCCTTGTAATTATCCTCATCACCAAAGCCTAGAAGGCCCACCTTCCACAACAGGGGATATTAGAAGGGTAAATGTCTCCCGCCTCACAGGGAGAAATATTCCTTTGTTTGAAGAGGAAGTTTTCTCATCCAAAGATTATGTCCTCCTGCGACTGTGCCATGATCGGAAGAGGGAGAGATTTTCAAGTCCCTTGTGCCCGACTATTGTGGAAAACACAGTAATATCAGGGTTTAGGTTGGCAAGTTAACAGTTTCAGAAGATTTTGAGGTGGTCTTTTTGCCAGTGAGAGGTAATAGAGAACCATTTTCCCAAATCAGAGAGGCTACAGGAGGAAGGCCAGCAGCATAGAGGGCGCTCTTGTGTGTGACCTCTTCGGTCTTTGGAAATCCAGTCCTCCTGGGAAAGAAAATGGCACTGGGGAACTAGCTTGTTCCAAGTCCAGTGTCTCATGTGGACACTTCACTAAGCTGAAGTGATTCTTTCTGTGCCTACCCAACTGTGGCATTAGACTTAGGAAGGAAAACATTGATTGGTACTGCTTGGTTTAGATATTTCTCCTTAATATAACGCAAGAGAAATTCCTGTAACCTAAGACTGCTAAAAAAAAAAAAAACCCAAAAAATTAGCTAGGAGAAAATGACAAAACCTACACTTGAAAGTAGATTAAATATGGATGATACATAAGGAATATAATAATAAATAAGGAGCCAGAAAATTACAAATAGTTACAGCTGCAGTGGAGTTTAGTGGTCAACACCAACCCTTCCTCACTGAGATTTGGTAAGGTTTTTAGCTGGGAGTGGTCTGTGCCTGGGTGAGTCTTCCACATAGTCCGAGAAAGGTGGCTTTGCTTCTAGGTCCTGCGAGGGTCTTGAATCTGACAATTGTTCCCAAGGACAGTAAGTACACCTCAGCCAGGACTAAAACACCTAGCTGCTGTCAAGTTGACTCTGACTCATTGCAACTTCATGTGTATCAGAGTACAACTGTGCTACACAAGGTTTTCAGTGTCTGATGTTTTGGGAGTAGAAGCCCAAATACCTCCTCAAATACCTCTGGGTAAACATGAACCAGCAATCTTTTGAGTAGCAGCCAAGATAAAGTGAGTTCACCATTTTGCATCACCCAAGGGACTCTTCAACCAGGGCAAACATAGCCGGTTGACTTTAACTAGCTTTTAATAGGGTGTAGTCTCAGGTTGGAGCTCTCTGTTTGGCGGTTCAGTATCCATGGGTTTGCTCCCGGGTCTGTAACAATCCCAAGTCAGACCCAACCCCCCTGCTGTTGAGTCAATTCTTACTCAAAAGTGACCCCGTGGGACAGAGTAGAACTTACCCATAGTGTTTCCAAGTCTGAAATCTTTATGAAAGCAGACTGTTACATCTTTCCTCTGCAGAGCTGCAATTCTTTGAAGAGCTGACCTTCTGGTTAACAGCCAAGCACTTAACCACTGCGCAGGCAGGGCCTCTTAAACACTGTGGTTGGGGAGGTCCTCATTAAGAAGGTGACATTTGGGCAAAGACTTGAAGGCAGTGAGCAAAAGACACAGTTTCTGCTATGTATTGATCACTCATGTATTGTAGCCGTTATTAGAACTAACTCGGGTAAGGGAGAGGAGTGCAGTGTTTAGCATATAGTGGGCATTCACTAAACACCACTGCTACAGACTGCATTGTGTCCCCTCTAGAAAGGTAAATTGAAGTCTTCAGTGCTGTTAGCTGTAGACATGAACTTGTTTGGGAATAAAGTCCTTGAAGACATTATCAGTTAGCATGAGGTGACTCCAGAAGTAGGGTAGTTCCTAACCCGATATGACTTTGCATCCTTATAACAGAGGATGACAGACACAGAGGAAGGAAGGCATGCAAAGACGCATCCACAAGGCAAGGAAGGCCCGTGACCACTGGAATGTAAGCTTGGTGAGACAGACAGGATCTTCCCTATGGTGTTCCGAGTATCACAGCTCAACAGTGCACTGATGTGGACTTTCAGCCACAAGACTAAGAGATAATGACTTCCTGTTCTTATAAGCTACCTTATTCTTGGTACTTTGTTCTAGGAAGGTGATGCAGCCACCTTCTCTTTATTCTGTTGATGTCTGTCATAGAAGTTATCATGCATTATATTTTTTGTGTGTGTTTGCTTATTTCTCAGGTCATTCCCACAGGAAATGGGTTCCACTAGAAGCTTGTTTGATGTTGGTCACTGCTGTATGTCCAGAATTCAGCTTGATGAATGATGCATGCTTGTCACTCAGTACATAGCTGAGACACTTAATGAGGTCCCTTTATTTTCCTTCACAAAATAGAAACCTGCACGAGACATTGATGCAGCTCAGAAGCTTCCTAGGAGATTGTGTGAAACTGCTGTCTCCTTGGTCCCGTGGGGAGGGGAGAGTTACTAGGTTTCTGGAATTTTGTATCAGGGATAGGAATTTCTTCAGGGTTGGAGGCTGCTTGGAAGCCTTTTTCCTACTTTCTCTGGAGTTGTTGTGTGAATCTCAGTTGCAAACAATCAGCAGCCTGAGCCAGGAGTAGACTTGGCTGGGCTTTACTGTTGAAATATTCCCGCAGACACTCTCAGGCTGTGTTGTCCGCTTGGGAAGTCATATGCTGTCAGTGAGTCCTGGAAATGCGGTTGGTCCAACTTGAGATGTGCTGAAAGCGTGAAATATGCATAGAGTTTGGAAGACTTCATACAGAAAATGGCTCAATAGTTTTTAACATTGACTACACATGGAAGTGATGATATTTTGGATATAGTGGGTGAAAGTAGATCTATTACGTGTATAAGCTTAACTGTTTTGTTTTTACTTTTTCAAATGAGACCACTAGAGGATGACCATAGGGCAGATGGGAGAAAGCACTGTGGACCAGGCATGCAGAAGGTGGCTTGACTCAGACCTGGGGCTGCACTAATTCAGCACTTGACTTGCACAAGTCACCTTGCTATTCAGCACCTTAGATCTTTATGGAAAAGCTTTTGCTAGCTAAGAAAACAATTAATTTTAAAGATTTTTACTGTTAAAAAGTTACCATCCAGTTGATGTCCAGTCATGGTGATGTCCTGTGCATCAGAGTATAACTGTGCTCCATAGGCTTTTCAGAAGCTGATTTCTCAGAACCAGATTGCCAAGCCTTTCTTCCTAGGTACTTTTTGGGTGGTCTCAAACCTCCAAACTTTCAGTTAGCAGCTGAGCTTGTTAACTGTTTCCACCACTCTCCTACTATACAATTATGAGAGGCTACTTGACTTATTTTCACTGCTAAAGCCATGACCTGGTGGTTAAACACTCATGATTGCTAACCACAAGGTCAGCAGTTGAAATCTGCCAGGCACTCCTTGGAAACTCTGTGGGGCAGTTCTATTCTGTCTATAGAGTTGCTACTGGAATCCACTTGATGGCAGTGGGTTTTGTTTCTTTTCTTTTCTTTTTTTTATTTAATATGACTGAGTGAAAATGTGCATTCTCGTATAAATTTACATGCCCACCTATATGCAGCTCCCACTGCTCTCCCTGTCCAGTGACAGCACACTATTCCTCTCTGCTCCATACATGTCTCATCCTCCCAACAGTCTCCTTTCCCCTCCTCT
Source organism: Heterohyrax brucei (assembly GCA_028571685.1). Classification (NCBI taxonomy): domain Eukaryota; kingdom Metazoa; phylum Chordata; class Mammalia; order Hyracoidea; family Procaviidae; genus Heterohyrax; species Heterohyrax brucei. The sequence continues at coordinate 47,914,418 of CM053162.1, forward strand.
CCACCCACTCTCCTTCTTACAGCCAGAGGTCAGCAGGATGATATCCTATAGATGTATAGAACCATAAAGTACATCCAATATATGGTCACTCTGCATTGCCAAGTCCAATCCATTCCTGTCCAAAGAGTGGACCTTTGTTATGATTTATGGGTAAGGACAGCATCAGGGCCGGGGGCCATGCTCTCAGGGGAACCCCAAAACCGCTGGACCATCAACTGAGGTCTTTTAGTGGAGATCTCAGGATGCACCCCTTTTTATTCTTGTGTTGCCAGTGAGACTCAACCTAGTGAGCTCCATCATGGCTATCACTGGTGGTGGCCAGGCACCATCCAGTTCTTCCAGTCCCAAGTTGATGTAGGCACCCACTCATGTGGGTCTCTCTATCTTCTAGGTTGTCTTTACCCCTGTTTCGGTTTCTTAAAGCCATCCTCACAGGATGTCTGGGGTGCAGGCAGCCACACCCTCCTGATTCCAGGGAAAATACACTGAAGGCACTTTTTGGCTGTAGTAGGCTGACTCTGTGGGAGAGCACAGAGTTGAACAGACATGGAAGGACATTCTCTCTTTCGACGCTAACTGGGGCTATCTGCAGGAGCTGAAATCCCCTACAAAACTACAATTAAAAAAATTATTGTGCTTTGAGTGAAAGTTTACAATCCAGATCAGTTTGTCACATGAAAGCCCGTACACACACCACTATGCAATTCTTACTGCTCTCCTCCTTCCCAGCCCTGTAACAGCACTCTCCTCCTTTTCACCCTGTACTTCCCATATCCATTCAACCAACTTCTGTCCACCTCTACTCTCTTATCTCTCTTCCAGAAAAGAGCTGTTCAGACAGCCTCATGTATATACCTAAACCAGAAAGCACGCGGTTTGCCATTATCACTCTATGTCTTGTAGTCCAGTCCAATCTTTGTCTCAAGAGTAGGCGTTGGTACTGGTTTCAGGCAAAACTACAGTATTTTAGAAACACAAACTGTGAAATCCTCATCCTCAGACTGTCCACTCTGTTATGTAGCCAGTGTTCTCCTCCTAAGCCTAGATTCAGTCAGAAAAACACCCAGCCCAGTATGCGGACATGGTGGGTGCACAATAAAATTAAACAGAAAGACCTATTGACCTGGAAGACACAGACTTCTCAGGGACACGGGGAAATTCTCTCTCCCACAATTCCTGCTGGGAAGAAATCAGAACTCTGATGATGATGTTCATCTAATTTCGATTGTATGTATTTAATTTCGATTGTGTCTTTCTAATTTATATTATGAGCCCTCTTGATTGAAGTTGAGTCTCCCTTAATGTTCTGTATGGTGTCTAGTGTGTTTTCTGCACTCTGATAATATGAACAATAAGAAATGTCTTAGATTCTTGATGGATTTTTTGGGGGGGGATGGTTAATGCTGAAGTTTTTCGTTGGAGGAAACTCTTCCTTCAGAAGTTGAAAACTTTGAAACTGTGCCTATATGGCTTCCATACAATCGAGTAAAAGGTGTGTGCCTCTTTTATAAACATCCATTTGATTGGAAGAATATTTTTATTTTAAAATCAGGCTCTTTTGGCATTGTGTAGACATGACTGTAAGTGCTGAGGTTCTTTTTATCCACCTATATGATTACACAGTTGCTGAACTAAATATATCCATAGTCTGGTAGATTAAATCCAGGTCCCTATAGTTTGCATGCATTTCCATTCTTAGACAGTTTACGGGAAGATCTTCAAGCTGCCTTCCAAAGCATTGTTTAATTCTACTTTTCTTCTTCTGGGCTCCTGAGTTTACTGGTTTCAGAGTCTGTGCTCTGTTTGGTAACCTTGGGCAAATCCTCTCATCCCTCTGAGCTTCAGTTTCCTTATGCTGCATTAGGGTAATTTATTTCTCACTTGCTGAGTTTTGGAAACCCTGGTAGCATTAGTGGTTAAGTGCTATGGATATTAACCAAAACGTTGGCAGTTTGAATCTACCAGGTACTCCTTGGAAGCCCTGTGGGGCAGTTCAACTCTGTCTTATAGGGTTGCTATGAGTTGGAATTGACTTTTGGGTGAATGTAACATGGACTGCCAAAAGAACAGAAAGATCTGTTCTGAAAGAAGTGCAGCCAGAGTACTGCTTGGAAGCAAAGATGATGAGACTGTGAGTTACATATTTTGGACATATTGTTGTCAAGAGGAATCAGTCCCTGGAGAAGGACACCATATTTGGTAAGTGGAGGGTCAACGAAAAAGAGGAAGACCTTCAACAAGATGGACTGAGACAGTGCCTGCAATGATAGGCTTAAGCATGAAAACAATTGTGGATGTGGTGCAAGACATGGCAGTGTTTTGTTCTGTTGTGCGTAAGGTTGCTATGAATCAGAACCAACTTGACAGCACCTAACAACAGCTGTGTGTCAGACACTGGGAAGTCATCAAAGAAGATGAAGAGAGTGTCCTTGAAAGAACCTGACTTCTAACTGGTGAGTCATAGCGTATAGATAATACATAAAGATAGCAGTGAGGCGAAAGCAAACTGAATGCGTTAGCTGAGCACGCTCTTCGTGCAAAGCGACACGTTATTGTGCTGTGATTAGCTCAGCAATGAAAGGTCCAGCACTCAGGTAACGGAGGGCCTGCTGAGTGCTGAAGGCGTCATGGTAGTCTTTTGGGGGATGGCCCAAGGCTGTGGTTCTGAACTCTGGCTGAGTATCAGGGTCACTTGGGCCTCCAGAGGTTCAGTCAAGTTAGTGGGAGGTGCCGACACCGATGGTCCATGCACCATACAGGTAGAAGGCTAAGGGATCAGTTGGCCTAACACACCACACAGGACACATCCAATTTTGCATGCGCATTTCTGCTCTTTGCCCTCCTCTTGCCCTTTATCTGGATACCTCTTCATTGCAGCTGGCTGGTTCCACAGGGCCACATCAAATGATGGCCACGTGCTGCTTATTAATAGGAAGAGAGAAATCACAACTTCGTTGTGATGGCTTTGTCATCTTGGCTTCTCTTTTTCAAAATGTTTGCGATTGAGCCCTGACTCTGACTCTCCATGCTCCTACCCCACCTCTAGGCTCCCCTTTCCTATCTCCTAGCCCTATGCTCTATACTCCACCTTATTTTGGCAGCAAAGAAGTTGCGAGGCTTTCCATTGGAAATAACTTGAAAAGGGCTTAAAGACCAATAATCCCACAAATTACAACTGTTGGTTTTTCCCCAAGAAAAACCCAGCATCCTGTTGCTTTGTTGACAGCAGGGCTGTACCAACTGTTGGGTTGGAGGGGCTGGGAGAGTTTAAAGAGGGCCTGGCTGAGTCCTCTCACCATGGGAGGAGACAGACATGCTGGATCTGATAGATAGTTAATACTCCTTCACAAGTGGGGGAGTCTTCATTCTTTTCCTAGCAGGCCTTTTACCAGTGTTTCAAGTTTGCCTCCAATGCTGATAGAAGCAACTTTATCGCCTGAAGATACAGTACAAGATATAAATCATCTTTGGTTTTATCTCAGCTGGAGCTGTGGCTTCTGCAAATACATTGCCTCCATGCTGCTGCCCGTCAGGCCCATTTTTCATCGTTCCTCCGTGCTCCCTTACAGTAACTGGGCTGAAGGCCTTTCTTCTGTTCTTTGTTGCTTTAGCTCAACCAAGTAAACAGCAGGATTGATCTTACACTGCGTTTTGGTATTGTTCCAAGTGCTCTTCAATAGATGTGGCTGTGAATGCACAGGCTGGAAAGGAAGGGCAGATGGAAATGGCCTTCTAGTTCTTTGTGCCTTTTAGTGTGCAGTGGAATGTCCCTAATCTGAGCACTGCTACCCTGGCTGCCATCGGCATGCAAATTCATCAGCAAATGACGAGCCTCGGATTAGTCCTAAGGAAGGGAAAGTCTTTAAAGGTACCAGGGAGGAAAAGAGGGAAAATAAATAATAATAAAGTCCTTTCTTGACTGCCACTCCACACCCAGGCTGTTACAGTATCTTGGGAAAGCAGAGGGGCACGAACAAGTGCCTGCATTCTATTTCTTTCTGCATTACGTCTGTTCATAGGCACATGAAGGGGTAAAATCCTCAGCTGGGAAAAACTGTATATTTCAAGGCAGAGTGTTTAAGTGAGGGGTGACTTAAAATCAGTGATGGTGATAAAAACCATGGGAAGAAAATATTACAAAGGATGCTGAGCCTGTCACAGTTATTTTTTTCTGCTTTGTCATTTCCCTCAAATTTTTTGGGTGAAAAAGAAATTAGAAGTGGGCTTTTATCAGGAGTTTTGTTTTTCATTAGTGTAAACCAACAACATTTTGACTTGTTGCTTTGTCTTGAATGGTGTGTGGCTAAGTTGCGTTGGAGGCCAACCAACCTTTTCTGTTGGAAGATGATTGAAGTCAGTTGGCCCGATAGATATTTTTTTCTTTCTTTTTTAATTGGAAGGCCCACCCACTATTATAACACCTTAAGGTATTCGAAAGGTTCCAATTTGTAAGGTAGCTAATGGAATTAAAGGTCTTGTCTTGAATATTCCTTAGTAGCAGGTTTCTGATAGACAGAAACAGAGACTGCCTGACCCTACAGTGATTACATACATGGAAAACTGCTTAAAAGGGAGTCCTAAATTATTAGGAAAAGTAGGACAATTCTATATCCCAGCTGGAAACTCTGGTAGCACAACGGTTAGAAGCTACAGCTGCTAACCAAAAGATTGGCAGTTAGAATCTACCAGGCGCTCCTTGGGAACACTATGGGGCAGTTCTACTCTGTCCTGCAGAGTCACTATGAGTCAGAATTGGCTTGATGGCAATGAGGTGTTTTTTTTTTTTTTTTTTTTTTTTTTATAATATTTGATCTACTGCAGCTTTAAGAAGGTACAATATTTCTTTCATTTCTATTTCAAATTGTATCATGAGAGTGACTTCTTTGAGGCTTTTGACTAATACTATGCCTTTCCTCTCCCCGACTCTCTCCTAAACCTCAGCTTCCCCATGACTATGGCTATTGCCAACTTTGTTCTGGAAATATAAATGGGTACATATTTTATCCTATAAATGTTGTCTGTTTTTGATTACCTAGATTTGTATTAGCTAATTTGTGGATTGTACTTTTTAAACAGACTTACAAAAAAATTACAATTGCCAAGAATCTGCAGACTTCTCTGTTTGGAAGAGCTATATTGTGTATAAGAGGTGGTAAGTCATCCACTCTAACAGAGGAATGCCCTCTGCCTCTCCAGTTAAGAATGTGGAGTAACTCACAGGCAAATACTTGTAGAAATGCTAGCAGTACAGTGTTAGGGAACAGACATATGTTTGCATATACGGCTAATAAAAACAACCTCAAACTAACTGCTGTCAAGTTGATTTTTATAATTCATAGTGACCCTAGAGGACAGAGTAGAGCTGCCCCATAGAGTTCCAAGGAGCACCTAGTGGATTCGAACTGCATAGATTTTTATTAGCAGCTATAGCATTTACGCTGTAAGCCTCCAGGGTTACCTTGGGTATAAGTTATCCAGTAATTAAGACATTAGAAGGGGTGGGCAACTGTGTAATACTTAACATACTACAAAAACATTCAAATGTGGAATAATGAGTAGTAGAATGTGAAACCAAAACCAACAAATTAAGTTATCTATAGCAAAGGGAAATAAGTGGTTTAGAGTCAGGAAAACAAAAACAGAAACAAAGACATTTCTTTTGTATCCTCAGTGAATTCATCAAACTGACTGGGGTGGGTGGAGGGGGGAGGCCAAGACCATGAAAAAGACCCTTTTACAACAACCTTGATAAAACAAGTCTGGTTTGGTTCCATTGGCAAAGGGTAAAAAGAATGTGTCTGGACTGATCTATGAGGAACAAGCAAATGTTTCTTTGATGCTTTCAGAAGTTCCTCTCGATTTGTCTTTTACTGGTTAAACCATTTCAAAAATATACCAGAGGCTTAAAACACTAGCATTTAGGACACTTAGTGACAGTAGCATGGTGGGGGCATGGAGGATACTGACTGTAAGAAAGGGTGGCTAGCTAGTGAAAGGGGCATTGATGGTTCAGTACAGAGTCTTTGACTTCTACGTGGTGCACCCGGATTTGAGTTTCTGTCACTGTATCTTGTGCTCTGTCATTGGAGGATGACGTATTGCTGTGACACTGAATAGGTTTCAGTGGCACTTCCAAAGATGCACTAGGAAGAAATGTCTGGTGATCTACCTCCAAAAGCTAGCCAGTGAAAACCCTATGGATCAAAATGGTCCAATCAAGAGCAACAACAGCTAGCAAAAACCAGATTAACTGGTGCTTCGTGAGCTGCTGTTGGATGACCTATTTAAGAGATGTGGATGGTTTTGTGCAAATAAGTTTACCCATGTAAATGGCTTTGAATTGAGTTTAACCACAGGTCCACATTAAAACCACTTTATACCTTATCCCAACTAGTTATTTTTAAATTCACATTTTGAGTTACATGTGAAGTTGCCTTCTCCTGTAACTCCCTTACCCGAATTTTCCCAAATATTTCAGCTGTTGGGGGAGTAACTGTTTATGTGTTTACCTGTGAGCTTCTGAAAGAAGCAGTCCTACATGGTGCAACTTCGATTTCCTCCACCGTAGCATGGAATAAGTGCTCATGAATGTTTATTGAATGAATGTTTGAATGACTAAGTACATAGGTGAATTAAGATGTTAGCTCAGATGGCCTTGGCTAAAGACATTTATCACAGAACTGGAAGAAAGCTTAAAAAGTTGACTAATCCAACAATCTGCCTCCAATCTATCCTGCAAATTCCAGACATCTATGTTGTTTCCAGAGCCCTGGTTGCACAGTGGTTAAGAGTTCAGCAGCTATCCAAAAGGCTGGCAGTTTGAGTCCACCAGCCAAACCTTAGAAACCCTATGGGGAAGTTCTACTCTGTGCTGTATGGTCACCCTGAGTTAGAATTGACTCAACAACAGCAGGTTTGTTTTTTTGGTTTGGTATCCCCAGACCACTTCGACACTAGGTTTGTTTTGAGATACCTGACTCCCTCCTAGTCAGCTTTCTCTGGGAACTGCCTGTGCTCCTTGTTTATAGGACAGAGTAGAACTGCACTTGTAGTTCTAAGGAGTGGCTGGTGGATTCCAACTGCTGACCGTTTGGTTAGGGGCTGAACACTTGAATCACTCTGCCAGTAAGCCTTCCAAGAGGAATTAGACATAGGCATATGGAAAAACCAAGTTGACTGCTAGCAGGCCAGTACCCAGTGGTATTTCTGTGGGGGGTAACTAGATCAGGCTAAGCACAAAGGGGAGACCAAAAGTTCATGAGCCTCTGCTGATGGGATTACCAGGCCTCCTTTAATCTAGAACCATTCTTTGCATCCTCTTGTCACTGGGTCCATCTCCCACTTCTAGCAGCTCTATTTCACTTTCTGTCCTCTAATTCCAGGAGATCTTTATTTTTCTAATGTTAACCTCCCAAGTCTTACACCTTTAATTGAGCTAATTTAAAATGTTCCTTGCAGTAAAACTGAATTCCCATTTCTAAATAAACTGTCTGGGCAATCTTAATGACTCATATCTGAAAATCCTCTATTTCTTAAGTACTCTTCTAGAGTTACAGTATTCAAATGAAAGAAATTTGTGTTCCTTTGAGTCGTTCTCTGCTGCATTGCTTTCTACTTAAAATAAAATGGTTTTTGATGAAGCTGTAGCTCATAAAATAACTTTGCTTCTGTATCAGGAAACAAAATGGGGGAGAAAAAAGCCAAAGCCACTGACATTAAGTGGATTCTGACTCATTGTGACCCTATAGGTCACAGCAGAAATGATCCTGTAGAATTTCCAAGGAGCGTCTGGTGGATTTGAACTGCTGATCTTTGGTAGCACATAACCACTATGCCACCATGGTTTTCATGTGTCAGAACATCGGCTACAAATTTCAAGAAGCATTAGATTTTAGAAGTGAAAACCATCAAACAGGTTTCCACTTGTTATTAGGGCCATTGAGTTGGTTTCAATGCACAGCAATGCTGTATACAACAGAACAAAACACTGCCTGATCCTCACAATAGTTGTTATGTTTAAGTTCATTGTTGCAGTCATAGTGTCAATCTGTCTCATCAAGGGGAATTTTCTTTTGCCCCGACCTACTTTACCAAGCATGATGCCCTTTTCCAGGGCCCTGTCCCTCTTGATAACATGTCGCAATTACATGAGATAAAATCTCACCATCCTTGTTTCCAAGGAACAGTCTAGCTGTATGTCTCCCACTTAAGTCAGAATCGCAAAATGCATCTTGCTCCCAGAATGTCACTCTTTTCATTTAGTGATCCTGAATAGCTTGGCTCCACTGGTCTAGAAAGTTCTATTGTCAGTGGCCACAGAGCATGAATGATATCAAGTTGTGTGGAGTGACTGTGAGTATGTGGTCATGTGTAAGGGAGAACAGACCTAGATATTTGCTATGGAGTCCAGATTGTGGCAAACCTGCTATCCCATTGATAGCATTACTTACAAAGACAGGGCATTCTGGGTTTAGTGGTCACACGTTAGTATCTTTTTTGTATTACTTAGGTGCAGACTAAGCTGCTATATAAAAAAGATAGATGCTAAATATATATACTAAATATCATGGGTTAACCATGATAGAAATTGATTTCTCTTTAGCATAGTAATTGTAAGTCTAGAATTTGGTAAAATGTCGCTACTATCCTCAATAGTGGTTTTCATCTCTGGTCAGAGTGGATACCTTAGCTTGTACCAACTCCTAACCAGTGAGAGGGGAGCAGAGAGAAAGGGCAGAAAGAATGCATGACGATTCAGCTCAAGGATGGAAGCAAATACAGTCAAACCTGTGAAAACTGGCAACTATGAGGCAGAAACCTGTCACAGAAGAAAAATGCAATGTCTTCCCCCAAAAGTCGCCATGGAAAAGTTGTAAGAGTACACTCTATCAAAGGTGGAAACCTTTGAAGACCTCTGAGAACAAAATGGTCCCACTGAGTTTCAGCTCTCACAAGTTTCATTGTGGATTGTTGATTTACACATAGAATTGTCATGTATGGCATAGACTGAGGTATTATGTGTATAGAAAAATATTTTGAGATTTGGAGTAGAACTATTCTTCCCATTTCTAACAAAATTTCCTCCAGTTCTTCAAAACAAGCTTTTCCATCTAAAATTTACAGTTTTAAAAGGGACTTTAGATATATGAACTCATAGTTTCTCGTGCTTCCCAATTACCCTGATACATACTTTATCTACAGTCAAATCAACCAAACTCACTGTTGTCAAATTGATTCCCACTTATGAAACAAAATGTCATTAAATTGGTTCCAACTCCTGGTAAGCCTGAGTGTTTTACAGCAGCACTGCATTCCACAAGCTTTTCAAGGCTGTGATCTTTTGGAAGGAGATCATCAGGCTTTTCCTCTAAGGGCCTGTGGGTGGATTTGAACCACTAATTGTTTGGCTAATTGTTGAGTGCTTAACCATTTGCGCTGTTCAGAGCCTCCTCTACCTATACAAAAACCAAAAAAATCAAGCCCACTGCCACTGAGTCAATTCTAGTGCATAGCAACCCTCTAGGACAGAGTATAACTATTCCATAGGAGTGCCTAGAAAATTTGAAATGGTGACCTTTTGGTCAGTGGATGTAGCACTTAACTGCTACACCACAAGGATTTCTTCTCTACCTACATAGCACATATTATTTGCAACCTCAAATTGCAGTATTCTTTTAAAACTATGCCTTATTGCTTTTATTTGACAAAATATTCCTGATGAAGGTATACACTTATGATTCTTCTGTGTGCCCCTCAGCAACCAAACACGATCCTTTCACTACTGTAGGTACACAATAAACTCATGTCATAGGGAGTGGGCGAGTGAAGCAGGCACTCAGAGATTTAGGCTCAAGTCAGGCACCTGCTCCAACAGTACTTCCTCAGAATAGGAAGTACTATTCTGACCCTCAGAATGGGTCCCTTCACTCTGTGCTAATTTCCTTCATAACACTTAACCTGCTCATCATGACTTCATCTGCAAGTTGGTATCCAGGAGGCTGAGGAGCTCCTCTTTTGTTCATTGCTGTATCCCAAGCCTTTAAAAATACATATTTATTAAGCAAAAGAATGAATATTTATAGTCAAGTGAAGTCAATTTCACTCATCAAAAGCTCTTTAGAACGTTACATGTATGTGTATATGTGTATGTATGTTGTCTTAGTCATCTGGTACTGCTCCAACAGAAAATATCATGAGTGGAAAGTTTCATGAAGAGAAGCTTTTATTGTCACAGTCTGGCAAGCTGCAAATCCATTAACAAGTTACAAGTCCATTTAATATGAGAAATCATCACAGTCCTGTAGGATAAGTTCAAATACAGTGACAGCGTCTTGGCACAGGAGCCTTAGTTCCGAAGGACATGCTGTGCTCTTGGTTCTTCTCTCTTGGTGGTATGAGATTCTCAACTTCCTCTCCTCGCTTCTCTTCCTTACAACCCACAAGCTTGTAGCTTGAGACCTGCCTCACCAACATAACTGTTGCCCATTCTCCATCACCAATCTCACGGAGGCAGGATTCACAACACGTGGGAGGAAGGGCACCATATTGGGATGCATAGTCAAATCAAATAGACACAATCATTTTTGGGGAGGCACAATTCAATCTATGACATAGGTATAAAAGACTTGAATCAACCACTAGGGATGGTGTTTGAGAGACCAAGGAACTTTCTGAAATAGTTGAATAGTCTCCCGAAGACAGTATTTCTGTTGATTGACGGGGTCAATGTTTTCTGATAACAGAATGAGCTGAGTAATGCAAGTTTGGGGTTGCAAACAGGGTCATAGTTAAACGTTTCTCCCCGGTAAAGGGGAAAAGGAACCTGAAGCTCTGGAAAGTACGGAGAAGGAAAAAAGGCTAACCAAGGAAGTCAGTCCCTGGGTCACTACGGGGAGAAAAAGAGAGAATCCGTATGACAATTTGATTGATGAGGGTTTTTGGAAAATAAAATGCCCAGTACAGATATATTTTAATAGAATGTTCTGTGTAGTTTGGTATGTCATCTCCATGACCTTTCCTGAACTTCAGAAAAAAGTGTAAAAATACCCAATGGCTTAGAATTACTGTATTTTTCTTGGGAACTGGTAAAAACATCATATGGATTGAATTGCATTTTTCCAAATTACATGTTGCAAGTCCTAACCTCTGTGCCTGTGGAGGAAACCCTGGTGGTGTAGTGGTTAAGTGCTTGCTGCATCTGCTAACCAAAAGGTTAGCAGTTCAAATCTGTCAGGTGCTCCTTGGAAACTCTGTGGAGGAGTTCTACTCTGACCTATAGGGTTACTTTGAGTAGGAATCAACTTGATGGCGGTGGGTTCTTTATGTCTGTGGTTATAATCCCATTTGTGAATGGGTTTTCTGTTGTGCAAATGAGGCAGAACTGGTTTCAGGTATGTCTCGAATCAATCTCTTACCAGAGGTAAAAGAGCAGATTAGGCCAGCAGAGATGGGGAAAGAGAGGTGTCAAGACACCGGCAGATCTCCAAGGAACCAGGAACCAGAAGCTGGAGAGAGAAAAACCTTGTCTAGAGTGGACAGGCAGAGAAAATTTCCTCCTAGAGTGGATGATTGAATTAGGTAGGACTTACAGCCTCCTAAACAGTGAGAAAAAAATTTGTTTGTTACAGCCATCGGCTTGTGGTATTTCTATTTTAGCAGCACTCAGTAAGGAGGAGTGAAGAATTAGGAGCAACCACTCCATCTACACAGTAACTGACCTCCTGACCAGTCAACCAACATGATCTGAGAAGCCAGGCTTGAGAGAAAGCCCATTCTGAGCCCGTGTTGGCCTGGCTGTTGTGGTCTGAAGGCCTTTGAGGAAGCTCATTTATTTTTCTTCCTTGCAAAAGTGGCCATTAAAGATAAAAACCTCAATTTTTTAATGGAATGCCACAACAGTACACATATTGACTTATGTTTTCAGTCGATATCAAGATTTATTGTCCCCAGAGTTAAATAAATCGTGATATTGACCCCATCGTAAACCAATATCTGCCTAATGCATTTTTTTAAAAAAGTATTTTGTGTTCATTTATATTAATAGTACACAAGCAATCACTCACAGGATTGCTATGTTTTCTCTTTCTCCATTGTTATTTTCTCATCTATCCTAGTAATTAGTCCACAGTTGACTCAAGAGTTACAGAAATGGTATGCAACACAGGAAAGATCCCAATAGTGGGACCTCTCTATTGTTGGGGGGAGGGATGTGATTTGTTTCCATAGGGAGCTTTGACTTGTCAATTCTAGATGGTGGGCGTGAATTGTTACAAATTGTTTCCTTCTTAAATTTTTTTTTTTTTTCCTCCCTGAGGTTCCACTGCTCTGTGATGGTCCTGTACAGAGTTCCTTTGGGTCAATGGGGAAATGAATGGGCTGAAGGGGAAGGCAAAAAGGGATTATAAAGCAGGGGTTCCTCAATTGCTCTTGCCCTGGTTTTTTTGGCTTCCTTTCTCTGCTGCTCTATTCTTGATTTCTTTGTCTTTTTCTTTCTTTCTATTTTGTAGCTGGCATTTACATTTTCTGGAAGAGCCAAAAGAAAAAAAAATCTTTAATACTAAATTCCATTTATTTCCATAAATTGGTTAGGGTATATGATCTAAAGGACTCAGCTGTTTTTAAAATAGGTTTATTCCTTTCCTTGAAGATTATTTCCACACAGTATAGATGAGTTAGAAAGAGACTCATTTTGCAGACCTCTGTGCAAGCTGCACATTTGCGGGGCATCATTTCAGATGTGGAGGCTTGAACAAAGAAATTAAATTTATATGTATCACCTAAATAATTTTGAATACATAGTTCAGCAAAGAGTTCAGATCTTAATCAAATATGTAGTTTGCATGGGAGTACTCCTCTTCTCAATAGGAGCATGGCAGTTCTATTTACAGTCTTGACTAGGTCTGAGGAGACTGCTTTTACAGAAATTCACCTTTTTATTTTTGCAACTGGGCCTGTGTTAAATTTGTGTTTTTATTGCAATAAAAAAATTTACAAAAATAATTGAGAAAAAAGATTTTTAAACAGACCTTAACTCAAACCAAATCAAACCCGCTGCCATCTAGTCGATTCCAATGCATAGTGTCCCTACAGGATGGAGTAGAAGTGCCCCATAGAGTTTCCAGGGGACACCTGGTGGATTTTAACTACCGACCTTTTGGTTAGGAGACATAGCACTTAACTACTATGCCACCAGGGTTTCCAAACAGATCTTAACACCCTAAAATAACAGAATGGTTCCCATAAAAAATCAGTAACTAGGTAATGAATTCTACAATCTCCCCCCTTGGCTTTCTTTCCATCTATGAAAATGTTGGAGTCCCTGAGTGGTGTAAACCATTAACATGCTTGGCTGCTAAATAGAAGGTTGGAGGTTCATGTCCCCCAGGAGAAGCTTCAGGAGAAAGGCCTGGTGATCGGCTTCTGTAACACCAGACATCAAAATCCCATGGAACACAGTTCTACTTTGATGATCATGAGGTTGTCATGCGTTGGAGTTGACTCAGTGGCAACTGGAGACAGGAGATCAACACGCTGTCATTATAGAAGGACCCAAGGAGGCCCAACTCCTCCGTGAACCTTTCCCAGCCTCTCCTTCATCTTCATTCTGATCCCTACAGGCACAAAATCAGCCCTTGTCTGAATTCTGGGTTGGTTTCTTTTTCTTGTTTTTGGTGTCAACCTTGTCTACACAACTAGATTGTAATTAGAGGTGGAAAATTTTCACTCTTTTAAAAATAAGAGGTTGGAAAAAGATAATGATGATGAAGAGGAGGCTAGCAACTAATATCTGTTACTGCTTATCATGGGCCAGGTCATGTGTAGCAGTACCTCTCATCTATCACTGGAGGCTTGTATGTTGCTGTGACGCTGAGCAGGTTTCACTGGAGCTTCCAGAATAAGGCAGACGAGGAAGAAAGTTCTGGCAGTCTACTTCTGAAAACCAGCTAGAAAAGCCTTCTGGGTCACTACTGTCTGATCCTGTTGTGATTGGAGTTCCTGGGAACTGAGGGCTTACATACGCCAGGCATGGTTCTAAGTCCTTTAAGTTCATTAGCTCATTTAATCCCTAGCAGTTAGCTTCTATTACTATCCCTCTCTTTCTTATGAGAATGTTGTAGCACAGAGAAATTAAGCAACTTGCCTAGGTATTCTATCGTTCAAAACCAGGTTACTAGGCTCTCATGTCCATGCTTTCAGCCACATCGCCAACCTTGTTGGTGATTATTGGAGCAGACCATGGGCTTCTTGTTTGCACATGAGGGAGACTAAATTAAGCCTGGACTTCTGTCTGTTGGGAGGATGGGCTGCTTTACAGAATGAAGTTGGGCTGATAGAAGACAGTAAGTGTCATTTATAAGATTTCTTCTAGTGCTATACTTAGCAGCAGATTGATGTACAATGCTTAGAGGTGATGGCTTAAGAGATTTTTTGAAGCCACAAAGAAGAGCAGGTATCAACAGGTTTTTGACCCAGACTACTGCCGCAATATGACCCGTCTGCAGGAGTGCAACATCCTGATTCCCACTGTGGGGTTTTGTGGCTTATAAAGTAGAATGCTTCTGGAAGAGGACATACCCATTTCCAGCCTGGTAGGCTACCCACATGGCACCAACTGCGGTCTCTGTGAGTCAGAATTGACTTGATGGCAACAGACTATACCCCAGTTTACGCCTTCTTGACCCTGTCTGGGTGTGACTATTCTCCTTCTAACATGGAGTGCTCTGGGCAGCACTTAGCATGTGCAATCAGCTTTCAAACCACATTGCATTTCTATACAGACTTACACCAGAACTGCTTCATTTATTTTTCCCTCCCCAAATTAAGATAAAACCATTTGGTCATACAGATTGCTGTCACTCGGGCTGAACACACTTTTCTCTTATTTGGTGTTCCTGAGGCTAAAAACCTGGAATTCATCAATTTTAGTTGTTAACCTGTGAGGATAAGGCTATCGGGTGGGGGAAGATGAGAGAAGAGGTAGAAATAGCTGTGTGGACCTTGTGAACACTTACTGGAATTTTGTTGGCCCCAGGTTCTGAAATTTACCCTTTCTTCCCTCCCCTCCCCATTCCTCCTCTCCCCACCTCTCTGCTCCTCTCCCTCTCCACTCCTCTCCCTTACTCTTCCATCCCCTCCCCTCCCCTTCTCTTCCTTCCCTTCACCTTTTTCCCCACTCTAGTAGTTCTGCACACCAAATCTGGGCAGCTGGGAATCTGAACCTATAGATAAATCAGTTGATTCATGTTCACAGCTGGCAAGCAGATGTTTCCCTGCCTATTAGTTCCACAACGAACAGGGTGGAATGATTCACTTAGGGACATTCCCAACTACCGACACCCCCACCCCTGCCCCAAAGGGCAAGGTATTCTTTGCTCAAAATGCACCAAATCTAGGCAACTTCCTTCTTCTTCTATGGTTCTGAGCTGTATTTATTGACATGAATGGTGCAAAGCTTGAAAATGTGCTCTATTGCTCAGCCATTCATTGGTCTATGGCTTGAGTTTAGCTTCTAGATAAAATGGAACCTCTGGAACCTGGTGTGTTTGGGTTTTCTTTAGCTTTGTTTCTTGGTTGAGGGTAAGGGTATGGCAACATAGATGTGAAGTGGTGGGGCAAAAGAGAATCATTTCCTCAGGCAGCATTTTAAAGTGGAACAACCTCAGGTTTTCTAATACCTTCTGGATGGTTTCAGATGCTTTTCTATCAGTACTCAGTCTAAATTTCCTGGGTGTCTGTTGAGATTCATGAATGATCTTATCTCTGTCTTCTTTAGGGGTAAGATAGTTTTCTTAAGTCAAACATTTAACCTTCTAAAGAATGATTTAAATATCATGAATTGGGATACATATTGATTCTAGAATTTAATTTTTGACGCTCACTTCAGAATTAAATTCAGTATCCAAGGGTGCTCCTTTGCAGCTGTTTGGATACCAAGTGGCTTGTATGACGACTTTTCAAATTTTTATTTTGGTGAAAATATACAGCCATAGACCATTTTAACAAGTTCTATTTATAGAATTTAGTTACATTGGTTACATTCTTCAAGTTGTACAAATGTTCTCATCATCTTCCAAACTGTTCCATCACCATTGACTGGAACTCACTACCCTCTAAGTTTCTCATCTAACCTTTCCAACTGCCATTGTCAATTTTATCTCACATAGATAATTCTCACATGGATAAGCAGCAGTCAAGTAATCAAAAGATGCATTGCACTGGGCAAATCTACTGCAAAAGACCTCTTTAAAGTGTTAATAAGCAAGTATGTCACCTTGAAGACTAAGGTACTCCTCACCTAAGACATGAGTCTGAGCTAACTCGACAGCACTTGACTGGCACCCAAGACGTAGTGTTTTTGAGCACCTCATATGCATTTGAAAGCTGGGGAATGAATAAAGAAGAGTGAAGAAGAATTGATGCTTTTGAATTATTTTGTCATTAAAGAATATTGAATACACAGTAGAATATAGAATACAGAATACACACTGCCAAAAGAATGAACAAATCTGTCTTGGAAGAACTGCAGCCAAAAATGCTCCTTAGAAGCAAGGATGTCAAGACATTAATCTCACACACTTTGGACATGTTACCAGCAGAGATCAATCCCTGGAAAAAGACATTGTATTTGGTAAAACAGAGTGTCAATGAAAAAGATTCTTGGAGAGATGGATCGATGGGGTGGATGCAGCAATGGGATCAAGAATGACAACTATTGCAAAGGTTGTGCAAGGCTAGGCAGTGTTTCATTCTGCTGTATGTGTAGGATCGCTACAGGTTGGAGCTGACTTGATGGCACCTAACAACAACAAATAGATAATTCCTGAAAAAAGCACAATGCTCAAGGCAGACACATTTTTCTTATTAAGAGAAACTATTCTGTTGTTGTTTAAAGAAGGCTTCATGACATAGTTTCAGGTTAAGGTTTAAAGTTTAAAGACTACATCAGGGCAACAGAGGAAAAGCAAGTTGCTTGGGGCTGGAAGAGAAGAGAAGTAATTTGGTGAGTATGTGGCAGGCAATATCCCACATCCTGGGGGACAATGGGCTGAGTCACACATGCAGATTGTGTTATTTTACCCTCAGGCTGTGTTCTGACTGATTTAGTGGCACCTCAGCAACTTTGTGTGGCTAGGATCAGTGTAGCAGTAGAGATGGTTGGTTGAATCTTGGTTGAAAGACTGCCATCCTCGCCCTCTTCTCCAAAGCTTTTTCTACATAAAACTATTAATGAATGGGACCCTTGGTGGCACAGTGTTGGAGAGTTCAGTTGCTAATTGAACGGTGGACAGTTCAAATCCACAAGCTGTTCCTTGGAAACCCTATGGGGTCGTTCTGCTCTGTCCTATAAAACTTACTGAGCTCTACTGTGTGTGATGGAAACCCTAGTGACATAGTGGTTAAGTGCTATGTCTGCCAAGCAGGAAGCAGGCAGTTCATATCTACCAAGTGCTCCTTGGAAACTCTATGGGGTGGTTCTCTTCTGACCTATAGGGTTGTTATGAGTTAGAATCAACTCAACAGCAGTGGTACTATGTGTGATAGGGGCTCTGGTGGCATAGTGGTTAAGAGCTTGACTGTTAACCAAAAACTTCATCAGTTCGAGTCTACCAACGGTGTTTTAGAAACCGTATGACGCAGTTCTTCTCTACCCTGCAGGATCACTATGAGTTGAAATCTACTCTTTTGGTTTGGTTTACTGTATGATTAGCTTTGTGCTGTATCAGATGAGAGATACAGAACAAGTATTGGATCAAACCACATGAAATTACTGCTATTTGACTACTTCTACCTACAAAAACATCAATTTCACGTAATTCATTCCTAATATTAAGAAACACTACTTATTTAAAAATTTATTGAATAAAGTAAGGCATCTGAATTGCCTAGCGCACTGCCTGGTACAGAGCAATTATTCAATAAGTGGTGGCTACTTTGATCAGTATGTACATACTATGGAGTACCAAGGTGATGTAGTCAACAGTCTTAGATACTAACCTGAAAGTTGGCGACTTCTGTCCACTCAGAGGTGCCTTGAAAGAAACACTTGGCCATCTACTTTTCAAAAATCAGCCATTGAAAACCCTATGGAGTGCAGGCCTACTGTGGAGCATAGGTCTAGTCTAGCTTGTGGTGGCCATGAACCACAATTAACTCCATAGCAACTGTTTTTTTTGTTGAGTACCTACCATAGGCAGTGACGGTACATAGGATGGTATCTAACAAACATTCAGTCAAATTTAATCAAGTGCTTAAAGTGGATTCTTTTATTTGGATTGACAGGTCATTTTTATCCCTATTTTCCCTCAGCTTGTCCACTTCCTCGACAGAGGGAACCTGCTCCAGCTGGTTCTGCAGTGTGGACCATATCTGTTTCGTTGTCTTATCACAGTTCAGCAGAACACTCTGACAGAATCCAGCATCTGGAACCAACTCTATTTTTTTCTCAGATCTGCTTGTAATCCAGCCTTTTGACGAATATTAAGCTTGTCCCTAATTTGTGAAATCTTCATTTTACTCTGAATTTTAATTCACAAATATTTTCGTATAAATGGCAACGTTGAGAATTATAAACCAAATTTGATGGAGATGACAAATCGCTGTTTTGGGTGATTATATCTGCTATAACAGCTGGAAAAAGATAGCCAGAAACACGAGAGAGGCCAATAAAAAGCTTTCTTTGGCACGAAGTAGCATATTGTCGTAATGTTCCTCTAAAATTGAATTGCCTTTGAAAAAACAAAAAAAGAACGGTATGAATATTTAAAGAAACACAAATATTTTTTAAAAAGTTAAAATAAGCCCTTTCTCTGAGACAATGTTTTCAGTGCCATCGGTTTTCAGCCTTCACAGTTTCTCAGAGAGTAGTTCATTCACTGTGGGGGGAGTAAAAAAAAAAACAAACAAAAACAACTCTCAGGATTCTAAGCAGCAATTACCAAAAACTTTGTAGACTTTCCACTCTTTCTGCAGGCATTTTTCTGTTCAGCATCAAACTCAGAAGCAGGAATATTTACGAAGCACCTTGTATAAATGATTGTCACAGCACTCCAAGTCAATAACCTCCCCATATTTTTAAACCCCCATACCTTCAAGCAGAAAGATCCAGAAACCTTCAAGGAATGCTCTTACTGATCCACAGGGCAGTAGCTCTGACGACAGTAGAAAGTGTGGCCCCCATCCACTTCACCTGTGGTCAAGGATAGCTTCTCCAAGAAGGTGACCATCACAGACTTATTTGTGCCCCCCCAAAGTACGGCAAGTTCTAACTCGTGTACCTGTGAAAGCAAAACAGGGTCTTTGACATCTGATCAGCCAACTCAAGGTCACGCAGGATTAGGATGGGCCCTATTCCAATATGACAGATAACAAAGAGGTGAGAAGACCCAGAAGGAGACATTCAGAAGGAAGACAGGCATGTGGAGATGAAGAAGAAGACACGGATTGGGGGGTGCTGCCGAAGCCAGGGGACATCTGGGGCTTACAGAAGCCTGGACAAGTCAGGGAGAGATCACCCCTTAGAGCCTTTAGGAAGGTCGTGGCTCTCCTGGTTCTCCTGACAACTGGAATTTGGGCATCTAGCCTCCAGGCCTATAATGGACTAAATTTCTGTTGCTTCAGCCGTTCAGTTTGCGGTAATTTGTCATGGCAGTCCTAGCAAACTACTATAGTGATTCTTGAACAGAGTCTGAATAGAGAGTCTTTGAACCTGAGAAAGAATTGAACTGGGGCATATTTGAGGGACAAAAAAAGGCAGAGTGGCTAGAGGTTAGGGAATGAGATATGGGTGGGAGTCTTAGGAGATGAAGTAACAAAGCCAGATAGAGTGAGAGAGGGTGAAAGAGTCAGGTGACACACAGGCATTTTAGGATTTAGGTTTGCACTGCATTCTCGTTCCTGTACTACTGCTGTGACCTTCAGACCCAAAAGATGGGGTACATAAACAGTATCTACATCGGCGAGTTGTTTTCTAAATTAAATAATTTACTGTGTCCAAAGTGCTAAGACCTGTAAGTACTCAATAAATTATAGCTATTGTTATTAAAATAGCATTTGCAAACATCAGAGAGTTTTAGTACGAAACTAGTATGGTCTAATTTATACTTCAGAAAAGGTCCCTCAAGTTACTGTGTGGAGGCTGGAGGGAGGTGAGGGGAGGCAGGGGAGGCCAGACGGAAGGCTGCTGTAGCCCAGCAGAGAGGTGGTGATGACTTGCACACGATGGTAGCTAACCAAAAGGCCAGCAGTTTGAATCCACCAACTGCATTTTGGAAACCCTATAGGGCAGTTTTATGCTGCCCTGTAAGGTCAGTATCAGTTAGAATTGATTGAATGGCAATGGAAATTATTTTTATTTATTGTACTTGATATACTTGCTGGGTTACACCCAATAAGTCTTGCTGATAGATTGGATACAAAATGTGAAGGAACCAGAGGATTCCAGATCACACTATACTTTTAGACTGAGCATCTGTGTGGGTGTTTGTGCAACTGACTGGCCCAGGAAACGTTTTGGGGAGAAATGAGTGAATGACTCTATTTCATACCAAAATAACTGGCTGGTTTGGCCAAAGACAGTTACTTTAGAAAAAGTAAGCAAACAAGTATGTCTAAAGCATCTCTTCTCTTAATGCTGCTCCAGGAGCTCTGAATTGGGCTTCTCTTTCCCTTCAAACCCAAGCTTGTGTGTTATTTGTCGTTGTTGCTGTTGTTATTGTTAGATACCATTAAGGTGGCTCCAACTCACAGCTATCCTGTGCACAACAGGATGAAATGCTGCACGGTCCTGCGCTGTTCTCACAGCTGCTGCTAAGCTTGAGCCCCTCACTGTAGCCTCCGTGTCAGTCTGTTTCGCAGAGGGTTTTGCTCTCTTTCACTGAGCCCATCCTTTACCAAGCACGGTGTCCTTCTCCAGGGGTGGGTCCCTTTGGATAATATGCCCAAAGTACATGAGATGAAGTCTCCCTATCTTTGCTTTTAAGGAGGAATTTGGCTGTATTTCTTTCAAAACGGATTTCTTCTTCTTCTGGTAGCCCACCAAAAAAAAAAAAAAAAAAAAAAAGGAAAGAAAAGAAAAAAAGAAAAAGCAAACCTGCAGCCACTGAGTTGACTCTAACTCATACTGATCCTATAGAACAGAGTAGAACAGCTCCATAGAGTTTCCAAGGAACACCTGGAGGATTTGAACTGCCAACGCTTTGGTTAACAGACAGCACTTAACCACTGTGCTATCAGGTTTTCCAAGTATGCTCAGTATTCTTCATTGGCACCATGATATAAGACATCAGTTCTTCAGTCTTTCTTATTCATTGTCTAGTTTTCTAATTAGGAGGTGATTGAAAAGACTATGGCCTGGGTCAGGGACACATTAGCCCTCAAAGTGACATTTTTGCTTTCTAGTACTTTAAAGGGGTGTTTTGTAGCAGAGTTGCCCGATGCAATGTATTGTTTGATTTCTTGACTGCTACTTCCATAGATGTTCATTGTGGATGTCAGTAAAATGAAATCTTTGACAACTTCAATGTTTTCTTCTTTTTATTTATTTATTATTATTATGATTGAATGAAAATTTACATTCCCATATAAATTTGCATCTCCACCTATATGCAGCTTCCACTGCTCTCCCTGTCCGGTGACTGCACACTATCCCTCTCTGCTCCATCCATGTCTCATCCCCCCAACAGTCTCCTTTCCCCTCCTCTCCACCCACTCCCCTTCCTCCAGCAAGAGGTTAGCAGCATGATATCCTATAGATGCATAGAACTATAAAGTGCACCCAAGATGTGGTCACTCTGTGTTGCCAAGTCCAATCCATTCCTGTCTGAAGAGTGGAATTTCACTATGATTTATGGGCAAGGGCAGCAACGGGGCCAAGGGCCATGCTTCAAGAAGAACCCCAAAGCCCCTGGACTGTCAATTGTGGTCTTTTAGTGGAGACCTCAGGGTGCACCCATTTTTATTCTTGTGTCGCAACTTTGTAAGCTCCATCACAGCTATGACGGGTGGTGGCTGGGCACCATCCAGTTCTTCTGGTCACGAGTCAATGTAGACACCCACTCATGTGGATCTCTGTGTCCTCAGGGTTGTCTTTCCCCACTGTCATTTTGGTACTCAGTGATCATTTGTTCTTGCTGAGTTGGGACAATTTGCTGTACCCTCAGACGGCAGCTTGGCCGCTTACAAAACCCTAGACACCACTCACCAATGTGGGGTGCAGAGAGCCCTCTTAGCAAAATGCTAGTTGTGCCAAATGGCCTCAATTTCACCTGAGATCATGGTCCCCGGCCTCCAAACCCAGTTACTCTGTCCTTGCAATATTGGGTTAAGATGCAAGGAGTACTCAAGCTATGTTGAAGTCCACTTCATGTTGTTCTTCTTTCTAATGTGTGCTGTCACCATTTCACCCAACCAAATTTCTATCAACTATCTAATTTAAGCCCTGTCCCTTCACCCTCCCTCCCTCCTCTCCTCCCTTGCAGCCATCAAAGAGTCTTTTCTTTTATGCATAAGTCTGTTTGTCTGTTTTTGAGTTCTTATTGTAGGGGTTTCATACCATATTTGTCTTTTTGTCGCTGACTGCTTTCATTCAACATAATGTCTTCTGGTTGAAACCACCTTATGAGATGTTTCCTAAAATCATCATTGTTCTTTATCATTGCATAGTGTTCCATTGAGTATATATACCATAGTTTACCTACCCATTCCTCTGTTGTTGGGCATCTGGGTTGATTCCATTTTTTTGCTATTGTGGACTGTGCTGTGATAAACATTCGAGTTGATGTGTCCGTTGGTGTGAATGGCCTTGATTCTGTAGGATATATTCCAAGCAGTGGAAATACTGGGTCAAATGGTATATCTATATCCAGCTTTTTAAGGGAGTGTCAGATTGCTTTCCAAAGAGGTTGGACAATATTGCAATCCCACCAACAGTGTAGGAGAGTTCCAATTTCTCCACAGCCTCTCCAGCATTTGTTGTTTTGTATTTTTTGGATCATGGTCATCTTTGTTGGAGATGGTATCTCACTGTAGTTTTGATTTGAATTTCTTTAATAGCTAAAGATTGTGAGCATCCGCATATATTTTTTGGCTGCCTGGATCTCCTCTTTAGAGAAGTGTCTGTCCATTTCCTTTGCCCATGGCTTGATTGGATGATTTATCCTCTTCTTGTTGATATTTTGTAGTACCTTATAGGTCATGGAGGTCAGGCATCAGTCTGACATATAGTTGCCAAATATTTTTTCCCATTCTGTAGGTGGCCTTTTAATTCTATTAGACCAAAGCGTTTGATTCTTAATAGTTCCCATTTATCTATTTTCTCTTCTGTTGTTTGTTCGACAGATTTTGATGTCTGTCTACATTGTGTATTAAAACTTCCATTGTTGTTCCTACTTTTTATTGGATGAGCTTTATCATTGGCTGTCTTACCATTTTAGATTTGATATTTAGGTCTTCTATCCAGTTTGAGTTGGTTTTTGTATAAGGTGTAAGATATGGGTCTTCTTTAATTTTTTTGCAGATGAATATCCAATTTTGTCAGCACTGTTTGTTAAAGAGGTTGTTTTTACCCCAGTTTAGTTTCTTAGGGCCTTTGTTGAATATCAGCTGTTCATATGCAGATGGTGTCATTTCTGGGGTCTCGGTTCTGTTTCATCGATCTGTCTATTTTTCTACCAGTACCAGGCTTTTTTGACTACTGTGGCAGTGTAATATGTTCTAAAGTCAGGTAGTGAGAGGTCTCCCAGTTTGTTCTTCTTATTTAGTAGTGCTTTACTTATCTGGGGCTTCTTCCCTTTCCAGACAAAATTGGTGATTTGTTTCTCCATCTCATTGAAAAATGACACTGAAACTTGAATTGGGATTGCATTATATAAGTAGATTGCTTTGGGTAAAATAGACATTTTCACAATGTTAAGTCTTCCTATCCATGAGCAGGGTAGGTCTCTCCATTTATGTGTCTCTTAGTTTCTTGTAGTAAGGGCTTGAAATTCTCTTTGTAAAGGTTTGTTATTTCTCTGGTTTGATTAATTCCTAGGTACTTTATCTTCTTAGGGGTTATAGTAAATGCTATTGGTTTTATTGTTGTTATAAAGAAATCGTACTAATTTACTTACGTTTCTCTTGTATCCTGAGACTTTGCTGAACTCTTCTATCAGTTTGAGTAGTTTACTTATGGATTCTTTGGGATTCTCTGCATATACAATTCTATCATCTGCAAGTAGGGAGATTTTTATTTCTTCTTTGCTGATGCAGATGTCCTTTATTTCTTGGTCTTGTCTCATTGCTCTGGCTAGAACTTCTAGTACAATGTTGAATAGAAGAGGTGAGAGTGGGCATCCTTGTCTAGTTCCTGTTTGCAAGGCAAACTGTTTCAGTCTCTCTCCATTCAGGATGACATAGCAGTTGTATTTGTATAAATGGACCTATTGCATTGAAGAACTTTATGTTGATGAGGTTTAGTTGGTTAATTGTGGCAATAAGGTCTTCTGTATCTTTATTGAGCTTTTTTCCAGATGATCTCTCCAATATTGAGAGTGGAGTATTGAAGTCTCCCACTATTACTGTGGAGTGATCTATTTCCTTTTTGAGTGTGGTCAGTGTTTCTTCAATGTATTTAGGTGCTCTAATATTAGTTGCGTAAATGTTTAATATAGTTAAGTCTTGCTTGTGTACTCAACCTTTCAGCAATAAATAGTGTCCGTCCTTGTCCATGATGGTGGATTTTACATTAAAATCGATTTTATCTGAGATTAGAACTGCCACCTCTGCTCTTCTTTGTTCATTGTTAGCTTGATATATATTCTTCCATCCTTTAATTTTCAGTTTGTTCCTATCTTTAAGTCTAAGGTAAGTTTCTTGTAGGCAACATATGGATGGCTCATGTCTTTTGATCTAAGATTCACTAGATGTCTCTTTTCTGGAGCATTCAGTCCATCCACATTCAATGTAATTATTGATAGGTATGTGTTTAGTGCTGCCATTGTGATATGTTTATTTTTGTGCTAATATTTTCTCTGTTGTTCTTATTAGTCTGTTCTGGGACATTCTTTTTTGTCAGTTGATTTTTCACCTTTTTCAGAGTTGGTTTTGTGGTTGTTGAGACTCCTGTATCACATTTCTTGATATGGTGTGTTGCATCTTTGTTGTGCTTTATGGCTGTCCTTATGATTCCTCTTAATAAACTATTTATAAACCTAACTTTAATTACTACCAGTCTTGTCAACTTCCTCTCCATCTGGAAGGACTATGACAACTTTAGTACATTCCTCTTTTTACTATGGTGACATCATAGTTTTCATGATAATCACTGGGTTATTTCTTTCAGTATTAAAGCTTTGTTTGAATTTGGAGCCCTCCCTGAGTAGGATTCTGGATGATGTGTCCTTCTAAAATATAAAGTTAGTGGTTTTGTTCTTCTAAGCCAAAACCAAGAGATACTTTCAGAATTTCTTGTAGCTTTGGTATGGTTTTTACAAAGTCTCTGAGTTTCTGTTTATCTCTGAATGTTTTAATTTCATTTTGATATTTGAAAGATAGTTTTGCTGGATCTATAATTCTTGGTTAGAAGTTCTTCTCCTTCAAGGCTTTGAATGTGTCATGCCACTGTTTCCACGCCAGCATAGTTTCTGCTGAGAAATCCGACAATGAAAGCCTACAGGGTTTCCCTCTTAATGCTAGCTTTGGTTTAAGTCTTGCTGCCTTTAAGAGTTTCTGCTTATGATTCATTTTGTTCAGCTTGATTATAAAATGTCTTGGAGTCTTTCTTTTGAGGTCTATATTGAGTGGTGTTAGATAGGCATCCTGGATATCTATATTCTCTTCCTTCCTGATTTCTGGGAAGTTTTCTCTCTGCAGCTCAGCAACAATACTCTTTGTGTTCTCAGGTCTCTTGCCCTGTTCAGGGACTCCAATTAATTGTAGGCTGTTCTGCTTAATAGAGTCTCACATGCTTCTTCGTGGTTCTTCATTTTTTTGTTTCCTTTTTCTGATTTCTCCTCGTAGATGTGGGCATCTGTAGCTCTGTCTTCCAAGTCAGAAAGTCTCTTTTCCATTTGTTCCATTCTATTTCCATTTGTTCCACTCTACTCCTCTTCAATATAGTTTAATCTTGCCCCATTAGCCACATGCAGAAATTAGGATTTACAATACAGACAAAAATTATAATCACAAAACAGAGGACAACCACTACTGGGAATCACGATCCAGCCAAACTGCTATATTTACTTTTGGGGGGGACATAATTCAATACACAACATTGACTATCTGTACAATATGGGACATTATGGAATACTGTGCATTTTCATGATCGTTGGTGTATTTGTTGTGTCCACAATGTCAATTCACGTCGTTGAGGGTTTTCTTCATGTTCACTGACCTTCTGCTTTATCAAACATGGTGTCCTTTTTTAATGATTGGTCTTTACTGAGGACACATTCAAAGTACATGTGGCACAGCCTTGCCATCCTTAAGTCTAAGGAGAATTCTGGTTGTAGTCTAAGACTGATTTGTTCATTCTTCTTGAAGTCCATGGTGTGTTCAATATATTCTTTGCCAGCATGATAGTTCAAATGCATCAACTCTTCTTTTGTCTTACTTTCTCAGTGTCCAGCTTTCACCTTCACAGAAGGCAAATGAGTAGACCACGGCTTGGGCCAGATGCACCTTAGTCATCAAAGTGACATCTCAGATGATATGGAGATGACCATGTGTCCTTAACAGTCCTTTATAGTTATAGTTAACCAGAGAAGACATTGTGGCACATGTTATATAAGAAGGGAAATTAAAAATTTTTGTGAACAACTTAGGTATATAGGACAATCTAGAAGGAATATGCTTATTAAGAATTTTTTTCCTTAACTGATGGGGAGTTGAGATGGAGATCAACTTTAAACCAGTTACTAAGAAAACATTTTCCAAACTAATTAATAAATAATCTTGTAGGAAAGAGAGTTGGATTTATGAGAGCAAATTCTTTATTATCTTGAAAGATGGCTTTATATGTAAGTGATAGGTGCCACACACACAACACTGCTAACTGTGTATAAATACTTTGTTTTTCAAGGATTCTACTTGACAATATGTGACTAGCCTAGTTTCACATATAATTTTACTAGAAAAATACTAACTGCATCTCTTCACATCCTCTGTGTCTTAGTCATCTAGTGTTGCTGTAACAGAAATATCACCAAGTAGATGGCTTTAATAAAGAGAAATATATTTTCTCACAGTCTAATAGGCTGCCATTTCAAATTCAGGGCATCACCACTAGGGGAAGATGTTATCTGTTGGCTCTGGAGAAAGGTCCTGGTTGTCAATATGCCCATGATGTAGGAGCTTCTCTGTGCATGAGGCTTGGGCTCACTCTGCTCCCAGGGCTGCCTTCTTGGTGATACCAGATCCCCTACATCCTGCTCTTTTCCTTTTCATTTTATTTCTTGTAAGATAAAAAGTGGTGCAGGCCACACCCCAGTGGAACTCCCTTTACATTGAATCAGGAATGTGACCTTAGGAAGAGGATTGGAATCCCACCCTAATCATCTTTAATGTAATCTAACCTTGCCTCATTAATTATAGACAGAGATTAGGATTTATAACACATAGGAAAATTACAATTGTGAAATAGAGGACAAACAAGCCACACGGGGCATTATGGTCTAGCCAAGATAACACATATTGGGGGGGGGCACAATTCAATCCATGAAACACTGTTAAATGGAATTTTCATCCATTCAACAGTCTTCTTCTTAGATTGAAATAAGTGAACTTTCTAAGTAAAACTTGGGTTACTACCAATTTTCCACTTACTGGATTCAGAGGAACAATGGTATAGTAACTTTGAAATCAATCAGACCTTAGTTCCATAGACCCAGGATGATTTATCTGGCCTCACTGAAGCTCATCTTTTTCATCTGGAAGGTGGCAGTAACAATCACCTACCGCAAGATGAAATGTGACGGTGTTTGTGAAATGCCCAGTACAACAAGATGTTCAATAGATGTTAGTAATATCCATATTGAAAGCTCATTTGTAGGCATTCTTTATTGTTCTAAGGAAGGATTTATCTGTTCTATGGTAAGTAGTGAAATGAGCAAAGAGATTGCTCCTAGTTTTTTTTGTTAGCTTAATAACTGGTTTTCAGGTTATACACAGGTACTGTCAGATACAATGGTGTTTTGGGTGAATGGGTGGGTGGATGGGTGGTGGTAGGGTTCTATCTGAAAATTCAGGAATCCATGCAGTCTCCTTCTGACAATGGAGAATAAAAGTGCTTAAACCTGTAGCAAACATACATATGCTTTATTTTCTCTTCCCTTTCCCCAAATGTCAATTGTTTTTGTTCTTTTGGTTTTTGAGAACTTATTTTAACTGTTGTATATCAGATGCATTCTTGGTAACACAGTGGTTAAAGAGCTTCCCTGCTAACTGAAAGGCTGGCAGTTCAAATGTACCAGCTGCTTGTTAGAAACTTTACGGGACAGGTCTACTTTGTTCTGTAGGGTCATTATGTGTTAGAATCAACTCCAGGACAATGGATTTGGTTTGTAAGTAGGTCAGATGCCTGGAGTCAGAGACTTAAACACTCCGCTTCCTGGAGTGTATGTGCTTGAGTTCTTGCCAGAAACTTAATGTTGTTTTAATGCCTGTGCGAGAATCCATTTTCCAGGACTGATGATGGTGAGCACTCACCCCCTTTTTATGACCCAAAGCCAGCTGAAGATTCAAACACACAGATCCTTCTTGGGAAACATAACAGTGGGTTCTACTCCCCTTGTCCTCCTTCACTTGAGTTAAAGTTCTTTCATCTTTCGGCTGGAAAAAATTCTAATATACTATAACTAGGATGTTTTTCAAAACTCAGAACACTTCAAAACAAGTTTAAGTATAAATGAAATTGGCTTCCAAATGTCTTATAGAAAAAAAAGCAGATGTTTTATATTTATTATATCATTTTTGTTTTATCACCTTGCAACATTTCACAGCATGGAATTTTATTTAATGCAGTGACATTTTGAACAGCAATATTAGACAGATGGATTTGCTTCGTATTTGGGGACTTTGTTTTCTTCTTTGGCAGGATATTAAAACTGAAACTAATGTAACCTGGTGTTTTGGGAAATGTGGACTAGGCATTTTGCTTACTGGTAATTGAAAACAACAAACTTCTCCCCTCCAAATGCACTCTCCAGAAATAAGCTTTATTGCTTTGATAAGTCCTTTAACATGTGCAAAATACCAGGAAGTCCAAATGCAGAAGGAGAGACTGGCTCCTTAGGGGCAGGGACTGTGTCTTTTTACTTTTGCTATGTGGCATCAGACAGGGCTAGTAAATTGTCCCATTGATTTGTTGCCTTCACTGGTTTAGGATTTTGTAAGGACATACGGCGTAGATAGAGATCGATAAGAAATGGGATTATTTTCTGAAGTGGAATAAACAAGTCAAATCCCGTTACCCACCCCCCTCCAGATTTGGATCCCTTTAGCTTTTCCCCCACCTCCTTTTAATTTGGGTTTTCAAGAGATTCCACTGACGCCTTTAACGAGGGAATCCGCTGGATGCCCATGCCTGGAAAAAGGACAGGATTTCTTTTTTGCAAAACTTTCTTTCAACAGGCACAGGCAGGTCTATATCTGTCTCCTCACCAAACCACAAACTCTGCTCATTCTCACATGTTCCAGGTCACAACAAAATCCTCTATTAATTAAACTGAAATTATATATGAAATAAGTCACTTGGTGAAAGAAACCCACTGTGGCGTTTTTCTAAAGATATTTGCAATAATTAATGAAACATTTGGTGACTGGTGACATTTTTGATAACTCTTAAAGTGCTGGATGAGGATGCATAATTGATCTCCATGGACTCTGGAGTTTCTTGGTCCAGATGATTCAGCAAGGACTGAATTTCACTCTGCTCCCCAAAAGATCTTGCTGCTTTTTGAGGATGGTGAAAGACAAAGGTTTTTTTTTTTTGAGAATGGTGGAAGATAAAGTTGTGGAAGTCAGGGTCAGCAAACTCTGGCCCACAAAACATGATGTGCAGCCTATTGTAAATAAAGTTTTATTGAAACACACTACACCCATTTCTTTACATATATTTAATGGCTATTTTGGGTGTCCCTGGGTGGTACAAATGGTTAAAGCTCTTAGCTGCCAACTGAAGTTTAGTGATTCAAGTCTACCCCGAGGCTCCTTAGAAGAAAAGTCTGGTGATCTATTTCTGGAAATTCAATTATTGAAAACTCTGTGGAGCACAGTTCTCTGACACACACAGAGTCACCATGAGTCTGTACCAACTGGACAATAACTTTTTTTTCTCTTTTAGTGATCACTTTTGCTTTAAAATGGCAGAATTGGGTAACTGTGACAGATGCCACTATATTGTTCACAAGCTGAAATATTTGATGCATGACCCTTTATGTAAAACCACTGCCAACTCTTCATGTAGGTAATGACCTTGGAGACTTTGGTTAAGCGGTGATGGGAAGCCTACTATGGAAAGCCATGGTGGATTGATTCGAGAGTCAGGAGTAGCACACATCCAGCATGTGTGTTGTGCTTGTCATATCTGCCATGAAGTTGATTTTCAACTTACAGCTACTCAACATGACAGAATAGAACTGCTCCATGGGGTTTACTGGACTGTAATATGCAGATCTCCTGCTCCTTTCTTCCTTGGAGCTAATGAGTAGGTTTGAATGACCCACCTTTTAATCAGCAGCTGAGTATTCATTCACTGTGCTCTTTATTGTCTTACAACTGGGAGATACTACGAAGAAATTATAGCACTTTCTCCTGAACACAGATCTGGTCTAAGAATCCTTTTTAAGAGTTTCTAGGCAGCTGCTGTACGTAGACCAGAGGTGTCATGGCAAAAATAAAACCACTTTTTTCCATCCTGGTATTACAATCTTTATCCTAAACTATCTCCAATCCTTTGCAAGTTAGGGTCACAGTCACTAACAGGTCAGACCAGCAGTTCCAAGCCAAGTAGGAAGTTGTGTGATATTGTAGAGTTAGTACAATGGTTTGTAAAGCTGCAAGACCACCAAGCATTGTACAGATATGAAAAAATTATATGCATCATATGTATTACTTCAATGAGCAAACACCTCTGGAGAATCAGATGACCACATGCTAGTTCTGTCTTAGGTGCTGGAGATTCAGTGGGAAACAAACATGCAAAGTCCCTGGGCTTCATGGAGCTGGCTACCTAGTCTAGAGGCAAACAATAGATAACCAAATCACACAACATAGTGTTAGTTGTGTTGAACCACACAAAGCAACATAGCAAGATGAAGTGATAGAGCGTGCAAGCAGGAATGCTACATAGGCATGCTATTTTAATTAATTAATTGATTAAAAAATATTTATTCCTTAAAATGTACTGTTTTGTTTTTTATTGTGGTAAATATGTATTATATAGCAGGATATGCAAATCCAGTATTTTTTACACGCACGGTTCAGCACGTTTATCATGCTGCGCTGTCATCACCATTATCCATTTCCAAATGACCCCACCATCATTTAAAGAATTCCACGGCCTCTAAGTAAACATCTCCCTTCCCACCACCCTCCCACCTTTGGTCTTTATACTTTATGTCAGTGAGATCATGCACTATTTGTCCTTTGTGACAGACTTATTTGACTCAGCACCAGGTTTTCAAAGTTCATCCATGTTGAAGCATGCATCAAGACTTCATTTGTCTTTCTGGTGGAATAATAGTCCATTGTATGTATGTACCATGCTTTGATGACCCATTGTCTGTTGATGGATGTGTTGGCTGTTTCCACCCTTTGGTTGCACGATGAACATAAACTTAACATGTGGAGGCTGTTGAAATGGCAAGTGTTTTGCTACATATCTATTTACCATAATAATAATAAATAGAAAACAGTGAGGATGTAGAGAAACTAGACTCCTCATTCTCTCCTGGTGGGGATATAAAATGATGCAGCTGGTATGGAAAGCAGCATGGTGCTTCCTCAGAAAGTTAAACACAGAGCTGCCGTTGGACCCAGCAATTCCATTCCTAGGACTCAGTGAGCAGCTTTCAGAAACAGACTTCCCGTTCACTTCCCCAGTATAGCTGGTGCTCATGACAGATCTTTGAACACTTCAGTTATTGCATGAAGTGGGCTTTATTCATTTTTTTCTTTTGGGGATGATAGTTTTAAAACTCCCACTCTCTTGTGTGTGGCTCTGAGCAGTGTACAAAGGATTTGGAGCGAGTTCGCCCATAGAGAGGTGGCTTTGCCCCCAGAGAAAACTCAAAGACCTTTCCCATTTCAAGCACTGCCATCTGTCCCTGGTAGCTGAAAGCAAAGACCGAAGAGAGTGGTTCAGTTGGTTGGGATCATCTCCTCTGCAGTGGCCGGTCTTGGCTGGTGTTTGCTGCGTGTGCGGCTTGATAGGTCTGACTTCCAGCTCTCTAGGGAGCCAGTCTGAGGCACAGGAGCTAGTAGCCAGGGCCTGCAGCTGGCCAGTGCTGTGGAGCTGCGAGAGCCTGTTGGTAAGCCTCATTGTTTCCTTTGCACTGAGGTGGAAGCTTCCTGAAGGCAGTGATGGAAAGGCCATGAGCATGTACTGCCTGAGCATCTGGTCTGAAGCATTGACAGTGATACCCAGGTGCAGTCTCAGGTCTGCCAATGTCTTGCCTCTAAAGCGGCTTGCCCTTCTCATGGCTTTCCCTGCATGCAACAGTGAGCTGACTTTTTTTCATTCTCTGCTGATTCACTCGTCCAGGGTGCAGCAATGGGTTTTTAGACCCAGAAGCTTGACACCTAATTTCAGTTTTCCTACTCTGTAGCTGGGTACCTTGGGTAAGTTACTTCACCTCTTTGAGCTTTATCTGTAAAATAAGCATAGGAGAACCTATCATAATTTCTGTCATTCTAAACTAGTGTAAAGCAGAGTTTCTTGACACTATTTAAATTTCGAGCCAAACAATTCTTTGTGATGGGGAGCTTTTCTGGGCACTGTAGTACATTTACTGATATATTTGATTTCCAACTATTAAATGCCATAACATACTGTTCTCCATTGTGAGGGCTAAAAATGTGAGGACGACTGTCCTTGAGGTGGTAGGAAGGGTGGCAAAATTGTCCTTGGTTAAGAAACTCTCGTTTAAAGAATGGAAAGTGTTTGTATATTTCTTGGCTGGTTAAGGCCAAACTCATTGTTTTCACCTGGATGGTGTGGGGTTTAGTAAGGAGATGCATAGCAGAATTCTTTCCTTCCAGACATTCACAATTAAGCTGGAAAGATAGGACAAAATCAGATGAAAAGATACTTAACAATGCAAATGATGGTTGGGATAGAGGTCCCTTGAGAACATGGCATTGATAGCTATAATTGCTCAGTGGAGAGAGGAATGAGTACTCAGAAACAGCCCAAGAATGGGCCAGACACCACACTGATATTACAAGGGAAAACAGAGACACAGAAACAGCATTTCTGCTGTGCTGTTGCCCTGGTAGTTCATGAACCCCAGATAGGGCCTCAGCTGGCCACCTGAATCCAGGAGACAGACTCAGCTACTCCTCATTCAAGGCAGTCACAGAAGGAATGTCTTCTAACCAGATATTCTACATTTTTGAAAAAAAGAAAACTTCCAGCAGAGACAAGGATTTTCCGCTAGTGGAACAAAACATTAAAAACTAACATAAACTTTTTAAAACAGGTTTTCTACCAGGTTTGATAATGAAGAGTTACTTTTATTTAATCTTTCTCACATCTTTCTCTTTTTCGTTATAACCAGTAGAGAATACTGCTGTTTGCCTGTAGGGATCGTGGTTTTGCTAGAAAAATATTTCTGTGAAAGCAGAATTGAAAAATGAGACAAAGGAAAGCAGCTATACCAAACCCACTCATGTCAAGTTGATTCTGACTCACAGTGACCTTATAGGCCAGAGCAGAACTTCCCCATGTAGCGTCCAACGAGCACCTGGAGGATTTGAACTGCTGTCCTTTTGGTTAGCAGACATTGCACTTAACCGCTATACCACGCGGGTTTCCAAAGCGATTAAAGAACTGAGAAGTTTGAGTTGGCATGCACTTACTGACCATCTTTAAATTCCTGGCGTTAATGGGGGAGAAAGCAAGGTCCACAAGGGTAGAACAACTTGCCCAAGGTCAAGCAGCTTATAGGATCAGAGAGGTCTTAAATCCAGGACTCTTGACTTAGTTGGTTCATCTTTCATGATACCTGAAATCCTTCCCTTTTGATCTGTTTCCAGTTATTCAAGGTAGAGCTTAGGCTCTTGATCTTTGTATTCTGGTTGCTTTTTAAAAAATCCCTGAAGCAAAGCCCCCTGCAATATTGTATTGTGTCCTTGCTACCTCAGGATAATTTTGTGTCTAAGTGCTGTGGCATGTTGGTTCCCACTTTTAAGGTTATATTCAAAACCTCGTTTAGTAAAAAGACCTTCTGGTATTTTCCATTTCCTGTTGACAATTTTCTGGTCTTTGTTATGCTTGTCTTTCTCCCGTGATCCTTTTGTGGAGTGAAAGGCACCCAGAAAGGAAAAAAAAGGGGGGGGGGAACCCTAGTGGCATAGTGATTAAGTGCTATGGCTAAAAGTTGGCTGTGCACATCCGTCAGACGCTCCTTGAAAACTCTATAGGAGCAGTTCCACTCGGTCCTATAGGGCCACTGGGAGTCGGAATTGACTCAGTGGCAATGGGTTTGGTTTGATGTTGAGTGAGAGGGGCGTTGAACCTTCCTTTGGGGGCTATGCTTTCTGGTTCCTTCTAGCTGATGATGGAAGACTGAGCTTACTTGTACCCTAAGAGATGAGTTGACGCCCCTTCCTGGTTTCCAGTAACCACTACAGTCTAAATAAATCCCTTTCTGCCAAAAGAAAAATACTAGTTGAAATGAATGATGAATTTAGATGCTGCTTAGTGTTCTTTTCTTTTTAAACTGTGGTTTTCTATCGTTTCATCAATGCTCGTGGAGGTATTTCTGTGGCGGAAGTGCCTTAAATAGTGCCTTAAATGAGTGCCTGGCAGATTTATTTAGTTTGGAGGTATCAAGCAGTTAAAGTTTTAGTTTTCCTAGATCCTGTTAATGCAAACGTCAAACAGCTGCCAAATTCGTCAAGATAGCTAAGGACTTACCCAGTTAGGTTTGTCACGTTTGTTCCGGCTTAGGGAGACTAACTTTGTACACTCTGACAGGTTAATCTTCACTCTCAGAAAGCTGGTGGCAGTTGTTTCCTCCCACTGTGGCCCTAATATTACCTCTCTGGACAATTTTTTTTTTTTTTTTTTTTTGCAAGCTGAACTTATTGAACTACTCTTGTACTGGAACTCCTGGGTGACCTTTTGCCTTGTGCCACATGGGTGTCCCAGCCTCAGACAGGAACATCTGCATGTCACAGGTGGCTTTCTGGTGGGAACACCTGATTGCATGCAGCGTGCTCTGTTTATGGGAGATGGACCACTCTGACAGCTGGAAAAGCCAGCAGACACATTCCTTCATCCAAGGCTGTGGTTGATCATTCATGGGCCATAAATGTTCTAAGCCCTCCCATGTCAACGTGGAGCTCCAAGATTCTCACTGCTTTGCCACTTGCCACTTGCCAGGGCTCAGGCTTTCTAGACAGCGCACCGGTCTGCATTTTCAAGATCATGCATAGACCTCAAGACTTGACATACCAGTGGGTCTCAGTCTTGGTTGTACACTGAAATCATGCTGAGAACTTTCAAGAAATTCCACCTTCAGAGACACTTATCTAATTGATCAGGGTGGGGGGTGTAGGCACTAATGTTTAACCATGCTGGGAAACCACTGTTTGTAATCCTTAAACCTATTTTCAGAAAATGCTGTGGTAGTGATTATACTGACCAGAGCTAATGTTAATTGAAATGATCTCTTATGAGCACATTTATACACTTCACTTCAGATGACCTTTGCAGTAACCCTAAGAAGCAGATGTTGCTATTGTCCTTATTGTGGTGATGTGGAAACTGAGGCAAAGAGGAGTTCAGTCCCTCTTCTGAGGTCACCCAGCTGGTGTGCAGCAGAACCTAAGAGGCTCCTGCACTGGAACCATTGCAAGATGAGGGGTGATTGGGCCATTGCCTCTCTCTACAAGTTCTCCAAGTTGGAGTAGCCCCAAGTCTCATCAGCTAGGGCTGTTGCCTCTTTTCCTTTATGAAACTGAATGTGGACATTGACAGGGACAGAGAAGGCTACCATTAGAAAGCAAGATATGGCTGCTGATCAAGATCTAGAGCACCGCTAGGGGACTCTTCTGTGTCCAGTGTGTGGCCACTGCCAGATAGAAATACCTGCAGTGATTACTGCACTTTTTCAATGGATTAATGTGAAGAGGAAACATTAGGGAATGATTGAAGGCCACAGCAATAATGTTGAGCACTTTTCCTGACGTTGCATTAATAGGAGTACATGGATACTCAGCCTGTTCCCTTTAACTCTTGCCTGGCTTTCCTGTGGCTGCTTTTATGAGAATCAGTCTGTGCCTTGCAAACCAATTGTCTCCGGGGATCACTGCACGTCTCAATCTCTTTGCAAGACATTGAGCTGTTCAAAATGCCAAGCATTTTTTTTTTATGGAAATGTACTCTGTGTGGTTCTGATCAACACCCATTCTTCTGCTGTTGTCTCCTTGGACTGCTTTTCATTTCTTACTGCTTCCTAAGGTTTGGTCCTTGATCCAGGTCCACTGTTTCTTGGCCAACCTACTGTCCTTCCTGAAAGGGCCTGTATCCTCCTACTCCGCCTTATGATTCTCCTGCTGCGGTGTTCTTATTCTGTTAAATCCATCCCCCAGAACCTGCTGCCATCAAGTCAATTCCAACTCACAGTGACCCTGTATGACAGAGCAGAACTGCAAACTGCTCCATCAGGTTCCCAAGTAACAGCTAGTAAATTCAAACTGCTGAACTTTTGGTTAGCAGCCAAATGCTTAACTACATGCCTATAAGAAATGTGATTCTACTTTCTACCACTCCCCTCCAAACCTTAGCAATGCAAGAAGGAGAAAAGAATGACGTAGATGGTTCTTTACCACCTTTAAGCCAGTTGTCATCTGATTTGTGTGTGTGTGTGTGTGTGTGTAGGGCTTTTATTTTTTTTAACTTATTCCATCATTTGTTCATCTATTTGGGGTCTCAACTTGAGTGGGAAAATTATCTCCCTCCTTACACTGGCTCAAGAACTGTGCCACTGCTGGCTAAATACTAACCCATGTGAAGCTAGAAATCTTTAAGTAGGGAATCTTGACACTCATGGTATGGAAACTGACTGCTTAGGGCTTAAAAAATAAGCATATTTTTATATTATAGCCAACCCTTCATCGCATGGCTTGTGAATTTTTCCATCATTCTCTTATTTGATCTATTTTATTTCTCATACTGCTTGATGCTTATCAGGCAGATGATAGAGGAAAGTGCAGCCCAGATAAATCCTATCAGCTGTTTGGCAACTGTTCCTGTGGAAGGCAATGTCAGGCATGAAGTTCGGCTCTAGCACACTTAGGCTTTGAGGTCATATGGAGATCTCATTTATCTATGCCAACCCCATTGCCCTCTGCCTGCCCCCAAGCCCTCTTTGCCCTCACCCAGTAACCTAATTTGTGTTTGAAAAAGAAGAGTAGCTGTAACAGCACCTTCAGGTCCAGAGTTAAACCAGCCTGGGAAGCACATCAAGAGATCAGATGGGGATCACCCAAAATCCACCAGTGGGCAGAGCCCAGCAGAAGACCCAGGGGACAGATCTTCTTCTCTGCATAAAGGTATTTCTCAGGCAATCAGAAGCAAGGACCTTGGTGGGAGATGGGGGCAAGAAAAGAGTGCAGGGAAATGGGGCAGAAGAAAGGAGGCTTTCAAAAAGCAAAGTGGCTGATTCTGCCTGTGATCAAT
Source organism: Heterohyrax brucei (assembly GCA_028571685.1). Lineage (NCBI taxonomy): Eukaryota > Metazoa > Chordata > Mammalia > Hyracoidea > Procaviidae > Heterohyrax > Heterohyrax brucei. The sequence continues at coordinate 47,952,300 of CM053162.1, forward strand.
CACTCTTAACAAAGAGGCCAGTGACACCAGGCCTTGTTCCTCCCAGAATATCACCATTCTACCATCCAAAGGCTACCCGAAGATGCCGACATTCATTTAAATGAATGTCCTTGTTGTTGTGGGCAGCTTTTTCTGACATGGATGTAGTTGATGAGCTGGCAGTAGTGATTTTTTTTCCCCCTTAATTCCCTTGATGTGGTCCTGGGTGGTAGGAACCACCTTCGTAAGAGGTCACACATATTCCTAGATGCATCTCCAAAAATGTCAAGCTCCGTGAAAAAGCTGAAAAAGACGTTTCGCATACATAAAATACGTAATTAAAATGATGAATTATTGTAAAATAGAATATTAGCCTTGTGACATTTTAATCTGAGTGCGTGAGAAAAGGAGAAAGGGAGAGCAATCTGAACCGCTCAATTAAATTTAGAATTTTCCCCCCTCCATTGTTATGAATAAATAGAAAAGATTCTGTCGCAGTCGGTGGAATTATTAATTGCAACTAACGTAGAAGGTGCATGCAGCATATCATGAAATGGAATATCATTGTTAGTGACTATATTTCTTGGTAATTAAGGCCCAGACTAATGATGCAAGTTTTCTCCAGCATGATTTTCATCTGATTATGAGGCTGCTTCATTAAGAGCACTCAGCCTAACGAGCTGTAGCTGTAATAAAGTAATTTTCTGTCTTGTGCTCTGATTGATAAAGAGTTTCTATAGCTAAAAGGAATTGAAAATATAATTATAATTAGAAATGGTTGAATAAAGTTATTACAGAATTGCTGAAGGGGAGTGCAATTGACACCATAATGTTTTTTTGGAAGTGAGCATCTTAAAATTAGACTTTATAAAGCAACACAACTCCTTTGCTAATAACTAGGCTGAATGTTGCTGCTTCCATAAAATGAACATTTAGATGGAAGGAAAATGAGACTTTCCCACATTGTTCTCGACAAGAAAAACATATGCAAGAAGAATGCCTTCGCCTTTCTGCCCAGCATTCTTCCCATGTGAAGTAAAGCTTATGAACATACTTTTTACTCCATTTATAATAATTTTCCTTCTGCCATATGTTGGAAAAACATCTTTTTGATTAAACTGATGTCTTTTTAAGAGTACAGTGTAATTTTGGAGTTTTGCCTTGCCAATGTGCAAAGAGTTAGGCTGTCTTTTTATGTATTTATATTTATGAAGCGGTGGGTCTCATATAATGTTTCAAATTGTGTAGAGGGATTTTTTTTCTGTCTTTGTCATACATTGGCTGATATCAAAATATAACTGGGGAGGATAGAAAATTCCAACCCCTCCCATGGGAAATGCTAATCAACTTTTTATCCTAGAAACCTTATTTCTTTTTATGATGTTCACATTTATAAAGCATGAAAACGCTGTTAGGGTAGTCCTTGGTGTGTGTGTCATTGGATACGGCTGCAGTATTGATATAGAAATCTATGGCAGTGGTTTTATTTAGAATTGGTTGATACACTTTGTGCTTCAAGTTACTTTCACATATTTAATTTTGTCTCCTTTGTCCCATTTTACCTCCCCAAACTGCATGAAAAACATGCATCTACTTTAAAACTATATGGTTATGTAAATTTATTTTAGGCAAACAAACCCAGATCTTATTGGGTCAGGACTGAACTAAGGAATAGATCTTTTTGGAGCCACGTTTGGGAGTCTTGCAAAGCTGCCCTTTTACACTGATTATGACAATTGTAGCAATTTTTTAGACTTTTGGGGAATTATTTCTAACATAGGGCAATGAAAGCATGCTACTAGAATACCATTAGTAAAATTAGAATGGAGGAAAAAGGAGCTGAATTTTATTGGTTGTTCATTGAAAATGTTAGCTGTGATTAGTTACATAATCCTACATTAACCTGTAAATTAAAATTCCTTGGTGCAATTTGATGGCTGATTTAATTTTGTCTTTCTTTGTTTGCCGCAGGCTAATTCCATTATGAATTCTTTATACAGCCTTTTCCCTCAATGATTAGCAGCTTCTACTCAAGTTCTGATTACTATTGTACACTTAGCACTACATAAAGCTGGGGATTAATATTCCCCTGAAGAATTGTTGCTATGGATCTGCTCTGTTCCTTCTAAGAGATGTTTCTGCAGCTTCAATTGTCCATAAATTATGATCTCTAGTGAATTATCAGTGGGAGTGAGCTCAGCCTAACAAGCTGAAGAGTGCTGTCTAGTTCAGAGAAAAAAAAAAGGCAAGGGAGAAAGAGAGAGATTTTCAGTTATTAATTGTGAGGTTTGATCATTCAGAAGAAGTGATATTTTCTTCATCTCTACACTTGGAGACATGTACAAATCAGAATGAGGTTGTGGGTTCAAACAGAAGCTCTTAAAATCTTTCAGTGTTTAGTGATCATAACAGGCTGGAGGATCTTAATCACCTGTAAACAGGGAGCTAAAATGCCAGCCCTGTAGCCCAGTAAGGCGGCAGAGTTACAGGGTGTGTTTTATTTCCCCCTCTTATAGTTTAGGTGTATGTGTTTGGGTGCCATATTTTAAAATATCACGGGAATAATTCCAAAAAATACCTAACCTGCTACCAATGAGTCAATACCGACTTGCCGAGACTATCTAGGACAGAGTAGTACGGTTTTTGACACTGTAAATCTTCACAGAAGCAGACCGCCACATCATTCTTCTGTGCAGCTGCTGGTGGGTTTGAACTACTGACATTTTGGGTAGAGGTTGAGGGCTTAACCACTGCGCCACAAAGGCTCCTCTACTGGGAATAAAAGTAATAATAAACCAGACCCACTGCCATCAATTCAATTCTATCTCAAAGCAAGTCTACAGGGCAGATTAGAACTTCCCAGTAGGGTTTTCCAAGGAGAACCTGGTGTGTTCAAACTGTCAACGTTTTGTTTAACAGCCAAACTCTGCATCATGCTAAAAAAAGGTTCCTCTATGAAGAATTAAAAAAAAATTAAAACTAATCTAAATTTTTTTTTAAAAAAAGAAGAGAAAAGAAAAAACCCATTGGTGTTGAGTCAGTTGCAACTTACAGTGACCCTATAAGACAGCGTAGAACTTCCCCCATAGCGTTTCCAAAGAAGTGACTGGTAGATTCAAACTGTTAGCCTTTTATTTAGCAGCTGAGCTCTTAGGCAGCGTACCACCATGGCTCCCCACTGGGAATGATGGAAGACTTGAATGAATTTAAAGATTTTTCAAAATAGATAACACTTTTCTTGAGAAACTGGTATTTCCACGTAAAGTAGCTCGGGGAAGTTCTCTGCCTTACTTCTCTGGGATTAAAAATCAGCGTTTGGGCAGGTTTCCCTTGCAAATAACTAACTTCACGAGAGACCATGGTCAGAGTTTTTCTGGCATGTGAAAATTCAAATGTCCGTCTACACCATCCAGCTCTCAAATCTGTCTCAGAAACCCTGACGCAGGGCTTTTCCTGAACATTGTCTCCTGGGTGCACTTTTGCTTCTGGTGAGGACTTCTGCGGTGGTCCTGCGACATGTGGCAGACGCTCTGAACTGGCTGAGGCACTGGGAGCAAATTTAACTAGAGAAACCACTGGAATCAGCCTAAGACCACCAAGCTTGCTGAAACGCTCATTTTTACCCGGCTGTACCCTAGTCCAAGAGAAATAAACACTCGATTAATATACAGTATAAGATGGTTCTCCTTTCTTTCTTCTCTCTCTCTCCCATTTATGTTTCTTCTTCATTTGTATTTCCTTTCTCTTACATCCCTCTCCCCTGCCTTTCCCATCAATTCTCTGTTTTATTCTTCAGCTTCTCTCGTTTTTGGTTTCTCTTTTTCTTTCTTCACTCTTCCCCCAGCCACTCGTCCTCAAAGGGCTGAACCACTGAAAATACGCTGGCATTTTAAAGTTGAAGCGGAAAAAAAAAAAAGGTGAATTTTATTGCTACTTGGAAGCCAGCTAAGGGCAGAGTCCAGAGGGAAGAGAGATAAAGTAACGGAGCCTGAGAAGTGCACTTAACCGGAGAGACACAGTGGAAAGAATCTTTTCCAGGAATTAGCACTTCCTGGTTTTCCGACTGCACAGCAACAAATCACACAGCAAGACGGGGCCATTGGTTATTAGGGAAGTGTTTCCTGTGAACCATCCTTCATCTGCAGTCTCAAATTGTACAGAGCAGTTCCTGGAACTGAAGGTCAAGTCCATTTTTATCAGGAGTTCGGGCTCCACAGCCTGATGCCTGGCAGTGTGGGGACACGCACATACCTGCACATGTATGGATACCTGCGCACATATGCGTACCCACACACGTGCATGCAAACATACAAATCCTTGCTACCTCCTTCGAGGCTCAGCGTGGGCCATGAGTCTTAGAAAGGTTGACATATTTTATTATTCAACAGCAAGACATTTGGAGTGAAAAGAACGCTGCTATTAAGCCAGGAAAGCAGGCATAAATGAGGCCGTTGTGGGCCAACAGGACACGACATGTGCTCACCTTAATCTTAGGGGAGAATTGAAAAAAGATCCCTGAAGGCAAGAATCTCGTTTGGAAGTCCAGTGTCTGGACGCTTGCTTTTCATGCTGGCCATGTGGAATCTTTTTCAGTTTGTGCAATCCAATTTCTAATGAATCTTGCGAGGAGCCTAGACTGTCTCTCACTTTTGATTTCTCAGGCCACTTTGCGTCTATGCACAACTATGTTACCCTGATTCTGCCAGTCAGACACAGCCAGACCAACCTTTGGTTGGGAGTCCAGTGGTGCAAAGAAGGGAGTCTCTGAGGATCTGCCTCCAGCGGTGAGATCTGGAGTCCTGGGTTGGGAATCCATGAGGATCAGGACTGCAGTGAGAGTGTGAACGTGTTTCCCAGACAAGGAGTCTCCCAGTCTCATTCTCTAGTCCTTTCCTAGAGATTCTGGGAAAATTAATATCTTATTGTTATGGATTTAATTGTGTCCTTCTCAAAATACATGTCAAATTTCCGGTCTCTGTACTGTGGGTATTATCCTGTTTGGGATATCCTGTTTTTCTTTTGTTATTCTAACAAGGTCCTACCAGTGTAGAGTGGATCCTAAACCTGATCACCTCTGACTTATAAAAAGACCAGAGTAGACACAGAAAAACAGAGGGAGACAGATGTCATGTGAGGACTACCACCCAAGGAAGGCCAAGGAATGTAGGAATGCTTGCCTGTGGCTACCAACAAGTAAAACATCAACAGAGAAACAGCTGAGATTCTGACCTGCCTGAAGAACTGTGAGGAAATACCTTTCTGTTCTTTAAAGTCACCAGCTGTGGCATTTGTCTTACAGCAGCCCTAGGACACCAAGATGCTTACAATCCAAGAGTAACTGTGAAAATTAGCTGTGAAAACACATGGGAGATACTTATATACACTGGTCACAGCTGAAACCTTCACTCCACTCCTGTGTACTGGGGGTTCTTGTATTGTAGGAAAAGGAGGCAGGGGAGAAGGGAACAAGTGACAGGTGGTTAGAGTGCAGAGAAAGCTTCTAGCGGAGCCTCATCTTCTCTATTTCTGAAAAACCCAGTTCTGACCCCAAATGGCCATGCTCAATCCACTCAGCAGTGAGAGTAGGATGGTGGTGCAGTGGTTGCCGAAACCATCCCTTTTGGACGGTATATCTTTGGGAAGCACTTCCTCAAGCATTTGATGCTGTGTTTCTCAGCAAATTACAAACAGAAATACCAGAAGTGGGTGACTTTAAAGAGCAGAAATTTATTTCCTAACAACACAGAAAGCTCCAAGTCCAAGTTGAGGGCAGCAGCTACAGGCAAAGGCTCTGTCTTTGGACGTTCTGGGAGAAGACCCTTGTTTCACTTCTGTAGCTCTGGCATTCCTCGGTTCCTAGGAGATCTTCATGCCGCATCTATCCTCCCTTCTTTGTGGTTGTTTATCTCTGCATCTGTACTGCTTGTCATAACTCAGAAGTGGTTAGATTTAGGAAACACCCTACATTGATATGGTCTCATTACCATAACAAAGAAAAAGCCCCATTTCCAAATAAGATTATATCCACAGCTATGCTATTTGGATTCCAACACTTCTTTGGGAGGACACAGTTCAATCCAAAATAGTTGTCAAAGAATTTTAGACAGAGAAATTCTTTTTTTTATGCATTATTCTTCCTGCCCCATGCACTAAATGCCAATAGTGTTCTCCCAATGGCTGTGACTGCCAAAGTCCCCTCCCTACCCAACCAATTCCAGATGCCTGTGGAGAACAGTCCCCTTCAAAGCAATTTTGGGACTCTTTCTGGAATGGTCATTGTGCACAGTGGCATGGTGTTAAGTTAGCAAAGGTAATTTTATAGTTGTCTGTGAGGGAGTTTTTAGCCAGTAAACAAATAACTGTATTGGAGCAGCCTCCTATTCGCCTGATCCAGCCCCCAATGACTTTTTTCGTTAGCTGAAGGTAAAGGAAATATTGAAAGGAAGACATTTTGCTGATATTCAGGGCATTAGCAGTAATCTGACAGTAGTTCTGATGGCCATTCCAGAAAAAGAGTTCCAAAATTGCTTTGAAGAGTGGGCCATGCACTGGCATTAGTGCGCAGCTTCTCAAGGGGAATACTCTACAGGTGATCATAGTGGTACTCGGCAGTGAAGTATGTAGCACTTTTCTTCCAGGTGAGTTCATGAACTAAATTGACAGACCTCATGTATGTATGTTTCGCTGGTTTTGCTTCTCTAGAGAGCCCAGCCTAAGACATTCTTTACTGCTGTGGTAGATTCAATGCCTGTCTCCATCATTGAGGCTGAAAGAGATTATTGCTTCTATCTATATGTGATGCTCTGGGCTCTGTGCAGAATTCCCTTCACCTGACATTTATCTATCTTCTGGAGAGTGCATTGGCGGTTCAGTGGAGTGTTCTCATCTTCCATGCAGAAGACCCAAGTTCAATTCCCAGCCAGTGCACCTTATACAGAGTCACCACCTGCCAATCAGCGGAGGCTTACATGTTGCTGTAATGCTGAACAGATTTCAGTAGAATCTCTGGGTTATAGATGAGGAAGAAAGTTCTGGCATTCTACTTAACAAAAATTAGCTGGTTAAAACCTTATGGATCACAGTGTTGTGTATGGGGTTGCCGTGAGTCAGGGTCTATTTCAGAGCAGCTAACAACAACAAAGATGACCCATCCTCTGGCTGGCTTTCTTCGGATAATTGTCCTCAGCAGGCAAGAACCACCTGGCCAGGAATATATAACTCTTTAGAGCTTTGAAAGTAGGTGAAGGTGTACTCTGCTTCCCCATCTCTTGCTCCTGCTTGGGGTCATCAGTTAATGCCTGATGGACGCAAGGTTACAAAAGACTCTTGCCTTACACAGGATAACTCTGTGGTAGAGTCCTTTGTAGATTAAGGTTAAACTTTCTCAGCTTAGCTCTTTCCCTCTCCTATCCTGCTTCTTTCCTTATAAATTTTCCCTGAAGAAAATGCCTTTAGTAAGTCCCCTGTGCCCCAATCCATGGCTCAGGCTCTGTTACTTCTTCATCAGTCAATCTTGCTCATTTTAGCAGTGATCCACTAGGAGCCTCTTGCTGGTGATCTGGTATCCAGAGCTTGTGGGCATCTGTCCACTTAAGCACTGTAAGTCATTCAGTCTTGACAGTTCTCTCAGATGTCCAGTAATCAGTGTTCTGATCATGTTCCTGTAAGACACTGATGCTGTTCGCTTGGGACAGGCCTTGATTGTTTCCTGGGTCTGTTGCCTCAGATCATCTCTTGTGGTGGGTCTGATTTCGTGAATGGTAGGCTACCTAGGTCCAAACTTGTCCTATCCAGGACAGAGAGGTGGCAACTTCTCACACAGTTTGAGGAATGCGGTGTCAAGCTGGTGGCCAGGAGAATGATGGCTGTGGCATAATGAGAAAAACAGATGCAGGGCAACTGGTGCAAACAGGAGCAAGAGAGTTGGGGAAGCAGAGCACATGGTCATCTGCTTTCAAAGCTCCAAGAAACTCAAAACCAGCTTTGCTGTGGTCCTTTGCTGAACTCAAGAGGTGGGGCTTGGAGTACGGACTATCCGTATCTTTGAGGCAACGCAGCGTTCCTATAAATGCATGCCTCCTTCCCTTCCTTCCTTCTTTCCTTTTTTCCTACCTGCCTGTCTCCCTCCTGCCCTCTTTATCTCTCTTTCCTCCTCCTTCCTTTCTTCCTTCCTTGGTTCTTTCCCATCTTTCTTCTTACCTACCTGCCCACTTTTCCTCCCTCTTTTTTGTCACTCCTTCCTCCCTCCCTCCTCTTTCCCTGCCTCCTTGTCTCCCCTCCCTTCCCCCTTCCTCCCTGCCTGCCTCCCTCCCTCCCTCTGTTCCTCACTCCTTCCTTCTCTTCTATTTTCTCTCAAGTACCGATCTAGCTGTAGTTGAGGCTCCTTTTCCTGAAACGGTTCCTTGCTGCTCTGTCCCAGCCTCATTCAGATCCTCACTTGGATGTTCAAACGCCCACTGCCTCTAATTTTTTATTGCTGCCTTCCTTGCCAAATACAAATAGTGACTGTTCTTTTGCTGCTCCTTGTTTCTGCTGCAGAGGGACAATGGGGGAGCACAGATAAATGCATGGCTGTGGCGCGCCTTGAAAAGAGGGAACCCTGGTAACAGACCCAGAGGTGGAGACAATTTCCTTGCTCCATTGATGTCATTCACAGGGAAGAAATTCTCAGTAAAGGAGCCAGCTCTTGATTCACAGGAAGAAATAGTGGCTTAAACGGTATGTATGTGTCTGTGTGTGTTAATACCACGCACTGAGGATGCAGAGATCTCAAGCTAGGTGATCCCACGAGTAACAAGTTCAGGCAACATTATCTGAAGTGCAAGTTAAATATTTTCCTGCCCACGTATTGGCCCATGTGAAGGAGTGAATGAATTCCCAATGAAGCGGACCTGCACTCTGTGGCTACTGTCCCCTCCTAGTTCCTCTCCATTCTAGTCACAGCCCAAGTTAGATTTTGAGCCAAGAAAGCTAAATAAAATGCTCCTCCTCCTTTGGCAAAAGACTTGCTGTCAAATTCCATGCAAGTTGCTTGTGCTCATTTGCATGAGAGAAATATAATTTGATGAAGATGTAAATGTAGGCGATTGTTGTCTTATCTGTAAGCTTTTAGTTTCTTATTTGGAAAGAGCCTGATTTAAATATTTCCACTTGAATCAACTTAAAGGGGCTTATGCAATACCAATTCTGGTCAGTTCTGTCTTTTATATCAATTTACTTAATATTTTGAGCATTTGTATTAAATCGATGGCAATTGGCTTGGCATATTAAAAGTATGACAAAACAGAATATAAAGGTAGACAAGAAATAGACTTTGCTTTCTAGGGACTCACAATAAGACACACGTTAAAGTACACTTTGAAGTCATTTGGAGTTTGGAATCAGTATGCCAAGTAAACAAGGTTGTAACACATCACAGTTATATAACACTTGGTTGTTTATAAAATGCTATCATAATCTCAGGCAAGACAGCAATATTTCTTTATACTCCTCATGCAGTTGAATGGATACAAGTGGACACGGTGATAAATGATACTTGTTTCAGTTGGATTGAAAACCAGGACTATCATCATCAGGGTTCTGAGCGTCTCCTTTACCTGCTCCTGCCTGAAGTATAATTACAAAATGGTCAGGTTCCAGGGACATAATTCTGAGAGCTGGGTGAGAAGCATCAGTGGGTGTACAACTTTTGCACACACTTCACTTTGTTTTTCTTAATTTTCTTGTAATAGAATATATGAGGTCTGACAATTAAGTCCATGAACTTAATTGTTCTAAGTGCCACATACTTCACCGCTGGATGTCACTCCAGTCACCTTGGGAAGCTGTGCACTGACACTACCTTTAGAGCAATTTTGGAACTGTTTCCGGAATGGCCATTGCACACCGTGGCAAGGTGGCAAGTTTGACAACTTAATTGTATAGTTGTCTGTCAGGAGATTTTAGCCAGTAAACAAATAACTGTATTGGAACAGCCACCCTATTCATCTGCTCTGGCTCCCAGTGACTTTTTTCATTACCAGAAGATAAAAGAAATATTGAAAGGAAGACATTTTGATGACATTCAGGACATCAAGGGTAATATGACTATGGCCCTGATGGCCATTCCAGAAAAAGAGATCCCAAATTGCTCTGAAGGGTGGACTAGGTACTGCTTTCAGTGCATAGCTTCCCAAAGAGAGTACTTTGAAGGTGACTACAATGATATTCAGCAATGAGGTATATAGTACTTTTTAGGGGGATGAACTCATAAACTTAATTGTCAGACCTTATATATAACAATGTCTTAGGCTGGATTCTCTAGAGAAGCAAAACTTGTAAAGTGTATAACTAAGTACATAGAGAGATTTATATCAAGGAAACAGCTCACACAATTACAGAGGTTGGAATGTCCCAAGTCTGTGGATCAGGATAGAAGCTGCGGGTACTGGTAAACCTAAGATCAGCAGCTCAGAGAGCAAGGCTTTTGTTCACGGGTTAGGAAGGCTGATGAATCCTAACATCAGCAGGCAAACTACTATCTCAAGTCCCAAGAATTGGAGGCCAGATGAACAGGAGGCAGCTGCAGGATCCAGAAAGGGCAAAAGCCAAATTATCCACTTATATTTGGATGCAGGCCACAAGCCCAAGGAGACTATTTCAGCTGATTGGCTATTCACAGCAGAAGCCATTGTTATTGGACAAAACTCCAGGTTCCTGCTATCTGCTGTGAAAGCCAATTTCTGAGACAGGAACTTGGGTAAGTGATTGAAGGTTTTTATTTGCAAGCCAGCATTGCAAAGGGACAAGGAGGTATTCTCATCCTCAAAGCCTGTCTGAAGTTGTCAGGCAAGGTTGGAGTTTTTAAAGGGAGAGGCAACATGCAGATGTGGGGGCAGGTGTTGGGGAGAAACAGTGTGGGTAATTGGGGAGGGGCATCTATTTGGGAGCAGGCCAGGTAAAATATGCATCAGGAGCTGGGAAATGGGGTTCAGAGGGTGAGGAGATATGTATCAGGAACTGGGATCTGGAGGATCTCAGTTGTATCCTGAGCAGGGGATCCTTGAACTGGCACCTCCACTTGCTTGATATTCCTAGGAAGAAGCTGCAAATTCTGTAAACATTTTATCTCAGTGGCTCCTGTAAATTAATGTGTGATTTCTTGTGTGAGCCAGATAATGAGCAGGAATTTTAAGAAAAACAGGTAAAAAAAATTAGTCCTGACTGCTTACTTCAATTTCTTCTCTGGTTTCATCATCATAAGGGTGATCACATATAAACAATGAGAATAACAGTGCAGCCAAGTTGACACATAATCTTAACCACCACAGGCAACAAGTTTATTATTTTAACCATCTTTAAGTGTTTACAATTCAATGATATTAATTATATTTCCCATTTTATAAAACAATTACCAGTGTCCATTTTCCCAAGTTTAGTATCACCTGAAACAGAAACTCAGTAACCTTTGGTGGTGTACTCCTCTCACTTTTGCACAATGTACATGGTACCCCTAAACTATCTTTTATTGGCTCAAAGTAGGCTTTCTTGTGTAAACCAATACCTATTGCTATCAAGGTGATTCCTACTCATAATGACACTATAGAACAGAATAGAAATGCCCCAGAGAATTTCCAAGGAGTAGCTGGTGGATTTGAACTGACAATCTTTTGGTTAGCAGCTGAAAGCTTAACCACTGTGCCACTAAAACTCCATATAAGCCAGCAGGGTATTTCAAAATTGTAGTATCACAGCCATCTTCTAGCAGTGTGTGCAGTTTTAGTGTTTTTATATGTACAACATGTTTAGGCAATTATTTAAGTATTTTATAGAATTTTCCCCTGATTATTAAAAAAAAAGTCAAAAACAGAAGAATGAAAATGCCAGCATAATAACTCAGTGTAATCTCTTCAAGTGCATATAAATGAGGCAGGTTGAATCCAAGTGGGGCTGAGCTTTTTAAAACCTATTAAGTCAGGCAAATATGTGTGTTTAATTGTGAAGGAAGAGAAGAAAAGAGAAACATACTCCATGTGACAGAAATATATTAAAGGCTGTGTATAAAAGACAAAGCACAATGAAGAATTATTGAGGGATTTTATTAATGAAAAATTTCTTAAGTTTTTTTTCTTTTTGTCTCTTTGAGAACAGAACTTTTATATAAGTATATGGTTTAACTTGCATACTTTTGACTTTCAGACATGTTTCAGGGTCAGTGTGGGTAGAATGAGGGGAGACTGTGGGTGGGAGGGACTTAACTATTTGATTGATGTGAGCAGGTGGGACTTATAGTATCTGGAGCCTTTGGTTGCAGAGCAATAGTGGAGAATAGAAAGCAGGAAGAAAAGACAAAGGGGGGTGTGTGGTCCCAGTTAGTACCAGTAACAGTAGGAAGGAAGAGACAATCCTGGAGGTGTGAGACCTTTGCAAGAAAGGGAAAGTAAGTCTCCAGCTGAGAATGACACTTGTATAAACAAAGAACTTTAGCAAGTCTTAACAAATATTTTAAGTCTATGAGTCAGAATCAACTCGATGGTTATAGGTATGGGTATATGAGATGGAAGGATAAAGTGATTTTTCAGAGACAGATGAGGTCATGTATGATGGTGGACCAGGAAAGGCTTCAGGGTACATATGACACTGAACTAAACTTAGAAGAATGTGACCAATTTTTTTTTTTTACCTAGAAGTTTAGAGAAATGGTACGAAGAGAACAAGATGGGATTGTGTGAATAATGAGAACAAAAATGAAGAAACAGGAAAAGCAAGCAAGTGTTTGGGGAACAGTAAATAGAGGACAACTGTAGCGTGGTTTGAGGTTCTTTGAAGACAGTAGAGAATAATTAAGCTGGAAGGCTAGACTGTGGCCCAAACAAGGAGATTCTGGAAATCACAGCTAAACTGTGATTTAGATTCGTCTTGTAAGCAACTTAATTTGGTAGTTGGTATCCTGGGACTTAGGAGGAATCAAAAACAGTTGTAAAGCTCTTGTAATCATTTGTGTTCTAACAGCCTGAATCAGGGCAGTGCAGAAGGGAATAGGAGGCAGTGGCGAATTCAAGAATTAGGAGAAGTAGGACTCGGTATGTGGTGTTGCCAAGGATGGGAAAAGAGAGGGAGTCAAAAATAATTAAGCAAATGGGATACCAGTAGCATCTGGTAATAGAAGTAGGAGAAAGATAGTGAGAGAAGTAAGAAAGATAAAGTTTGGAAGTTTTGAGTTTAAGGTGTTGGTAGAATGTCCTGATGGAATTCTCTGGAGAGTTTGTTAGAACTGGAAATACAGAATCTGGAAACAACTTCTCAAAGGTGACCACCAAAGTAATGGGGATGGATGAGATTTCCGATGAGAATACAGAAGGACCACTGTTATGGATAAGATTGTGTCCCCCTAGAAGACATGTTCAAGTCCTAACCCCTGTGCCTGTGAATGCAACTTTGTTTTGGGGAAAAGTGTCTCTCTTTGAAGATACTGTCAGTTAAGTCATACCAGAGTAGGCTAGATACTAGTCCCAATCCCTTCTGAGTGGTATTTTATAAAAAAGAAAGACAGATACAGAAAAAGAGCCATATGAGGTCCCAAAATTAAGTCCATGAATTTAATTGTTCTAAATGCTACATACCTCATTGCTGGATATCACTATGGTCACCTCTGAAGTACTGCCCTTGGGAAGCTACACACCAATGCTAGCCCCTAGTCCACCCTTCAAAGCAATTTTGGAACTCTCTCTGCAGTGGCCATTGTGCATAATGGCAAGATGGCAAGTTCTCAAACTTAATTGTATAGTTGTCTGTGAGGGAGTTTTTAGCCAGTAAGCAAACAACTATGTTGGAACATCCTAACTACCCACTTATCTGGTCCCTAATGACTTTTTCTTTACCCCAAAATAACACAAATATTGAAAGAAGGACATTTTGGTGACATTCAGGACATCGAGGACATCAATGAAAGCTCTGATGGCCATTCCAGAAAGAGTTCCCAAATTGCTCTGAAGGGTGGACTAGATACTGGGGTCAGTGCACAGCTTCCAAGGGGAGTATTTCAAAAGTGATCATAATGATATTCAGTAATGAGGTATGTAGCAATTTTTTTCTGGGATGAGTTTGTGAACTTATTTGCCAGACCTTGTATACAGAAGAAAACAGAATATGAGAATCCTTCTATAAGCTTAAGAATGCCAAGAAGCACCAAAGACCCACAGACACTGAGAGATGAGGCATGATCTTCTGAGAGAGAGAGAGAGAGAGAAGAGCTATGCTGAAGACTTGAATTTGGACTTCCAGACTCCTGAGCTGTCAGGAAGTATATTTCTCTTTTTAAAGCCACCCCCTTTGTGGCATTGTGTTATGGCATCCTAGGAAACTAAGAATTGTGGGAATTTCTGCTTGAAAACTTTGGAGGAGGAAGATGAATCAATGAAGAGAGAGGGGAATTAAGTCTGGCGAGCCAATAGTTGATATCATTAAAACCGTGTCCTCCACTAGTAGACAATGGTGACCAAAGCAAGCATACCAAACCAAACCAAACCCACTGCTGTGGAGTTGATTCCAACTTGTAGCAACCCTACAGACAGAGTAGAACTGCCCCAGGGAGTTTCCAAGCAACAGCTGGCTGATCTGAACAGCCCAGCTTCTGGTTAGCAAGTGTAGTACTTAACTACTGCACTACTGGGGTTTCCAGAGTAAGCATATGTTGGTGTAAATAGTGTGGACTTCAGGAGAAAATATTTTGTTAAATGGGTGTATTGGCAGTGAGTTCCAAAAAGAAAAATTCAGAGCCAGAGGCACATCAATATCTCATGTGGTGCTATTGGGGCACATGAGAAGGGTGGGGGAGGGTTGAAGGTCTTATTGGGGAAATTAACATTCCAGTTAAACTGTTGTATCTTCATTGGAATGGTTTAGGGTTACCCTGAGACGAGCTTTTGACTGCCTCATTGCCCTTGAAGTGGTATAGATGAGATACGTGTTTCCATCCTCTCCATTTCTGCTCTTGCTTTCAGCAGATTCAATACTTTAGGATGGACACTTCTCTAAAAATTGTGGTGGGGTATGATAAATGTTCCAGAAGTAATTCAAATGGGTTGTTTTGAATCTTGAAACAGTTATTTAAAATAAGAAATGTCAAATGAAACCTTTTTGCTTCTCTTCATGTAGGGCTTAGAGTTTTGCAGAAAATTAACTGACCTCTTCATCCTCCTTTTCACTTATGGTAAAACAGATGGCAACTGTTGGCATAGTGTTTTTTAGAGATAGGTAGACTTCCAGGTACCTTAACTAAAGTCCCTTTGCTCTCTAAGCTGAGTATATGTCATTGAAAACTCTTAGAATGGGTGATGATGTGACATCACGAAGACTTTGTATTAATCTTGGCACTCTGAATGGAGTTATTTCCCAGCATGAATAGAAGTTGTTGACATGAATGACTGATGAGTAGGCTCCTTGATAACATGATTTCTGGTTTCCAGAGGACTGTTTCTCTAAAGCTAACATCTACAGGGACTAGTTGAGTCTAGCTCAAGTCAAATACCATGTAAAAAACAGTTCACCTATTATTCAAACTTAGCTGGACAAGAGTTAAGTCTCTCTCATTTTCTGTGAGATTTTGCTCATACAACAAACTTATAAAAAGAGTTGGTGTTGGTCTACTTCAAACAAAAAAACAAAAACAAACAAACAAACAAACACAAAAAAAATCCTTTTCCTCTTAGAATAATATTCCTTTGATATGGGAACCTAAAACTTCTTGATGCCAAGCCATTAAAATCCATTCAGTTTAAGGTTTCCTCGGCAGAATTTTTGATCACCTTTTTGTGTTAGATGAAAATGTCTCTGCTGCATTAGAGTGTAATGAAAGCCTTGTTGCTGACTCTCAGTGGGTGTCTACCTTTTTCTCTGGTGGTTGGCTGGAAAACTCTTCAGAAAGAAGAGTTGTTTTCTGCTGTTCTCATCAGCCAGATGGTAGGGCATGGAAAGATCTATTCATTTATCAAACAACAACAACAAAACTTTATTAAATGCCTGCTGTGGGTCAGATTTGGCTTGGGGGCTTGGAAATGCAGTAGTCAACAAGGCAGACAAAAGTTCTTGATGAGTGTTCTCCTTGGGGAGAAAGGCAACACACAGATAAACAACTGTGCCCTGGTAGCATATCACCAGGGACCATTAATGACCGCCTACTGTATGACAAGTAAGGTAAGAGGAGAAAGAGGGACAGGAGCGATGATATTTATCTTGTGGTCAGGGGAGACTTGTCTGAGGAGTTAACAGCAGAGCTGAGATCACAGTCTATAGAAGGCTGGAGAAACATGATATTTGATGCTTTGCATTTGCTGTTGGGTATAAAAGGTGCTTTCACATGTCATTCAATCTTCACAAACAACCCTATGAAGAAGATGTGAATATTTTTACTTTTAGATGAGGAAACTGAGACAAAGGCAGTTAAAAGACTAGGTAGTAGGGACAGAGCTGTGTCATGAATCAGATTGACTCGGACCAAAAGGAGCAACTCATGCCATAGCACAGGTCAGAGATATCATTAAACACCCACATGGCACCTAGGAGATGCTGGAAAAACAAAAAAATGACTGAACAAACCAACAAACAGAAAACCCATTGCTACTGAGTCTATTTTGACTCATAACAATCCTATAGGACACAGTAAAACTGCCCTGTAGGGCTTCCAAGGGGAGACTGGTGGATGGAAACTAGTAACTTTTGGTTAGCAGCTGCTATAACTCTTAACCACTATGCCACCAGGGTTCCCACTAGGACTCCAAACCGAAAAACCAAACCCACTACTGCTGAGTCAATTCTGACTCATAGTAACCCTATAGACAGCGTAGAACTATCCCATAGAGTTTCCAAGGAGCTCCTGGTGGATTTAAACTGCTGATCTCTGGTTAGCAGCCATAGCACTTAACCACTACACCACCAGTGTTTACTAGGGCTCCAGTGAGCGCCAAATTACATAAACCAGCAGCTAAAAGTTAAGGGCGGATGCTGGCAAGTAGGGGCCCTTTGAGAAACCCCCCTTGGGAGAAGGTGGGTGCAGGAGCAATCGTTGCTTCTTCTGGTTCCAGCAAACTCACAGAACACACCAAGACCTCAGAGAGCCAGCGACTGACTCTGACCTGGGAGTGTCCCTGCCAACCTGTATTTACAGGCATTTTTTAAACAAACTCTGAAAGCTGCCTTAATTTAAATTGACATCGACCAACCCCTCCCCATCAAGTCACACCTCAGGTGTTTAAGAGATACTGTGAAGTAATTGACAGTCAGCAAAATGCTTGACACATGGCTTTTAGTTCTTTCTTTTCCATTTCCGTGCGAGAATCCAGGCTTTCCATTGCTCCCTCTGGTAACAAAACATCTAAATATGTTCAAAACAGCATTGCTATCTCTCACTTTACCCTTGAGCAATACGAAGAAAGCACTGTGAACCAGGAAACATCGTTTTGCTAACACTCTCCCTATATCCTAGCTGTGCTTCTCCTAGGAAACCTTCCTCTTCACTTCTGAAAGGATGCTCTCTGTTTTGTGTTCTAGGCTCTGTTTTCAGGAAGCACATGGCTTCACATTTTCAATGTCATCCCAGCCCTGCCCATTGTGCCTTTAAACCAGCACTGTTCAGCAGATGCAGAATCAACTCCTGTTTCTGTCTTTGGGCGTGGAATGCAAAGAGACTGAAGTCCTAGGCTTTATTTCTGACTTAGGAGAGCCCCAAGGCTGGGGAGGCAAATAAGTGGCACATGTGCCACCACTGTCTCGTCCCTAACCCATGGTAGGCATCCATAATCAGCCCTGGAGTCTATTTTTGTTATGTCTGGACTTGGCCCCAGAGTCTGTCTCAATACTGTACTCACTGCAGTCCCTGCCAGCCCAGCAATCTGCCAGAGTTGACTCATGCAATACAACATACTTGTCATCTCTAATTTGCTGGAATAATTCCCTGGTGATAGCTGCCTTTACTGTGCCTGCTGCAAATTGTAAAGTAATTTCAAATGCTCTCATTTCAGTATTAACACAACAAGAATTAGTATTTATTCTTAGTATTAATATAACAGAAACCCTGGTGGCATAGTGGTTAAGTGCTACATCTACTAACCAAAAGGTTAGCAGTTTGAATCTGCCAGGCACACTTTGGAAATTCTATGGGGCAGTTCTACTCTGTCCTCTAGAATCACTGGAATTGGAATCAACTTGACGGCAGTGGATTTTTTTGTTTTTGGTTTTATGAAGGTATCAGAGTATCTATGGATTTTGGCATGAGACAAGGTTGCACTGGAATCTTTTACAGGGAGACAGATGACTAGATATGTACATTTTTAAAAATATTCCTAGGCTTTCTTGTATATCTACCTCTGGGTTGAGAAATAAGCAGCCCACATTCTACTTGGTGGCCCAGGTTTCCACCTGCCATTGCAGTGCTGTGGTCATCCCTGGACAAGCCTGAAGAGAGTCTTGGAAAGGGACATCTTTGGTGGAAGGCCTTAAGAAGACCAACTTTATGTTGTGGCAAGAGCACTTATCATTATCCCAGTGAACTGTAACAGTGGCTGAGTTTCCTAATAATCACGGAGCAAGCCTCTCCCTGGGCAAACAAAGGGGTTGAATGACAGCCTTGTCCTTTCAAGGATTTATTTCAGAACCAGAAATAAGATGGTTTCTCTTGGTGCAAAGGTCCCAGCTTCTCCCTGTCCTCTTTTCTTCATTCTTTCTTGAACCCAGAGTGGCTAGTGATGCTGTCACCATGAATTGGATGGTCACACCTGGTCAAGGAAACTTCTATCACAAAAAGCTCATTTTGTAGCAACCAGAAGAAAGAGCTTCTCACAATATTCAAAGGTAAGTTGTGAAAATATTTTTTCAGAAGCATCTCATTAGTTGTAACAATAAATGTTCATAACTGGAAGCAATGATTTGGTAATTATAAGCCAAACTTCAATTAGGAGCTAGAGACCTATTTCTACAGAAACAGACAGGGCTCCCTCTCTCTGAGCCATCTTGTACTTTGGACTTTCATAGAGTTTATTTTCCCCAAGGGCCATCAAGAACCAAGCAAATACCAGTCTATCAACAATACTTGTGCTTATAGATAGCTGATGCCAGAGGACTCCAAGTATTTTAGAGGTGGCCTTTGTGTAATTTTTGTCTTAGGAAAGAGGACAACTATTATTATCTTTGTTTGAATGCCAGCCAGAGTCAGAGGGATGTGGCCAGGACATCTCAGGGGGCAATTATTTCTGTCCCACACTTGGAGGCAGGATGGAATAAGGGCATCATGACTCCTGGTCCTTTGAGATTACCTGATGCCCTGGGAGTCTGCCGAATGTCTGTTATTACAGTACTTGTGCCAGCCTGCTCTTCCCTGGTATAATTTATGCATTTGTTTATTCATTTAATTCTTTAACAAATGTTAATCATTGCCTCCTGTATGCCAAGTCCTGGGCCATGCGCTTGAAATTCAAGATGAGGAAAATACTGTCCAGCCCTCATATGACTCAAAATCTAGTGAGGCAAATAGACCCATGTCCAGACATTTTGAAGGAACGCAACAGGGCACAACAGAGCCCTGAGCATTCTGAAGCATAAGGAAAGTTCTTGATTACTGGTGTGGCAGTGATGTCAGGGCAGACTTCCTAGAAAAAGTGACAAATAACCTAACAGAATGTAGTTTTCTTTTTATTACCTGCCTCCTGAGGTCGGGTATGACATATATTCCAAAGTTAGACAAATGGAAAAAAGGCCAGTGATAATATAACTCCATGCAGAACAAAACATAAAGATCATCTGGGCACAAAACTGCACAGACAAGCTGAGAGCAGTCCATGGTGTCAGGTAAACAACCTCATTGGCTGGTGACTGCTTCCCAGTTAGCCTGGAACATGGTCTAGGATATTTTGTTTCTCTCTCTACCCAGTAACTGCAGTTTTTCTGAAAGCTGAATTTTAAACTTGCCATTCTGTGAGCAGCATCTCACAATCTTTTAGCTCTTCATCCTCATCTAGACCTCAAATTTGTTTGTTTCTACCACTGCTTGGCTTTCCACCTCTACCTTTATCCTAAATGCTTCCTTTTCTGGCACAGATTCCGTGAAGCAACATTAAAAATCTTAGGTAAAGACCTTTGACTTCACTCCCTGTTCCCTCGATCGCTTTCTGATACTTATCCGGTGAAACAACTGTGTTTACTACCATCCATCTTTCTAATCCGTAACCTCTGTTCAAATAACTGAACAACCAGAAATCTACAACCATGCCTTAGATTCATGACGACAAATTTTGAATGAGTATTCAACACTGCCCTGCATCTGGCACTTCCCTAGTTGTATACACATGTGCACACTCTCAAACAAGGATCTCGTTAACTTATTCAAGAGCACTTGCTTTGTATCTGGCACAGTTACAGGCTCCAGAGACAGTGAAGTGAACACTACTAAAAAGGTACTTTTTCTCCTACAGTTTCCACTTAAGGCAGGAGACAGACAAGATCAGACCAATGTCAAGTCAACTGACTCATGATGACCTTGTGTGGGTCAGAGTAGAACTGTGCTCCATAGTGTTTTCAATGGCTGAGTTTTTGCAAGTAGATCATCAGATCTTTCCTCTCAGTACCTCTGAGAGGACAGTAAGCAAGCAAATGTCAATTACTACTAAAAGCTATGTAGGAAAATTGGGATGAATTGACAGAATGCCTGTCTGACTACTTTATACTGGGTGACTGGGGAAAAGTCTCTGAGCGGATATTTAAGCAAATGTCTGGCTGTCAAGATGGAACCAGGAATATGAAGACCAAAGGAAGGAGTTCTCTAGGCAGAGGGGACAGTTGGAACAAAACCCTTGAGATGAGACTGAGTTTGTTTTGTTTAAGAAACAGAAAGGCTAGTATGGCCAGATCATGGCAGGCAAAGAAGAGAGTACTATGAGATGAAAATAGATACACATGGATGTACAACTACAGATGGAGGGAGATTGGAGGTTCAGGAAATTGCTTCTTGATGGTGTTCATTTGTGTGATAAAGAAGGAAACCATGTTTCTTAAGGCTTATGATGTATGGTAAGTGTTGTATGGGTAGTTAAGAAGAGTGAGGTGAATCGGGAAGGGACTGGATCAAGGACAAAAGTAATAAGGATTGGAGGTGGGACTTGAGTCCCTTTGTGGCTGCAGAATTTGTAACAACTTTATTCACGCCAGCTGTGTTGTATAAAGGAACACAAGAGAGACATTTTTGCCTGAATCTGGGAATGGCCTTTTTCAGAGTGAGTGTGGAAGAAAGTAGGAAGATACAAAGGAAATGAGACTACAGGTGGTAAGCAATTTGAAGATCAAGAACAGAATCCAGGTTTGTTGGCGGAGACAGGCAAGGGAGGCTGTGAAAGCCTAACCAAAACAGAGCACTTAAGAATCTTCTAGGAGATTTAAGGGTGGTGGTAGAATTAATTTTCAGTAGAGTGTTTTTCTTTGTTTTCTTCCAATCCAGCCATGGCGGCCTGAGCTCTAGCTTGGAGTATGAACTTGATAGCAAATTGAGGTATCAGCCTGGTACCAGATAAGGAGATATTAATGAGATCTATTTGAGTTGGTTTACCTCCCATGCTTGGAAAGAGAGTTCTCAGGAAGGTCAGAAGCAAGGATCATGGTGAGAAAAGAGAAGCTAGGAAAAGATACAAAAGAAATCAACCCCCACTGTCACTTTGAAGAGGTCACTTTGAGGACCAAGGTTTTATGTATGTAGGGTTGCACTGTGAGTCAGAATGGACTAAACAGTGGCTAACAATGGTAACAAGAAAGGAGTTATTACAGAGGAAAGCTACTGATTAACCAGGTTAACAAAGAATTCAGCAAGCAAGGGTTATTACTGGTGAAGAGAAGGACAACACAAATGTAGGGGAAGTCAGCACAATTGGACCAAAGCAAGAGCTAAGAAGTTTCCTGCACACATTTGAGGGATGGAGTAACTGGGACTGGGGCCTGGGTACCATAGTTCTGGGGGATATCGATTGGGATAATAAAGTTTATTAAGAAAATATTCTACATCCCACTTTTGAGTGGCCATCTAAGATGCGTCAATTGGTCTCAACCCACTTGGATCAAAGCAAACTGAAGAGTATCAAAGACACAAAGAAAATGCTAGTCCAAGAGACTCACCAAAAAAGCCAAAACCCACTGCTATCGAGTCAATTCAGACTCATAGTGATCCTATAGGACAGAGTGGAACTGTGCCATAGAGTTTCTAAGAGGCAACTGGAGGATTTGAGCTGCTGACTTTTTGGTTAGCCAGCTTAGCACTTCATCACTACAAGAGACTAAAGGTCCACAGAAAACAGAGACTCTACCAGCTTGAAGCCAGATAAGCTAGATGGTGCCTGGATACAACCAATGACTGCCCTGAAAGGGAACACAACTCCACTTCACATAAAAAGACCAGACTAAATGGTGTGAAAGAGATTAGAGGAAATCTCAGAACTATGGCCTCAGGATGCTCTGTTAAGCCAGAACTGAAAACATTCCTGAAGCCTTCTCTTCAGACAAAGATAAAAACAGGACTGTAAGACAAAAAAAAGTAATACACGTGAAGAGTATGCTTCTTAGCTTAATCAGATACGAGAATGGGCATCTCCTGTCTGGAGGCAGAATGAAAGACATGAGGGTACGGAAACTCGTTGAATAGACACAGGGAGACCAAGGAATGGAAAGCGCTGTCCCACTGTGGGGACTACTACTAGTGCCACAAAACAATATATGTATAAATTTTCACGTGAGAAATTACCTTGAGCTATAAACTTTTACCTAAAGCACAATTTAAACAAACAAGCAAGCACGCAAACAAACAAATAACAACAACAACAAAAAAACAGTACTGAGTTAACACTTCAGACTAAGAACAGGGACATAGAATGAGCATGTGGTGTGTGTACTTTCTGGTTTTATACATTTATAGGAGGCTGTCCTACTGGTTTCTTTCTAGAGGGGAGAGGAGAAGATAGAGAGGAGGGGACAGGTGTCAACTAGGAAGATACCAGTAGCAAAGAGTGAAAAGGAGGAGTGTGCTATCATGGGAAGGGGAGAGCAGATCGGGTTGTGGAGAGTTCACTTCATTGTATCAGGTGAAGCTCCACCAGTGATGATCAATAAAAGGGCTTGTCTTTTTCTCCTTTGGCAGCTTCCTTCACCGCACTTCTGTTCTCTGATAGTGGCAAGTTTTCTTTTAAAAACCATCCTGTGAATGGATTGGACTTGGCGATGCAGAGTGACCAGATATTGGATGCACTTTATGGTTCTATACATCTATAGGATATCATCCTGCTGACCTCTGGCTGGAGGAAGTAGAGTGGGTGAAGAGGAGGGGAAAGGAGACTGTTGGGAGGATGAGACATGTATGGAGCAGAGAGGGATAGTGTGCAGTCACCAGACAGGGAGAGCAGTGGAAGCTGCATATAGGTGGGCATGTAAAGTTATGCGGGAATGTACATTTTCACTCAGTCATGTTAAATAAAAAAATAAAACAAAACAACAACAACAAAAAAACCCTATCCTGTGTGTGCAAGCAGTGATCGCGTTTTAATACAAGGCAACTTTTGGAAGACAAATACTTTCCTTTTAAAAATAAGACTTTTTCCTAATAATTTAACCTTGCCTGAGCTTTGACAGATGTGAAAACATTTCATAACCATCTTTATTTGACCAAACCTAAGTGCTCAAGACTTTGTGATCATCGCTCATTGGGACTTTACTTAGATCCTCTTGAAACAACTCAGTTTTCATTGCTTTGGTGGGTTTAAAATATTTTACTCTACTGGGTTAAAAAAATACTAAGAAAAATCATGCATTCTCATCGTTTTCAGAGTCTTATTTTTAATTAGGCATTTGATGAGTACTCGTTGAGTGATTAGCTGCCCAGCTATTACCTTTAGGTGCAGCCCTGGCAGAGAGGTCTTTTCTACTAGTTCCATGGATGTTAATTGTTGGTGTTAAGCATCATCCAGTAGGTTCTGACTCTTAGTGACCTTATGTATAACAGAACAAAATGTGGCCCTGTCCTCTACTGTATGTTAATTAGGGACAAGCAAAAAAATGTTTCATGATCAGCAAAGTCAGAGGTACTCTGGATAAAACAATACTAAGCAGACTTCTTTATTTCTTTATTTATTTTTCTACTTACTGACTTTTTGAGAGCCTTTAGTATGCTAAAGAGCAGTAAGAATTTTGAAGCTGGTGATAAAGTATGCGATATGTCTACATCCTTTTGCACATAGGGTCCTCTTTAGTTGGAGCATCTTATCAGACACGTATTTATCCCACAGAACACATTTTGGAATGTTCAGAAAATTGTGGGCACAGAAGGAATAATGTGCTTCACACGCAGGAAGACACGTTGCCAAATTCCACTTTAGTTCTGCTTTGGTAGTTATTTCATGTGTCCCTACGCTCCATCTGCATGCTGCCTTTGTTATCAGGTTCATCTTCCTCAAGAGTAACTTTTCTCATATTGTTTTTCTACTCCAGTGACTCTGTTATTCAAAGGTGTGTATGGCGGGTGATGTTTTTCAAAGACATGTATGTACACAGGTGCGTACATATATACATATGTATGTTTAAACACATGCTTTTCTTGTATTGTGACTGACACTCCCCCAATTAAGAAGTGAGGTCTCACTTGAAAATAGAAAGGGGCTTGTAAGCACTGACATGTGCATTGAAAGTGGTGACTTCTACGGCTGTTGGAGTTTGCTGCTGTGGAGAGGATTCTGACTTAGAGCAACCACACAGATGCTGAGTAGAAGTGCAACTAGAGTTTTCACGGCTCTGATCTTTCAGAAGCAGATGGCCAGGCATGCCTTCCAAGATGCCTCTCAGTGGGTTCTAACTGCCAACCTTTCCCCTAGTAGTAATCAAGTTTTTAACCATTTGTGCTACCCAGGGACTTTGTCTGCCTCTGTCTCTATCTCTGCCTCTTTGAACACTTTCTCTGGGTTCCCAGGTCAAGTGTTCAGAGAGAGAGAGAGAGAAAAAGAGAGAGAGAGAGAGGGAAAGAGAGAATGAGAGACAGAATCTGTATACTTCTTTTTTAAACCTAACCTTTGAAGAAAACATCACCGACTGTGCTGTAAGGAAGCCTAAACTGTCCCACCTGGAGAAGTCCATGTAGCAAGGTACTGAAATCCCTCTCCCCTCAGTCAATGACTAACATTAACCCCCAGATGTGTGAATGAATGAGACTACAGATGATTCTAACTTCCAAGGTGAAGACTCAGACGTTGAAGGGCAGATGTGAGCTGTCCATACTATGCTCTGTTTGAATTCCTGACTCATGAGAACTGTAAGAATATAAATAATTGCTTCATGGTAGGGAATTTTGGAGTAATTTGTGACATAGTCACAGTAATTAGAATAAAACAATAAAGCTTTGGATTATTATGATTTTCAAGACATCCCATCTCTTTTCCAGTTCTTCCTTTATAAGCTCACTGCTGAAACCCTAGCTACTTTATTTTTTTTTTTACAATGGAAGTTATATTTTCTTTCCTGCACATCTTTGTCTATTAGATTTTAAGATTCCTTAATAGCTCTTTGAACCCTGTTGTTTCAGGACCTAAAACAGTGTTTGGTACATAATAGATACTTAAACAAATACTTAAAAAAGATTGTTCTCCTAGATGGACATAACTTTGCTACGTAGACAATTTTCTGTTACAGTCTTTCAAGTTCTAGTCATGTTAAAAGACCAAGTTCAATGTCACTGCTTTCTTTGATTATCCCCAAATAAAGTAATTCCCCCTAACTTGAGCACCAATAGAATGTATTGCTTCGGCTACTTAAACCAAACCAAATGCATTGCTGTCAAGCTGATTCCTACTTACAGAGACTGCTATAGGACAGAGAAGAGCTTTCCCATAGAGTTTCCAAAGAGCACCTGGTGGATTCAAACTGACAGTCTTTTGGTTAGCAGTTATAGCGTTTAGCCACTATCCCACCAGAGTTTCCTTATACTGCTTACATACCCCTTAATGTCTGTTAATGCAATGGTTTGTCCTCTTTCTTATGTATATAATTTCTCCACT
The DNA here is from genome assembly GCA_028571685.1 of Heterohyrax brucei. NCBI lineage: Eukaryota > Metazoa > Chordata > Mammalia > Hyracoidea > Procaviidae > Heterohyrax > Heterohyrax brucei. The sequence continues at coordinate 47,978,321 of CM053162.1, forward strand.
CAGGTTTCAAAGTCCTATGTGACAAGACCATGATGCCTTCATTGTGTTTCTTCTTATCTTCCTCTTCTACTTCTTCCTTTTTCTTTAATTCTTCTTAGTTCCTAAGGTATACAGGGTGTGTTCAAAACCTAACTGTTGAGTGCTATGAGCTCTGGTGGTGCAACAGTTAAACACTCAGCCTGCAACCAAAAAGGTTAGGGTTCAAATCCACCCAGTGATTCCATGGGAAAAAGACCTGGCCATCTGCTGCCATAATAATTATAGCCTAGGAAACCCAGTGAGACAGTTCTACTCTGTCACATGGAGTTGCTATGTACCCAAATCCACTCTACAGCACCCAACAACAATAATAACACTAACCAAAAACAACAACTCCCAAAACAAGCAAAAATTGAATTCAATCTTAGACTGCGCTATATTCATAGTGTGTTTAGATCAAGGACGCTCTCTCTGAATGCTGTATCATTCAGGTCTTATAGGAAGCATTGTGCACTATTCCAGGAGGGCAGTAGATGTTATTAGGTTATTAATATTCTAGATGAATAGGGATTGGGAGAAGATGGCTCCAGGGCTTCCACAGTAATGGAGCAGAGAAGCGGAAGTCACGGAGAACATGGAACCCAATCTCACCTCATGTCTTCAAGAGCAGGGCTACCCTATCAGAGAACTACCACAAACTCTTTCAGCTGAGTAAAGTTGTGTAGCTAACACAAAATGAAGAATTTGGAAATTATAAGGAACCATTGCAGGCTCTGGGGATATTCAGGGAAGACACAGAATCTCTTTCTTTGAGGAAATGAAGGGGTTTCAGGTACACAAAAGATTCACTCTGAATGTCTCCCATCAAGTGACTGGATGGACAAATTTGAGGCTATTTTAAGGAAGATCTTAATAATAGCGATTGCCATCAATGGGTAAGTGCTATCTGTCATTGAAGTCTTCCAGATAGGTGACCTTCTGTCAGGAGTGGCAGTTTAATGACAGGAGGTTGAATTTAGTGAGTTTGTTCCAACTTCTGCTTTCTGAGCTGTTTTTATTTCATTCAAGGAAAAGGAAAGCATGCTACATACTTCAGACAAACAGAGGGAAATGCAGGAAACTGCTTATACATAGGGAGAGTTGGAAGAGCAAACAGGAGAGTGCCTAGACAGCAGAAGCTGCCATAATCTCTTTACCTTTCAGTTATTTACATCTACCTATCATTCTCCAAGAAACCCTGATGGTGTAGTGAGTTAACTGGTACATCTGCTAATCAACAGGTTGGCAGTTAGAATCCACCATATGCTCCTTGGAAACTCTATGGGGCAGTTCTACTCTGACCTCTGTGGTCACTATGGGTCAGACCTGACTCGACAGCAGTGGGTTTGGGTTGGGTTTTATCATTCTCCAGAAATTCTGGTGGCTTAATGGTTAAGCACTAAAACTGTTAACCAAAAGATTGGTGCTATGGATCCACAAAGCTCTCCTTGGAAATTCTGTGGAGCAGCTGTAATCTGTCTAGTAGGGTCACTATGAGTCAGAATGGATTCAATGGCAGTGGGTTTGATTTTTCTTTTGGTTTAGCATTTTCTACCCATCTCTTTGCTGTTGTTAGGGGCCACTGAGTCGGTTCTGACTCACAGCGACCCTATGAACAACAGTGAAACACTGCCTAGTCTTGCGCCATGCACACAATTGTTCTTGTGCTTACGACCACTGTGGCAGCCACTGTGTTGACCCATCTCATTTTTTCCTCTTTTTTGCTGACCCTCCACTCTACCAAGAATGATGTCCTTCTCCAGGGACTGATCTTTCCCAACAACATGTCCAAAGTATGTAAGACGCAATCTTGCCATCTTGCTTCCAAGGAGCACTCTGGTTGTACTTCTTCCAGAACAGATCTGTTTGTTCCTTTGGTGCTCCATGGTGCCTTCAACATTCTTCTCCAATACCGCAATTCAAAGGCATCAATTCTTTTTTGTTTATACTCCAGCTTCTGCATGCATACGATGTGATAAAAAATATCATGACTTGGGTCAGGCATGTTTTAGTCTTCAAGGTGGCATCCTTACTTTTGAATACTTTGAAGACGTCCTTTGCAGCAGATTTTCCCAGTGCAATGTGTCTTTTTATTTTTTTGACTGCTGCTTCCAAGGGTATTGATTGTGGACCCAAATAAAATGAAATCTTTGACAACCTCAGTCCTGTCTCCATTTATGACAACGTTGCTTACTGGTCCGGTTGTGAGAATTTTTGTTTTGTTGATGGTGAGGTGCAATCCATACTGAAGGCTGTGGTCCTTGATCTTCATCAGTAGGTGTCTCAAATCTTCTTCGTTTCCAGCAAGTAAGGTGGTGTCATCTGCATAACACAGGTTGTTAGTGAGCCATCCTCTAATCCTGATGCCTCATTATTCTTCTTATAATCCAGTTTCTTGCATTATTTACTTGGAATACAGATTAAAAATGTATGGTGAAAGGATACAACCTTGATGCATGCCTTTCCTGACTTTAAACCAGGCAGTGTCTGCTTATTCTGTTCACACAACTCCCTCTTGATCCGTATACAGATTCCTTAAGAGCACAATTAGGTGTTCTGGACTTCCCATTCTCCACAACATTAGCCATAGTTTAGTATGATCCACAAAGTTGAATGCATTTGCGTAGTCCGTGGAACACAAGTAAACATCTTGCTTGTGTTCTTTGCTTTCAGCCGAAATCTGTCTGACATCAGTGATGATATCCCTGGTTCCATGTCTTCTTATGAACCCAGCTTGACTTTCTGGCTGTTCCTTGTCAATATATTGTTATAGTTGCTTTTGAACAATCTTGAGCAGAATTTTACTTGTGTATGATATCTCTCTACATATGTGTATATTGCTATTTAGTTTCTATCTGTCTCTCTAGACTATGAGCTTTATGAACTCAGAAATCATGTTTGTTTTTGTTTTGCTCAGTAATGTTTTCAGTACCTAGTGCAGTACCCAGTATGTGAAAGAGGCTTAGTGAAATAGGATAAATGTATGAACATACAAGCATATGATTTTGTAATTCATTCTTACTGAGTGGAAGTTCAAAATATCTTGGGGGCTAGTGTCATTGTCTGTTTCTGAAATACTGTGTTCTTGAAATACTAATTCACTGCTGGGCTTATCATAGACGTCATTTAAATATTAGAAAAATAACAATAATTTTTTTTCCAACTGTTCTGTTTAGAGGACTAAGGAAAGTTTGTCTTCATGTAAAAACATAACGTGTCCAGAAGATTGTTTTACCTTTTCCTTGCACTCCCAGAGAGCCTGAGCTCTCCTTAATGGTACCAGTTTTCAATCAGGAACCCTTATAGGGGACAAGCCCCCTGAGAATGCTGCTTTTGTTTACTAGGTGATTTTTGAAGCCTGGTCTGTTCAGGGAATAAAAACCCAAACTTAAGTGGTCTGAGTTTGCCAGCTGGGAATTTAAACCACTTGACTCTAAGACCATGGTGGCAGGAGCATTGGGAAAAATAGATGAGGATCTGAAATGCAATAATTCCCCAGATACCACTGGAAAGCTACCTAAGAAAAGGGGAAATATAACAAACAAATCTTTATAAAGAGCCATCTTGAGTTTAGTGCCCACTCACTTATTTTTTTGGCTATAATATTCCCAACCTTAGTAGTTATGCTTTAACCTGGAAAGAATCATGGCACCATTGGTCCCCAGGTCAAAATGCAATGGTTACATTTGGTAGTACAGTCACCATCTGAATTTCCAGTTTGCCATGAGAACACCCTCTCCTGGCTTGGTGTCCTTATATGGTGAGACAAACAGTAAAGGAGAACTATGACATTGATCATAAGGGATTTTTGTTGTTCTTATTCCTTTAATTCTGGAAATGTGTCCTAGTCAAGGACTTTACTTGACTGGTGGACTCCCAGTGCCTCTGCTAGATGGAGGAAATATGAACCTGAAGGGATATAGTTTTGCAGTGTTTATAGTGCAGTGCATGGAAGTTTCTTTAAATATATAATCAGTAGTAATTAGACTATGTGGTGTAATAAGGGGTATAAACACCATTGACATGCTAGTCTCAGAATAGGCACCCATCTAAGTTGATTTGCCTTTGACAGTTTCTGATTTTTGGTATTTTTGATATTTTGGGAAGCAGATGTGATGAGAGTGAAGAAATTGAAGCTTGAGAATAACATCTCTTGGTTCCAAAATAACATTGCTTGTTTGTATCCTCGTAACATCTTAACCTACAGAGAGATGCTGGAGTGTGGAGGATGTTGTCAATCCAAGTTCTAGTAAATTGGATAATTCAAGATACCAGTGTTCTATTCACCATCAGACAAATATACTTGATGTGAAGGTACTGAAATTCTTTGCCGCAGGAGTCGACATCCTTCACTCTGAGTTGGATTTTTTACTGTTACACCTCTTAATCAAGGGAAAGACCCCAAGTCAGAATATTTAGTTGTGTCTTTCAACAAGCTACTAAATCATTATCTTAATATTGTATGAAAACTTAAGACACCATAGCAACCAAAGAGCGATCTGATTACTAATAACTCCAACTAGGAACAAATGGTGCTTCCTACGTTTGAGACATAATTCCAGATATGTCCCTCATGTTTTTACATATAACAGATATATTTTGGTGCCCTGCCAGTCTGGAGATAGAATCAAGATACTAAACAGTACCATAGCATTTATTACAAGGCTTAGTGTCTTCGTGAAGAGCCCCCCCCACACACTTCCAGACCTCACTGGCTATATCTCTATATGGCAAATAACACCGGAGCTTAGTAGCTAAATCAACCCTTATTATCTTGGAAAATGCAAGTTTCTCTGGGTTAGAAGTTTGACAGTGAGTTCGCCCACTGGTTTGGGGTCTCTTATGACATTGTAGTCAGGATGTAGACTGGGATTGCAGTCATCTGAAAAGTTGACTGCAGCTGGAGGGTCAGCTTCAAAGATGGTCCACTTACATGGCTATTGCTTCAGTCTTCACTGGCTGTCTGCAGGTGGCTTCAGTTTCTTGTCAAGTGGGCCTGTCCATGTGGCTGCTAGAGTGTTCTTCTAACATGCTGGTTGGATTTCTCCAGAGTGAGTGATCCAAGAAAGAACAAGGAGGATTCTACATTGCCTTTTACGTACTGCTCTTGAGAGTCTCATGTCTTTTATTTCCGTTACACTCTATTCATCAGGTCACTAAGCAGAGCTCATACTCATGGGAACAGGAATTAAACTCCATTCTTTGAAAGGAGTATCCAAGAATTTGTGACCATATTTTAAAACCTCTGCATTGGTGACTGTGAACTTCCCTATCTTGAAATGCTTATTTCTTGTTTGCACTGAATGATTTCCACTGGTACTAAAGGTGGTACCATGACATCTTTGTCCAGGAGTTGCTGCTACTTGTATAGCTGTCTCCTAACCTTCGCTCTTACTTGGAGCCCTGGTAGTGGCGAGAATAAGAGCTTGGATGTGAACTGAAAGGTCAGAAGTTTGTAGTCACTAGCTACTCCTGGGACATCCCACGGGGGCAGTTCTATTCTGTCCTATAGGGTCACTGTGAGTCAGAATTAATTTGAGGGTAATGACTTTTTTTTTATTTTTGACCTTATTTGAGTAAGGAGAATCACAGCTAGGCACATTGTTTTAGTCAGCTAGTGCTGCTCTAGCAGAAATATCACGGAGTAGATGGCTTCAACAAAGGAAGGTTTATTCTTACATAGTCCGGTAGGCAACAAATCCAAATGCAGGATGTCTACTCCATGGGAAGGCTCTCCCCCTTCTCACTCTGGTGGAAAGTCTGGTATTGCATCAGTCTTTGTCCAGGGAGCATCTTGGTGCAGGAACCTCAGGTACGAAGGACGTGCTCTTCTCCCGGTGCAGCTTTCTTGATGGTGAGAGGTTCCCAGTTCTCTGCCTGCTTCCCTTTCCTTTTATCTCTTGCAGGATGAAAGGATTCAGGGTTGGGCAAGCCATACTCCAGAGAAACTCCCTTTATAGTGTAGCAGGGAGGTGATCTTATAAACGCATTGTCAGTCCCACCCTAATCCTTTAGCATACAGCACAGCAGAATAACAAAATGAAGGACAATCATAGAATACAAGGAATCATGGTCACATGGCTACACCTATTTTGAGGGGGGACATAATTCAATCCATGACACACATCTTGCAGGGAATCTACTTGTCTCAACGTAAGTACCTTATTTCTGGTGTCGTTTTTGTTGTTGTTAGGTACTGTTGAGTCAGTTCCAACACATAGTGACCCTATGCACAACAGAAGAAAAACATTGCTCAGTCTTGTGCCATGTCCACAATCGCTTTTATGCTTAAGTCCATTGTTGCTGCCACTGTGTCAATACGCCTTGTTGAGGGTCTTCTTTTTTGCTGACCCGCCACTCTACCAAGCATGATGTCCTCCTCCAGGGACTGATCCCCCCTGAAAACATGTCCCAAGTATGTAAGACAGAGTCTTGCCATCTTTGCTTCCAAGGTGCACTCTGTACTTCTCCTGGAACAGATCTGTTTGTCCTTTTGGCAGCCCATGGTACATTCAATGTTATTCTCCGGCATCACAATTCAAAGGCATCAATTCTTCTTCTGTCTTCTTTGTTCACTGTCCAGCTTTCATATGCATGTGATGTGATTGAAAATATCATGGTTTGGGTCAGGGACACTTTAGTCTTCAAGGTAACATCTTTACTTTTCAGTACTTTAAAGAGATCCTTTGTGGCAGATTTTCCCAGTGCTGTGCATCTTTTGACTTCTTAACTGCTGCTTCATGGACATTGATTGTAGATCCAAGTAAAATAAAATCCTTGACAATCTCAATCTTTTCTCTGTTTATGATGATGTCGCTTATGGTCCAGTTGTAAGGATTTTTTTTTTTTATTAAATGAAAAATCAAAGTGTATATACTCTGTGCTTACAATACTGGGTTAAGAGAGGAGGAGTACATAAGTCGTGCTGAAGTCCCGTTAATACTGATCTTGTTGCTAATGTGTATTATCACCAATTTCACGCAACCAAATTTCTAACAACTGTCTGATCTAAGCCCTCGCCCCTTGCCCTCTTGCCCTCCCACCCTCCCCACCCTTGTAGCCATCAAAGAGTCTTTTCTATTATGTATGAGTACGCTTTTAAGTTTTTATCGTAGGGGTCTCGTCGCTGACTAGTTTCACTCAACATAATGTCCTCCAGTTGAGACCAAATTGAGAGATGTTTCCTGCTATCATCGTTGTTCTTTATCAATGTGTAGTACTCCATTGAGTATATATATCAAAGTTTACCCATCCATTCTTCTGTTGTTGGACATCTGGGTTGATTCCAACTTTTTGCTATTGTGGACTGTGCTACAACGAAGATTCGTGTGCATGTATCAGCTGGTGTGAATGGCCTTGATTTTGTAGGATATATTCCGAGCAGAGGAATTAACTGGGTCAGGTGGTATATCTATATCCATTATTTTAAGGTAATGCCAAATTGCTTTCCAAAGAGGTTGCACCATCCTGCAATCCCACCAACAATGAAGGAGAGTTTCAATCTCTTCACAGCCTCTCCAATATTTATTGTTTGGTCAGTCTTATTGGGTTGAGATGATATCTCATTGTCGTTTTGATTTGAATTTCTTTAATAATTAATGATCGTGAGCATGTCCACATGTGGTTTTTGGCTGCCTGAATCTCCTCTTTAGAGAAGCATCTGTCCGTCTCCTTTGCCTATCCTTAATTGGATGATTTGTCTTTTTCTTATTGATATTTTGTAGAACCTTACGGATTATGGAGACCAGGCGTTGGTCTGACATAGAGTTGCCAAATATTTTTTCCCATTCTGTAGGTGGTCTTTTAATTCTTTTGATGAAGTCTTTGGATGAGCAGAAGTGTTTGATTCTCATAAATTCACATTTATCTATTTTCTCTTCCGATGAATATGTTTTGTTTGTCAGATTTTGAAGTCTGTCTATATTGCGTATTAAAACGTCCATTGTAGACTCTATTTTATCTTGGATGAGCTTTATCATTTTAGCTTTTATATTCAGGTCTTTTATCTAATTTGAGTTGATTTTTGTACAAGGTGTGAGATATGAGTCTTGTTTCAATTTTTTGCAGATGGATATCCAATTATGCCAGCACCATTTGTTGAAGATACTGTTCTTACCCAAGTTCAAAATCTTAGGACCTTTGTCAAATATCAGCTGTTCCTAGGAGGATGGTGGCATCTCTGGGGTCTGTACTTTGTTCCATTGATCTATATGTCTCCTTTTGCACCAGTACCAGGCTGTTTTGACTACTGTGGCAGTGTAATAGAATTTAAAGTCAGGTAGTGAGAGGCCTCCCAGTATGTTCTTCTTTTTCAGTAGTGCTTTACTTATTCGGGGTTTCTTCCCTTTCCAAGTAAAGCTGATAATTTATTTCTCCATCTCATTAAAAAATGTCACTGGAATTTGTATTGGGATTGCATTATATAAATACAGTGCTTTGGGCAAAATAGACATTTTCACAATATTGAGTCTTCCTATCCATGAGCAGGGCAGATTACTCCACTTATGTAAGTCTCTCCTAGTTTCTTGTAGCAAGATCTTGTAGCTTTCTCTGTAAATATCTCTTATTTCTCTAGTCAGATTTATTCCTAGGTATTTTATCTTCTTGGGGGCTATAGTAAATGGAATTGATTTGGTGATTTCTTCTGTAATAATTTCACTGTTGGTATAAAGGAATCCTATTGACTTAGTTATGTTTATCTTGTATCCCGATACTTTGCCGAATTCTCCTATTAGCTCTAATAGTTTACTTATGGATTTCTCTGGATTTTCTGTATAAACAGTCATGTCATCTTTAAAGAGGGAAATCTTTACTTCTTCAATGCTAATGTGGATGCTTTTTTTTCTTTGTCTTGTCTAGTTGCTCTGGCTAGAACTTCTAGCACATTGTTGAATAGAAGGGGTGAGAGAGGGCATCCTTGTCTAGTTCCCGTTCTCAAAGGGAATTCTTTCAGTCTTTCACCATTCAGGATGATGAAAACAGTTGGCTTTGCATAGGTGCTACCAATTATATTGAGGAATTTCCCTTTTATTTCTATTTTACTGAGAGTTTAAGCATGAATGGATGTTGAACTTTGTCAAATGCCTTTTCTGCATCAATTGACAAAATCAAGTGATTTTTATCTTTTGTGTTGTTAATATGGTTGATTGCATTAATTGTTTTTCTGATGTTGAACCAGGCATGCATCTCTGGAATGAAACCAGCTTGATCATGGTGAATTATTTTTTTTATATGCTGTTGAATTCTACTGGCTAGAATTTTATTGAAGATTTTTGCATCTAGATTCATGAGTGATATTGGTCTGTAATTTTCTTTTTTTGTGGGATCTTTCCCTGGTTTTGGTATCAGGGTTATGCTGGCTTCATAGAATGAATTTGGAAGTATTTCATGTCTTTCTATGGTGTGAAATAGCTTCATTAGTATTGAGGTTAATGCTTCTCTAAAATTTTGGTAGAATTCTCCAGCAAAGCCGTCTGGGCCAGGATTTCCAGGGTTTCCAAAGAAACCCCTCAGGCATCAGAAGAAAACAGATTATAAAGATTAGAGCAGAACTAAATGAATTAGAGAATAGAAAAACAATTGAAAAAATTAACAAAAACCAAAAGCGTTTCTTCGAAAGATCAACAAAATTGATAAACCATTGGCTAAACTTACAAAAGAGAAACAACAGAAGATACAAATAACCTGATTAAGAAATGAGTTTGGAGATGTTACAACAGACCCAACTGAAATAAAATATATCATAACAGAATACTATGAAAAGCCATACTCTGAGAGGTTTGAAAACCTGGGGGAAATGGACAAATTTCTAGATTCATATGACTCTCTAAGACTATCACAAAAGAAATAGATCAACTTAATAAATCTGTCACAAAGGAAGACATTGATTTTTGTTTTCTTGGTGTTGAGGTACAATCCATGGTGAAGGTTGTGGTCCTTGATCTTCATCAGTAAGTATTTCAAATCTTCTTCACTTCCAGCAAGTAATATGGCGTCCTCTGCATAACAAAGATTGCTGATGAGTCATCCTGCAATCCTGATGCCTCATTCTTTTTCACATAATCCATCTTCTTGGACTATTTACTCAACATACAGATTGAAAATATATGGTGGAAGAATACAACCCTGATGCATGCCTTTCCTGACTTTAAACCATGTTCTGTTTGCATGAAGAACATTGCATTTTTGCATGTTCTTCTGTTTGTTCATGTTCTTTAAACCTTGTTCTGTTTGTACAACTGCTTCTTGATTAATACATAGATTCCTTAAGGGAACAATTAAGTGTTCTGGAATTCCCATTTTACACAATATTAGCCATAGTTTGTTACGAGCCACACAGTCAAATGCCTTTGCATGTCAACGAAACACAGGTAAACTCTTTCTGGTATTACCTGCTTTCAGCCAAGATCCATCTGACATCAGCAATAATATCCCTGGTTCCATGCCTTCTTCCGAATCCAGCTTGAATTTCTGGCAGTTCTTTGTCAATATACTGTTGCAGCTGCTTTTGAATGATCTTGAGCAAAATTTTACTTGCATGTGATATTAATGATATCATTCGGTAATTTCCACATTCTGTTGGATCACCTTTCTTGAAATAGGCATAAATATGGATCTCTTCCAGTCAGTTGGGGAAGATAGCTGTCCTCCAAATTTGTTGGAATATACAAGTGAGCACTTCCAGCCCTGCATCTGTTTGTTGAAATACCTCAATTGATGTTCCTTCCATTCCTGGAGCCTGTTTTTCGCCAATGCCTTCAATGCAGTTTCAACTTCTTCCCTCAGTCCCATTGGTTCCTGATCATATGCTACCTCTTCATAGGCTGAACACTGACCATTTCTTTCTGGTATAACGACTCTGTGTATTCCTTCCATCTTCTTCTGGTGCTCCCTGAGTCATTTAATACTTTCCCTGTAGAATCCTTCACTGCTACAACTCGAGGCTTGAATTTTTTCTTCAGTTTTTTCTGCTGGACAAATACAGAATGTATTCTTCCCTTCTGCTTTTCTGTCTCCAGCTCTTTGCACATATCGTTATAATACTTTATTTTGTCTTCTCGAGCTGGTCTTGGAAACCTTCTGTTTATATGTTTTACTTTGCCATTGCTTTTTTTTTTTTTGCTTTAGCTGCTTGGCATTTGAGAGCTGGTTGCAGAGTATCTTCTGACATAAAATTTGATCTTTTCTTTCTTTCCTGCTTTTTTAATGATGTCTTGCTCTCTTCATGGCTGATATCTTTGACATCATTGCACAGTTCATCTGATCTTTGGTCATTAGAGGTCAGTCTATCAAATCTGTTCTTGAGCTGGTCTTTAAACTCAGGAGGGATATACCCAAGGTCATACTTTGGCTCTTGTAGATTTGTTCTAATTTTCTTCAGTTTCAGTTTGAATTTGCATATGAGCAATTGGTGATCTGTGCTGTAGTTGGCACCTGGTCTTGATTTAGTTCCTGTGTATTCCATCTAGTGAAGTCCATGTGTACTGTCACCGTTTATGTTGGTCAAAAAACGTATTTGCAATGAAGAAGTCGTTAGTCTTGCAAAATTCTGTCATGCAATCTCTGGCATTATTTCTATCACCAAGGCTGTATTTTCTGACTACTCATCCTTCTTTGTTTACACCTTCTGTATTCCAGTCACCAGTAATGATCAATGCATCCTGATTGCATGTTTGATCAATTTCAGACTTCAGAAGCTGGTAAAAATCTTCAATCTCTTCATCTTTGGTCTTAGTGGTTGGTGTGTCATGGATTGAATTGTGTTCTCCCCAAAATGTACGTGTTAATTTGACTTGGCTAGGAGTCCCAATATGGTACTCTTCCTCCCATGTGTTGTGATTCATTCCTCTATGATATTGATGATGGAGAATCAGCAGCAGTTATGTTGGTGAGGCAGGACTCAAGTTACCAGCTGTGGGATATAAGGGAGAAAAGTGAGCATAGAGAGTTGGGAAACTCATACCATCAGGAGAACAGCACAGAGAGCAGAGTGTGTCCTTTGGACCCGAGGTTCCTATGCCGAGATGGTCTCCTTGAACTTGGCCTACCGGACTGTGATAACTTCTCTTACTGAAGGGACTTGCAACTCATAAATGGATTTGTGGTTTACCGGACAGTGACAATAAAAATTTCTCCTTGTGAAGCCTTCCACTTGTGGTATTTTCTGTTGGAGTAGTACCAGGTGACTAAGACGGTGCATAAATTTGAATAATAGTCATACTAACTGGCCTTCCTTGTAGGTGTATAGGTATTATTCTATCACTGACAACACTGTACTTCAGGACTGATGTTGAAATGTTCTTCTTGATGATGAATGCAACACTGTTCCTATTCAAGTTTTCATTTCCAGCATAGTAGACCATGTGATTGTGAGCTTCTGAATGACCAAAACCAGTCTAATTCAGCTCACTAATGCCTAGGATATCGATGTTTATGTGTTCCATTTCATTTCTGATGATTTCCAATTTTCCTAGATTCATATTTTGTACATTCCCCATTCCGATTATTAATGGATGTTTGCAGCTGTTTCTTCTCATTTTGAGTCATGGCACATAAGCAAATGAAGATTCCAAAGGCTTTACTCCATCCAAGTCATTAAGGTTGCCTCTGCTTTGAGGAGGTAGCTCTTCCCAGTTGTCTTCTGGGCACCTTCCAACCTGGGGGGTTCATTTTCTGTCACTGCATCTGACAACTTTCTGCTGCTAGTCACAGGGTTTTCCCTGGTTAATTCTTTTCAGAAGTAGACAGTTGAGTCCTTCCTCCTAGTCTGTGTTAGTCTGGAAGCTTAGCTGAAACCTGTATACTATGGGTGAGCCTGCTGGTAGCTAAATACTGGTAGCATAGCTTCCAGCATCACAGCAACAAGCAAGACTCATCTGACAGACAAGTAAGGGACAACAATTTGTGCTTTTCATACAAGCAATCTGTTTTAGTCAGCTAGTGCGACTCTAACAGAAATACCACAGAGCGTATGGCTTCAACAAAGGAAGGTTTATTCTTACACAGTCCGGTAGGTTGCAAGTCCATATTCAGGGTGACCACTCCGGGGGAAGGCTTTCCCCTTGTTGGCTCTGGAGGAAAGTCCAGTATTGCATCAGTCTTTGTCCAGGGAGCATCTTGGTGCAGGAAACTCAGGTCTCAAGGACGCGCTCTTCTTCCGGTGCACATTTTTTGATACTGTGAGTCTCCTCCTTCTCTTTGTTTCCCTTTCCTTTTATCTCCTGCAAGCTGAAAGCATTAAGGGTGGGGCAAGCCACACTCCAGGGAAACTCCCCCTACTGCAGAGCAAGGAAGTAATTCCATGCAGGAATTTACAGTCCCTTTAACATACAGTTTAGCAAAACGACACAATGGAGGACGGTCCCAAGATACTGGGAATCATGTCCCAGCCACATGGCTGCACATATTTTTGGGGGGACACAATTCAACCCATGACACAATCTAAATTGTTAGCAATATTAATTAACTTTGGGATCTGTTTCCTTTGTTATGGAGAAAGTCTTCAGCATAAACTTATTTATCCCAAAGTGAAATGAGTAACTACTATGCTGGGAGACGGAGGTACGGTTTCTGTTCGAGGACCATTTGGTCTTTTCATAAGTGGCTTTTGTGAAGTCTTTAAAATTTGTGTCCTAGTGAGAATAAATTCAAGACTCTTGAGAGTGTAATCAGCAAGAATCTGGACTCCTACTGAAGACTTAGCACATCAAGACACAGGAAGCCCTGGCTCTGGACAGTCTGTGGCCAAGGTTGGAACTCCTCTTGACCCTGCATTCTTGCAAGATCAACCACATATGTTCTTTCTCAGGGTCTTCACACTTGCTCTTCTCTCAGCCTGGAGTGTGCCCATGACTGCTTGGCTTGTCCTTGTTTATCATCTATAATCTCAGCCCATATGTTACCTTGCTGATGAGGCCTTCTCAGACCACTCACCCTTAAAGCAATCTCCTTCCCACTCACTCTACTTATTTCCTTCAAAAGTGAAAAGTGAATTATTCTCTGAAATTACCTTGTTCATTTTTTGTTTATGTGTTTGTTTAGCATGAGACATGAGAGCAAGATACCTTGTTTTTTTTACTGTTGCTGCATCCTTAGCACTCATAGCAATGCCTGATGCTTGTACCAGGTGCTCAGTAAATATTTGCTGGATGAATGAAAGAATATATGAGTGATAGAATAAATCTAGCTTCTACTGTGAAATGAGAAAAACCAAGCCTGATATTATGGGCTGAGAAACCAGTGGGTTCTTGGGAATGCCTAGAAGGAAGAAGCACTGTTAATCTAGACAGGTAGACCCTCAGTGCTGTTTTAACTGGAACTTCAAAGAAAAGTGACTTTCTTGGCATCTAAGATATTGTAGCAGGGCTTACCTGTTACATGTTTTCTGCATATATATTGGAAACCTCAGCTCTGTCTACCTCTTGTCTAGCTCATCTTCCCATGCCCACTGCCCCCAAAGATGAAACTTTGATTGCACTGCATCCAAAACAAGACTACACCTCCTCTCTCTTCTCTTTGTTGGCCTCACCCATTTTTTTCTTCCTTGGCCATAAGTCCCCTGCCTCAGATGGCAAATTCAGCTAATGAACTTGATTATTCGGCCTTCCAAAAGCATTATATATAGTTTTTACATTTTGCAGTTTTTGTTATGTTTGATTACAAACCCAAAAGTCATGAGGAAAAGACAAATAATCTAAGCACTGGTCACTCTCTAAAGGCCAGTAGGCTACAGTTATTGGCACTTATTTATTTTGTGTTCCAATGACATTTTCCTTATTCCTCTGTTCTCTTTTTCCTCTTTGTCTCTAAGGAGGTCTTTGTTTTTGCCCTCTTTAAGAGTTTTCACAGATAAAGGGAATATAAAACAGGGAAGATGATTATTATTTGAAGGCAAGTGAGGTCACTTAAGGAGTTCAGTCTTTACTGAAGTCCATTGAAACATACACCAGCCTCTATACTCTGCTAGCCTGAGTGGCTTGAAAAATGATGTCCTTTCTTTCAGAGGTCACTTATCTGAATGTGATTCAGTCTCTGTCAAGGAGTTCACAAAATGCAGAATTATTTGAGCATTCTGAATTTAGAAAAATGCTGTACTGGGCAACGATTACCCACTGCCACTGAATCAATCCTGACTCATAACAACCCTATAGGATAGAGCAGAACTGTTCTATAGAATTTCCAAGGAACACCCGGTGGATTTGAACTGTCAGATTTTTTATTAGCAGCCATAGCACTTAACCAAGTTTTCCAATGAGCAGATTAGCATTATAGTAAACAGGCACAATAGCAGTGGAAGTTCAGGACCTGGGCAGGCAGACTGGATACTTTTGTCCTCTAGATCCACTCTTCACCGCTGTATCCTGTTCTGAGCCCTCAGGGTTACACTTTGTGGGTTGTATCAGTCAGCTTCTGTGTCCTTTGATTTTTGGCTGGATTTAGATAACAGGAGATACCAGAAAGGGATGAAAAGTTGCCAGTTTCCAGTAATTTATTCCTCTTAGGTTTAGCTTCCTAGAAGTGCCATATAAAGTAGCACAAAGTGAGTACCTTTAAGAGAAAGTAATTCATTTTCTCACAGTTTTGGAGACAAAAAGTACAAATGAGAGTATCAGCCATATTGATCCCTTCTGGGGTAGAATTGTCGTGCCTTTCTCCTCACTCCTGGAGGGTCCCAATAATCTTTTATATTCCTTAGCTTGTAGTGTAGATGCGTCTTCACCTGTCCTTTCTCTGTGTCTTTCAGTGTCTAGTTTCCACTTGTATGAGGAGAGCACTCAGGTGGGATTAGGACCTACTGTAGGGTTGCTAGGAGTTGGAATCAACACAATGGTAACTGGTGAGTGTTGCTTTTCTTTTTCTTAGTATGGTCTGTTATTAACCGATAACATCTTCAAAGACTCATTTCCGAACAAGACCACATTTGCAGATACTCAAAATCCACCTCTGTTTAGTCAATTCAGACTCATGACCCTATAGGACAGAGTAGAACTACCCCACAGGGTTTCCAAGGAGCGCCTGGTGATTCAAACTACTGAACTTTTTGATTAGTGGTGAACTTTTTAACCACTGTACCACCAGGGTTTCCTTAGTATTTTAAGATATATTTTGGGGACACACAATTCAATCTGTAATACTTTCCTTGTCCTCCTTTTGGTGTAGGGATGGTAACGGCTCTTTACATCTGCTGGCCTAGAGGTGCTTTGCTATTCCTTGCTGGTTTCTCTAGATCTTTTACATACCTTGGAAAGCAAGAAAACAGAACAAAACCTATTGCCATGGGGTCAGTTCTCAGTCATAGTGAGCTTGTAAAGCAGTCCTTTATTAACTGTTCTTCAAATTGATAGTTATATATGTTTGCTATTAAGGTATGACTGCTTCTGTGATTCAGCCTTAATTTTCCACTCGAACCTGAAGATAGAACATATTCCTTCTTCAGCCAACTCCTGGGGAAATACTCCTCAGCAGTTAGCTTTACAGTATTTTAAGAAACTATGGTGAGTACACAAACTCATAGTGCAAATTATTTATATTGGAAAAGTACATATAGACACATGCCAAAGATCAAGAACTATTCTCATCTCTTTTCTAGGTGAGACTCTAAAGATAGTAGCTTGGATTGACCAGCAAAAATAGAAAGGCCATCAGGAGCTCTTTTCCAGCCAAGTCCCTCTGAGAACTTTAGCAGATGAGGACATCATTTGTCAAAACTAAGAAGTGAACATTGATACATTACTGTTAACTATTGATCTCATTTGGACTTCATCAGCTTTTCCACTAGTATCCAAATGTGGAAATTACCAAGCAACGTCATTAATATCACACGCAAGCAAAATTTTGCTCAAGATTATTCAAAAGTGACTGCAACAGCATATTGACAATGAACTGCCAGAAATACAAGCTGGATTCAGAAAAGAATGTGCAACCAAGAATATCACTTCTGATGACAGATGGATCTCGACTGAAAGCAGAGAATACCAGAAAGATGTTCACCTGTGCTTCATCGACTATGAAAAAGCATTTGACTGTGTAAATTATAACAAGTTATGACTAACATTGAGGATAATGGGAATCCCAGCACACTTAGTTGTGCTCTGAAGGAATCTGTATATGGGTTAAGAGGTAGTTGTGCAAACAGAACAAGGGGACACTGCATGGCTTAAAGTTAGGAAAGGCGTACTACAGGGTGGTATCCTTTCATCATACCTTTTCAATCTGTGTACTGAGCAAGTAATCCGAGAAGCTAAATTATACAAAGAAGAATGAGACATCAGGATTGGAGGATGACTCATTAACAACGTGCCTTACTCAGACATCATCACCTTTCTTGCTGGAAGTTAAGAAGATTTGAAACACTTGCTGATGAAGATCAAGGACCACAGCCTTCAGTATGGATTGTACCTCACCATCAATAAAACAAAAATCACGGCTGGATCAGTAAGCAACATCATCATAAACGGTGAAAGGATTAAGGTTGTCAAAGATTTCATTTTACTGAGGTCCACAATCAACACCCATGGAAGCAGTAGTCAAGAATTCAAAAGATCCACTGCATTAGAAAAGTCTTCTGTAAAGGATCTCTTTAAAGTATTGAAAAGTAAGGATGTCACTTTGAAAACTAAAGTGCACCTGCCCGAAGCCGTGGTATTTTCAGTCGTATCATATGCATGCAAAAGCTGGACAATGAACAAAGAAGACTCAGAGAAGAAGAATTGATGCCTTTGAATTGTGGTATTGGAGAAGAATGTTAAATGTACCATGGACCACCAAAAAACCAACAGACCTGTTCTGGAAGATGTCTAGCTAGTGTGCTCCTTGGAAACAAAGTTGGCAAGACTGTGTCTTACATACTTTGGACATGTTGTCAGAGGGATCAGTCCCTGGAGAAGGACAGCATTCTTGGTAGAGTTTAGCATCAGCAATAAAGAAGAAGACCCACAGCAAGGTGGATTGACACAGTGGCTGCAACGATGGACTTAAGTGTAAAAGCAATTGTGGACATGGCACAAGACTGAGCATTGTTTTTCGTCTGTTGTTCACAGGGTCACTATGAGCTAGAATTGACTTGACAGCACTTAACAGCAACAACATCCTTTTTCACACACAGGATCCGTATCAGGATACCACAATTGCAATACCAAGTTGTAATAAACTATCTTTTCCAATCTGTGGCAGTATCTCAGATTTTCCTTGTTTTTCATTTTCTTCACAAGTTGCTCATCACTTTTCAAATTATCCAAAAGTTCACGAATGCAGCATTATCACCAAATTTAATCATATCTCCCTATTCAGGAAAAGTAAGACTAGTTGCAAGTACCAGGGTCTTTGGGAAGTGCAAATGGTAAATGCACTTGGCTACCAACTGAAAAGTTGGGAGTTTGAGTCCGTTCAGAGATACCTTGGAATAAAGGCATGGTGATCTACTTCTGATAAACCATTCATTGAAAACCCTATGGAGCACAGTTCTACTTTGGCATGTGGAGTTGCTATTATTTAGAATTAATGGCAACTGGTTTGATTTGTTGGTTGTCATTCTTTGGGTCCTACTCTTAGAGGACTGGTCAGGGGCTTCACCTTCATCCGCCCTCTCTCTACTTTGTCTCTTCTAGTGATCGTATTATATGTGTTGTGATTCATGATGAAAACAGAATGATTCTGAGGACATATGTCTTACTTTGTAATCAATCCCAGCTATTGTGGTAGCCAGTGGCTTTCATTATCTTCCTGCCTGGAGAAATTGAAAAGGTCTTTTTTCAAAAACAGAATCCATTTATTTTCCCCATGGCTTCTCCTTTGAAGTCAATCTAGTAACTCCCTTCAATGGCAGTCGCTTGTAATAATTTTGAATAACATCCCTGAACCTAAGCTCCCATAAAACTTTGGCCTGCTGCTTAGTCTTTCTCGGACTGAATGTTAGTTGAATGTTATCACTTTAAGGGTAATATTCTTTCTTGCAAAGCTTTTAAGCATTACTTTGTGAAAGGTGTTGGAAAGGTGAAAATGATAATTAAATCTTATCTCAAGTGTAATTTTATGATTACAAAGTACTATTCCCCAGAACCATGCTTTCAAAATTGTTGTGGGTCCACATATGCCTCTTGTGTTTATTGTAGAGAAAGTGCTAGAACAGGGCTTTGTTGTCCAATTATTTTTCTTTCAGTGTCTGAACGAATTTTCTGTCTAGGCAAGTGCTCATTTGTGCTCATCCTCCTTACACGTGTTACCAAATGAAAAGACTTGACTCCAGCAATCTCATTCTTGGGCGATTGTAGAGTTGGGCCACCAAGAGTAAGTAATTACAGAGAGGAACCCACCTCTTCCTGATGATACTAACCCAGTAGGAACTGGCACACTTTATATACTTCAGAGATATAAGGACAGAGTGGCAGCCTCAATTTTGAAAACTTCAACTCTTAGGCAGAAGACATCATCACTTATATTTCTTCATTTATTCAAACCGTTGTACAATACTAACAGTTTATCAGGCATTATGTCAGTTTCTTTGGTCATTAAGATAACTAAGAATTGGTCCCTATCAGACTAAGAGGAGAGACAGGCAATAGATCATCACAGCTGAATGTAGCATGTGCTATGAGAGAAGAAACAGAGTTATGGACAGCAGGTAGCTCCTCAGACAAACAGCTCGAGAAATACGTGTAGAATTCCCCATGAGTCCTGGCTGAAAACTATAATGTACATGCATAGATTGGAACTCTGCAGAGAGTTGCTGGGGAGCTGTGAGTTGAATGTTTCCCAGAGCTAACTCAAGGTTAGGTGTTCAGAGTCTGACCCATCGGAGAGGAGAGTCTTTGTTGATCACTCAAGATATTCAGTAGAGATTTAACACAGTCACTCCTTAGTGTTTTTGTTGGTGTGTGCTACTGAGTTGATTTTAACTCACAGTAACCCTATAAGACGGAGTAAAACTGCCCCATGTGGTCTCCTAGTCTGAAATCTAATGGCAGCGATTACTACATCCTTTTTTCCCACAGATGCTGGCCTTTTAGTTAGCAGCTGAGTTCTTAACCGTTGCACCCAAGGTTCGTTCACCCTTTAGTCAACAAAACAAAGCAAATAACCAAAAAGCTCTACCATTGTCATGGAGTCAATTCTGACTCATAATGACTCTATAGGACAGAGTTCCCATAAGGTTTCCAAAGAGTAGGTGGTGGATTTGAACTACAAACCTTTTGTTTAGCAGCTGAATGCTTAAGTATTACACTACCAAACTATCTCTAAAGACTTTTCTAAAAGGCTTGAGAAAACAAATTCAAACTTATAAAGCAACTTAGGTGCCTTCCAAAGTAAACTCTAAAGTTCTTTAAAGCAAGACAGCAATATCCAGACACTCAAAAAAGTGAAATGTGTGATGTCTGGCATTCAGTAAAAAATTACTTGACATGTGAAGCAGAAAATTGTGACCCATGACTCATGCACAATCAGCAGAAAGGAATGCTAAAATACTATTAATACTGTGTTCAAATATTTTTTAAATATGTAAGTCTAATAAGGAAAGAAATGGCAGATATTTAAAAGAAACCAATATAACTTGTAGAATTAAAAATACAGTGTATCAGAAATGATAAATTCTGTGAGAAATATTAATAGAAAATCAGGTATTTCCATAAAACATGAAGCCAAAGCCAAGTGCTGTCAAGTCGATCAGTAAATTTGAAGGCATAACAGCAGAAATAGTCCAAAATGAAACACAGAGAGGAAAAAAAGTAAAAGAGAAAAGAACAAAGCATCTGTGATTTATGGTATGATGTCAAGTGGCATAGTGGGTAGGTACTACTTCTGCTAACCAAAAGATCAGCAGTTTGAATTCGCCAGACTGTCCTTGGTTACTCTAGGAAGCAGTTCTACTCTGTCCTATAGGGTCACCATGAGTCAACACTGACTTGACGACAGTGGGTTTGATTTAGTTTTATCAAGTCGTCTACTATACGTGTAATTTGACTTCTGGAAAGGGGAGTGAGACTGCAAAAAATCATTTGTGAGACCAATGATCACAAAATTTCAACTTTGGTGAAAACTGTAAATCCACAATTTCAAGACATTGTTTGAACTCAAGCAAAATAAATACCAAGGAAATAACACCAAGAATATGATAATAAAACTGAAGAAAAACAATGACAAGCAGCCAGAGAAATAGAGCATAGATTAAAAAAATAAGTATGATCATGTATCTCTCATCAGAAACTCTGCAATCTAGACAACAATGTAACAGTGTCTTTAAAATACTAAAAACAAAGACCCAAACTTGCCAACCCAGAACTCTTTACTCAGCAAAAAAAGCTTGCAAAACCAAAGGCTTCAGATGGTTTCAGACTGATTAACACTAACCAGTGACCTTTTGATTAGTAGGCAAGCACTTTAACTACTGTGACACAAAGATTCCAATTTCTTACATAGATCATAAAAATAAATTAAATCCAAAAATATGACAAATTTGATTTTTTCAAACTTGATGAGTGACACTGTTAAATAAGACAATTCCACTGCTAGGAGAAAACAGCCAAAATACCTATGTCTGATAAAGTATTGTACACAGAACAATAGAAAAACATTACAGCTTAAAAATAAGGACACAATGACTAAAAGAAAAAGAGAGAGAGAAGACGTTTGAACATACAATTCCCAAAGGAGATACAGAAATGCCCAATAAAAACACGAAAAGTTGCTCAATGTATTTCATCAGATGAATACAAAACTTCAGTGAGATACCACTAGAATTGTTAGACTATTTTAGTCTTTGTGAAGGCTTAGCATTTAAGGTGGCTTGACATTTCTGTCTAATTTCTAAACAACCTGTTAAACAACGTAAGTGAACAAATCCTTGACACTCTGGAGAAGTTGTATAGGTACCTATTATTAAATGCTTTCTTTTGTTGCAGAAAGCCTTTTTTGTTTTTAAAGCATCTGTTTTTTGAAAACTGTATGTGTGTGTGTATAAAACCTGTTGCTGTCAAGTTGATTCCCACTCATAAGAACCCCATAGGACAGAGTAGAACTGCCCCATAGAGTTTCCAAGAAATAACTGGTAGATTTGAACCGCACACCATTTGGGGAGCAGCCATAGCTCTTCCACCAGGGTTTCCCCCCCCCCCACACACACGAGTCCTGGTGCTGCAGTGATTAAGCACTTAGCTGCTAATTGAAAGGTTAGTGATTTGAACCCACCAGCCACTCTGAGGGAGTAAGATATGGCAGTGTGCTTCAGTATAGATTACAACCTTCACAATTCTAAGATCAATTCTCTGTCTTACAGGATTGCTGTGAGTAGGAATTGGCTTGAGGGCAACTGGCTAAGCACACACACACACATATGTGTATGTATCTATATAAACATTTATTATTTCAACATTGTTTACATGTATGCTACAGTGATATTAATCACATTCATCATGCTGTGGAACCATCATCCCTATTCATTTCTGATTTTTTCCATCACCGTTACCAGAAGCTCAGAGCCCTCTGAGTTAAACCCATTGCTGCTGAGTTGATTTTATCTCACAGTGACCCTACAGGTCAGAGTAGAACTGCCCCATAGGGTTCCCAAGGGTGCACTCTTTACAGAAGCAGGCTACCACATCTTCCTCCCAAGGAGTGATTGGTGGGTTCAGACTCCTTGACCTTTCAGTCAGCAGCTGACTTCTTAACCACTGTACCACCCAGCTGTTCCCCTCTTCTCACCCCCAGTTTCACCTCCCTTTTTAATTCCTTGAATAATGGGTAGAGAATATCCTTAACAAAAACCTTCAGTGCTCACCTGACCCTATCTTAGTCAAGAGATTTCTTTTTTTGTATGAAAATTCTGTCTAGGAAGAGTATACCTTTAAAGCAGGGACCAGTGGTTCTTCAGAATTTTTTTTTTTTTTTTTTTAATGTCTGTTTGCAAGGCAGGCAGGGATGAAAAGGCTGCCACGAAAAGTCATAACTACCTTTCTAAATTCAGTGCCTGTTTCCTGCTTAATTTCTCTTTCCTTTTCAAAATAGTCATAGGTACCAGACAACGTTTTGGGCTAATGGCCTGGAAAAATTCATTATAAAAACGTTTTGAATTACTCAGGAAAGAAGCAGAGCCTGAGCACCACTGCTTTCTGTTTCCCCTTGTGAATTTCCACAATTTTTGTCCATGTGGACATTTCTTAAATTTGAAGTGTTAATCAAAAAGCTTTGAACTTACTTCTTGCCACAACAGTGATGGAACAATTGATTTTTAATTACTTGATTTCCCTTCTCCAAGGAAAGGAAAAACAGCAAGAGTGGACAAATTCCTTTTCAATAGCGGTAGTTTGTAAGTGTATTTGAAGTGGTAGTTTAAAAATTTTAATGGTAATGTGGCTGTACTGAAGTATCATAATAGAAATGTGCCAGGTACAGTATTTTCTTCTGAAAAGACTGTATGTTTTGGCTTTCCTTCAATATCATGAAATAACTGCCCTATAGCATTCTACAGACTTTATGAATTTCAGATACACAATACCATATTTAGCTTAAACCATAAGCTTTCTCTAGACTGAATATATGTATGTGCCTGAGTGTGTGAGTGTGCAATCACAGTAATACAATAATAAAAGAAATCCATCACGTAGCTGATGTTAATCATTCAATTTCTGAGTGTTGGATAGATTTTATAAATAAGGTTGGGAAGTATTCTGTTCTGGGACATCAAACGAGGAGGAAGCAGCCTACCAATGGCCACCAGACATCACCAAGTCATCTGTGACACTGAGGAGGGTCTGACAAGAGCTAGCAAATAAAGTGAAGTCCAGCTATTCCATCAGCTGTATATTGATGGTGGTTATTTTTCGTTCCCAGCTCCTCTCAACAAAGACCTTTAGCAGCAGGGCAAGGCTTTGTGACCTTGGGCTAGCAGGTTGGGGAGACTGAGAGAGCAATGTCCAATGAGCACACAGCTGGATTTCGGTGTGAGGCACATGTTCATATATATATATAAATAAATCCACCTGGCTTATGTTTTTGAACATGTGTAACTCGTCAGAAGTGTCTTGCATCACTGTATCGATACAAGCACTTGCTGAAAGGTTGGTGCTTGCCCACATAAAGGAGCCTCTGTGGAGCTGGCGGTGGACTGGAGCTGGCTTGCCTTGGCTCACTGGAGCTGATTGTTAGAGTTTCAGAAATCTTGCAAGCAGGTTGTTAAACAGCCATTATTAGAAATTAAATTATATAATATTGTAGTTAAATTACGTGAAAAATAAGTAACAAGCACTGAAAACATCATCTCTTTCTAATAATTTTGTTACTGTCTATACTTGCGAGGTTGTTGATTTTCTAGTACAAATGTGTGTCACACAATCTCAGGGTATCTTATATTTTTATTTGCTACATCTGGTACCCCCACATATGGAATTTGTGATAAATACTTTTGTTGTTAGCTATCACCCAGAAGGCCCTTGACCCACAGCAGCTTAGGCAGAATAGGATGAAACACTGCCTTGTCCTGTGCCATTCCCAAGATTGGTTGTGGATCAAGTCACTGTGATTCCTTTGGGTTTTCATTAGATGATTTTTGGAAATAGCTCTCCAGGTCTTGCTTCCTACTCTGCCTTAATTTGGACACCCTACTGAAACCTGTTCAGCGTTACCACAACGTGCAGACCTCTGACAACCGATGAGTGGTGGCTGTGCTTGGAACTGAACTTGCGTCATCTGCACAGAAAGCGAGAATTCTATTACTGAACCACCAGTGTCTTGTGCAATGAAGACTACTGTATTTTTTTGAATTATTATTATTGTGATTGAGAGAAAGTAGTATACAATGCAAGGTAAATTTGTGTGCCTGCCTATCTGCAGTTCCCTGTGGTCTCTTTGTCCGGTGACAGCACACTCTTCCTTTCCTTTCTATACATGTTGTCTCCTGCTAACAACCTCCTCTCCACTCCTCTCCACCCTCTCCTCTCCCTTCTAATAAAAGGCTAGTAGGATGGCTTCCTGTAGATACACAGAACCATAAAGTGGACACGTCATATTGTATTTTTACTACTATTTGTAAATGATATCTGATTTACCGGTTGTCACGTTGTCTGGCCAAGCCATCATGTTGTTGTTGCTGTTGCTTGCTGCCTTTAAGTTGGCTCAGACTCATGATGACTCCAGTTACAACCAACCGAACACCGCCCCGTCCTGCACTACTGTCATGGTTGCTGACATGCTCAAGTTCATTTTTCAAGCCACTGTACAGTCTCAGTGCCTTCCAAACAAGGATTTCTTATCTTACAGCCTTTTCTCAAAAATATTCTGTTGTGAATATTGGGTTTTCACTGGATAGATTTCAGGAGTAGATCACTAGGTCTTTCTAGTCTGTCGTTTGGAAATTCCACTGCAACTGTTCACCATGGGTGACCCTGTGGGTATTTGAAGTATTGGTGGCACAACTTCTAGCATCCCAGAAACATACAAGCCACTACAATATGACAAATGGATGGACAGGAAGTGGAAGTCATCCATAAATGGTAGCTTTAGAAATTGTCATCATCATCATCACAATTTCATTGAGTGCTTTTTGTGTGACAGGCCCTGTTCTAAGGACTTTATGCACATTATCTCACTTATATCTCTCACAACTTCTGGAAGTGAGAATAGGAAAGCATTCTACTATTCCCATTTAATAGATGAGGAACAAAAATTGTGAAATGCTCCTGTGTGTATACCTATAATCCTGAAGAGTACATAAGCAAACTCCTAGAGCTAATCTAAAAACTTACTGAAGTTTCAGGATATAAGGTCAACAAACACAAATCGTCTGGGTTTCTATATACCCGCAATGAGAGATCTGAAAGAGAAATTAGGAAAGTAATTCCTGGTTTAGTCATTTGTCTGAGACTCTTAAAGCTCAACACTTTAAATTTATCACTTTAATATTCTTCACATAGCATATGACAAACATCTATACAATAAAAATGTTTTGATAATGTTGCTTATGGTGCTTCTAAGTTGGTTAGCCTCACTTTTTAGCTCCAGGTTGCTGTAAAATGCTATTTCTTTTCTGAGAATAATCACCTTCTTGGAGCCTGTGGATGGCACAAAAGGTTAATGCACTTAGCTGCTTACCAAAACGTGGGCAATTTGAGTCTACACAGAGGAACCTGAGAAGAAAGACCTAGCAATCTACTTCTGAAAAATGGGCCAGTTTTGTTCCCCATGGAATGAGATAAGGGTGCTCGCTCTCACTACTTCTAGTCAATATTGTGTCATAAGTCTTAGCCAAAGAAATAAGAAAAAGAATCCAGATTGAAAAAGAAGTAAAACTGTGTTTGTGGATGAAATGCTCCTGTATGTATATGTATAATCCTGAAGAGTACATAAGCAAACTCCTAGAGCTAATCTAAAAACTTACTGAAGTTTCAGGATATAAGGTCAACAAACACAAATCATCTGGGTTTCTACATACCCGCAATGAGAGATCTGAAAGAGAAATTAGGAAAGCAATTCTATTTACAGTAGCATCTAAGAGAATAAAATATGTAGGCCTAAATGTAGCCAGGGATGTGGAGGACTTAAGAAATGAACACTGTAAACATTTACTGCAAGAGATTTTAAAAAAGACTTAAATAAATGGAAAAATGTTTTATGTTCGTGGATTGGAAGATTTAATATTGTTACGATGTCAGTACTGTCATGGATTGAACTGTGCCCCTCAGAAATATCTGTTACCTTGGCTAGGTCAAGATTCCCAGTATTGTGTGATTGTCTACCAGTTTGTCATCTGATGAATTTATTTTATGTTGTAGATTTTTATCATCATGATATAATGAGATGGATTAGTCTTAGTTATATTGATGAGATATACAAAATAGTGCCCTAAGCCAGTTTCTGAGATACAAAAAGTGAAGCAAGCAGAGAGCCATAGGAACCTCGTACCACCAAAAACAGCAATGCCAGGAGCGGAGCATGTAGTTTGAACCTGAGGTTCCTACTGAGGTGCTCCCAGACTAAGGGATGACTGATGATAAGCACCTACCTCTAGAGCCACCAGAGAGAGAAAGCATTCTCCTGGAGCTGATATCCTGAAATTAGACTTCTAACCTACCGGACTCCGAGAGAACAAATGTCTCTTTGTTAAAGCCATCCACCCGTGGTGTTTCTGTTATGGCAGCACCAAATCTCTAAAGATGTTGCACAATATGATCTACAGATTCAATGCAATCATGATCAAAGCTCCTATAATGTTATTTACAGAAATATATATTTAAAAATAATTCTCTTTTTATACTTTACATGGCATGGCAAGAGGTCCTTAATAGATAAAGGCATGTCAAAAGAGAAAACAAATAAGGAGGATTCACACTTGATTTTAAAACATATTGTACAGTTACAGTAATCAAAACAGCTTGGTACTGATATGACACATAGATTAATCGAATGGAATTGAGAGTCCAGAAACAAATCCACACATATATGGTCACTGATTTTTGACAAGAGTGCTAAGTCCATTGGACAGGGAAAGGAGAGTCTCTTCAGTAAATAGTGTAGGGAAAACTGGATTTCCACATGTAGAAAAATGAAACAACATACATGCTCACGTCATTCACAAAAACAAATTCAAAATGAATGAAGGACCTAACTATGCAAACTAAAACACAGAACCCAAGTCCATTGTTGTTGAGTCAATTCTGACTCATAATGACCCTGTAGGGCAGACTAGAACTGCCCCATAGCGTTTCCAAGGCCATAATCTTTATGGAAGCCAACTGCTACATCTTTCTCCCATGTGCGCAAACTAAAACCATAAAATCCGTACATGCAAATACAGAGACAATACTGTCAGGACTAGACTCTAACAATGGATTGTCTAATACAGTAACAAAAGCATAAATAGTAAAGGACAAAACAAATGAGACTTCATAAAAATTAAAAACTTCTGTTCATCAGAGTACTTGAACAAAAAAACTGAAAAGACAAGCTAGTGAGTGGGATATTATTTTTGGATACCATATAGCTGATAGGAATTTAAAATCAAAACGTATGTACGAGATCTGACAATTCTGTGAACTTAATTATTCTAAGTACTATGTACCTTATTGCTGAATATCACTATGGTCACCTTCAAAGTACTGTCCTTGGGAAGCTATACACCAATGTCAATGCCTAGTCCACACTTCAAAGCAGTTTTGGAACTCTTTCTGGAATGGCTGTTGTGCATGGTGGCAAGGTGACAAGTTTGTAAACTTAACTGTATAGTTGTCATTAAGGGAGGTTTTAGCCAGCAAACAAATAACTGCACTGAACATCTTCCCTACTTGCCGTATCTGGCCCCCAGTGACTTTTTCCTCTACCAGAAGAAAAAGGAAATATTGAAAGGAAGGCATTTTGATGACTGTCAGGACATCAAGGGTAATATGATGACAGCTCTGATGGCCATTCCAGAAAAAGAGTTCCAAAATTGTTTTGAAGGGTGGGCTGGGTGCTGATGTCAGTGTATAGCTTCCCCAGGACAGCACTGCAAAGGTGACTGTGGTGATATTCAGCAATGAGTTATGTAGCTGTTTTTCCAAAAGACTTCCAAGTAGTGACTCAAAAACAGACTATTGTGCCAGTGTTCACTGCAGCACTACTTGCAATAGCCAAAATGAGGAAACAACTTAAATACCCATCAGCAGATTAATAGATAGACAAACTGTGGTACACACAATGGAATACTACTCAGCCATTAGGAGAAGTGAAATCTTCACATCCGCCACAGTATGCATGGAGCTTGATGACATTATGCTAAGCAAAATAAGCCGGTCACAAAAGGACAAATATTGTATGACCTCAGTTCTATAAAAAGACA
Source organism: Heterohyrax brucei (assembly GCA_028571685.1). Taxonomy (NCBI): domain Eukaryota; kingdom Metazoa; phylum Chordata; class Mammalia; order Hyracoidea; family Procaviidae; genus Heterohyrax; species Heterohyrax brucei. Next base: position 48,007,137 of record CM053162.1, read on the forward strand.
CGCAAAAGCAAATGTATAAAGACCAAAGTGAATTAGTGGTTACCATAGGAAGGAAGAAAGGGAAAAGAAGGAATTAATGGTGATGGACAAATCACATTGATTAAGGATAGGGTTGCACAGCAGATTCTCATAATTGCCGTCAATGAGTTGTGCACCTGCAAAGAGTTGAATTGGCAGAAGTTGTGTGGAATTTACAAAAATGACAAAGGAAAAAAAAAGCTGCTGAGTCTGCTTATGTATAATTAAACACCTAATGGAATTTAGTTCCTTGGTTTGAAGGTTTAGTGTCATAGTTTCATGGAACATCCCAGTTAACTGGTCTGAAAATGTGTTGAGTACTTCTACCTCCTTATTGATTGTGTAATGCTTGGTGTCTTAAAATCTTCCAAGTGGCCAGCCAAATCATGACAATTGGTTTCTATTCATCCAGAGAAAAACAGGAATAAGAATCATCAGAAATAGAGGTGTTGCTGTTGTTAGGTGCCATCGAGTTGGTGCTGACTTATAGCAACCCTATTCACAACAGAACAAAACACTGCCTGGTCTTGTATCATGTCCACAATCATTTTTATGCTTAATTCCATCATTGTAGCCACTGTGTCAATCCATCTTGTCAAGGGTCTTCCTCTTTTTTGCTGACCCTCCACATCTACCAAGCATGAAGTCCTTCTCCAGGGACTGATCCTTCCTGATAACAGATCCAAAGTATCTAAGATGTAGTCTTGCCACCTTTGATTCCAAGAAGCACTCCGGTTGTAGTTCTTCTATAATAGATCCGTTTGTTCTTTTGGTGGTCCATGGTATGTTCAACATTCTTCTTCAACACTGCAAGTCAAAGGCATAAGTTCTTCCATCCTCTTTCTTCACTGTCCAGCTTTTCCAGGCATGTGATATGATTGAAAATACTATGGCTTGGATCAGGCACACCTTAGTCTTCAAGGTGACATCTTTACTTTTCAATACATTAAAGAGATCCTTTGCAGCAAATTTTCCCAGTGCAACGTATCTTTTGAATTCTTTACTGCTGCCTCCATGGGCATCGATTGTGGACCCAAGCAAAATGAAATCCTCGACAACCTCAATCCTTTCTCCATTTATGACAATGTTGCTTACTGGTGCAGCTGTGAGGACTTTGTTTTCTTGATGTTGAGGTGCGATCCATACTGAAGGCTGTGGTCCTTGATGTTTTTCAGTAAGTGTTTCAAGTCTTCTTCACTTCCACCAAGTAATAAGGTATCCTCTGCGTCAAGCAGGTTGCTGATGAGTCATCCTCCAATTCTGATGCCTCAGTCTTTTTATAATCCAGCTTCTTGGATTATATAGATTGAAAACGTATGGTGAAAAGATACAACCCTGACACACACATTTCCTGACTTTAAACCATGCAGTGTCGCCTTGTTCTGTTTGCACAATTATCTCTTAACCCATATACAGATTGCTTAAGACCACAATAAAGTGTTCTGGAATTACTATTCTCCTCAGTGTTAGCCACAATTTGTTATGATCCACACAGTGAAATGCTTTTGCATAGTCAATGAAACACAGATACACATCTTTCTGGTAGTCTCTGCTTTCAGCCAAGATCAATCTGGCATCAACAGTGATATCCCTGGTTCTATGTCCTCTTCTGAATCCAGCTTGAATTTCTGGCAGTTCCTTGTCAATATACTGTTGCAGTTGCTTTTGAACGATCTTGAGCAAAATCTCACTTGTGTGTGAAATTAATGATACTGTTCAGTAATTTCCACACTTGGTTGGATCACCTGTCTTTGGAACGGACGTAAATATGGATCTCTTCCAGTCAGTTGGCCAAGTAGGTCTCCTCTAAATTTCTTGGCATAGATGAGTGAGCACTTCCAGCACTGTTTCTGTTTGCTGAAATATGTCAATTGATATTCCATCAATGCCTGGAGCCTTGTTTTTCACCAATGCCTTCAAGGCAGCTTCAACTTCTTCCTTCATTCCCATTAGTTCCTGATCATGCGCTGCCTCTTTAAATGTGTGAAAATCTACCATTTCTTTCTGGTATAATGACTCTGTGTATTCCTTCCATCTTTTTTTTATTATTATTGTGATTGAGTGAAAGCACATAATCCAAATTAACTTTTTATGCCCGCCTATCTGCAGCTCCTTCTGCTCTCCTTGCTCAGTGACAGCACACTGTCCTTTTCTGTTCTATACATGTCATAGCCTCTCAACAATCTCCTGTCCCCTCTTCTCTGCCTTCTCATCTCCCTTCTTGTAAGAGGCCAGTATCCTATAGATGTATAGAACCACAAAGTGCGCCTACCATATAATCACATTGTATCCCCAAGTCCAATCCAATCCTGTCTGAACAGTTGACCTCAGTAGTCTTTTCTGATCAGGGGCAGCATCAGAGCTAGGGTCCATGTTCCTAGGGGAGCCTTTGGACCATCAATTGCGGTCTTTTAGTGGAGTTCTTGAGATGCACCTCTCTGTTTCTTGTGTTGCCACTGGGACTTGACATTGTGTGCACCATCTTGGCTATCTTTAGTGATTGCTGGACACCATCTGGTTCTTCTGGTCACATGCTGATTCAGTTACCCATTAACATGGACCTTTCTGTCTTCTGGGTTTTTTCCCCTCATGTCTTTGTTGTCCTTGGTGATCATGTGTTCCGGCTGAGTTGGGACAATTTGGGGTATGGCAGCTTGCTACTTTTTAAGACCCTAGATGCCACTTTCTGATATGGGGTGCAGAAGACTCTCTTAGCAATAGGCTAGTTATGTCAGTTGGCCTCAATGTCCCTCAAGAACATGGCCCCTAGAACACTGCCCTTGTTACTCTATCCTTGCAATGTTGGGTTAGTATTAGAAGAGTTTTCAGTTTATACTGAAGTCCAGTTAAGTGGATCTTTCTATTGTTTGCTGTTACTCCTTTCACCCAACCAGATTTCTATCAACTATCTAGTCTATAACCAGGCCTCTCAGTCCCTCCCCTCCCTTGCAGCCATCAAAGAGTGTTTTCTTCTGTACATGAATCTGTTTTTAAATCCTTATAGTAGGTGTCTCATACAATATTTATGCTTGTGCCGCTGACTGATTTCACTCAACATAATGTCTTCCAATTGAAACAAGGTTTTTAGATGCTTCCTAAAATCATCATTGCTCTTTATCATTGTATAGTGTTCCACTGAGTATATGTACCGTAGTTTGTTTATCCATTCATCTGTTGTTGGGTGGTGGGGTTGATTCCATCTTTTTGAAGTTGTGGACTGTCCTGCAATAAACATTCATGTGCATGTATCTGTTTGTGTGACTGCCTTTACTTCTATAGGATAAATTCTGAGCAGTGGGATTACTGGATCATGTGTTGTATCTATTTCCAGCTTTGTGAGGAAGCACCAGATTGTTTTCCAAAGAGGTTGTACCATTCTGCAATCTCACCAGCAGTGTAGGAGAGTTCCAATTTCTCCACAGCCTCTCTAGCATTTGTGTCTTTTGGATCATGGCCAGTCCAGCTGGGGTGAGATGGTATCTTGTCGTAGTTTTGATTTGGATTTATTTAATAGCTAGTGATTGTGAGCATCTCCTCACATGTCTTTTGGCTGCTTGAATGTCCTCTTTAGTGAAGTGTCTGTCCGTCTCCTTTGCCTATCACTTAATTGGGTTATTTACTTTTTCTTGTTGATATTTTGCAGTACTTTGTAGGTTAGGGAGATCAGACGTCATTCTGGCATGTAGTCGCTAAATGTTTTTTCCCATTCTGTAGGTGGTCATTTAGTTCTTTAGATAAAGTCTTTGGATGAGCAAAGTGTTTGATTCTTAGTAGTTCCCATTTACCTACTTTCTCTTCTGTTGATTGTGCTCTGTTTGTCAGACTTTGAAGTCTGTCTAAGCTGTGTATTAAAACTTCCATTGTTGATCCTATTTTTTCTTGCATTTTTATCGTTTTAGGGTTGATACTTAGATATTTTACCCAATTTGAGTTAGTTTTTGTGTAAGGTGTGAGATATGGGTCCTATTTAAATTTTCTGCAGATGGATATCCAATTTTGCCAACACCATTTGTTGAAGAGACTGTTTTTAACCCACTTTACAATCTTAGGGCCCTTGTCGAATATCAGCTGTTCATGGGAGGATGTTGGCATCTCTGGGGTCTGAACTCTGTTCCATTGGTCTATATATCTCTTTTTGTACCAGTACCAGGCTGTTTTGACTACTGTGACAGTGTAATAGGTTCTAAGGTCGGGTAGTGTGAGGACTCCCATTGTGTTCCTCTTCTTCAGTAGTGCTTTTCTTATCTGGGGTTTCTTCCCTGTCCAAACAAAGTTGTTGATTTGTTAAAAAATGTCACTGGAATTTGTATTGGAATTGTATTGTACATGTAGATCACTTTGGGTAAAATAGACATTTTCACAATGCTGAGTCTTCTTATCTGTAAGCAGGGTAGGTTTCTCCGTTTACGTAAATCTCTCCTGGTTTCTTGCAGTGAGATCTTGTAGTTCTCTTTGCATATGTCTCTTATTTCTCTAGTTAGGTTTATTTCTAGGTATTTTATTTTCTTGGGGGCTATAGCAAATGGTATTGATTTGGTGACTTATTCTTTGATGATCTCTTTGTTGGTATAAAGGAATCCTACTGATTTACTTATGTTTATCTTATATGCTGATACTAAGCTGAACTCTTTATGAGTTCCAGTAGTTTACTTATGAATTCTTTAGGATTCCCTGCATATACAATCATATAATCTGCAAATAGGGAGATTTTTACTTCTTCTTTGCTGATGCAGATACCCTTTATTTCTTTGTCTTGTCTAATTGCTCTGGCCAAAACTTCTAGTACAATGTTGGATAGAAGTGGTGAGAGTGGGAATCCTTGTCTAGTTCCCATTCTCAAGGGGAATTCTTTCAGTCTCTCTCCATTTAGGATGATGTAGGTGGTTTGGCTTTGCTTAGATGCCCTCATTGCAGTGAGGACTTTGCCTTCTATTCCTATTTTGCTGAGAGTTTTTAGAATGGGTGGATGTTGGACTTTGTGAAATGCCTTTTGTGAATCAATTGACAAAATCCAATGATTCGTATCTTGTGTGTTACTTGCATGGTTGATCACATTAATTGTTTTTCTGATGTTGAATCAGCCTTGCATCCTTGGTAGGAATCCAGCTTGATCATGATGAATTACGTTTTTGATATGTTGTTGGATTCTATTGGCAAGGATTTTGTTGAAGATTTTTGCATCTAGATTCATGAATGATTTTGGTCTGTAATTTTCCTTCTTAGTGGGATCTTTCCCCGGATTTGGTATCTGGGTTATGCTGGCTTTATAGAGTCAATTTGGGATTATTGCATCCTTTTCTATGCTATGCAATAATCTCAGTAGTATTGGAGTTAACTCTTTAAAGGCTTGGTAGAATTCTGTGGTGAAGCCTTCTGGGCCAGCACTTTTTTTTGGTTGAAAGTTTTTTGATGACTTTTTCAATCTCTTCCTTTGTGATGGATTTATTAAGTTGTTCCACTTTTCCTTGTGATAATTTTGGTAGGTGATATGAATCTAGGCATTTGTCCATTTTCTCTGGGCTTGCAAATGTGTTAGAGGACAGTCTTTCATAGTATTCTGTTATGATACTCTTGATTTCAGTTGAGTCTGTTGTGACATTTCCAACCTCATTTCTTATTTGGGTTGTTTTCTCTCCTATTTTTCTTTTGTAAGTTTAGGCAATGGTTTGTCAATTTTGTTGATCTTTTTTTTAAAAAAAACACAGCTTTTGGTTTTGTCAGTTTTTTCCATTGCTCTTTTATTCTCAAATTCATTTAGCTCTGCTCTAATCTTTATGATCTGTTTTCTTATGGTGTCTGAGGTGTACCTCTGTTGCTCTCTTTCTACTTGTTCAAGCTGTAGGGTTAATTCTTTGGTTTAGATCCTCTCTGTATTCCAGATGTTCACATTTAAAGAGATAAACTGACCTCTGAGCACTACTTTGGCTGTATCCCACAGGTTCAGGTAGGATGTGTTTTCATTCTCATTGTAATCTATAAATTTATTTCATCCTCTATTTCTTCTAAAATCCACTGCTTTTTGAACAAGGTGTTGTTCAGTTTCCATGAGTTCCAATTCTACCTATATTTTTTCTGCGATTGATTTTGACTTTTATGGCTTCATGGTCTGAGAAGATGCTTTGCAATAGTTTAATGGTTTGGATTTTGTTGAGATTTGCTTTATGTCCTAACACATGGTCTAGTCTGGAAAAGGTTCCATGTGCATTGGAGAAGAAAGTGTACTTATCTGTTGATGGATAAAAAAGTCTGTATATGTTGATGAGGTCTAATTGGTTAATTGTCACAATAAGATCTTCTGTGTCTTTACTGAGCTTTTTTCTAGATGATCTGTCTGTTACTGAAAGCAGAGTATTGAAGTCACCAACTATTATTGTGGAGTGTTCTGTCTCATTTTTCAGTGTAGTCAGAGTTTGTTTGATGTATTTAGATGCTCTAGTATTGGGTGCATAAATATTTAATGTTGCTAAGTCCTGCTTGTGTATTGAACCTTTCAGCAATAAATAGTGACCATCCGTGTCCACAATGGTGGATTTTATATTAAAATCTATTTTGTCTGAGATTAGTATTGCCACACCTGCCCTTCTTTATGTGTTGTTACCTTTATTATTCCACACTTTAATTTTCAGTTTGTTTATATCTTTGAGTTTAAGGTATGTTTCTTGTAAGCAACATACAGACAGGTCGTGTCTTTTGATCCAGGATGTCATTCGCTGTACCTTTATTGGAGCATTCAGGCCATTTACATTTAGGGTGATTATTGATAGGTATGTGTTTAGTGCCATCATTTTGATGTAATTATTTTTATGTTGATGATTTCTATATTGATCTCAGTATTCTGTTCTGGTTCATTCTACTTTATGGGTTGACTTTTCAGTGTTGGCTTTGTGTTTGTTGAGACTCTGGGTGAATACCCTTTTTTAACTAATGCAAATGACACCTGTACATATGGACCTTACCAAATGAAATACACAGGAATGAAATCGACTACGTCTGTGGAAAAAGAAGATGGAAAAGCTCCATATGAGCAGTCAGAACAAGACCAGTGCTGACCATCAATTGCTCGTATGCAAATTCAAATCAAAACTGAAGAATATTAGAACAAGTCCACAAGAGCCAAAGTATGGCCTTGAATATGTCCCTCCTGAGTTTAAAGACCAAGAACAAATTTAATGTGTTGACCACTAATAACTGAAGATCAGATGAATTGTGGAATGCCTTGAAGGATATCATCCATGAAAACAAGAGAAATAGAGGATGATATGGAATATAGATTAATTATCCCCATGAACAACTACTTCCTTTGCCATGACAGCAGTAGCACTGGATGGTGCCTAGCTCCCATTACCGAACATTTTAATCAAAGACTGAACAGAAGAATCCTGATCAAAAGGAAGACAATGTGGAGTATAATTTAAAATTTCCATGCAGTCCACATTTTCTGGAGCCATGGAGGGTGAATTAATTCCTGAAACTGTTATCCTAGGACAATGTTTAAAACTTAAGCCAAAAAATACCCCTTGAAATAAGCTTAAAACTGAACAATAGTTTAGCCTAACTAATGAAAAGGGTCGGCTGTGAGCATTATGTTCTTTTAGTAATTATGTAAGTGGGATCAAAATGACAATAGAAACTCAAAAGATTAGGTAGGAATCATAGGTGGTAGTGAGTTTGAGTTTATGTTAATGAGAAAGGAACAACTCGGAAAAGGACGATGAGAATGGCTGCACAACTTGAAGAATGTACTAGTGTTACTAAATTGTACATGTAGAAACCGTTGAATTGCTACATGTATTTTTTTTTCTTTTGTGTAACCTCTTATTAAACCCATGTTACTCTTGTTTGAGGTCATTCGTTTGAGTCACAGTTATATTTCATTAACATTTAATTATGTACTTACTTTTTTATGAATAATATTAATGTATCAATTCATTTGAATATCATAACTTTTTAATTCCCCACTAATCTTTTTTTTATTATTATGATTGAATGAAAATGTACACTCCCATATAAATTTTCAAGCCCACCTATATGCAGCTCCCACTGCTCTCCCTGCCTGGTGACAGCACACTCTTCCTCTTATCCTCCCAACAATCCCCTATCGCCTCCTCTCCACCTATTCCCCTTCCTCTAGTAAGAGGTCAGAAGGACAACATCCTATCAATGCATAGAACCACAAAGTGCACACATGATATGGTCACTCTGTGTCGCCAAGTCCACTCGATTCCTGTCTGACAGCTGACCTCCATTATGATTTATGGACAGGGGCGGCATCAGGGCCAGAGGCCATGCTGCCAGGGGAACTCTAAGGCTCCTGGACCATCAATTGTGTTTTTTTAGTGGAGATCTCACGGTGCATCATTTTTATTCTTGTGCTGCCAGTGAGACTCAACTTTGTGAGCTCCATTGCGGCTATCACTGATGGTGGCTGGGCAACAACCAGGTCTTCTGGTCACAAGTTGATGTAGTTGCCCACTCACATGGATCTGTCTGTCTTCTGGATTCTCTTTACCCCATGTCATTTTGGTCCTTGGTGATCATCCATTCCTTCTGAGTTAGGACCATTTGCTGTACCCTCAGATGGCAGCTTCACAGCTTTTAAAACTCCAGGCATCACTCACCAATTTGAGGTGCATAAGGCTCTCTTAGAAAAATGCTAGTTGTGCCAGTTGGCCTCGATTTCCTCTGAGAGCATGGTCCCTGGCCCCCTGCCCCAGGTACTCTGTCCTTGCAGTACTGGGTTAAGATGGGAGGAGTAATCACGTTATATTGAAGTCCAGTTAATACTGTTCTACTTTCTAACATGTGCTGTCACAGATTTCACCCAACCAAATTCCTATCAACTATCTAATCTAAATCCTCCCCGATCACCCTCCCTCTCTCCCCACACTTGCAGCCATCAAAGAGTCTTTTCTTCTATGCATGAGTCTGTTTTTAAGTTCTTGTCATAGGCATCTCATACAGTATTTGTCCTTTTGTCATTGACTCTTGGCTGGCTGGGGTCACTGACTACTTTCACTCAGCGTAATGTCCTCCAATTGAAACCAGGTTATGAGATGTTTCCTGGAATCATCATTGTTCTTTATCATTGCAAAATGTTCCATCGAGTATATACACCATAGTTCACTTATCTATTCCTCTGTTGTTGGGCATCTGGGTTGATTCCATCTTTTTGCTATTGTGAACTGTGCTACAATAAAACATTCATGTGCGTGTATCAGTTGGTGTGAATGGCCTTGATTCTGTAGAATATATTCCAAGTAGCAGAATTACTGGGTCAAATGGTACATCTATATCCAGCTTTTTAAGGAAGCGCCAGATTGCTTTCTGAAGATGTTGCACCATTTTGCAATCCTACCAACAGTGTAGGAGAGTTCCAGTTTCTCCATAGCCTCTACAGCATTTGTTGTTTTGCATTTTCTGGATCATGGCCAACCTTGTTTGGGTGAGATGGTATCTCATTGTAGTTTTGATTTAAATTTCTTTAATAGCTAATGATTGTTAGCATGTCTGCATATGTCTTTTGGCTACCTGGATCTCCTCTTTAGAGAAGTGTCTGTCCATCTCCTTTACCCATCACTTAATTGGATTGTTTATCTTTTTCTTATTGATATTTTGTAGTACCTTATAGATTATGGAGATCAGGCATTGGTCTGACATGCAGTTGCCAAATATTTTTTCCCATTCTGTAGGTGGCCTTTTAATTCTATTAATAAAGTCTTTGGATGAGCAAAAGTATTTGATTCTTAATAGTTCCCATTTATCCATTTTCTCTTCTGTTGTTTGTGGTTTGTTCGACAGATTTTGAAGTCTGTCTATGTTGTGTATTAAAACTTCCATTGTTGTTCTTACTTTCTCTTGGATGAGATTTATTGTTTTAGATTTGATATTTAGGTCTTTTATCCAGTTTGAGTTGGTTTTTGTATAAGGTGTAAGCTATGGGTCTTCTTTCAATTTATTGCAGTTGAATACTCAATTTTGCCAACACCATTTGTTGAAGAGATTGTCTTCTCCCCAGTTGAATGTCTTAGGGTCTTTGTCGAATATCAGCTATTCGTAGGAAGATGATGTCATCTCTGGGGTCTTGATTCTGTTCCATTGATGTATCTATCTCTTTTTGTACCAGTACCAGGCTGTTTTGACTACTGTGGAAGTGTAATAGCTTCTAAAGTCTAGTTTGTGTGAGGTCTCCCAGTGTGTTCTTCTTCTTCAGTAGTGCTTTACTTATCCAGAGCTTCTTCCCTTTCCAAACAAGGTTGGTAATTTGTTTCTCCATCTCATTAAAAATGGTCACGGGAATTTGTATTGGGATTGCATTATATAAGTAGATTGCTTTGGGCAAAATAGACATTTTCACAATGCTAAGTCTTCCTATCCGTAAGCAGGGTAGATTTCCCCATTTATGTAAGTTTTCCTTAGTTTCTTGTAGTAAGGACTTGTAGTTCTCATTGTAAAGGTCTGTTATTTCTTTGTATAGATTTATTCCTAGGCAGTTTATCTTTTTAGGGGCATAGTGAATGTGATTTGGTGATTTATTAATTAATAATCTTGTTGTTGGTATAAAGGAAGCCTACTGATTTACTTATGTTTATCTTGTATCCTGAGACTTTACTGAACAATTATTTCAGGTTGAGTAGCTGACTTAAGGACTCTTTAGGATTCTCTGCATATACAATCACATCATCTGCAAATAGGGAGATTTTTACTTCTTTGCTGATGCTGATGTCTTTTATTTCTTGGTCTTGTCTAATTGTTCTGGCTAGAACTTCTAGTACAATGTGGAATAGGAGAGGTGAGAGTGGGCATCCTTGTCTAGTTCCTGCTCTCAAGGGAAACTGTTTCAGTCTCTTTCCATTCAGGATGATGTAGGCAGTTGGCTTTGTATAAATGGCCCTTATTGCATTGATGAATTTGCCATCTATTCCTATTTTGCTGAGAATTTTTAGCATGAATGGGTACTGGACTTTATAAAATGCTTTTTCTGCATCAATAGACAAAATCAGGTGCTTCTTGTCTTTTGTGTTATTTAGGTGGTTGATCACATTAATTGTTTTTCTGATGTTAAACCAGCCTTGCATCCCTGGTATGAATCCCACTTGGCCACGATGGATTATTTTTTTGATATGTTGTTGTATTATATTGGAAAGAATTTTGTTGAAGATTTTTGCATCTAGATTCATGAGTGATATTGGTCTGCACTTCTTTTTTGTTGGGTCTTTCCCTGACTTTGGTACCAAGGTTACACTGGCTTCATAGGATGAATTTGGGAGTATTCCATCTCTTTCTATGCTGTGAAATAGTCTCAGTAGTATTGGAGATAAGTCTTCTCCAAAAGTTTGGTGCAGTTCTGTGGTGAAGCCATCTGGGCCAGGGCTTTTATTCATTTGTATTTTTTGGATGGTTTTTTCAACCTCTTCCTTTGTGATGGATTATTGAGTTGTTCTGCTTCATCTTGTAATAGTTTGGGTAGGTGATATGAATCAAGGAATTTGTCTGTTTCCTCTAGGTTTTCATATTTGTTCGAGTACAGTCTTTCATAGTATTCTGTTATGATACTTTTTATTTCTGTTGGATCTGTTATGACAACTCTCCTCTCATTTCTTGTTTTTCTGTTTTTCTTTAGTAAGTTTAGCCAATGTTTTGTCAATTTAGTTGATCTTTTAAAAAAAACAGCTTTTGGTCCTTCTGATTTTTTCAACTGTTCTTCTATTCTCTAATTCATTTAGTTCTGCTCTAATCTTTATGATCTGTTTTCTTCTGGTGACTGAGGGGTTCCTCTGGTGTTCTCTCTCTGCTTGTCCAAGCTGTAGCGTTAGTTCTTTGGTTTTGTTTCTTTATTCCTTCCAGATGTGTGCATTTACGGAGATAAACTGACTTCTGAGTACTGCTTTGGCTGTATCCCACAGGTTCTGGTAGGAAGTGTTTTCATTCTCTCTGGAATCCATAAATTTTTTGATTTCATCTAGAACCCATGGCTTTTTGATCAAGATGTTGTTTAGCTTCCATGAGTTCCACTTTCTAACTATGTTTTTTCTGCTATTGATTTTGACTTTTATGGCTTTATGATCTGAGAAGATGCTTTGCATTAATTCAATGGTATGCATTTTGTTGATAACTGCTTTATGGCCTAACACATGGTCTATTCTTGAGAATGTTCCACATGCACTGGAGAAGAACGTGTAGTTGTCTACTGATGGATAGAAATTTCTGTATATGTCAAAGAGGTCTAGTTGTTTGATTGTGGCAATAAGGTCTTCTGTGTCTTTATTGAGCTTTTTTCTAGACAATCTTTCCAATATTGGAAGTGGAGTGTTGAAGTCTCCCACTATTATTGTGGACTAATCTATCTCATTTTTGAGAGTAGTCAGTGTTTTTTCAATGTATTTAGGTGCTCTAATATTATGCACATAAATATTTAATATCGTTAAGTCCTGTTTGTGTATTGAAACTTTCAGCAATAGTGTCCACCCTTTTCCATGATAGTGGATTTTGCATTAAAATGGATTTTATCTGAGATTAGAATTGCCACATCTGTTCTTCTTTGCTCATTGTTGGCTTGATATATATTCTTCCATCCATTAATTTTCAGTTTGTTCCTATGTTTAAGTCTAAGGTGAGTTTCTTGTAAGCAACATATGGATGGGTTGTGTGTTTGACCCAAGATGTTACTCAATGGCTCTTTACTGGAGCGTTTAGTCCATTCACATTCAATGTGATTATTGATAGGTATGTGTTCAGTGCTGCCATTGTGATACTTTTATTTTTGTGTTGATGTTTTCTCTGTTGTTCTTATTAATCTGTTCTGGGACGTTCTTTGTGAGTTGATTTTTCACCTTTCTCAGGGTTGGTTTTGAGGTTGTTGAGACTCCTGTATTACATTTCTTGATTTGATATGTTGCATCTTTATTGTGCTTTACAGCTGCCCTTAAGATCCAAGTTAATAAACTATATATAAACCCCATTTTCATTACTAACACTCTTACCAACTTCCTCTCCACCTGGAACGACTATAATTATGGTAGTACATTCCTTTTTTTTTTAATATGATGACATCACAGTTTTCATGATATGATTACTGGATTATTTCTTTCACTATTACAGCTTTGATTGCGTTGGGAGCCTTCCCTATCTGAGAAGGTTTCTGGGTGATGTGTCCTGAGTTTGCTTCTAAAATATAAAGTTAGTGGTTTTGTTCTTCTAAGCCAAGAGATTTTTTTCAGTATTTCTTATAGCTTTATTTTGGTTTTTACAAAGTCTCTGAGTTTCTGTTTATCTGTGAATGTCTTCGTTTAATTTTGATATTTGAAGGATCTATAATTCTTGGTTGAAAGTTCTCCTTCATGGCTTTGAATGTGTCATGCCATCGTCTCTGTGCCTGCATTGTTTCTGCTGAGAAATCTGATGAAAGCCTACATGTTTTCCCTGTGAATGTTAGCTTTGCTTTGAATCTTGCTGCCTTTGAGAGTTTCTGCTTATGTTTCATTTTGTTAAGCTTGATTATAATATGTCTTGGGATCTTTGAGCTCTATATTGAGTGGCACTCAATATGCATAGCTACATTCTCTTCTTTTGTAATTTCTGGGAAGTTTTCTGTCAGAAGCTCAGCAACAATACTCTCTGTGTTCTCAGGTGTCTAGCCCTGTTCAGGAACTCCAATTAATTGTAGATTGTTCCTCTTAGGAGAGTCCCATATGCTTCTTAATGCTTCTTCATTTGTCTTGTTTCTTTTTTCTGGTTTATCCTCATAGGTGCTGGAGTCAGTAGCTCTGCCTTCCAAATCAGAAAATCTCTTTTTCATTTGTTCTATTCTGTTTTCTTGTCTTTGAATTCAAGTTTCTATGTCTTTGATTTTGTTCTTGATCTGTTGTATTTCAGAGTACTAGTGTTCCATCCGAGTGAACATCTTGCTTAATTTTTCATTTTGCTCTACTGCATTCTTTATAAGGTCTAGGAAGGCTCTCAGTATACTCTTTTTGTAATTCATCCTCTGATAGTTTCAGAAAAGCTTCTTCATCTGGGGAGTTCTGAGGTGGTTTCTTTTGGGGGCCTTCTGAAGTCATGTGTGATGTCTTGGTAATAGTTTTCTCCAGAGTTTGTTGCTTTGGGGGCATTATGTGAGTCAATAGAGACTGGGAGAGATGCTGTGAGGGTGAACTGCAGTTGTTTCTTAAGGCTGTCTTAAAATGAGAAGTAAAAAGTGTCTGACAACTTCCAGTCAGGTTTTCAGGTGTATCAGTCCCTCTTCCCAGCTGACAAAACACGCACCTTTATGTTGAACCCCAGATGTTATAAACTAGCTCAAAATACAGAAAGGCTACTGTCCTGCTGGCCTCTGCTGTCAGGCTGTAGATGACATTGTGTAGAATAATACCTTTCTGCCAGAAAATTGCTCTCCTTTAGGCAGACACTGCCTCTCAGCCCAGGAGTTAGGTCCAGTTGAGGCTTTCATATGGGTATCTGCACCTCCCAATGGAACAAGATGGTGTCCCTCACAAGCTCACCACTTGGCTGGGACCAAAAGTGAGGCCAAAAGTGCTGAGATGCAGAGTCTATAGCCTCTGGTGCTGGGCCACAGTTGCAGGTGACACCATGCAAAACACTGCTTTTCTTCCAGAAAAGTGCTCTCCCCTGGGCAGGCACTGCCTCCTAGCCTAGGAACCAAGTCCAGCTGGGGCCTCCATATGGGTGTTCTGCCTTCCAGTAGATCAAGATGGTGCCCCACACAATGCTGCCACCACTTCAGTACTGGCCACTACATGGCAGAGGCAGAAAGAGAGGCCAAAGCCCGGCTCTTGAAACAGGGGAATTTCACTTGCCAGTCCCAGTGGCAGTGCATCTGAGATTAGTAGCTAGTGAACTCCCAGCTCCACCAGCCATCGAAAACAGAGGAAAAAACCCAAAATGGTGAGTTACCTTCAGTCCACGTAAGCCCATGCTCACTGAGGGTGTGGTCAGCAAAAGAGAGGAGGTTTTGCGTTCAGTGGTATGAAGTTGAAATTAACAGCCTTATGTCGCGTTCTTAGGTTCACTAGGTGTCTAGAAGGCTCTGTTTAATTATCAGTTCAGGTCTCATTTTCTAGAGGGATTTAGGGAGACATGTGTTTAGTCTACCATCTTGACTCCTCCCCCCAGAATTGCTATATGTTTTAATGTGTATATTCTCAACAAAAGCAAAATAGGTAAAATTTAGGGGGAAAAAACTCTATGGAGCACGTGGGGTCAATATGAGTTGAAGTCAACTCCAAGGCAACTAGTTTTTGACTACATAACCCCAAAAACCAAACCGATTGCTTTTGACTCCATTCTGACTCATAGTGACCCTATAGAGAGAGTAGAACTGCCATGTGCAATTCCCAAGGAGCATCTGGTAGATTTGAACTGCTGACTTCTCTGTTAGCAGGCACAGCACTTAACCACTATGCCACCAGGGTTTCCTTTACTATGTACTCACAGATAAATCTAGTACTCAAAAGGAGAGTTCTTAAAGTACTCTGCAATAATTTGATTAAATCAGAGTTATACATGTGTTTTTCTTTCTAAGGATAATTTTTACCCCTCTGGTCTGTACTTCCTATGCTGTTAAGAGAAGTTTTGTCTCAGTGACTTGTGTGTCTGTGTTTACAAACTTTTCCCAACAAGACTTTATAATCCAACACATGGAGACTGTTGCCATCAAATAGGATTTACCTTTACAAATATCTGAAAATCCTTCCAGGAGAAGATTAAATTGTTCAGCTCAATATTTAATCTGTTACTTCCTTTCTGAAGACACCCCATGGGCTTTGTCATGCATTCGACTCATATGAGAGAATATTGATCAGCCATAAACCAAAAAGCAGGGGAATGACCGGTACCGCCTCTACTGTCCTCACCTTATAATTAAATTTTGATTTGAGCTGCTTTTGATTAATCTTCTTATTTGTGAGTGTGTGTGAATTCAGAAGGACTGCAAAGTTTCTGAAGTAGCTGGGCACTGGTCTCTGGTGGATGGCTCAGCTAAAGAACAGTATGATTGCATTTTTATGGTTTTCAGATATTTAATAGCTTATTCCTGTCATTTTCTGAATGACTGAATATAGTTCTGCCCTCTGGGAGCACTGCAGCATCTGAGAGTCAGGCTGATGATGGAGGTCTGTGTACTTGACTGATTGCCTTAGTCTTAATTGTTCTCTTAATTAGCTGCAGTAGCAACTGCATCTGGGGAGACATCACGGTATTGGTAAACAGCTCCACCTCGGAGCTCTGGGTAATGCCTTTTTGAAGCCTGGCAGTGAGTAGGAAACATGCTCATCTCTCTGGCAGCGATGCAGCCTCTAAAGCTGGAGCTTCCCCTGTGATCTGTCATTCTGGCTCCTGAGAAGCAGGCTTCCAACTGTTTGTCCTTAAATAAATTAAGTTTTAATATTCAAAAAGCTAGCTTTATTGAGCTGAATGGACATGAAAGTGGAAACAAAAGGAGGGGAAGGGATGCATTGAGACGGCACCCAGCTAGGAAAGCAGACTTGCTAGTGGGGAGTCCTGGGAATAGGGCTATCTTCCAGTAGGGCACTCCTCCTAAAAAATTTCTGCCTTTGCAGGAAGGAATTATGAGTGGGTTCACATCAGAATCTGTGACGTATGACTTGGACCCTGAAACTCAGCCCTGCTTTATTATCTACTACCTACTTAGGATTTCTCCTTTGTTTTTCCGCACTGATGTGTTGCATTGAAACAAGATACTTTTTCTTTAAAGAGAGAGAGAGAGAGAGAGAGAGAGAGAATATTCACCCAGTTTGAGAGGTTTGGGACTTGAAGAGTGAAAAACTCCAAGGAGGTGACTCTTCTTGTTTCTTTCTGTAAGTGGAAGCCCATGATTGTCTTGGGGACCAAGTGACAGTATTTTAGATCTGGTAGAACCAGTTAAGGCTCAGGCCCACACAAAGAATTGAAAAGAAAGTAGGTGCTGGTAGCAAAGTGCAAGGTCAGCACTTAACAAATACATATTTCAAAAGTCTGCATAAAATGACAAGAAATTGGCATGGAGATGCCTTAAGATGTTGAAAATGAGAGGAACTAATTTTCTATATTTTGTAAGTAAATAGAAAATCCATTGGAGGAGGACTTAAGGAACACAGCATTGATCTGTGAGATCTTGGGGAAAGCCATTTATATTGTCTATGTATGTTCCTTCTTTGACCTAAACAGATGGGCTGTATTTAGTCCAAAGACTTGCCATGAAGATCAAATAAACTGATAGTAACGAATTTGCTTTGATAGTAAAAGGTAATAGTCTAAACAGACTTTAGATAATGGTGACTGTCTAGGAAGAAGGACCTGCCGATCTACTTCTGAAAATTATCCAGTGAAAAATCTTAAGGATCACAACAAAAGATTGTCCAGTAAAGCACTGGAAGATGAGCCCTCTAGGCTGGCAGACACTGGGCACACATAGGGGCTGCAATGATCAACTTGAGAACACCAACAGTGATGAAGATGGTAAGGGATTGGGCAACATTTTCTTCTATTGTACATGAGATTGTTGTGAGTTGGAGTCAATTCAGTGGCAACTAACAACAACACATTTTATTATCTAGTTGTGAAAAACCTTCTGGCCACTGCTAAATTTTCATTGCCAGACCTGAAAAAAAAAAAAAAAACTGTTGCCATACAGTCAGTTCTGATTCATAGAAGAGAATGGAACTGCTCTATAGGATTTACAAGGAGCAGCTAGTGACTTTGAACTGCCAACCTTCTGGTTAGCAGGCATAGCTCTTAACCACTGCACCACCACGGCTCCATTTTTGCTTCATTAAAAGTAAAAATGGAGCTCAGATATGGTGGCTTTTCACTCACGTATATGTGGTTGTATAGCTAACGGTCTCATCTTCTACCATTGTTCTATAAAATCACCTTACTCTTTTAACACGTCTATTTCTTTCCCATAGGGAAGATCCCACCCCCAAAAAGTTACTCTGTTGTCTCTGAACCTGAACTGTAGAATGTGCACAGAAAGCAATGCTTGAAAATTAAAGAGTTAAACTGTGAGACCATGCTTTGAAGGTATGCCACTTTCAAGACAAGATAGAAACCAAAGTGCTAAGCACTTGTGACCACTAAAATGGTAGGGCTGCCTCTCATAAAAAATATGATCACCATCTTAACTCTGATATCACAGCAATATTGGGATAGATAACCACATTATAGTCACCAAAATTCTTCGTTGTATTTTGACTAAGTACAGTATAAACTTTTAGGTCTTGGTTTCACCTTTTTATGTGTTTTGTTTCTATGATGGCAGAGATTGTTACCTATGTTAGCCCTCAATATATATTGTCAGACATATCAAAATTCTTTTTTGATATTTTTCTTGGGCCAAAGATACAGAAAAGTCACATCTTTTGGCAATATCAATTTTGATTAGTGGGTACCTCATCACTATTGATATGAATAAAGCACCGTGATACGTGAAGTCCATTAAAAACACCTGTGAAGTTGTCATCAAGGTTTTCCTTAATAGAGGCAACCTAAGATACCTTATCACCAGGGATCACTATTATAGTTCTATGTTTAGCGTATGTTTGAACACCTGCCTGAGGCTGGATTCTTATCCATTGTAGCATCCTGTCTAAAATTGTGCTACAGAGACATTGAATTGCTGTGTCTTAGTCTTCATTTCCAATACCTTTTCCCCTTGTCCACTGCTCTTTGTTGTTATCTACTCCTGTCCTTCTCCGCTCTTGTTTATTGTTTATCGGTGTCATGGAGTCTGCACTGACTAACAGTGACCCCATGTACAGTGGAACAAAACACTGCCTGGTCCCGTGCCATCCTCATCATCATTGTAATGCTTCAGCCCATTGTTGCAGCCACCGTGTCAGTCTCTTTCATTGAGAGTCTTCCTCTTTTCCACTCACTGTTTGCTTTACCAAGTGTGATATCTTCTCCAGGACTGGTCCTTCTTGATAACGTGTTCAAATTATCTGAAATGAAGTCTCACCATCCTTAATTCTAAGGAGCTTTGTGGTTGTGCTTTCTTCGACACAGATTTGTTCATTCTTCTGGCAGTTCATGGTATAGTCAGTATCCTTCACCAATGCCATAATTCAAAAGCATCAATTAATCTTTAGTCTTACTCATTCATTATCCAGCTTTTGCATGTACATGAGGTGGTTAAAAACACTATGGCTTGTGTCAGCTTATAAAAGCAAAACCCTGTTTTTTCTTTCAACAAGAGGTGAACACTCATGTGCCTTAGTTCTAGCCAATGGGAAATAAGCAGAGATACTTTTATCAGATGGGTTAGAGATAGTCCTTGGGACATTTTTGCTTTTCTGATAGAAAAACAAAAGGGAAAAGAAACTGTGGCTAGTCCATCCTTTCATCTTTTGCTTTTTCTTCCTGCTCAGATTCTAACTGGCACTTTTGTCTGATTCTCCTCCAAGATACTATATTACTTACTTGGAAAAGCAGAGCAGTGCCTGGGGAGGATGGCCTGAAGCCATCCAGTCATACACAGTACCACAAGTCACTTCCGTTAGTGCATTATCCGAATATCAGGTTTGACAGTGGACTGCCTATACTTGTGTACCAAGTGCTTTAATAATTTTTCTTTCATGTGCAAGAAGAAAGGTGAAAGACCTCTTAAAACAACTGAAAACTCCAAAATTGAAACATCCACAAGAATGGAATAGAACAAATCACAGCTGTGTAGTTTATACCAGTCTCCCTATTCTATCACTCTCCCTACTCCTGGTTCTAAACCTTCATTCATCGTTAGTGTTGGAAAGATACTCATTCTTACTCTACTTTTATTCCTGTGAAATTCAGCACATATACCAATGTGTTGCTGTGTTGTTCTGGCTTTCTTTCCACTTTCTGATACCCCTTTATACCCTTCATCTGCTAAGAGGAACTAAAAAGTCAAGAGTAAGCCACAGGTTTTGAGATTAAGTTTCCACCTTATTTGGCTCTTTCCTATGTCTTCTGTTATGGATATGAAAGTAGAAATCCAATAAAAGTGAAAAAAGCAGGAGCCTAGGAGAAAGAAAAGCTAGAGCAATACTAAGATGAATTTGAGTTAGGTAGTTTGGAGTGAGTTAATCTATTTAGAGTTTCACGTACTAGTGGTTTTGATTTTTGCTAGAGGGGTAAAAAGAAAAACTCCAAAGTACCCACTGAACATCTGGAAAATGAAATTTCTACCTGCCACAGTAAAACTAGCTGAGAGCTAAGTAAGTCTCTAGACTCTGGAAAATTCTTAGCTAAGTAAGCCCCTTAGGTGTTGTGGGCCTCTGAGAAGAAAAGACTGATAAAGTGAACTTTGCCTTGAGTCACGTATCTTCCAAAGCCTGGATTTAAGTTCAGTGCACTATTCTGTGACACCCACTGATATGTTCATATACTGACCTCAAAAGTCAAAGCCTGAGGAGATTAAGCAGACACTAAATTTGCAGTGTTTCCTGTAGAAGAGAATATTTTTATGTTGTGCCTGAGATGCTTTTCAGGAACTCAGGTCTGTAATGGAGGCAGTGCTTAAGACTGAAGAATCTCAGGCAGGCACAAGGAGAAGGTGTTTTGGAGTCTGCTTGTAGGTAGCGACACTGCAAAGGAGTGGAGTTCTCTGTTTGAAAGAAGGTGTTTTTCTATTCAGAAGTGAAAAGTACTAGGTCTTACACAGCATGCAAAATCATACACAGCACCCAAAATCAAGCCAAACCACTGATGTCAAGTCAATTTCAACTCATTATGACCCTATAGGACAGAGGAGAACTGCCCCATAGAGTTACTAAGGAGTGCTTGGTGGATTTGAACTACCAACCTTCTGGTTAGGAGATGTAGCACTTAACCACTATGTCACTGGGGTCTCCATAGCATATTCACTGTATATTATGTGCCCCTCCCACCTCACCTTTCTATGGTCTGGACACAGTAGCCGTAACTTATACTCGTAATTTACAAATGAGAGAAGACAGACCCAGAGAGGCAAAGAGATCAGCTAGCAAGAACAGAACTAGGATTTGAGTCTCAGTCTTGGGATTCCCGGGTTTCCTTTCTTCCTGCGACATAAACTTCCTCTGGTGAAGGAGAAATTGACAATGATTGGTGTAGATTCTGGGATTTTAACCTGCAAAGAAAGAAGGTAGGCTCACACTTGAAAACTCTGTGAAGTTCAGTCTGTAAAGTGCAAACTAAATTTGTTAATTAATCTCACCCCTTTAGCTGCAAGACCTCAAGACTCTTAACAGAAATGGTGGGAGGCAGCCTGGGGCATTTGAATCATATCATTGCAATTCCTTGACTCAGCCACAGAATGATGCCTTTATGCCACGTGCTTCTCAGTATAATAGCATTTCCTCCAGGGTAGAAAAAGAATGGCCTTCCTAAAGGAGCGACTTAAAAAGCACAGCATTAACTGTACTGATAACCCTCTTGCCATAGTGGTTAAGCACTACGCCTGATTGGGAGTTCAAATCTACCAGGTGAACTCTATAGGGCAGCTCTGCTCTGCCTATGGGGTCTCCATGAGTCAGAATTGACTCAATGGCAGTGGTTTGGTTTTTGGTTGGTGTTCCAATAAAGCAGTTTCCAAGCCATAGAAATCACTGGCATTTTAAAAATTCTCTTTCTTTTCATTTGCCTATTGTTTTCCAGATTATTATTATTTGCAGTGTTTAAAGGAATCGTGGGGCAGCTATTCTTAATTTCTTCTTAGAACAACATTTTCCAACTTACATGCTTCCATTGAAAAAATCGGAATCTTCATATTTAGATTGCGTTTACTCTGCTGCTTAAAAGATTCAAGTTTATATATTCTTCAGTGTCTAATACCAAGGATTTTGTTTCCACAGAAGTTGCTTCATTTAAAAAATTATAAATATCAGATATACAAATTATTATGGCTTAACAAATTACCAGCACTTGCAAACTGAAGGCCTACTTTGGGAGTCAGAGATGGTCTGTATAGAGATGCACTGCGTGAAGAGGAGGTTAGCTTGGGGATGGCAGTGGGTGAGGGTACTCCTGAAGTTTGCATAGTTAGGGAATATATCCAAGCTTACCAGATCAGTAGAATAATCTAGTCATTCATCTACTAAAATAACACATATTTTTGAGGTTTTGCTTTGTGTTCAAGGGTCATGCTGGTCCTGTGATAGAATTCTGTCCTGTATAGCAGCAATGAAAATTTTTAAAATTTGGCATCGCTTTTAGCTTGAATAGGAGTCCCCTGTCTACTGTCTGGGACCATGGAGTCAATAGGCTTTGCTACCTTCAGAATGTGACAGAACTTTTGGGAAGACTATACTATCTGTAGGGCATTGGTGGTTCACTGACAGAATTCCCACCTCCTTTGCAGGTGAGATCCAGGCTCAGCTACCAGCCAGTACTCTCACATGTAGCAATCACTCATCTGTTAGAGAAGGCTTGCGTGTTGCTATGGTGCTGAACAGGTGTCGGTGGAGCACCCAGATTCAGAGAGACGGGGAAGAATGGCCTATAAATCCACCTCAAAAACTCAGCCAACGAAAAATCCCGTGGACCACAATAGTGCTGTCTACCACTGCTCATGGGGATAGAGGAGGAGTGGGTAGTGTCACTGTAAGTTGGCGGGCTGACTCAGCAGCAGCTAACAACACCAGGTACGGGTTCAAGCCCTCCTGTAGTCACCATCTTTCTGAGAACACGACCATGCTGCCTATTAAGAGAGGAACCCAAAACTTACCAATTCATGGAGATTCGTTGACCTTGGAGTGCCGGTAGGCCCTGGGGCAGCTGGGAGAAGTCCTGGACATTTAACACCCTGGAAAAAGTGGATCTAGTATTTGCTCCTTTTCCTCTATTGTTATTTCACTCTGCTGTTGGTTGAGAGGAAAAGGAGTCCAGTGGCACTGCTTGCCCGTCCCGGAAGCACAGGCCGCAGTGAAGGGATCCTCTCCTGACAAATGGCTCAAGTTGATCGTTCCCCTGTTATTCCTGTTTGGGCCTCACCTCACCCAATAGCTACTCAGAGTAAGAGTGTTCCTCTGCATCCCTAGGACCCATAGCCTCCCCTTGCTTCTGGAACTCACGCTTCTTTTTGGATATGCTTTGTTCACTTCGTAATTGGACTCTTAATTCAGCAATAGCTCTAGCCAATAGCTATTAATTATCACTTTGCTCTCCTCTTCCCATAACAATTATTAATTAAACTACCCAGAGAGTCATAATGAGAAATTAAAGGCTGTGATAATATTTTAGGAAGTGGCGTCCCTTGATCTTGTAGGTATAGGTTCTATTCCAAAGGCAAAGCAGCTTTCATTTGTTTAATTCACAAACATTTACCAAGCCCCCTTGTAGGTGAAGGCCCCATTCCAACTGCTGGCCATACAAAGCTGACAGCTTCTGCTCTAGGGGGTACTTAAGATCATAGCGTTGACTGCTTTTTGATCCAACACTTAATTCCTATTGTTTCTACTTTCTCAACCTGTGTCATTTCCTGGAAGATAAATTCCACCTTTCCTTTCACCTCCCGTGCTCACTGTTTCCTCCCACAACCTTAAATGGCAGTTGGGTTAATTGCTCCTCTTCTGGGTTCCTATGGCAACCTTGTATAAACTTCTATTACAGTGTCTCTTTTTTTTAATGTCTTTTTTTCTTTTTAAACAGGACTACTACTTTCAATAAATTCTGTCAGGATGAAAATTATATTGTCTTCATCTGTGTATTGCATATCATCTCACCCAGAGTTCAGGTAACACTTGGTGTTTGCAACTATTGAAGTTTTATTGTTTGTAAATATTGAAGTTTTGCAACTTCAAATAAAGATCAACTTCTCAGTACAGTCAGTTCTAGACAAAAACCTTTGGTGTTAGAGCTGGGAGGAAAAACCTAAACCCAAGGAGAAAGCAGAGCAGGGCCCTGAGTCTAACCTCCCTTCCCTAGAAGCCAAGGCTGTGTCCAACCTAAGCTTTTGGAGTTAGCCCCAGCACACTGCAGGCCACATGGAGGATGCATTCATCTAGCTGTGCCTTCTGTCCCCAGCAACACCCCAAGTTGTGCCTGCCTCACTGCTCCTTGGTCTCATTATTCCCTTGGTTCCAAGTTCTCACTCTGAATGCCCACCTCAGGTCCTTCTTTGCCTGCAAACTGTTTGGACACGGCTTTCTGACTTTCACTCTTAGCGTTGTCCCTTAGACATATTTTAGCTTATGTTGGCTCTTATCCTCTTCTCTGGGAACCCAGAATCAAGCTGTTGCTTGTTACAAGGCCCTGCTAACTTGAACAAAGAATGGCTGAACATCCCTGTGATATGATTTCAGGGGCCTGAAAAAGATACAACTAGCCAAATCCACCCTCCCGACTCTCAGAATTTTCTTCCTTAATATAGATAGGTAGACGATAGGTAGCTACATAGATACAGATACTTACACACATGTAGATACACACATAGATGATGGCTTCATTGAGTCACCCCTGACCCATGGCCACATTATGTGCAACAGAATGAAATATTGTCTGGTTTTGCATTGTCTCATGATTGCCAGCATATTCAAGTCCATCATTGTGACTACTGTGCCTTAATATGTGGCTTCCATATAACATTCCCCAGAAATATCTGCTGCCTTGATTTAAGATGTAAAGGCTTGTAGAGTGAGTAATTTAAGCTTCTAGTACTTAAGTTGCCTTTATGGGGCATCAAATAGATTTCAGCTCGTAGCAACCCCTTGTGACAGAGGAGAACGGTCTCATAGTGTTCTCTAGGCTGTTAGCTTTGTGGGAGAAGATCACCAGCTCTTTCTCACATGGAGTTGCTTTATGAATTTGAACCACCAGCCTTCCAGTCAGCGGCCAAATGCTTTACCATTGTGCTATGAGGGCTCCTTAGCACTTAACAGTGTGAATGGACTCTAACTCCTCTTGGGTACTATTGCTTCACCAACCTCAGTCTACATAGAAGAAGTGGTAGTGACATGACTTGAAGGGACATAGGTAAGTCAGGCTTGGCTGATAATACACAATAGCCCTGTCCACCGTGATGGCTCAGTTAGAGTCAGGTCCAGGATTTTCATTCAACCTTCTAGTTAGCACTTAACAACTATGGCACCAGAGTTTCCTTGGAGAAAATAATTCTCCTTTATTGTGTCTGCTGGATTTTAGTTATGAGAGTGTAATTAGGAGAAGGCTACCATGGTGGAAGAGATTCCAGGGTGTGAAGTCTATATGAGGGAAAGCAGACAAGAGAGGTGGATGGTTGAATCTTCCCAGTATCTTTTAGGATATCCTAAAGGCATACTTTCTGTCCCTCAATTATTCAACCAATGTGTTTCCTTTTTTGCTTAAGGCAGTTTCAATTGTCATTTTTTTCTGTCATTTGCAACTGAAAATAACTTGACTAATGTAATACAGGAAAGGTCTCTGTGTTTTAGGTCAAAAGACTTCGGTCAGTCATCAGCTGTGTACTGTCTTTCTTCAGAGAACTGACACTGAGTGCAAAGTCTAAAGCAATGACAAGAGGCAGGAGACTACAGTGGGCTGATGGCAGAATCCCTCCTCTGCACACTGAGTTATATTTAGTGCCTTCTTCTCTCTCTGGGTACCTCTCCCATTGTGTTGAGCTTGTTCAGTTTTCCTTTTCTAGGGGTAGTCTCAGTTTCTCAGGTAGATTCTCAAGGGCATAGTCTTTGTCTATTACATTATCTCCCTAATGGTGATTAGAACATGTCTGGGTCAATTGTTTATTCATTGATTGACCCAAAATTTGCAATGACCTGGATGCTCATCCCAAGGAGGCTGTGAATGAATTTTTTTATCCTAGCTCTTGGCATAGACAAGTACTCAACAAGTATCTGTTGTGTGGATGGGTGAATGGCACACCATCTAAGCTCAAGGTAAGATACAGAAGTGTATAGGAGAAAACTGAACACCTGTTTGTAGTGCAGACATGTGGAACCCCAGTAGACACCTGTTGTTGTTGTTAGTTGCTGTTGTGTCCGTACCGACTTATGATGACCCTGTGTGCAGAGTAGAACTGTTCCATAGGGTTTTCAAGGCTATGACCTTTCAGAAGCCAATTGCCACGGCTGTTTTGAGATTCCTCTCTGTAGGCTAAAATGCCAATCTTTCATCTAGTTGGCAAGTGCTTAACCATTTTTGCCATCTAAGGAACCATATGCATCTAGGGAGAACCTACTGTGTGCTGTCTGATAAAGATAAAGGGATGAAAAATATAACTTATGTCTTGGAGGAACTCAAAGTCTAGTGAGCTCATGCACCCTGGCTTCTTAGATGCTTTGAAATTAGTCCTTAGTCCATAGTATAACCTTGGGAAGCACTAAGCATGAAGAAGAAAGCTTTTCGTATTGGTGACATTGTTTATATGTTTACATGCAAGGAAAAGTGTGGGGCTTAAGTTCCAGAGGATTCCCTTGGAGAAAGACCTTCTTAACATATCTTTTCTATAATTTTGCTCAGAGGCTTACTTGGGTGGAAGTATCTTTTTCATTTTCTGAAACTCCCAGTGTCTCTTAAAATAGCCTATTACCAAAGTCTAAGACTTAATCATACTGAAGCCCTTTTTGTTACTGCAAATTGGTAATCCCTATGGGAGTGTAAGGGCACGTGCACATATGTGTGTGATTACGTGGAGACAATGAGTGCTGTAGGGAGAGACGTGGAAAACAGGACTAGACAGACGAGAGAGCAGGGGTGACCTGCAGCTGTTTGCTCTTCCTTTCCTAACTCTCTATCAGTGATCCTGTTAAGGCTTTGCCTGTTTTACTAAGCTGCATTACTCTGTATCTCAAGCCTTTAACCCTGGTGATATAGTGGTTACGGTTAAGTGCCACAGCTGCTAACCAAAAAGGTCGGCAGTTCATATCTGCCCTGCACTCCTTGAAAATTCTATGGGGCGGTTCTACTCTGTCCTATAGGCTTGCTATGAGTCAGAATCAACTCGACAGCAGTGGGTTTTAAGCATTTAATGGGTTCAAGGTCTTTTAATTGCACGAGTTCTGAGAGTCTGAAGGAGGCATAGCCTGGCAGGTAGAGGTGAAAAGAGCTTCCTTTCAGGCCCATTTTCCCTCTACAATCTCTGGAATCCTCTGGAACTTAAACTTTGACATTTTCAGGGGTGTCCGTTCACTAAAGGAGTTTCTACAGTTTCCAGTCTAGTGATTTTGGAGGGAAATTAGTCTTGTCCAGTGCCTAGTCCAGTGCCTCCCAGGCTCAGGAGATACTCAGAAAGCCTGTGCTCATTGCTGCTGCACATCTGCCTGGTGTAAGAACTTTCTAACTTAGGCTTTCTGCTCAGTGAATTTTCCGTTCTTAGGGTTTCTCCCAAATGTACTCAATTGTTCCACAACCCCATAAAGGTCATATGGTCTGTGCACCAGGCGTGTAATTTGCTGATCCTGTGATTAGACATGCATACAAACCTCAGTGCTATTAAAATGAACTCTGCAGTTGGCCTTTGTATGGCTCGTCTCTAAATAAATCTCCTAGGCACATGTGAAGGGAATTAGTTCTCGGCTCACTCTGGCCTGAAGCATACCATCATCGTCTAATACTTTCACTCTGTAATCATTCCATGGTTCTGGGACAGCCCGGGTTTCTATGATCAGAAGCGTATGTCTTGGTCTCAGTTGCTTTCCTTGGACAAACAACCGCAAGGTGAGAGGTGCCTCAACCTTAGTCTCGATGGTTTGGCTGTGGAACATTTGGAAAGATCTCGTGATTGTTTGTCTCTTCTTTTGTTCTTTTGTTGTCTTGACAACTAGCACAATAATTTTAAAATGTCTGTATTTGTATATTCTTCGGAGAACATTTTATCAGGCAATTTTTCCAAGAACGCCTGTCTCATGATGCTCTGATTACTCCTCAGTGCCTCCCTTCGTTTGTTTTCCACAGTTGGGAGAGAGAAACGTCTGCACGATGCAGCTGGCCCTGTGTTGAGGATTAAGAGTCCTCAGCTAGCACGGGTAGCTTTATCTTCCTGACCTTCAGCTTTTCAGATTAAGCAAACCAGATGATTTCTATAAGATCTGAACTACCATGACTCGCTGTCAGCATTAGGTAAGAATGTGCCATTACCTAAGAATGTGCTGTTGTGATTCTTGCAAGAATCCTCTCCATTATGCATAGGAATTTTCTGACTGTTTACTCTTTGACTAGAATATCATTTATTTGCTGAAATATGTTACTTCATTTACCTCCGTAATCAGCTTTTTTTGGGGAAGGGTGTAGCTGTTAACTAATCATGTAGTACTGGCTCATTTTCAAGTTATGGTCCTTCTGCAGTTGGGATGCATGTCAGGGAAATTCCTCCCTCTGTTCTTTAATTCATCTCTTCTGCTTGTCCCCTCCCTTTTGCAGCTGGCTCCCTTCACCCCCTTCTTTGTCACTTAACAACTTGAAGACTTCAGAGAAACTTCTGGGATTCCTGAGGAAGGAAATCCTCACAGAGGGCTCCACCAGAGGACTCTGGGAGAGGGTAGAGCATCAGAAGAGACTGTCCTGGCATCCTTAATAACTGACACAGAATGATATGGCCTTCAGCCTTGACTCTGGAGTCTTTTGATTATGCTTTGAGTGCATGTGTGGTGGTTGTGGGGGTGTCTGTGGTGTCTGTGCAGCATGGTCCCTCCTTAATGTGCACATTTCAGAGGCAGAACTGGAATATCAGCTTCTCCCAGGGTGAAGATTCCTTGCATCATTGGTCCAGATGTAAGCTAGTATTCATCCTTTACTGTAGCATTTATGTAGAAACGAAGTACCAAAAGATGACATTGAATTACGTGACATTCAGTGATAAAATCATACTTACCATTTAAGCATCCAGAAAACAAAAATCCTCACAACTGGATTGGTAAGCAACATTGTCGTAAAAGGAGAAAGGATTGAGATTGTCAAGCGTTTCATTTTACTTGTGTCCACAATCAATGCCCATGGAAGCAGCAGTCAAGAAATCAGAAGGTGTATTGTGCTGGGAAAATCTGCTGTAAATGACCTCTTTAAAGTATTGAAAAGTAAAGATGTCACCTTGAAAACTAAAATACGCCTGACCCAAGCCATGGTATTTTCAACTGCATCATATGCATGTGAAAGCTGGACAGTGAGCAAGGAAGGGAGAGGAAGAATTGATGCCTTTGAACTGTGGTGTTGAATAATACTGAGTGTACCGTGGAGCACCAAAAGAACAAACAGATCTGCTCTGGAAGAAGTACAACCAGAGTGTTCCTTGGAAGCAAAGATGGCAAGACTGCAACTTACATACTTTGGACATGTTGTCAGGAAAGATCAGTCCCGGAAGAAGGATATCATGCTTGGTAGAGTGGAGGGTCAGTGAAAAGAAGAAGGCCCTTGATGAGGTGGACTGACACAATGGTTACAATGATGGGCCTAAGTGCTAAGTGTAAGAACAGTTGTGGACATGGCACAAGACTGGGCAGTGTTTTGTTCTGTTGCACATAGTGTCGTTATGAGTTGGAATTGACTTGACACCACCTAAAAATAACCATTTACCATATAATGATATGATAGGGAACAATTTAAAACAAAACAAAACAAAAAACACGTTGCCATGTATCAATTTAGTAATATCAATTAACACCAGTTGTTAAAATGTGGAAACACTGCTCTGTGTCATCAAAAGCTGCTGCCTTGAGTTTCTTGTGTGGACACACTGCCACAGCCTCCACGGTCACTGCCTCCAGCCTCCCAAGACTGCTGTGTAATCCTAGTCCTTACCCTCCAGCCCTCTGCTCTAAGTCTGCTCTTCGTTCCTGTAGGTGTGGTCTTGGGCCATGTTAAATACCTTGTACATTACCACCAGATAAACATAAATGATGCTAACAGCGATGGTTTACTGAGCTGACACCTGGGTCTGGGGCCACCGTGAGAACTCTGGAGGGAAGTGGCCGTGGCTTCCGTCCTTCAGGCCTTGCACATACAGCCCTTGATCATCTTCGCAGCAGTAAATGATCTCATTTGACCACATCAGTGATATTTCAAGGCAAGCTCCTTCAATCTCATAATAAATTATACAATTTAATCTTAGAATTTCTGAAAAGGAGTCCTTGAGCAGGAGGTAGAGAAAAAGACCAAAAACACACGGGAAAAATTGGTCCAGAGGACTAATGGACCACAACTACCACAGCTCCCACCAGGCTGAGTCCAGCACTACTTGATGGTGCCCAACAACCACCACTGATTGCTTTGATAGTGTTCACAACAGAGGGTCCTGAACAGAGCTATAGAAAAATGTCGGACAAAATTCTAACTCACAAAGGAAGACCAGATTTGCTGGTCTGATAGAGACTAGAGAAATCCCAAAATTGTAGCCCTCAGATACCTGTTTAGTTCAGCAGTGAAATCTCTCCTGAGGTTCTCCCTTCACCCAAATATTGGACAGACCCATAAAATAAATGAACTACAGGGCTGGGACAGCCCAAGTGTAAGGGGAAGAAGGCAGGAGGGGATAGGAAAGCTTGTAATAGGGAACCCAAGATTGAGAAAGGAAGTGTTGACGTGTTGCAGGGTGTGTTAATCAGTGTCATAAAACAATATGTGTACTAATTGTTTAGTGAGAAGTTAGCTTGTCCTGTAAACCTTCATCTAAAGCGCAATAATAATAACAGAGAATCACATCCTGTGTCCATCTAGTGGATGGTAGAGTAGACATATCAACCCAGAACGTCTGTTTCATGTCAAAGACTACTCTTCTAGGCTGTTGTGGAATGTTCTGAAATTGCTTAGATCCCTACTAGCTTTAAGGTTCTATGATCCTCTATATTTACACAATTTCATCTTGAAGTTCCCTGTGGAAGAGTGAGTATAAAACAGAGGAGAGGAGAAGTTTTGTGGATCTAGGAGAAAAGATTAAAATAGCCACACCAAGGCCCTTCCTTACATAAAATGGGAGCGAGATGGATGTGTAAGAGATGAAACTAGAAACTGGCCACCCCGTCCTCATCTCTGGTCTCTCACTAGCCTTATGTGGACGTGTTCATTGCCGCTGAGTGGATTCTGATTCAGTGACCCCGTAGGACAGAGTAGCAGTGCTCCAATGGCATTTCCAAGGAGAGGATGGTCGATTTGAACTGCTGACGTTTTAGTGAGCAACCTGGGCTCTTAACCACTATGTTACCAAGGTTTCATAGACAGAGAGAAACTAAAAATGAAACCCATTGCTACTGAGTTGATTCTGACTCATAGTGACACTATAGGACAGAGTAGAATTGCCCCATCAGGTTTCTAAGACTGTAATATTTATAGAAGGAGAATGCTACATCTTTGTCCCATGGAGCAGCTGGTGCTTTGAAACTGTTAACGTTTGTGTTTGCAGCTGAGCACTTAACCACTGCACCATTGGGCTCCTAGAGAAAGATTCCAAAAAAAAAAAAAAAAACCAAAGCAAACCTACTGCCTTTGATAGCAGCTCATAGCTGACCCTATAGGACAGAGTAGAACTGCTCCATAGTTTCCAAGGGGCCCCTGGTAGACTCGAACTGCTGACATTTTGGTTAGCAGATGTAGCACTTAACCACTACACCACCAGGATTTCTAGAAAGAAAAGGAAATAGCAATTTGCTCAGAGTTGCTAATGGTTTCTAACTAAGGTAGAAAGATAGGATAGAGTGGAGACCTTCTTTGTTATGTTAAATAGGTCAGAGCATTGGGAGAGCAGGGCTTATAACAGGGATCCTGGGATTCTGAGAAGGAGCCTCTCCAGCTTGTGAGTTAGAGAACAGCCCTCTTAGTAGTTTGCCTTGCCTTACTTGTGGCATGAGAGTTGTATAGGGGCAGAGAACACAAACCTGGGACTATGATTTGGCAATTACAGATAATAAAATTTATTAAAAGATAATCAGGAATGTCTAGCAGTTGTACTTTGAAACTTGCATACATAGAAAGGCACAGATATCAGAAAAGCTGTAAAAATGGTTATCATTTTCTTAGCTCCTACTCTGTCCTGGGCTTTCTATATTTTTGTCTCTATTTAATCTTTATCACATTCTGTGAGATAGCAATTTCAATTGTGGTACAGTGATTTTTAGTTCTAACTCCTTTGTGACTTTACAAAGGTTTCCTGGGGGAGGACTGTATTTCCCTTGCTCTTGATTTTAGATTTGGTTGTGTGACTGCTTTGGCTAACAGAATATTAGCAGACAAGACTTGAACAGGGTCTTAAAATGAGCTTGCATGCTTTGACTTACCCCTTTGTGTTCCTGTGGTCCACTGTGACAAGAACATTCCCTGGGTTGTCATTGGTCCAAGAAGAAACATGTGAGTCTGTCTCACCGCCTGGATCTAAGTCCTCTGATTTCATGCACTTCTGGTAGAGTTATTGGCAAGAGAGTGAATACTTAACACACTGAAATTTTTGAGATTATTTGTTATGCAGCAAAAATTGACTAACACTCAATCCTAGTTTCCAAGCATGTATGCTGAAGTTCAAAGAAGTAAAGCAGACTGGCCAGAATCATCCAAATTGCACAGCAGAGGCTAGATTCAAACTGTGGTTCATTTGGATTTCAAATCTACGTTGTAGCTTGGAAAAAAAATGCCCTGCACTGGAGCAAGTTTAAGGTTACCCAAACGAGATAATGTATTAGAAATGCCCACCTCCCCCAAGCCTTACACCTCATGGTGAGAAGAGGCTGTGAGTTGACTGCTGGTTGTCCACAGGAAGCAGATGAGACCTCTGCTATCTTTCTGCTTCAAGAATGTGGTTCTTGAACATAACCATGAGAATACTGCTGGAGATATTTCAAGTTGCTGTGGCAACTGGCAGCCCTGGACGTCACCCAATGTCATCTGTTTCCCAGCCCTGTTAACTATGGTGCCCCTCCTGGGTCATACCAAACTGAATCTTTAGTAAATCCCTTTCCAGAATACAGCCCAGGGCTGTCTAGTCGGATCCAACACTGGATGTTTATTTAGATTGTACATGGGGAGCCTTTTTTTTCTTTTATTAATTGTACCGACAGTTATTGTTATCTTAACTATAAAATCTCCCTCTGGGGAGCTTTGGGCCCAACAAACCTTTCTCCTTAAAACAAGCCTGAGAGAGAAGCAAAGCGATAGCCACTTAATCAGACACAGGACTGTGAAATGAGACTCCTGAATGCTTTAAAATGGAAAACTCTAAGGGAAACAAATCAAGAAGCTAAAGCATGGCTGCTGCCATCAAATCAGCCCCAGAGGAGGGACCAGGGTGCCCAGAGGAGAAAGGAACTAGAATGAGGCAGACAATAGTGGTGAAGAGGAGGTCAGAAGGAGAAAGACGGGTTCTAAATTCTGGAGACGAGCTCTGCTGGATGGGCCGTTATTTTCATGGGTGCCAGCGAGCTGCCCTGTTCAACTGGTTGCACAAATTTACCTTCTGAGCTATGGACTATCCCCAGGACTGACTCCAAGTTCAAGGTTCGATGACGAAAACTCCAGAAACTTCCCTCTTGGGTAGCAGCCAGCCTTGAATTTTTGTCTCCATTCTAAGGGCAAATTCAGACACTTTCGCAACTCCTGTCCTTACTGACTTCTTTTACCTAAAGCATTGTAAATTAGCCCTCTTCAGCCCGAATGCATTAAATTGGCATGTCTTGATTTAATTCCTGGCTAACCACCCTTTTGTGACTATCCTTATCCAAGGACACATGAGAAAGATGCGTTCTCCCAATTAAGCCAGTACAAGGCAAAGGCCCTCAAGAATCTAAGTGGACTGAAGTGTTTGCAGTGTATGTTCTAGGTAGATTTTCTAAGGTTTTCTTCTTGCACATTCCTGGTAATTGTATTAGGGCTGTTTCACAGCCTCTGCCTTCTTTAGCAAGAAGTACTTACAGATTGCACATCAGCCCAGCAATGGACCTGGTAACAGCTTTGGGACCAAACAAGAGTTGTTATTTGGAGTCTAGTTGATTCTGACTCACCCACATGGCACATTGAAATGGAATGTACCTTACTGTATATGAAATCTGACAAATCCGTCAACTTAGTTGTGCTAACTGTTGCATACCTCGTTGCTCAATATCCCTACAGTCATCTTCGTAGTACTTCCCTTGGGAAGCTATGCACTGAAGCCAGCACCTAGTCCATGTTTCTAAGTAATTTTGGATCTCTTTCTGGAATGGTCATTGCTCACAGTGGCACAGTGGCAAATTCAAGAACTTAATTGTATAGTTGTCTGTGAAGGAATTTTTAGCCAGTAAATAAATAGCCATATTGGAACACCCTACCTACTCACCTGATCTGCATCCCCATGACTTTTGTCTTTACCCAAAGACAAAGGACATATTGAAAGGAAGTCATTTTGATGACATTCAGGGCATCAAGGGTAGTACGATGATAATTCTGATGGCCATTCTGGGAAAAAGAGTTCCAAAATTGCTTTTGAAGGGTGGACTAGGCACTGGCATTGGTGCATAGCTTCCCAAGGAGAGTATTTCAAAAGTGACTGCAGGATATTCAGCAATGAGATAAGTAGCACTTGTTCTAGGATGAGTTCGCAAACTTAATTGGTAGTCATTGTAAAATCAAAACCAAACCCAGAGTCATGGAGTTGATTTTAAATCATAGTGACCCTGTGGGATACAGTAAAACTGTATCAGAGAAGCGCGCTTGGCAGATCTGAACTGCAGATCCTTTGGTCAGCAGCTGTAGCACTTAACCAGCCACAGCACTTAAACACTACGCCATCAGGGTTTCCCCATTAGTGTATAATTAGGCTCAAATAACGGTTCTGATTTTTTCAGAAACTGTCAACCTCTTCAAACCAACTACCTCTTGGGAAAGCCAGTTTGGGGCCATAAAGCCACAGCTGTAACGGGCTCCTGGGTGATCTTCAAATCTTCTCAGCAAGTTCTGACTTCCAGCTGAGCATTTTCCACAAGGCAATGTAGCTTGCAGCTCTGAGATACAATGCCACAATTTAAATCAAACTGTTGGTGCATGGTTAGGGAGCTCTGGGTGTGGGTGGATAGCTCTGTAAGAAATCTGGAATGGTAAAGGGTCAGTTGGTGAGCAGCTCCATCTTGGTGATGAAAGTGGAAAAGACTCTTTAGACATTAGAATGGTCTGAGCAAGATTTTACTAAAGCTTGTTTGACTTTGGCTGACTCACAGTCCATTTCTGTCTCCTTGATCTCATTTTCCTAATGTCTTGAGGTTTCATGTTGTCTCTCAGCCTGTATGCTCTTAATGCCCCAATCCAGAATTGCTTCATTGTTACCCACCAAGCCTCTGTTAATTGGTTCAGTTGACCCATCCATGGGAAGTGCACTGCTCTCTGCTCCCATCTGACCCCATCCCCAGGGAGGAAGAGTTTGGCTGCACTTGGATTGTTTGTGCTTGAGGGTATTTGTCGGGTCATGCTTTCTATCTACAGTGTGGGCAAAGAATACTAAATATACCATGGACCACCAAAAGAATGAACAATTCTCTTTTTGAAGAAGTACACTCCACTGCTTTAGAAGCAGGAATGGTGAGACTACATCCTACATACTTGGGACATGTTATCAAGAAGAAGCAGTCCCTGAAGTAGGACGTCTTACTTGATACAACAGAGGTTCAGCAAAAAAACAAAAGGAAGACCCTCAATAAGACACATTGACACAGTGGCTGCAACAGTGGGTTCAAGCCTAAGAATGACTGTGAGGATGTTACAGAACAGGCAGTGTTTTGTTCTGTTGTACATATAGTTGCTGGGAGCTGGAACCAGAAAACAACAATTTTCTACGAGATAAGAGCCTTATGTAGAATGCCATAAATAAGCCTGTTTCATAGCAAGCACTCGTTTAATCTTTCTAGATCCAGCTCTTTCCAATGGCCAAACGCAGGGGCTGCGTAGAGACTTGGCCCTTCTGAGAGGGTGGTTAACTAGGGCCTGTCAGCTTCTCTCTTCCTGTGTGCCCGTTTTCTGTTCAGGTACTCTGCTTTTCAGGAAACCAGAGGTAACAGATACCTGCTTTCTAATGTGAGAGAAGTGTCCCCTTTCCACTCCCTTTAAAAAGACAAGTAGAAACTAGAGTAAAGTTTAGAGGAAAGAAAGCCACTTAAGCCTTTCTAGTCTGGCTAAGAGGAGTTCTGGCAGCCAGCATGGCT
This sequence comes from Heterohyrax brucei, assembly GCA_028571685.1. Taxonomy (NCBI): domain Eukaryota; kingdom Metazoa; phylum Chordata; class Mammalia; order Hyracoidea; family Procaviidae; genus Heterohyrax; species Heterohyrax brucei. Next base: position 48,043,202 of record CM053162.1, read on the forward strand.
TACCAGGGCTAGAGTTCTCCTTAGAGGTTGGGACCAAAGCTCGGGATAGTAACAAAGAACCAGTGCTGTCACCACTGTCCTCTCTGTGGTTTATGGACCATTCACAGAGTGGAGTAACTAGCCAAAATCTAGATTCTTGATTCCAAGGCCTCTCGGGAAAAATGCCTGATGTTTGAAGGTCAGATGATTGTGAGACTCATCCATCTGCACTTCTGTCTCTTCATCTTCCCACATTGGCTTGAAATAGATTTAGAAAATGATCAAATTTTTTATAATTAATTCATGTTAAGATCTGAAGGGTGAGAAGTCCTTCCCAATAAGTAATATTTACACTTTAAATGGTCAAGAATTAACCTTAATAAATCAATTTTTTCATTTGTTTGAGCCAAAGAACACCAGGAAAGAAATAGTGTCAGAATTTAGTCCATAATAACTTACTTAACTTAACCATGTAACCATCTACAACACAAGGCTAGCACTGAATTCTGATCACTGTAAGGACTAGAAACCCTAGTGGTGTAGTAGTTAAGTACTATGTTTGCTAACCAAAAGGCTGGCAGTTCAAATCCTCCAGGCACTCCTTGAAAACTCTATGGGGCAGTTCTACTCTGATCTATAGGATTGCTATGAGTTGGAATCGATTTGACAGCAGTGCCTTTCTGGCTAAGTACGGAATGTGTTTTATGGCCTTAGGTAATGGTCAGCTTTAGATACAATTCTACTTTTCATTTCTCTCACATGCAGCATAATCTAATCAGGGAACCCTGGTGTAAGTGAGGCACAAATCCATCATCTTCTCTTTCCTTATGAGAAAAAAGAGCCTTTGGAATTGGGATAAAGGCAGACTGTTCATTTGAATCTTAAAGTTTGTTTTCAAGGAAGTTTCAACACATCGAAAATGCTTAACTTTGAAAAGGCAAGCTAAAGTCTTTGTATTTTTTTGTTACTCTAACAAATGAAGCTTACTATTTTTAAATTTTTGCTGCACTTGTTGAACAGTTTTGAATGAGTGAACTAAGCTCATTACTTTTGAAAAATCTTTTGCACTTCCCTTAAGCCCTTTTAAGTCGTCTTCTTCAGTCTAAACAAAGGTTTCTCAACCTTGGCATTATTCACAGTTTGGGCTACATAATTCTTTGGCCCAAAGACTTTGTGGAAACTGTCTTGTGTACTACAGGGTCTCTGTGAGTCAGGATCAGCTCAACGATGGTGGGTTTTGTTTTTGTTTTTGTTTTGTTTTTTATCTTGTACACTGTAGGATGCTAAGCAGCATCATTGGCATCTATTCACCAAATGTCAGTCACATACCTCCCCCCAATCATGACAACCAGAAATGTTCATTAAGATTATGCCAAATTTTGACATTGCCAAATGTCAGAAACACCTAATTGTGCTCTCAGGGAATCTGTATGTGGATCAAGAGGCAGTTGTGTGAACAGAACAAGAGGTCACTGGATGGCTTAAAGTCAGGAAAAGTGTGCATCAGGGTTGTATCCTTTCACCATATGTTTTCATTCTGTATGCTGAGCAAAAAATCTGTGAAGCTGGATTATACGAAGAAGCATCAGGATTGGAGTATGACTCATCAACAACTCGCATTACACAGACAACACCACCTTACTTGCTGGAAGTGAGGAAGATTTGAAACACTACTGGTGAAGATCAAGGACCACAGCCTTCAGTATGGATTGCACCTCAACATCAGGAAAATGAAAATCCTCACACCTGGATCAGTAAGCAACATTGTCGTAAATGGGTGAGGACTGAAGTTGTCAGGGATTTCATTTTACTTGGGTCCACAATCAACGCCCATGGAAGCAGCATCCAGGAAACCAAAAGATGCAGTGCATTGGGAAAATCTGCCAAGAATCTCTTCCAGATATTGAAAAGCAAAGATGCCATCTTGAAGACTAAAGTGCACCTAACCCAAGCCATGATATTTTCAATCACATCATATGTATGTGAAAGCTGGACAATGAACAACAAAGACAGAAGAAGAATTGATGCCTTTGACTAGTGGTGCTGGAGAAGAATGTCGAATGTACCACTGACTGCCAAAGGAACAAACAGATCTGTTCTAGAAGTACAACCAGAGTGCTCCTTGGAAGCAAAGATGGCAAGACTGCATCTTACACACTTTAGACATGTTGTCAGGACGGATCAGTCCCTGGAGAAGGATATCATGCTTGGTAGAGTGGAGGGTCAGGGATAAAGAGGAAGACTCTAGATGAAATGGATTGACACAGTGGCCGCAACAATGGGCTTAAGCATAAAAATGATTGTGGATGTGGCACAAGACCAGGCAGTATTTTGTTCTGTTATTCATAGGGTCACTATGAGTGAGAACTGAGTCAATGGCGCCTAACAACAACAACAAATTTTGCTCTGGAGGGCAAAGTTCCCTAGCTGGAGAACCACTAGTCTATCACTTATTCTGGGCCTTAAAATAGGAAAGATGTGTCTCATAAAGATATTTTGAGCTGTGCTTGTATACCCCTGATCATGGGGAACATCTAGATCTCTTGGATGCCATTTTAAAGTAGACATTCATAAACACAAAGATAACCACCCTGCAAAGTTACTTGAAGAGTTTATTTCTTTAGGGTATCCACACCTGGCATAGTGTCATGGTCAAAATTAGTTAAGCATCTTAAGGAAAAAGGCATTAGCTATTCCCAACAGTAATTCAGAGAGTGATATGACTGAACACATGTCATATAATCAGATTTTAAAACACCAACTCATCAATTGATGATGATAATATACTTGGGCATTGCCCATGTTGTTAACCTGAGCAATCAAAATAAAGTAATTATACTAATTACAAGCCTCTCAAAATCCAGCTCAGTGTCCTTATGCATGAGAGTCAAGCTATGTTGCCATTGGTTCCCAGGGCTCTGAGACCCCCATGAAGGTTTTAGTAGTTAATCATTGTGCAAGTAGCTACTCTGTCAGGGTAAAGGAGAATTAGAGGTGAGTCCACGGGGAGACTGATGGTTTTTTTCACTCAGGAATGGCTTTACATCCTGGAAAGAGTTGCCAATGGCTGTCTGGACCCAATAGTCTGGAACCAGTGATTTAAGGAGTGCCCAAGCCCAGCCAGCTGTAATTGTCTGGACCATTCTTGCTGACAGAGTCAGTCATCCACTCGAGCAAGATTGCTGAGTGGGCATTAAAAGAAGACCCAGCAGATGCACACTTACTTAGACACTTCTGTACCGAGAATTGAAGTGATGATATACAGACCTGCAAGGTAGCCACATTATGTTACCAGATATCTTGAACCGACAGTCAAGTTAAGTGAGTAAAACGGGATAGATCTGAAACTGGTCAAGTCAAAGAGAAGCCAAGTTATTGAATCAGAAATTGATATACTATCAGGTGTTAGAGCTCAGATCCAGGAGCAGTGAATGTAAATGTGGATAAATGTAGAGAACATTACACAGCTTGAAGAAAGAAAGACTTAAAAACCTATTTGAACTCTGACTGCTTTTGAGAATTATAATACCCAAGAATTGCTTGCAAGAACTATACTCATTGTGGCCTTGAATTTCTTTCATATTCTGACCCAATAAGAGACATTACTCTTTCAAAATTTTCATCTCTACAATGATGGTAAAATTTTAGAACATTAGAATAATACGTGTTACTTCAATAGCCAAATGACAAGTCAGGCTAAAATAAGATATATAAAGCGCTTAAATTTGAAAAAATTGAAAAAAATGACTTAAATTAATCCACATCTAAGCAGCAAATGGGTGAATGAGTCAAATATAATAAAACAAAGGGACAGAAATTTGGCAAAGCTGCCAAAAGCCTGGGAATGCTATATGGAATAAAAATAACCAGGAGTCCGACAGACTAAACAATAAAATTCTCAGTTAATTAGAATCTTCCATTGAATGACTTAAGTGAAGATAAGATGATGGGAATAATTGACAAATGCACACAAAAATTGACTCAGTACTCAAAACATTGCAAAAATAGAAGAAAATTCAGGATTTGAAAAATTAAGGTAGGTAGTTCCAGGGAAACCAAATGAAATGTTCCGTGGTTTGATAACAGCACCAATTAGCTCTCACTGAGTGTGTTCTTAAAATATGCTGCATGATTGAATTGTTGGCAAATGTTTGTGAAGTTCTTAATACAGAACGGCTGCAGTATGGTGGCTGTGAGTGAACAAAATGGGGCAAATGAACCATGGAATTTTCAGTCTATTGCCACATCTGAACAGGAAGCTCCTGAAGCAATCCAAATAAGAATCACTAGAAAGCAGTAGGCTGTTACTTGCAAATAATTTAGTCCAAGAAGCTCCCAATAACACACGACAGTGCTGCAAGATGTTTCCTGAAAATATTGTGTCAGTCAGACATAAAGGTTGACTCATGACATCTGGAAACAGCTGCCTTTCACTAAAAGACAATGAAATTTCCAACTGTGTTAAATATAGCCTGCTAATATGCTTACCTGCCAACCACAAATCACTGACAGACATTTGGGGGTGAGAAGGTTTCCTCACCTTGTCAGAAAAATTAGGTCCTGACTAATAAACAGAAATGCTATTATCATTTGGACAAGGAGGTAAAAATCAGATCTCCAAAGGGTCAATAGTGATGAAGCCAATCAAAACCATCTGAGATTGTGACTGTGGTTATTTCAAAAGTGATGATGTTTGGAAGTCCACATAACTGAACTGGCCTATAAAACTATTATTTATTGGTTGTCTTTTTTGGGAAAGACCTGTGCAGCCTGGAGCTAGAATCAAATCCATAAAAATTACTAAGTTCATCTACTTTAAACCTAGTATGTACCTTTGTCATCTAAACCTTGATCGTGGTTTAATGATACATGGCATTTTAATTTTTTTTCTTATGTGATTAAGTAAAAGTTTACAATCCAAATGGATTTACCATACAAAACTCTGAGTACTTGCCTCTCTGCCACTCTGTCTGCTCTCCTCAGTCTGTGACAGCACACTCATCCCCTCCACCCTTTTTTTCCAGTATCGCTCAACTGACACCTGTCCCCTCCTCTCTAACTTTCCTTCTCTCCTCTAAAAGAAACCAGTAGGACAGCCTCATAAATACGTTAAACCATAAAATACACACACCACTTGCATTGCTCTGTGATCCTTAGTCCAGTCCAATCTTTTCCTTAAGTGTTGGCTCCAGTACTGGTCTCAGCTCCATGCTAACAGCAAGTCCGGGATACCCTCCAACTGTTGGACCAACATAGTCCTTTTTTTTTTTTTTCTTTTTGAGACCTTAAATGCAGGAATCAAGAATATCTGGGTTCAAATATAGACCCTTCAATGTGATGTTCTCAAGTTACTGAGCTTCACTAAACTTCATTTCCCTCATCCTTCAAATGGGTGTGACAATGGTACCGACCTCTTGGTGTTCATGTGAGTTTTGGATCAAAATAAAATCAGATAACATGTATAAGGATGCTTTTTGCTAGTGCAATTTCAAAATCTGACTAGGTGAGGCTTTTGTAGGTCATGTACAGTGTGTTTTCATAAGCATCCAGATCTAGCTCCTACTCTAGAGAATGAGAAAATACCTGCAGAGTGATGAGCTGGTGCTGAAGCTGGGTCTAGGGATTTGGACCAGAAATTGGCTGAAAGCCTCAGCTAACAGAGTGTCAACTACCAGTGTGATGTGATGGACAGAAATGACAGTTACCAGTATTATGCCAAGGGGAGACCTAAGAGTAACAGTATGGACAGGTGTGAACAGGTCAACCAAGACTGAGATAGGGAGCAGAGCACAGGTAGAAAGAGTCCTGGAGGAAGGAAAAGGTGTTAGGATCTTGTGTGTGGTTAGTGCTGGTGACATGGCACAGAAATGGTTAGCTGGATACAGGCGTGTGGTTGAAATAGACAGTGCAAGCCCCAAGGTTTGCCTTTAGCAAGGTTTTATATCATTTGATGGATTGGCTAATAAGTTTTTGCTATATAGAGGAGATTTTGGGAGTGATTCTCACATTTTTCTTTCTTGAAATATCACTATCTTAAGGTAATTTTGTTGATAATGATCTGAAAGATGATTAATTGGTTTTTTATTTTTCTTAGACTATCGCTGTAGCAGAGACTGCAAGGTGGTCTCTATCATGGATTGAGTTATGCTACCTCCCTCCCCCCACCCTGAGTGTGTGTAGCAATTTGGCTGGGCCATGACTCCCAATATTTTGTGATCGTCCTGCATTGTGTGATTTTTCTGTCATAAATCCTAATCTATGCCTGTGGTTAATAGACAGGATTATGTTAAAAGTTGATTAGGGTGGGACTGCAACACATTTACTAAAGGAGTTTACTTGGAGGGTGGCTTGCTCTATCCTGTATCTTACAAGAGATAAAAGGAAAGGGAAGCAAGCAGACAGTAGAGGACCATATACCATCAAGAAAGCAGCATCTAGAATAGAGTGCATTCTTCAGACCTGAGGTTCCTGTGTTGAGATGCTCTTAGACCAAAGAAAAGCTGATGCAACACAAGGACATTCCTCCAGAACCAACAGAGAAAGTACGTTTCCCTGAAGCTGGCACCCTGAATTCAGACTTCTGGACTGTGTAAGTGTAAACTTTTCTTTGTTAAAGCCATTCACTTATATTTCTGTTCGAGAGGCACCAGATGACTAGTAAAGTCGTCAAACCCATTTCCTCTTTCTCTTCAGCATACAGGTCACATACATCACTCACTGTTTTCCAGCCAGAAGAATGTGACGAGAAATGATCTATGCCACTTGCAGCCTGTCCCATAAAATCTTCAAGCTCCTTTTCCCTCCTAATTTCTTAGGCCATATTGATTTCTGTGTTAGCTTTGGAAGCCACATGTTGAAGATAACAGAACTTGAATTAAACTACATAGCATGGAGAGATCCTGGGCTTTTGGTTCTCTCCTTAGAGGACAGTTATCCAATCAAAGTACTAAGCTGAACTATTCATAAATTTATTGTTCCAAGCCAGTGAAGTCTGAGGGCTTGTTTGTTACATCAGCTGATGCTGCCTTGAGTTATGTGGCTGCCTAATGAAGGTGTGAGATATTAGAGAACCCACTCAACAACATTTCTCTCTCTGCTGCCTGAATTCACAGACAACTAAAGGATCAATGCAGAAGCCAGTCACATGGGACAAGCTTGGATGGGGACATGCATTAGGTATGCAAAAAATGGGATTACTAACATACTCTATCCTCTTTCCTATTCTAAACTCAGGGAGTTGTCAGCCAGAGGAAAAATTAGCATTTACAAAGATACACTCATCCGGGACTGAGGCGTTACTCTGGTCAAGGCAGAGGAAGGGAATAAAGATCATGTCCTGAGGTTTTATGGTTCTCTCCCTACTTGGTTCCCCCAAAGGTAGAAATACAAGCCAATAGGTTTCGGATTGGATTTGTGAATTGTTTGTGAGTAAGGGTAACCTGTGAGGCCAGGAGTCTTACTGTAGTGGACATCTCTGTACAAGTCAACATAAAGGGTGAAAAACAAGTGTTCACCCCAACAAGAATCACTGATTTTGTGACTTTGTGGTATTATTTTTGTTCAGACACTTCACATCTGCAAACCACACATGACCTAAAGGGAAACATGCAGGTTCTTTTTGGAACTCATTTTACCATCGTGACCTTCTCACAAATACTTTGAAAATCATCTAGAAGCACCATTGGCTTTTGCTTCTTGCTTCAATGTAGACTCATCCATTCGGGAAAGCCATTGTATTCGTCAGTCAGGCTGCTTTGGGAGGAATACTTGTGGATCAGTGAGGAGTTGTACAGACATCCAGTTGGTCAGACTAAGTGAATCCATCTGCAGAAATTAGGAAGCAGCATATGCAGTCTGTCTTGAGAACTCAGCTGCTAACTAAAAGTTGGCAGTTGGAATCCACCAGTTGCTCTTAGAAAACCCTATGGGGTAGTTCTACTCTGTCCTATAGGGTAGAACTATGAATCAGAATCAACTTGATGGCATTGGCTAACAAGTATGTCCAATTTAGGACACACTCACTGACAGCCATGTGCACATAACCCAGATGCAGATGAATTTTGTCATTGTCCTACGGAGTATTTTCCATCATGTTTAAGATTGATTTGGGTCGTTGAATCATCGTGTCAATCAATTGTGTGTAAATTGGCTTTTAATAAGGCCCCTAAGTTAGAACAGGTGATGAGATATGCCATCTAGTCACATAAAAGAATGCAAATTTGATCACTCACTCACACTTATTAGAGAATCTGTCAGTTTATAAATCCTCTGGTTCTTTGTTTTGATGCCAAATGGAGTGAGGTATTATCACAGCTTTCAGCTGAGGAAAGTACCTTCAAATTAAAGGCTGTGCTCTGAAAGCAGAGAGTGTTTCAGGGAGACTTGCACAGTCTATTATAATTCTGCTTGTGGACTGAATCCATAAAGGAGAAAACTAAATAGCACTGGCTTGGAGTTTAAGATCAGACCTCAGGACGGATATCACTTCATAGGCCATTTGTCCCACGTGGGTAATTTGAGCACTTGGCCAGCTCAAATGCATGGTGCTGGTAGTTGTCAAGCAGAATAAGAAACTTAGAGACTATCTACAATTGGAGTGCCATGTCAATGAATGCAAGTGCAGCCAAAGTTTTAGAAGATGCTCTGTTCTGATGGCTGACTGATTATCAGGAAGTTGAAATCTTTTCGGCTCAGAGGGCCAATGGAGAACTCATTAACATCTGTGATTCCAGTATTTTGGAAGATTTGACTGCCTAGAAACAAAAGGAAAACTGAATAAAACATTTATTTATTATTATTAGCAGTGAACTTCAGTATTCCAAAGCTCTTTTTCTCCATTTGCATGAAAAGTCATCTTTCTGAAAACAGTTCTTTTATCACGATCAAGTGAAAGTTTGCAATTCAAGTGACTTTGCCATACAAAACCTTGGATCACCTGCCTCCATGCAAATCTGTCTGCTCTCCTCACTTTGCGACAGCACACTTATCCCTTCTACATTTTACTGCCAGAATCCACTCAACACCTGTTCTCTCCTCTCCAGACTCTCCTCTTTGCTCTAAAAAGAGACCAGTTGGATAGACTTGTATGTATACTAAACCACAAAGTATACGCACCACCTGTGTCACTCTGTGACCCTTAGTCCAACCCGATCTTTGTCTGAAATGTTGGTTCAATATTGTCTCAGTTCTGGACTGGGAGCAAGTCCAGGGGTCATGTTCTCAGGGGATCCTCCAGTCTCTCAGACCATCAGGCCTGGTCTTTCAATAGAGTTCTTGATCTGCACACATCGTGAAAAGTCATCTAAAAATACTATAATGCTTTCTATGTTAATTATTGTTTCATTACTTCATTTGAGCTTCACAACAATTCAAGGATATTGAGAAAAGAGGGGGGAGTATTTAACATAGGCAAGAAACAAGATGTGGACTAGTGTATGTGGACACTCACTAAGGAATACAGAGAAGACCAATTAGCCCAATCCAGACTCTAGAGTCTTCAGACATCATCACAGAGACTGGGCAAAAGACCTAACTCTCTGCAAGTATCAATGGAACAATGATACCTGCAAGACAGTCAATGAAAATCTACCATGTGTTTTCTGCACAGATAGTAAAACTGAATGATGACTAAATTCAAACATTAGAACTTGAACTGTAGCATAACCACAGAATTGGGGACTAGATCTAGAAATACAAATACAATAATAGTACTGACTATTTACCCCCCAACAGTATAGCTGAATCAAGTTCAGAAATAGAAAGCATCCAAAAATTTTAGGTTAGCCAAATAAATGTAGACAAAGATGAGCTGAAACTGACAGGTCACAGGGAAGTGTTGGTTAGGTGAACACAGAAGAAGTTGGTATGAAAATGTTGGGTTGATATAACAGGGTGCAGGAGGACAGTAGCTAAGGAGAATTATGCTTGCAGTTGAGAGAAACATCACTTTTCCCTACTGTTAAGGTACACAGCCCCAAATATACAAACTATAGTAGTGAGTGAGTAGATAATGTGGCATTAAATTATAAAATAATATTTACACCGGCTGGAAGCACAGGGATTATACATTGCAACCACATTCACCTATTTGGACTGACAACACATGTGGTCTCTTTATTATTATTTTTTGCAATTGCTAAAGCAGTGAATATTACTGCTATGGTTCATTAAGCAGAAATGTTCCAAGAACATGCACAAGAAGATAATAAAAATGGGTTGAATGACACAAATTACAAGGTTCATGAAAAGTTCATGAAAATAAGGCAACTGACTTCCACCAGGCTCCCATCCTTGAGTTTCTTTGCCCTGGATATTGATTAGAAAGCCACAGAATGCTGTCTCTTAACCACAAACAAGAGTCAGTCCCACTACCTTAAAGCCAGGCTTTATACGTTAATTCACAAAGCTCTAATTCTAGACATCTGACACAATTGGAAGATTAGGAAGCTCAAACAGTTCAGTATGGCTCATGTCCACTTTGCTATAGAGTGATTCATGAGACCAGAACAATCTGAGATATAAAAACGTGAAATAATAATAGAACCTAGGATTTATAAACATTTTCACTCCTGAGGATATGAAATCTTCTTGTATGTATTCTATTTAAAGTTAACATCTTCCCTGTGAAGTAATACTAGGGGAGATGTGAAATAATACCCATTTAAGAGAGTGAAGAACAAAGGCACAGAAAGATGATGCAATTTAACCATGGCATGAGCATCAGAAGAAAAACCAGAGCTTTCAGTTTAGCAGCCACTCTCCCATGAATGCTGATGGCCCAGATTTTAATGGGTCATCCTACGGGCTTCTGAACCATTGTAGATAGCCATGTTGTTGTCTGCTTTCTCATCCTGTTGTAATCTTTTTGCCAGTTGTATATTCTTCAACCTGAAGTTTACTCTTACCTCAGTGAGGGTCACAGGACATGCAAGAGTTTCTTTGGAAGTCAAAACATCATTGCTGTTTTGTATAAGGGAGGAGAACTTGGCTAGTTGCAATGCTGCCACTTCAGAAATGGTGAAAAATCAGTAACAAAAGCCTAGTTAAAGCTTACAAGAAGTAAAAGGAAGGTGATAAGCCCCCTGTTAGGGCTGGGGTATAGGAGCAGTAAATTCAGGAGGTGGTTTTCATATACAGTGTATAATTTGGGTGCTGACAGAGCTCAGATGAGGAATAGGCCTATATAACTATTGATCCACAGAGCTATCAGGGACATCATTTAACTTGATGGCCTGTGTTGGTCCCTTAAGATGTAGAGTCAGCTTTAACCTGCAAGGAAAAAAAATTAAAGGTAAATGAAAGAAATAGAAGAGGAAAACCATAGAGGATCTTCTACACTCTCCCTTTGAAAATGAAATATGTCCAAATGGTCCTGGTTTTCAGCTGTCCTGATAAGTGTTGCTTTATTTCATTCATTTAGTTACCTGAATACACTGAGAAATTCTTATCATTTTACATTATTTTACATATGTACAGATATATCATCGAAACATAGTTGTGACAGTGATTGCAGCATAGGAGACAAAGGGATACAGGGTACTCCTGGCCATAATCAGTAAAAATCCCAGGCCAATGTGAGACTTCAAGGAGGGATACAGGTTGCTGCCACCTGACTGGCTGGTTGCCAGTCAAATGTAGAGTCATCTCCTTTCATTGGGACCTTGCTATGCTGAGAACCACAAATGCTGGTGTCATCTATGTATTTGAGACAATCCTACAAATCCTTTTGTCTATCAGGTAGATTCCTGACATCTGCCTCCGACTTAAGCTCACTTTTTTATTCTATTTCCTAACTCATTGGACTTTTCCTAGTTTCTAATCCTGCAACTGGTTTTTACCATTGATGATCTTGCCTCTTCCTTTTGACCTAGATGTTGCTCTAGGTTTGACCTTTTCCGTCTTCTTGAACCATGGTTCAGACTGTCCTTACAGTTGCATTGCTTTCAGCTGTCTTTGGTAAACACTCCATTTGCTTCTGGCTGTGGTCTAGAAACCTGAGTCTCAGTGTAGGCTTTCAAGGAGCTAATTCCTCCCTCTGTCTTCACAGAATGCTAACAAGATAGAACAAAATACGAAAGCAAACTTGATTGAGTCTTGTCTGCTTCTGCCATTAACTCGAACACTTTGTAATCAACCGAGTCATTAGCCATTACTGGTGAGAAATAAAATGCTCACATATCTATTAATATACACACTCCCCAAGACTCAAGGTCCTTAAAGGCAGTGACAGTGTCTTGCTATTGTTTTTTTATTCCTTTAAGGCTCACCTTCAACAAATATTTCCGGTGGTTTCATTTTGAAAACCTGTGAACTGAAATAAAAATGTTTTGTGTATCACAACTTCTAACAAAGGTGTGCCCTGAAAATCTCCGCTACTTTGAATGCTCTTAACCCACAGGTTTTCATTTTTTCCACTTCCCTGTGTCTTTCTTCTCTCATTCTGTAACCTCCTATGCTGATGTGCTTTGGAGTCTCATCATGGCAGCCTTCTCAGTCAACATAACTTCTATCATGATTCCCAGACTTATAGACTGAGTCCATACCTTTCTCCTAAATCGGTCTTTTTCCTACCTAAATGCCTACTAGATATCTCTGCTTGACTATCACAAATTCCAAGAAAGGACATCTGAATCCATACTAATCAATTTCTTTCTTCAGAAACTGATTCTCCATCTGTAGTCTCAGTCTCAAATCATACCCATCTCTCTTTTCCCACATTGATTGCTGGGCTCACCTGAAATGGTCTCCATTCCAGGCTCCTTGATTCAGTTTTGGTCCCCTTGTACCCACTGTTCACCTGTATCACAGTAATCACCCACAAACACAAAACACAAATTCATTTCTTCAACTCATTTTATTACTTAATTGCTTCATTTAAGACTCTCTGTTAGGCACTGAATATGCAGCGGTGAATGAATGGGACTCAATTCCTGTCTTATTGTGAAGTTCATGTTTTTTCCTTATTAAACTCTTCAGTGGCTCATCATAGACTTCAGGGGAAACCCTGGTGACATAAAGCCTCGGTGTAGGCTAAACAGAAGATTGGGAGTTCAAATCCACCAGGTGCTCCTTAGAAACTCTGAGGGCAGTTTTATTTTGTCCTATATGGTCACTATAAGCTGGACTTGACTCAACAGCAACAGCTTTGTTTTTCAGTTTATTGCCTTCAGGACAAAGTCCAAACTCCTCAGCAAGCCACACGAGACCCCTTAAAAGCTGAATTTTCTCGTCTCATCTCTAGCCAATTCCCATTCATGTTTTGTTCTCCAATATATAAAATTACTTACAGCTTTTTCAATCATGCCTTGGTATTTCTCCCTCTGTTACCTTCTTAATACCAAGACCCTGCTCAACGATTTCCTTGTGTAGAAATGATTTCTCTCTCCCTTTGTGTCATGACTCTGATTTTTAATACCCAAAGCAATTCCAACTAAATTCTGACCTAGTATGTCTTTTGTTATTTATGATTTCTTTGGTGTTTAACATATTGTCTGGGACATAGCAGATATATTTTAGACCAAAAGAAAAAAACAAAATGCACAAACAAACAAACAAAAAACAAAAAACCCTTTAACTCACAGTTGTCCTTCAGAGGACCACAAACTTTATTCTAACAAATGAAGAAATGATCTAATCTTTATCCCATGGAATGAGCACTAGCTATCATGCAATTATTTCAACCATTGATAAATACTTATTGAGAGTCATCAATCTGATGTTTTTGAGATCTGGTGTAGAATTGAATAAATTTATTCATTTTCACCTGATTCTTTATCTGATTATTTGCTTTATCAACATGATTTCCAGGTGTTAAAGATACTGAACATGGACAAATAAATGAAATAAATAAACTATTGATCTGAGAATAGAAGTGTCAGCAACTTTCAGAACAGCTCTGTGAAAGTCTCTGTGTCAACTTGACTAGATGATAACCACCAGTTGCTGTTGAGTTGATTCAAATTTATGGCAACCTCATATGTGTCAGAGTAGAACTGTTATCTGTAGGGTTTTTAGTGGCTGTGATCTTTCTGGAAACAGATCTCTAAGACTTTCTTCCCAGTTACCTCAGTGTGGATTTGGACAGCCAATCTTTAGACAAGAGTCAAGCACTTAACCATTTGCAACACCCAGGGACCTGTTAGCAGTTTCCAAATTTGTTGGTAGATGGTGTGTTCCTAAGTCAGTTTTTCAAGAATGCGAGTTCCTGCCTGTGGGTATTGTTGTCCAAGATAATAAGGAGGTAAAAAGAAATATAAAGTATGACTGTTGCTTGAAACATAACTGGACAAACAAGATACACGCAGCAGTAAGTAGATTGCATGATACATAAAAGGAGAAATAATATGCTAGAGATCCTAGATTTGCTAGGGACATTACAAGTTCAAATGGGTCACACTATAGTAACAGTCCAAGAGGCTGTCCAGGAAAGCATCTTAAATCAATCTTTATCTAATTCTTGCTTGCAGAGCTAGCTAGATACACTGAAAATCTTGAGAATAAAGTGTCTTTATCTCCCTATTTCCAGTATCAAGCAAAGTGTATGGTGTACAGCAAGATCTTAACAAAACACTGAATTAATGAAAGAATAAGTCAATAAATCAAGGGTTGATAGACAATAAAGCTTCAGACGTGAATACAAGCAAAAAATGAGTAGTAAAATTTCAGTTAAGGCAGGTAAGCTCATTTCTACTCTTGCCAATTAAAGTCTAATAGTGTTGGCTTTCTCGAGAACTATGTTTAAGGAAAGACAGGCCAAGATTAGGTTTAGCGGAGTGAAACAAGCTAACAAATGGGCATGAGAAAAGAACATTCCAGCTGTCTCTAAACGCTAGGGTTTCCTGCATTTTATTGTGGAATGTGAAAAACATGACATTGAGAAACATCACAGATAAAGAGTTGTGTACAGGATAAGTTTTATTGGAGAAAGGCCAAAATTTCTGTGTGTATGTGTGAATGTGCTTGTGGGTACAGCAGAAGGACTGTCTTCACCTTGATTTCACTAATACATAGCTTTAACATGCCTATATCCCAAGGTGCTCTACCGTCCATAAGTTCTTGGGGGTAGGTACCTTATGTCAGAACAGCATTTTGATAAGTTTTCTTGTATCATTTCCTCCTCACAGCCCCTTGGGGGGTGACTTTAGGGTCAATGGCCCAGGTGGATTGCTCTGGAATAGATTCTTCCAAAGAGCTTCCAAAGCTGGAAGCGCATTCACTAGTGCTTACATTCCCCAGAAGAGCTGGCAGAAGGTTGGTATTTGTTGCAGAGTAAAGAAAAACAATAGGTGTGTTATTATAAGGCCATGCATCCTTTAGGCCAGAAATGGTGCTAGGGCAGAAGAAGTTCAGATGGTTTGTTAGGAAAGGAAAGGTGGATTTTATGCATTCATATAATTCAAAGAATCTTATAGCATTTTCATTTACAAGGTAGCCCTGCCAAAGCAACTGGGGGTATATGTAGGCATAGAGATAAAATATGCCTACAAACAAAAGAGAAATCACCACCAAGGCTAGATTCCCTGTCCCCATCCCCACTTGCTTGTACCCTTGAATTTAGAAATTACTTCTCCTTTTTTTGTAATGGAATTGGAACCCTGGTTATATAGTGGTTAAGAACTTAACTGTAAACCAAAAAGGTCAGCAGTTTGAATATACCAGCACTCCTTGGGAGCCTTATAGGGTAGTTCTATTTTGTCCTGTAGGGTCACCACAAGTTTTGCAAATAACTCATAGTAACATAACGATGATAATTTCTTTGTTTGTTTCTTTTTAAAACAAAATCAATGTTAACTTCACAGAACCATGAAACCCGGTTAATATTGGAAAGAATACAGATCCCAGGTAGTTGGAAAAAGATGAGAAGAAAGACCCGAACCTGCAGCATAACTATCTCTCACCTCTAAGATTTCTAGGACATTTTTGTTAGCTGCCATCAATACAAATTAGACTCACAGAAGAATTTACACAGAATGGCATGAATATGTTGCCCAGTCTCATGTCAGCTTTGTGGTTGCCAGCATGTTTGTCTGTCGCAACATTTGTGCCAATCTATCTCACTGAGAGTCTCCCTTCCCCTCATTGACTCTCCTCTTCAGCAGATGTTACACACACCTTCCTCCCTGTGTTGCATCCAAAGCAAGTGAATCAGACAGACAATGTTCTGCTGTCATCTATAAGGTTTTCACTGGCTACTTTTCAGAGGGAAGCTCAAGAAGACAAAGTATTATAATGACCTGTGCAAAGAACTGGAAATAGAAAACCACAAGAGATGAACACATTCTGCATTTCTCAAGCTGAAAGAACTGAAGAAAAAATTCAAGTTTCGTGTTGCAGTAGTGAAGGATTCTATAGGAAAAATATTAAATGATTCAGGGAGCATCAAAAGAAGATGAAAGGAATACAGAGTCATTATACCAGAAAGAACTGGTTGATACAGTCAGTTGAAGGGGTAGCATAAGATTAGGAACCAATTATACTGAAGGAAGAAGTAGAAGCTGTGTTGAAGGCACTGGACAAAAACAAGGCTCCAGGAATTGATGTAATATCAACTAAGGTATTTCAACAAATGGATGCAGTGCTGAAAGTGCTTACTCATCTCTGCCAAGAAATTTGGAGGACAGCTACCTAGCCAAACTGGAAGAGATCCACAGTAATGTCCATTGAAACAAAGGTGATCCACCCGAACGTGAAAATTAGCAATGTCATTAATATCATACACAAGTAAAATTTTGCTCAAGATCATTCAAAAGCAACCGCAACAGTATATTGACAAGGAACTGCCAGAAACTCAAACTGGATTCAGAAGAGGATGTGGAACCGGGAAGATCATCACTGATGTCACATGGATCTTGGCTAAAAGCAGAGACTATCAGAAGATGTTTACATGTGTTTCATTGACTATGCAAAGGCATTCTGCAGTGTGGATCACAACAAATTATGGATAACATTGAGGAGAATAAAAATTCCAGAGCACTTAATTGTGCCCTTAGGGAATCTGTATATGGATCAAGAGGCAGCTGTGCAAATGAATAAGTGGACACTGCATGGTTAGAAGTCAGGAAAGGTGTGCGTCAGCGTGGTAGCCTTTCACCATAACTTTTCAATCTGTATGTCGAGGAAAAAATCCACGAACCTGGGCTATACAAAGAAGAACAAGGCATCACGATTGGAGGAAGACTTATTTTAAGAATCTGCGTTATGCAGATGACACAACCTTACTTGCTGGAAGAGAAGAGGATTTGAAACACTTATTGATGAAGATCAAGGACCACAGCCTTAAGTATGGATTGCACCTCATCCTCAAGAAAATAAAAGTCCTCACAAATGGACCAGTAAGCAACATCATCATAAATGGAGAAATGATTGAGGTTGTCAAGGGTTTCATTTTGTTTGGTTATACAATCAATACCCATGGAATAAGCAGTCAAGAAATCAAAAGACACATTGCATTGGGAAAATCTGTTGCAAAGAACCTCTTTAAAGGACTGAAAAGTAAAGATGTCATCTTGAAGACTAAGGTGCACCTGACCTAAGCCATGGTATTTTCAACAGCATCATATGCATGTTGAATAAGGAACACAGAAGAAGAATAGATACCTTTGAATGGTGCTGGAGAAGCATATTGAACGTACTACAGACTGCCAAAAGAACAAACAGATCTGTTCTAGAAGAAGCACAAGCAGAGTGCTCCTTGGAAGCAAAAATGGCGAGGCTGGGTCTTACATATTTTGAACATATCAGAAAGGATCAGTCCCTGGAGAAGGACACCATGGTTGGTAGAGCAGAGGGTCAGTGAAAAAGAGGAAGAGCCTCAAGGAGATGGATTGACATGGTGGCTACAACGATGGGCATAAGCATAAAAGCAATTGTGGACATTGTGCAAGGCTGGACAGTGTTCCGTTCCATTGTGCATAGTTTCACTGTGAGTTGAAACCGACTCGCTGGTACCTAACAACAACAGCAACAATTTTCAGATGAAGACTGCCAGGTCCTTCTTCCTAGTTTGTCTTATCCTGGAAATTCCACCAAAACCTGTCCACTGTGTGTGTCTCTGCTGGTATTTGAAATATGAATGATACAACTTGCAACATACAAACTACCACAGTACAATAAATTAACAGGTGGTTGGTGATGTAAAGCTTTGCACATTTAATATTTAGACTGGAAAGATCTGAGGATCAAACACAGTCTCTGATTACAAAGCTGTAAAGAGGGTATAGTGCTGGTTGAAGATCATATAAGGCAAAACCAGAAATAGCTATCTGAGAATGACAAGGGCATATCCTGGCAGCTGGAAGATTGTGACTGTGGACTATGCATATCTGATTTGAAGAAGTAGTAAGTTTGTGTCTGCAGCATCTTTCCACGCAAGCACTGAAGGCTAGATGTATGGATTTTTCCTCTGATTTTGTCCACTGGAAATGAGTGCAATCCTATACATTTCAGTATAATAGTGGGGTAACTACAGTTGCAGCAGAAGTTAAGAAACTACATTCTAGCCCAGACACTGCTTTGCATCTAATTTGTTTAGCTCATCTCTGGCAACAGCTTCGTTATCTATAAAATGAACACGATACCTACTCTACATTTGCCACCTCGTTTTTGTAAGAAAAGGTAGGCTTTGCCTGAGAACGAGCTCTCTGTGTTGACATGAAACCAGCCAAGAGAACCTTCAATTAGGCAAATGGAAAACTTAGCTAAAACAACAGTACAAATGGCAGACACTAGGAGGTGAAGGAGGCTGGGAAAAGTAGACTGTGGGTTGGCAGAATCTTGCACAAACAAAAATCACAGAAGTCTCAGGAGAAGGATGTAGATACTTTCTTTGACAATATTTCTTTAAGCCCACCAACCATCCATACACACCATGCTTCCACTGATGAGCAAAGGGAAGAAAGAGATGCCCAATGCAATTGGTAGCCAGTTCATGCTGAATTTGCTCCCATTCAAATCTGGTTCATGTGACAGTGGTTCTGCTTCTGTGGTCTGGCCTTGAGCCTCAGGAGCAATCTGTAAGTTGCATTCCCCCACTCCCATTTCAAGATGAATAGACATTCATAGTGGTGACATACAAGAAGAAACACTGTCTCCCTTGTCCTGCTACCTCAGACACCCTTCATACCTGTGGACCCTTGTGATATTATTCTGTGTCTCACCTGGTGTCTCCTTGGAATTGTGCCCTGGAGCAAGTGCCCCATTTTCTCTACCCCCTTCGCTGCACCTCTCTTTTGGAGTAAAAATTCTATCAAGAGAAAGGAGGATAGGATTTCTTGGAAGGATATAGTAGAACTTGAATGGAACAGGTCGGGCTCACAGACTCTGTTCATTCCATTCATGAATGAAACAGCAAATAAGGAAACCACTGGGACTTTGCTTAGGGGGATTTGCTGTGGTAACAGTTCCAGTAAAGCAGATTGGTTTGAGGTCTGAACTTGGCAATGTGAATGGGAAGTCAGGTGGTAGCAAGCTGGAGGATGGTCGCTGCTACTTGTTAAGAGAGTCCTTTTACTTAAGGATGGATCAGGGCTGTAACTAGAACAGGGATGATTCAAAAGGTATAGATGTGACTTAAAAAATTATTTGTGCTTAGCAACGTGGTAGTAAGAGTTTTGGTGGTGAAAATCATGAATACCGGATACTGAAACTATATAAATATTTGAGAATGTAGCTCTATAGTGCAAAGACCTTGTTCAACAGGCATTTTCAGTTAAATTAAAAAAATGAATTAAATACTCTCTTAAATACAAGTTCAAAGGAAAAAAAAGATAATTCTAGGCTATTTAGACATATGCAAAAGGAGAATACCACACGTAAAACTGATGAGACGTGGTTAAAGCTATAATAAAAAAAAATTAACCATAAAAATTTTGATTAATGAACAGCCAAGCCAGCCTAAACAGGAAAAGCTAAAAATAAGCTCAACATTTAACTCAAGAAATAAAAATAAGGCATACTTTCTTTTCTTTTTTTTTTATTTTTATTTAACATAACTGAGTGAAAATGTACATTCACATGTAAATTTACATGCCCCCCTATATGCAGCTTCCACTGCTCTCCCTGTCCGGTGACTGCACACTATTCCTCTCTGCTCCATACATGTCTCATCCTCCCAACAGTCTCCTTTTCCCTCCTCTCCGTCCACTCCCCTTCCTCCAGCCAGAGGTCAGCAAGATGATATCCTATAGATGTATAGAACCATAAAGTGCTTCCAACATATGATTACTCTGCATTGCCAAGTCCATTCCATTCCTGTCCAAAGAGTGGACCTTTGTTAAAATTTATGGGAACAGGCAGCATCAGGGCCGGGGGCCATGCTCTCAGAGGAACCCCAAAACCGCTGGACCATCAATTGAGGTCTTTTAGTGGAGATCTCATGATGCACCTCTTTTTATTCTTGTGTTGCCAGTGAGGCTCCTCTCTGTGAGCTCCGTCATGGCTATCACTGGTGGTGGCCGGGCACCATCCGGTTCTTCCGGTCCCAGGTCGATGTAGGCACCCACTCTTGTGGGTCTCTCTGTCTTCTCGGTTGTCTTTACCACAAGGCATACTTTCTTTAATTAAGAGAGAAATTAATGATTGTAGAAAAATTATTTTTAATGGAAAAGAAAGTAAATTTAAAAGAAGAAGGTTAATGGGGGTGAATTACAGTTCTTGCTAATGCAGCTGGTCTCAGAAACATAGGTGATGCTCACCATCTTTCTCCTCCTCCATCATTCTAGATCCCCTGCACTTTTGCTTAGGTCCTCTACTGGTCCAGGTGGTTTACCTGATGTGATGACAGACATACATACCTGAGTGGTCAGAAGCCCTGATCATCATACCCTTCTCAGACCGTGGCCGTGCACTTGTCCATGTACTTTTGAAACTGGATGAAGGAATGCCAAAGGATACCCCATTGAATCACCTGATTTCCAAATATATTTTTCCCTGGTCCAGTAAATACCAACAGCCCTACATGCTCCTGATGATCAGATCAGTTGCCTGGCTAATTCCTTTCACTGCTTACTGGTCTCTTGGTATGAGGATGCTGAAGTGATTAGATATAAGTGATAGCAAGTGTTTAATGGAACTCCCGCTTTTCTACTCTGGGCCTCAGGATCTGTAAACCTACAAAGCTTAGAGTCTCAGGAGCAGAAAGGACAAATTCCCCTAATGAGTCACTGGCAGTGATGGTAAACAGAACCAGTCAGTTACAAAAAACAAAAAGCAACAGTAACTAAAACCAAACCCTTCACATCAATTTCTACTCATAGCAAATTTTCAGGATAGAAGAGAAATGCATGATAGGGTTTTCAAGGAGTTCCTGGTGGATTCAAACTCAATCTTTTTGGTTAGCAGCCTAGGTACTTAACCACTACGTCACAGGGTTTCTACTGCTCTTCCTACCCATTTTTCACCCTTGAACCCAGGTATTATACCTTTGGATATTCAGCACCTGATAATATGCATTGATCGAGGGTGTATATTGCACTCTGAAGACGATGCCTCATTCTCACAAAGTATTATCTCCAAGACTACACTTCAGTGGTACTTTCCAAAGGTCATCCTGTTACCCTACAAGGTTGATCACTTCTAGGTGATGTGCTATTGATATGACACACAGATCTAAGGATCATGTACGTGGTGTTGCATTTCTTTTGCTGTAAAATGTGTATCTTGGTCCACTGTTACATTTGTGGGATTCTAGGTCATGAGATCAAATATTCTACTCTAAGATAGTGGTGTTCACTAGGCCTGCAGCAGGAAAGGCAAACGCATATCCAATAATGTTTTATTCCGGTCAACATGAATCAAAACCCCTTTTAGGATATAAAACGTGCAGTGTAATCATGGGTTGCTCTTCTTGAGGAATGATGACATTTCAGGAACTCAGCGTTAGTCTTTATTGCTAGAAGTCTGACATTTGAAGACAGCAATAGCTAGACCAGCCTTAGCGACTAGGAGCCCAGGCTGTTAGGCCCCCCATAGCCTCCACCTCCCTCCTTCACACTGTGGCCGATGCAGAGGCTATCAAACATCAAGTGGACAAGTCACCAGACATTGCACATTGCTTGGTCCTTCTTTCCTGGTAGATACTTTCTGATGATTAGTTAACATAAGGTATAAAGATCTCCATATTTTTTGTCTGCTTCCATAAACTCGTCTTCACATGGTTTCCCAAGATTTCCCATAATCTTCCAATATCTTTCTCTTCCCGGCCCCTAACCCATCAAACAAACCAGTCACTGTAGGCCTTGAGTTTATACAAAGTTGGGCAATCAAGTCTTGGAACCTGATTGTTCTAAGTGCTACATACCTCTTTGTTGAATATCACTGCTGTCACTTTGAAGTACTCCTTTTGGGAAGCTATGTACCAAATGCCAGCACCTAGCCCACCCTTCAAAGCAGTTCTAGAACTCTTTCTGGAGTGGCCACTGTGCATGGCAAGGTGGCAAGTTTATAAACTTAATTGTGTAGTTGTCTGCGAGGGAATTTTAGCTAGTAAACTGTTGGAACACCCTCCTTACTCGCCTAATCTGGGCCCCAGTGAATTTTATCTTCACCTGAAGACAAAGGAAATATTGAAAGGAAGGCATTTAGATGACATTCAAGACACCAAGGGTAATATTATGACAGCTTTGGTGGCTGTTCCAGAAAAAGAGTTCTAAAATTGCTTTGAAGGGTAGACTAGGTGCTGGAGTTGGTGCAGAGTTTCCCTAGGGGAGTACTGCAACTGTAGTGATATTCAGCAGTGAGGTATGCAGCACTTTTTCTAGGTTGAGTTTGTGAACTTAATTGGCAGTCCTTGTATATATCCTTGCCTTGGGACACTTCTTATTCCACATAAAGTTCGCAAGCATCCTCTGAAACTTTTCCTCTTGAGAGAACTTTTTCCTACCATCACCTTTTTCAGGCCACCTCTGAGTGACACTGTTGTGTATCAGCTGTCCATTTTCAACCTACAGTCTCATATAGAGCAGACATCTATGACCCAAGCACAGTATTTTTTCTCTTTTGTCATCTGGTTACGTGGACGAGTCATGTAGGATCCTACTCATGTCACTGTAGGCATGAAATGAAGGTGAGACACTGATGCAATAATAACAAATGCAAAAGGGGTCTGGGTCACCTGCTTGTGTATTTGATTATGATCTCTTGTCCTGCTTCTACCCAATCCTAGTTGAATGACATAAGAGTGAATTACTGCTGGGTCTACCTCATTTTACAAAGTCTAGGTCATGGTGACCAGTTCTTTTCACATGGATATTTGATGTTCCAAGGTCAGGCACTTGATTACTACCAGGAGCTAGGAACACAGAAGAGCTAATTTTCAAAAGATGTCTCCTCTCCAGTGCAGGTAGTATAATCTTGCTATTAAACTCTAGTGTTCTTTATTGTGATTCTTATACTAGGGGTTGCCATAAACTCTACATGGTACCTTTTTCCATAATGTCAGCCAGGGAATACTGACTAAGTAGTGGGTCTTCTTTCACCACCATTCAGTTCTGCTTGTAGAGACCTTTTCTGCTCTTGGCTCCACCCAAAACTAGTAGTCAATAGGTGAATCAGAGCAGTATTTCTGAATATGTAGCTTTCAGAACATGGGCAACCAGGAATCTGCTTTCTTCTTGTTGACAGGAGGTATGAGAGTCAATAATTTACCCTTTACATTGGAAGAAATATCCCAAACTCCCTGGACCTCTAAACACTTCATTAATGTGTAAGGTCCTTGAATATTCATAGGGGTTATCTTGCAACATCTGGCAAAGGATGTTACCAG
Organism: Heterohyrax brucei; assembly: GCA_028571685.1. Classification (NCBI taxonomy): domain Eukaryota; kingdom Metazoa; phylum Chordata; class Mammalia; order Hyracoidea; family Procaviidae; genus Heterohyrax; species Heterohyrax brucei. The sequence goes on from CM053162.1 coordinate 48,066,939, forward strand.
GGCCTCCAGCATATATGTTACTTCTCACACATCCTGCTGGGTAAACATGATGCCATCAATATTGAGCCAGTCTGCTACTCTGCAAAATGTCCAACAGATTCCAGTCCCTTAAGATGATAGTATGACAAAAAGACAGTTACCTCCCTACATGCAAGAGTTAATAAAGACCTAGAGCAGGACTGTTAATACAGTCTGTTGTATACTTCAAAGTGAATGAGAACTGTGTATGATTCTTCCTCCTGATGGGCATGGAAAAAAAGGCACTGGCTCCCATGTTCCTGAGGCTGTAAATGTAGCTACCACTTGGCTGAGCTGATGTCACCCACTGTCATACTCCAAGATCTGTTCAGATTTTTGTAGGACCAGACTAGGGAATTAACTGGGGGAAATGTGGATTTAAGGGGAACCTCTACCCCTGACTGCTTAGGCCTTTGTAGGCGGCACTTAATCTCTACCATTTCCCCCAGAACACAATAGGCAGTGTTTTGCTTTTTACAGTTTTTGGCTAGAATGAAGCAGTTTCAGAGACTTCTGATTGACTTTCCCTGTTACCAAAACTCTTTCTGTAAGGGTCTAGCAGCTCATATAAGGATTTTGTTAACTACCAAGTATGCCCATTTCACTGGTAAATTTGGGGTCCATGGAAAATTAACCCTAGATAGATCTATGGACCCAGTGGGCCTATTGTGAGCAAGATTGGGTCCAACACTTAATGTATTACTTGACCTTTGTAATCCCCCACTACTACAAGGGCCACAAGGATGCTTTGTGTGCCCATATATTCTTGACAATACAGATCCTGTGTTCCACAGCCTTTGACATACTGGATGATTCCTCATTCTCCAATATATAATTACTAAAGTAAGTGGCTGTCATGGATTGAATTGTGTCCCCCCAAAGATATGTGTAGCCATGTAGCTGGCCCATGATTCCCAGTATCTTGTGACGGTCCTCCATTTTGTGGTTTTCCTATGCTGTATGTTAAAGGATTAGGGTGGGGCTGTAAATTCTTGCATAGGATTACTTCCCTGCTGTGCTGTAAAGGGAGTTTCCCTGGAGTATGGCTTGACCCAACTTTAATCTTTTCAGCCTGCAAGAGGTAAAAGGAAAGGGAGACAGGCTGAGAATTGGGAACCTCACGCCACCAAGAAAGCTGCACCGGGAGAAGAGCGTGTCCTTCAGACCTGAGATTCCTGTGCCAAGATGCTCCCTGGACAAAGACTGATGTAATACCGGACTTTCCTTCAGAGCCAACAAGGGGGAAAGACTTCCCTTGGAGCAGACAGCCTGAATATGGACTTGCAGCCTACCAGACTATGTAAGAATAAACTTCCTTTGCTAAAGCCATCCACTCTGTGGTATTTCTGTTAGAGCAGCCCTAGCTGACTAAAACAGTGGCCATAGCTCTCTTTGGAGAAGAGCTGGTGAAATTACTACAGTACATAATTGCCTTGGTGTTGCAGGCTTCTTCCTTCTGTGCACACACAATCTCTCCTTCAGTCACCTGGTTCTGATTGGAAAACTAGCTCAAGTCCAGAAACTTGACAAGGGCTCATGACTTTTTTATTAAAGTACTTGCTCTTAGCCTCCTGGTGATCCATTCATGATTTGTTTGATTGTGTAAACTGAATAATACCCTTACTGGTTGTCCATTTATCTTTGCCCTAGAAATGCCAATGTCTATTAACTATCTATATAACCTCTTGTAAAAATGGATGGGGATGGTGTCTGACCCCTTTCAACACAGCAGATAAGCCTCCCCTCTCCACCATCTTTACCAGTTCTGACACCAACCATCTGTCATACAGTTCTCTCTGCCTGGTTTGATAATTCATTGCAATGGCCACACGGAACTCACAGACCATACTAACAATTATTGGATTTATTAGTAAGCAGCAGTTACAATTCAGTCTCAGGAACACTTAGGATATAGTTTTCCATCAGAACAGTTTCTCCCTAGCTGTGTTCCCAAGCATACCTTTCCCTGGCCCTTGGCCACCACACAAAGCCACTTGTTTTTCTCTTTCGTTTGGCCAGGAAGTCCAAAATGCCACCTCCTGCTGTTGAGTCTCTGCTGTCAGGTCTCTCCTGCCACAGATTCTCAGCATCCTCAGGGGTATACTTAGCCCTTTGTCTCTTGGTCTACTACTTCCAGGAGCTTCTCAATATAGAACTCTTAGGTCTAAAGGACACACTGTCTACTCCTGGCTGTTCTTCCTTGGTGGTGGTAAGATCTTCCTCTCTGCTCTGGAATTGTTCTCTTTTAAGGCAAAACTGACTAGTCCTCTTGGGGGGCCATAATTGTCCTATCACACGGTCCCACTCAGTCACTTGGGTGGTAGTTACAAGACTGTGCCTAGAATGGCCACACAAAAGTAATCAATTGCATGTCATCTCTCTTAAGTCAGACTCTCCTGACTGCCACTTAGACTTTGCAACTCATTGCGACCACTGCACCCCTTTTGTCTCTGACCCCCTTTTGCCCACTACGTATCATCACCGGGCCACTTACATTTTGGTGCTCTACCCTCTCCATTTCTACTAATGAGCTCAGTTCTGTAACGGCATCTCTTCCTTCAGGCCTAGCGTGGACAGGACAGCCCCTTTTGCCTTATTGTTGTCGTAAAAGAAATGTCTTCAGTCATCAGGTGAGCTTTCTGACTTTGCTAATAAAGCCACTCTGGCATCCCTTCATCCTAACATCGGTTATGGTAGTTTTGGTACTTGCACTTTGCTTACTGAGGGCTACTTCTTTCTCTAATCTCCTAAGAACAGCCACAGTGGCATGTTAACATCATTTTCTGGACCATTCTCTTATATTAATAAACTCTTCTGTATGCAACTTCATGTTCTGCCTTTACTGTTCCAGCACCTTCAGGTTCCTGTCATATACATTCTCTCCTATGGTCCTGCTGTGTAACTTGGTTAGGTCTTTAAGCTTCTTGGAAATATAGTTCCCCTCATCAATTTGTTGGCCTGCACATCAGCTAGCTGGTGTTATTAATTTCCTCTTGGCTAGCAGAGGAAGGACCAAAAAGAGGATGCACGTTGCCTTGTAGGACAGAGGGCTCTGTGTCATCATTAAGCAGGGGACACCCTAGACAAACAGGGAGGAGTGGGCCACCTCTGCAGCCCCAGATAGTGTAAGAGCAACTGGAATTTTAAGATTTTTTTAAGGGCATTGACCAAAATGTCTCCACTCCATACCTCAAGGTCCCATTCCTTCCTGTTCAGCAATGAAGCCTTGGCGTGGCAGACTTACCTGGGCTGAAAATTCAATCTTCTCTGAAGCTCTGCTGCTCTTATAATTAAGTCTTGGGCTTTATCCTTAAATCCCTTCTACCCCAGGAGCTCAGGAGCTCTGAGCCTCTTTATATGCTTCCAAGGAGGTCCTATGACTTTCACACTTAGCCTTCAATTAGTGATTAATTACCCTTAGCCTCTTCTTGTCTTTCTTCAATGTATCAGTGCCACTTAGAAAGCTATTGCATTGCATTGTCCTTATAATTAATACTTCCTCAGAACCTCTCAAAAGCTTAAGATACTGCACCTGCCAGTGCATTTCTTTCAAAGGGTGTACTAGCCCAGTTCTTCACTCTGAACATTGTAAAAATTATACTGCTACCACACGTGTCTTTATTTTCAGTAGTTTTTAGTGTTCACCTGTGGTTTACAGCACTGCACATACCAGTAGGGATGAGATCCTTGTTGCCAGCTGGTCAGGATGATCTAGTTCCCAAACTGCTTTTTAATTCAGTCTTCTTCCTCAGACTAGTCCTGGCAACAATTGTCTTAGCACTAACCAAACCAAACCCAGTACTGTAGAGTCTGTTCAGGCTCATAGTGACCCTATAGGACAGAGTAGAACTGCCCTGTGGAGTTTCCAAGGAGCACCTCATGAATTTGCACTGCTGACTTTTTGGTTAGCAGCTGTAGTAGTTAACGACCACCATACCAGTGTAGATTCTGAAATAGATAACAAAGTGCAGGAATTTTATTGGGCAGTAATCTTATCATTAACACCTTTGGGGAAGTGAAGGGAGATGTTATGGATTGAGTTGTTTTATCTAAGCATATATGCCTAAGTCCTAATCCCTGGTACTTGTGGAAGTGACTTTGGTTGGTGTCTTAGTCCTCTAGTGGCTACTACAGCAGATTACCACAAGTGGAAGACTATAACAAACAGATATTTATTCTCTCACAATCTAGGGGGCTAAAAGTGAAAATTCAGGTCACCAGCTGTAGGGCAAGGCTTTCTCTTTCTGTCTTCTCTGGGGGAAAGTGATTGTCATCTGTCTTTCCTTGGTCTAAGGTCTTCTCAGTGTAGGGGCCCTGCATCCAAAGAATTTACTCTGTTCCTAGCTCTGCTTTCTTCATGGTAAAACATCCTTCTTTTCTCTGTTTCATTCTCTCTTCTATCTCCAAAAGGGCTGATTGAAGATACAACATTATTCTGTAGATTGAGTCCTGCCTCATTAACGTAACTGCCTCTAATCCTGTCTCATTAACATCATAAATGTCAGGATTTACAACATACAGGTTGAGCACATCTGATCACAAAACCATGGACAACCACACAGTACTAGGAATTACAGCCTAGCCAAGTTGACACACACTTTCCGGAGACATAATTCAATCCACAACAATTGGAAATAGGATATTTGAAGGTGTTGTCAGTTCAGTTAACACGAGATCATACTGGAGTAGTGTGGATCTTCATTCCAGGGGACTGAAGTCTTTATAAAAGAAGAGACAAGTGGAGGAAAGAGAGCCATGTTAAGACAGAGGCAAAGATGACGTTATGTCGCAAACGTAAGCCAAGGAATGCCTGAGGTTATCAGAAGCTGAGCAGAACAAAAAATAACCTTACCCTGGAGCCTTTTTAGATATCATGGACCTTCTGAAACTCCGAATTTGGACTTCCATGTCCCAGAACTATGATGTGGTAAGTTTCTGTTATTTTACCAATTTTGTGAGACTTTACTAGGGCAGCCCTAGGAAGCTAATAGAGAAGGTGGGATGCAGCTGCTACAAGAACTTCATCAGTTCCCATGGGACCCCTGGGTCTGTGGTGGTTCTTCAGCATTTTCTTGTCTTGAAGCAGAGGATCTGAACTGTTTTACCTTAGTCTATTAATCACTGAGTATGGGTTGCTTCATGGAGAGCAAAGGATGTAACCTTGGGTAAGGTAGTTCTCTTATGTGAAGGGCAATTCCCAGAGAGGGACTCATCTGAAATCTGCCATTCTTCAGTAGCTGGAGGAATGAGTTCCTAAGCCCAGAAGGGGGCATGGGAGAAGCACACTACAGAATTCCATTCATGTTAGCAACTAGAAATTAAAAATAAGCAGAGAAACAAACATGCTGGTATAAGCTTAACAGCCTGCCAGCCAGGTGCAGCAAATCTTTATCGAGAAACTTCAGTGTCTTGATAAATGAAAGTACTTGCAGCATACCTGAATAAGATGTCTTAATAGTAAAATGCACATTCTTTACAATTAACAGATTAAAACATCAAAAAATAAACACAAATATATTTAATAATCTATATTGTAAGCCTGGCACTTGAAATTACTGAGGAAAAGACAGCCAAGCCAAAGCCAAGGAAAAGACAAGTTGTTTAATAAACAGTTTTGAAACAACTGGATAGCCATTTGGGGAAATGTTAAATTTCCTACTTCACATCATGTTATCTAATAAAGTTATATATGAATTTAATATTTACACGGAAAAAAAACACAAAAAAAATTCCAAAATAAAACTTTATTTAAATGTCATTTGGTAGGGAAGACATTAAAAACATGATCTCAAAAATAAGACCATATTCCAAAAGGAAATGATAGATTTAATTTACTAAATGAAAATTATTTCTTCATAAAAATTTAAAAGCTGGTGATGAAGTAGCAATGAAATATTCATAACATATGGGAAGAGGTATGCTATCCTTAAGATACAGAGAACTCTAATAATGTAAGAGAAAGACAAGCATCCTAGTAAAACTTGTACAAGTGATCAGGTAATTTACAACAGCAGACAAAGAAAGGCACTAGAAATATGGAGAATATTATTACCCACCAACAGTTAAATAAATGCAATTAAAAGCAATTACATATACATACATATACATATGTATGTACATACATATATATATTTATATTACTGTTGTCTTGGACATGGAAAACAAATGTGTTCATATTCAGAAAGTGTAAATTGGTGTGAATTTGCAGAGCTAGTAAAACCTACACGTAGTGTGATTTTGTGAAATACACCCCAAAAATTTATTTGTATCATTTGACTTACCATTCTATTTCTAGTAATAAATCCTAGAAAAACAGTCATTGATATGTATGTAGGAAGATTCTCAAATGGTGATATTAATTTTACAATTGTTTTCTAAGTCCAAATTTTGGAAATAATCTAAGTCTTATATAGGTATTTATTGAATCAATAACAACCTATCTGTATGATGCAGTACTAGATAGCCTTTAACCAATGATGTACTATAACAATATTTAGTGACATAGAAAGATGTGCCTAGTGGAATATTAAGTGGATTTATCAGGTGGCAAAATGGAACACACAAATTGTCCAATTTGTGCCAATGTGTGGTAGAGGGTCTGGAAGTACATGCCCCAAAGTGTCAAAAGAGATTACTTCTGATTGGCCAAGTTTCAGATAAATTTAATTATTTTCTTTTTGATTATCTGTATTTTCTACACTGTTCTATGAACTTGGTTTGTAATGAGTACACTAAAAGTAAATTAAAAAAATATTCTGTGCAATGGACACTCTGATTCCACATGGATACTTTTCTGATGACTTTAGAAAAGTGGATCCAACTGAGACAGAAAAAAAAAAAAAAAAAAGGCCTGTAGGATTCAGACAGATGTCACAGTTCCCTCTATGATGATCATGAAGTCTAAACATGGGTAACAATTAAAATAAAAAAATCTTAAATCAGGGATGAATAAAAGAGAAAGTCTAGCATTCAAAAAAGAAAACCTAAGGAAAACAAAAGAAAGAAAAACCGAGTAAAACTCAAGTCCAAAGTGAACTACAGCTTTCAAAAATGCCTGGTATAGGGTAAAAGATTTAAAAACTAAGTGTAGAACAAGAAGAAAGGGAATTCTATTGGCCAGGTGCTTGGCAGGAGGAGGGTATGGTTGATGAATGGCCATCACAGTGCAGGGTCTACCAGCCTTATTTTACATTCAGCTTCTCTGCCAAGAGGACTGATGCTGGGGCTTTAAAGGGAAGAACAAACGTTAGGAGGAAGGAACTTAAGCTCAACATGAATGAACAGATCCGGGAACTCCTGCTCTGGATGAATTCTAATTTCCTGGCCACAGCAGACACCTGCCTGTCTGTGTTCTTGAACAAGGGAGCACCAGATCAAAGTCAGTTTCTGCTGTAGATGGGAGATGGACAAGCACAGGTCGTCATCTCTAAAAGGATAAAAAGGCAAGGTCATGAAAATTTATAAGACTGTCAAATACTCAAATAGATTATTAAGGTAAAGATTTCTGAGGAAACCCAGCAAAGGAAGCACGTAACAGAGAAAACAAAAGAAAAACTAAGTGGTATAAAAATAGTGCACATCAGAAAAGAAACAATAGACATTAATGTACATACCATGTAGGTGCTGAGGTATGAGAGAAGGGCAAGAAGGATAATGAAGCCACTTACACTCAGCTGTAAGAGAAATAGAATAACACAGGAGTTCTTTCTGTAATTATTTTCGAAGAGAGTTCAGGGCAAGGTGCAAGGCTGTGGACTAACGCTGGCATTTCAAAGAGGCAGAGCTTGGTGATTCAATGCAGGCATAAGAGCTTAAGAAGTGAACTGGAGAAGTCTGGAAGCATTCCCACAATGGATAGCCTCTCTGCTGGACCCTGTGTTAAGTTTGGTGATTATTCAGTCCATTTGGGGGCAGCTATTTTCCGTGACTAATGAGAGAAAGACAATGAGATAACAACTACAATAAAAGGAGAAGATGTAGCAACTTTTAAAGAAAGATGAAACCATTATGAGCCCCACTCCATCCTTTCTTCTCTCCTTCCTTCCTTCCTTGGTTCCTCTCTCCTTCCCTTCCTTCTTCAAATATTTCTTAAGCCACTAGTATAAACAAATATTATTCCAAGCACTGAGACTTTTCACTTACTTAACAAATAGTTATTAAGTGCTTAGTAGGTATGAGGGTTAGATAGTGTCCAAGACAGGCAAGTTTCCTGTTCTCATGGTGTTTAAATAAACCCAATGTGGCAATGGAGTTGGGGTCGGGGGCAGAGATCACTATGTGCAAATAAGTACATACATAACACATGAAGTTGTGACACATGCTATCAGGACAAATGCATCACAGCAAGAAGGTAGAGGGGGATTGTGGGTAACGAGTGTTGGGGACGGAAGGCCCCATCTTAAAAGATAACATTTGACTAGAGAACTGCAAACAAGGCTCTGATCTATGCAAAGATCTAGGGGAAGTGATTTCAGAAGCTGATACCTGAATGATGAAAAGAAGTTTGCCAGTTATCCTAATAAAATAGAAGGAAAAAGCAACCTTGCAGAAGGAGGGGATGATTATACAAAGACTCGTAGCTGAGAAACAGCACGACTTCCTAAGTAACAGAAGTTTGGTTTGAAATACAATTGAGGAGTCACACAAGATGAGCTTGCAAATAAGCAGGGGCCAAGCGTAGGTAGTTGCATAAGCCATACTTTCTCTCTTCACGGCAGTGGAGACAGCTCTAAGCAGAGTTAAAAAAAAAAAAAAAGTACTGCCGTTGAGGCCGGTCAGACTCATAGCAACCCAATTGGTCAGAGTAGAACAGCTCCATAGCTTTTCCAAGGAGCATCTGGCGGATTTGAACTGCCTACCTTTTGGTTAGCAGATACAGCACTTAACCCACTATGCCACCAGGGTAGTGACAGGTAAATTTTTATTATTGAGAACTCCTGGTTGCAACAAAGAGAGTGGATTAGATGTGGAAAATAAGGACGCAGGGAAATTATTTAAGAAGGTACTAGGGTGATTCAAACAAGAGATGTTGGTGGCCTGAACTAGGATAGTGATAGTGAAGATTGAGACAATCAAGTGATCATTTGGGGCAGAAGGAGGGGAGAGAGGGATCACAGATGATACCAACTGGATGGTGATATATTCTCCAAGGATGAACAGCAGATTTGGGGATGAGCGGAGGGATTGGTAGGAAGTTCAGTTACACAGTGTGAATGAGTTCTAATGCATTCTGGCTACTAGGTGACAAACTCAAGTGATTTATGAGTATAAAGTCAGATAGGAAAGGTGACAGGGCCGGTTATCAGCGTATGCCAAGTGTCCAAAGACCAAGAGGCTGACACCATAAAGTGATGAGGAAACTGAGCCTTAGACCTGAGTTTGGATCCTGTTTACTCAACTTTATAATGAGACCATTGAATTAGATTTTGTAGGTTTCTTTGAGCTTTAGACTCCTGTGGCAGGGGTGAAAAAAATAAAGGTTGTATCTGTCAAAATGAACATTTTGGAAAGATCTACTATACAATGGGGAATTTTCATGTGGAAGTGGATAGACTTGAGACTGATAATCAACTTATCCAGAGGGCTTATGAAGAGAAATAAAGACCTTTAGTGAAAGACAGAGCAGCACTTGACCAAGATAATGGGAACAGAAAATAGAGAGTAAAAACTAAAAACCAAAACAGAAACCCAAAGAAATAGACAAGACTCATCATCTTATGAAGACTCTCAGAGGCAATAGAAGTGCAAATGCCTGTAAATGCATAAGAAGAACAACAACTATAATAATGGGTAGAGGGAGAACTGCACAGGAAGGAGAAATAGCTTTAGGGAGGAATAAGCAGTGAGACAAATAGATGGAGAGAACAACTATTGGAAGTCATAAGCAACTGGTAGATTTTTTTTTGAATCTTATTTTTTTTATTAATTATAGTGAAAGAATAAATTTCTAACGTCTATCAGTTATCTCATCTATGATAAGCCCTCATCCCCTCACCCACCCATGTAGCCAACACAGTCATTTTCTTCTGTGGATAATTTTCCTGTTAAGTCCTTATAACAGGGGTCTCAAACAAAATCTGTCCTTTTGACACTGGTTGATTTCACTCGGCCTGGTCTCTTCCAGAAAGAAGGAAGGAAATAAGCAGTGACCAATGCATGGATAGTTGTGTAAGCCATCCTTTCTCTCTTCTTGACAGTGGAGGTGTTCTGAGATGTTTTCTAAAATTGTCATTGTATTTTATCATAGCATAGTGTTTCGCTGAGTATATGTGCATAGTTTGCTTATCCATTCATCTGTTGATGGACACCTAGGTTGATTCCAATTTTTTGCTATTGTGGACTATGCTGCAACAAACATTCATGTACATATGTCTGTTTGTGTGACAACTTTTGTTTCTGAAGGATAAACTCCAAGCAGTGGAATTACAGGATCAAATGATATATCTATTTTCAGCTTTTTAAGGAAGCCCAGATTGTTTTCCAAAGAGGCTGTACTATTTTGCAATCCCAGCAGCAGTGTAGGAGAGTTCCAGTTTCTCCACAGCCTCTCCAGCTTTTGTTGTTTTGTGTTTTTTGGATCATGGCCAACCTCATTGGGGTGAGATGGTATTTCATCATAGTTTTGATCTGAATTTCTTTAACAGCTAATGACTGTGAGCAACTCTGCATGTGTCTTTCAGCTGCCTGGACATCCTCTTTAGAGAAATGTCTATCTCCTTCACCTATCACTTAATGGGATTATTTATCCTCTTCTTGTAGATATTTTGTAATACCTTATAGATTATGGAGATCAGACATCTGTGTGACATATAGTTGCAAATATTCTTTCCCATTCTGCAGGTGGTCTTTTAATTCTTTTGATGAAGTCTTTGGATGAGCAAAAGTGTTTGATTCTTAGTAGTTCCCATTTATCTATTTTTTCCTCTGTTGATCGTACTTTGTTTGTCAGAGTTTGAAGTCTGTGTACATTGTGTAGTAAAACTTCCATTGTTGATCCTATTTAATCTTGTATGAACTTTATCATTTTAGATTTGATATGAAGGTCTTTTATACAGTTTGATTTGGTTTTTGTATAAGGTGTGAGATATTGGTCTTGTTTCAGTTGTTTGCAGATGGCTATGCAATTTTGCCAGCACCATTTGCTAAAGAGACTATTCTTATCCCAGTTTAAAATCTTGGGGCCTTTGTCAAATATCAACTGTTCATAGAAGGATGGTGGCATCTCTGTGGTCTCAACTCTGCTTCATTGGTCTGTATGTCTCTTTTTGTACCAGTACCAGGCTGCTTTGACTACCGTAGCAGTGTAATAGGTTCTAAAGTTAGGTAGTGAGAGGCCTCCCAGTGTGTTGTTCTTCTTCAGTAGTGCTTTACTTAGCTGAGATTTCTTCCCTTTCCAAAGTTGATGATTTGTTTCTCCATCTCATTAAAAAATGTCGCTGGAATTTGTATTAGGATTGCAAAATATAAGTAGATTGTTTTGGATAAAATAGACATTTTCACCATGTTGAGTCTTCCTATCCATGCGCAGGGTAGATTACTCCATTTGTGTAAGTCTCCCTTAGTTTCTTGTAGTGAGATCTTGTAGTTCTCTTTGTAAAGGTCTCTTATTTCTTTAGTTAGATTTATTCCTAGGTATTTTATCTTTTGGGTGGCTATAGTAAATGCAATTGATTTGATGATGTCTTCTTTAATAATCTCATTGTTGGTATAAAGAAATCTTACTGATTTACTTATGTTTATCTTGTATCCTGTTACTTTGCTAAACTCCTCTATTAGTTTCAATAGTTTACTTATGGATTCCTTTGGATTCTCTGTATAAACAGTCATATTGTCTGCAAATAGAGAGATTTTTACTTCTTCTTTGCCGGGATACAGGTGTCCTTTTTTTCTTGATCTTGTCTAATTGTTCTGGCTAGAACTTCAGGCACAAGCATCCTTGTCTAGTTCCCGTTCTCAAAGGGAATTCCTTCAGTTTTTCACCATTTAGGATGACGAAGGCATTGGCTTTGCGTAGACGCTACTGATTGCATTGAGTAATTTCTACTCTGTTCCTGCTTTTCTGAGAGTTTTAAGCCTGAATGGATGTAGAACTTTGTCAAATGCCTTTTCTGCATCAATTGACAAAATCAAGTGATTCTTATCATTTGTGTTATTAATGTGGTTGAATACATTAATTGCTTTTCTGGTGTTGAATGAGTCTTGTATCCCTGGAATGAAATCAACTTGATCATGATGAATTATTATTTTTTTATATGCTGTTGAATTCTATTGGATAGAATTTTGTTCAAAATTTTTGTATCTAGGTTCATGAGTAATATTGGTCTGTAATTTTGTGTGTGTGTGTTGGGGGGGGGATCTTTCCCTGGCTTTGGTATCAGGGTTATGCTGTCTTCCTAGAATTAATTTGGAAGTATTCCATCCCTTTCTATGGTATGAAATAGCCTCAACAGTATCGGAGTTAACTCTTCTCTAAAAGTTCGGTAGAATACTGCAGTGAAACCATCTGGGACAGGACTTGTTTGGATTGGTAGACTTTTGGGGACTTTTTCAATCTCTTCCTTTGTGATAGGTTTATTATGTTGATCGACTTCTCCTTGCCATAATCTTGGTGAGTGACACGAATCTATAAACTTGTCCATTTCCTCTAGGTTTTCAAACCTGTTAGAGTACAGCCTTTCATAGTATTCTGTTATGATATTTTTTATTTCAGCTGAGTCTGTTGTAATAACTTCCATCTCATTTCTCAGTCGGATTATTTGTATCTTCTGCTGTTTCTCTTTTGTAAGTTTAGTCAAAGGTTTATCAGTTTTGTTGATCTTTTCAAAGAACCAGCTTTTGGTTTTGTTAATTTTTTCGATTATTTTTTCTATTCTCTGATTCATTTAGTTCTGCTCTAATCCTTAGGATCTGTTTTCTTCTGGTGCTGAGGGGTTCTTCCATTGCTCTCTTTCTACTTGTTCAAGCTGTAAAGTTAATTCTTTAATTTGGGCCCTTTCTTCTTTCTGGATGTGTGCAGTTATAGAGATAAACTGACCTCTGAGCACCACTTTTGCTGTATCCGATAGATTCTGGTAGGACATGTTTTCCTTCTCATTTGATTCCATAAATTCCTTTATTTTGTCCTTGATTTCTTCTATAACCCAAGTCTTTTTGAGCAAAGCATTGTTCAGTTTCCATAAGTTTGAATTTCTACCTATGAATTTTCTGTTACTGGGTTCAACTTTTATAGCTGTATGGTCTGAGAAGATACTTTGCAGTAAATCAATGGTTTGGATTTTATAGAGAATTGCTTTATGACCTAACACATGGTCTATTCTGGAGAATGTTCCATGTGCTTTGGAGAAGAAAATGTACTTATCTGTTGGTAGATGAAAAGATCTGTATATGTTGATAAGATCAAGTTGGTTGATTGTTGCAATAAGATCTTCTGCATCTTTACTGCACTTTTTTCTGGATGATGTATCCATAACAGAAAGGGGAGTGTTGAAGTCTCCAAGTATTATTGCGGAATGATCTATCTCAGTTTTCAGTGTTGTCAGTATTTGTTCAATGTATTTAAGTGCTCTGCTATTGGCTGCATAAATATTTAATATTATTAAGTCCTGCTTGAGTATTGAAACTTTCAGCAATAAATAGCAGCCATCTTTGTCCACAATAATGAATTTTACATTAACATCTATGTTATTGGAGATTGGTATTGCCACACCTGCTCTTCTTTGTATATTGTTAGCTTAGTATATGTTATACCATCCTTTAATTTTCAATTTGTTCATATCTTTAAGTCTAAGGTGTGTTTCTTGTAAGCAACATATAGACAGGTCGTGTCTTTTGATCCAGGATGTCACTTGCTATCTCTTTACTGGAGCATTCAGTCCATTTACATTCAGTGTAATTATTGATAGGTATGTGCTTAGTACCATGATTTTGACGTAATTACTTTCATGTTGATGTTTTCTATATTGCTTTTAATGTTCTGTTCTGGGCCATTCTTTTTTATGGGATGTTGTTTCAGGGTTGGTTTTTGTGTTCGTTGAGACTCCTGTATTGCATTTCTTATTTTGATACAATGCACTGTTAATTTGCTTTATGGCTACATCTATTATAGCCCTGAACATACTAAGACTGAACCCAATTTTAACTACTGCATAACTCTTAAACTTCCTCTGCATCTGAAATGACTATAACTACTGTAGTGTATCTCTCTTTTAATGTGATGGTGTTATAGTTGTCATGATATGATCACAGATTCCCTCATTTTAGTACTGTAGCTTTGATAAAGTTTTGTGACTTCCCTAACTGATTAGAATTTTGGATGATGTGTCCTGAATTGTCACCTTAAACATACATTTAATGGTTTTGTTTTTCCAAGGAAAGAGCTTCTTTTAATATTTCATGTAATTTTGGTTTCGTTTTTTTTACAAAGTCTCTAAGCTTCTCTTTATCTTCAAAAGTCTTAGTTTCACTATTATACTTGATAGACAGTTTTGAAGATAAATAATTCTTGGATGGAAGTTTTTCTCCTTCATGGCTTTCAGTATGTCTGCCCACTGTTTGTTAGTCGGCATTTTTTCTGCAGAGAAGTCAGACAAAAGCCTACACAGTTTCCCTCAGAGTGTTAGCTTTGCTTTGAGCCTTGCTGCCTCCAGAAGCATCTGTTTATGTTTCATCTTCTTAAGTTTGATTATAATATGTTGTGGTATCTTTCTTTTGGGGTCTAGCTTTTGTGGTGTGCAACAAACATCTTGGACACCTATGTTGTCTTTGATCATAATCTCAGGAAAGTTTTCTGTCGGTGTCTCTATAACAATACTTTCTGTATTGCCATTAATGCCTCCTCATTCAGGAACTCCAGTTAAATGTAAATTATTCCTCTTAATGGAGTCCCACATGTTTCTTAATACTTTTTCATTTTTCTTATTTCTTTTTTCTGATTTATCCTCATAGATGTTGGTGTCAATTGCTCTGTCCTCAAGGTCACTGAGTCTAATTTCTATCTGTTCAATCCTACTCTTTTTGCTTTGGATTGAATTATCTAAATGTTCTGTTATTGATCTGATGCGTTTCAAACTGGTCTTTGAGGGTTATAGATATATTGTTGATTTCTTGGGTGGTGTTAAGATAGTTGTAAATACATATAACATATTATGAGGCTTTAACTATGGACATCAAACAGGTTAAGAGTTAAAAGTACTTGGGACAATATAAATTCATATACACATGTAAGGAATTGTTACTATTTAAACTACTTAACTAAACCTCTGAAAACCCAAGCTTGTTGCTGTTGAGTTGATTCTAACTCATAGATACTCTACAAGACAGAGTAGAACTTGACCATAGAGTTCCCAAGGATCAACTGGTGGATTCAAACTGTTGATCTTCTGGTTAGCAGTGGAACTTCAAACCATTACATCATCAGAGTTCTAGTTTTTTTTTTGTTGTTGTTGTTAAAGATAAAAAATATTCCTTCTGATCAACATCCTTTACTTGTTATTGCCCAGTTAAGAAGTAGTCCAGACAAGTAAAGGTGTGTTTACTTCTCACAAAATCCCCAGACAAAGGGACATGAAGTGTTCTAATGCCATAAATGAGAAATTCGGACAATTTATTCCAGATGATTTAGGGCAATGATGTTCAGATTCCCTTGTGAGTTTTAGCTAGGTCTGCGGAGAGCTACCGGAACTGTCAGTTTTGTTCAAGTTTCAAACTGAGGATTGTTTCTTTCCTGTGAGTTCTTTTGATAAATCAGCAGATGGCTTAATCCTCTGTAGACATGGCCAAATGTAATTTGAAAGGAAATAATGTGGGGAAGTAGAATTTGGGGAGGGCATCTTTCTCCTTCTTGAGGGCTTTCCCAGCTGACAGTTGCTTGGACCATTCAGGAGTGCTTGTTTTGTACACATGAAAGAGTGAGAGAAACAGAGGGAGAGTATATTCACTATATTCATTGTAGAGTAGGCACTTACTTTAAATTCTGAATTTTTTTTTCTTCTGTTAGTTGATGTGGTTAATTGTTGTTTTTGTTGTCAGGTTGTCATAAAGGCAGTTCTAACCAACAGTAGTCCTATGTACAACAGAACCAAATGCTACTCAATCTGGTGCCACCCTCACAATTGTTGCTATGTCTAAACCCACTGTTACAGCTTTGTGTCAGCCCATCTCTTTGAGTTTTCTTTTTTTTTTAATTCCTGGTCTTCTGCTTTACCAAACATGATGCCCTTCTCCAGGGATTAGTTCTTTCTGATAATATGAATGTAGTTAATAGGTTCTTGATTTTTCTCTTTTGTTAAATATAAATATCTTGAAACAGAGCTGAGTAAACCTGAATGATTATCAACTTATTTTCCCCCTATGTCTATTCTCCTAGCTCATGACTAAACCAGTTTTTCCTAAACTGAGTCTATGGCTGCCATGTGACTTATTTACAGAGAATAGAAAAGTTGACTGTCTCCTCCCAAGTCTTCCCAAATAAATTTCTCTTAGATGCCTCTTGTTTTCACGTTGCTTTCTTCAAGGTCTTTTCACTTATATATATTTTTTAAACACTAGAGATGGTAGCATATAACCTCAACTTTTTGATGAGACCAGAACTAACTACACAGTGTCCAGCTACTGTCATTGTCTGTCTTAACAGGGAACACAACAGAGAGTCCTGGATGGAGCTAGAAAAAAATGTGGAATAAAACTCAAATTCATATAAGAAGACTAGATTTAATAGTCTAATAGAGACTGACAGAACCCCTGAAACTATAGTCCCTGGACTTTCTCTTAGCCTAGAACTGAAACCATTTCCAAAGCATGCTCTTCAGAGAAAGATTAAACAGGATTATAAAACAGAATACAATACCTGTGAAGAGTATGCTTCCTAATTCAATCAGATGCATGAGATCAAATGGGTGGCTCCTGTCTGGAGGCTGGATAAGAAGGCAGGGAGGAATGGGAACTGTTGAATGGACACAGGGAATCTGGGATAGAAAGCAGAGTATGCAATCACATTATGGGGACTGAAACTAATGTCAGAAACTAATGTCTCAAAAAGAAAAACTTTTTGAGAATTGCCACTTTTGGAGAATATGTTTCCCTTGCCATTCTAGTATGCTTCTAGAAGAAAAGATCCTTTTCATCACTTCTATTTTCCTTCTTCATTTCATATTCTGTTTGCCACATTTTATTCCCCAGGCATAGCTGAATGAAGAAGATTGGAGAGGTCAGGGTAGGTTAATATCTGCAATGAATTCACTGCTGGTCCTTTACTTCTCTCTTCCCCCATTTGGAGCCCTGAGTCAAGTGTCTGTGATATAAGAATTTCCCTGGAGGAGTTTCTCCCTTCTGCCAAGATAGTTAAGTAACATTCTACATGTGAGAGACACACGGCTGTGCACCCTGCCTTTGCTTGGGCTTGGATATTGACTGACAAGGCACCAACAGCAACTTTATTTTATTTTCCCAGAGCTCAACCAAGCTGTACTCCTTGCCAGGTGGCAAAGGCTGGACTGAAGGCCTGGGGAAACCGGGATGTCTAAAGAGTTTTGATCCGTTTGAGAGGCAAGAAGGGAGTGCTTCTCAGCTGCTAGACCCTGAAGACTGCGGGTGGTACAGGGCCTCTGGGGTGTAAGTGACACCGTGAAAGCATTCTCTCTGTCTTCATGGCTGGTCCTTGATCCAATAGAAACAGTGTGCCACATGGAAAATGCCTAAGCTTTAAAGGCTAACTGGTGTATTTAGGGAATTAAGGGACAGGGGCAGTCTTCCAGACTAACAGAAAGACCTCCAACATAGAGCTAATAAAAAAACTTTTTAAAACATCAAAAGATACATTAATAAGAATGGTGCAAACTTGTTCTTCCCCTTTGTGACAAGATTTTCTCATGTAGTTACATAAGCGTAATCACTGGGGACATGGGGAGCCCACAAATTGCCCATGGATTCAAAACAGAAGCTGAGCCCCAGCAGAAGAGATGGCAAAGGATTCCTGCATATTTGCATGTATTATAACTCCCTCTCAACGTGCCATATTTCATATTGTGTCTGAAGTGCTGCTGAACGTCATGGAGGCCATCTCGTTACAGCCAATTAAGACAGACAGAAAGAAAAAGCTACCCGTTACACTATGATACCTTGTTGATTGTAAGATGCATTCTGATTACAGATAGTGACGTTAATATGCAAACGTCCTTAGGGCAGATGAAGTAAGTAATAAAAGATCCGCAAACCCCAGAAGGGAGGAGACTACCCTTATTCTAATCCCCTTTACTACAGTGGTAAGTTGCACTGCCCAGCGCTTCTTCAGCCTTTTCTTTAGCAGACCAGGTATATCTCAATTACTGTACCTCTTCCAGTTAGTGAGAAGGAATGGCTTTGGCTTTCTCAGTGTCTTTCAAACACTTTGGAAAGTTAAGATTGTTCCCTAAGCCCAGGGATGAGCAAATGTGTGCAATGGTTAATATATACCTTACAGATGTCCTCACCTTGCATATCCAGTTCAAGTTTGAGACACTCCGTTTGCTATTATCCTCAGTACTTCAGGCCCTCACATCCCATGATGATTGCCCAGACTGTACTGTGAAGTCTCATCAGAATGTGAGTTCAGGTCAAGTATTTCAAACTTTTTTCTGTGCTGTCTACCTACAACAAAACTTACTTATCTTGAACTCTATTACTTTAGGCCCTTGTTATGTGACTAGTTAGTTACTCTGAGACTGAATACTGGTAAGCTGATACAAAAAACCAAAACCAAACCAAAACAAACAACAACAACAACAAAAAAAACACTGCTCTAGAATCATTTCCGACTCATAGCAACCCTACAGACAGAGTAGAACTGCTGCAGAGAATTTCCAAGGAGCACCTGGCAGATTCGAACTGCTAACTTTATGATTAGCAGCTGTAACACTTAATCACTATACCACCAGGGTTTCCAAGCTGGTAATAGCTTGGGTCATTTCTCCAAATAACATATTTTAAGGTTAAATATATTTATCCACAGATCAAAGTAAGAGGAAATATTTGATATTCTTCATATCACATTCTTCAAATCAAAGGTATAGAGGTATATAGGCAGCAGTATATTCAAAGACCTTTACAAGATTAGCACACAGAAGGATCTAGGGAAGTTCTAGCAAATACCAAAAACTGTCCCCCATCTCTGAGCCCACAGCAAACAGTATTACTTAGTAACAACCTACTTTCTTACTGAGCTTAAACATAAACTCTCTCCCTTGAGAGAACTTTCATACCAAGTGACCTGAGTTGACACATGAAATGAAGCTTATTTTCCAGCTCTAATATAAATCTTGATGGGCATAGACATTTATTAACTCATATATCTTTTCTCACTTTGGAAAACAGCTGACTTCTTTCTGTCTAGGATCCAAATCCATCAGGCAAATATAAAGGAAACAGTGAGGAAATATGTGGAATCTTCAGAACTTTCTGTGTGGTGCAAACACCAAGAAGTGCTCAGCTACTAATCAATAGTTAGCATTCAAAGACACCCAGAATACTTTGAAAGGAATGCCGAACAATGTACTTCAAATAAATTATAGCCATTGAAAACTCTATGGAAATTCATTCTACTATGAAACACATGGATTTGTCATGAGTTGGAATTGACTCAGTGGCAACTGGTGTGTGTGTCTCTGGGAAACTGTGGTGGCCTACTGGTTAAGTGCTACATTTGCTAACCAAAAGTTTAGGAGTTCACATCTGCCAGGTGTTCCTTGGAAACTCTATAGAGCAGCTCTACTCTGAGTCAGAATTGACTAGACTGCGGTGGATTTGATTTGGTTTGGGTCTTTGTAAGTTGGAAAACACTAGAGCACTTGTCAGAACTGAAAACTGGAAAAGGAATCTTGAGAATAACATACACTTGTTCTTTTTGAGCTCCCTTGAGCAACAGAAACACAGAAGCGGGTAGGGCTTGAGGCCAAGAAAGGGAGGTAATTATAGAGCTGAGAGGGCATCTGTGTATAGACATGCTGAAGAATGGATTAGTCTGGAAGGGAGTCTGATGGGAAACCTGAGAATGGTCATCAAGCCCTAAAAGTGTTATTGTGGAAAGCATGTTGACCAGCTGCTTGTTCCTCTAAAGTAATATTCTAGTAGAAACTAGTCTTTAAGAAATCTTAGTAAAGTGACAGGAATCTCTAGTAAAATTATTTATTAATAATAAACTTGAATTATCAGGAGAAACTGTCCAAGGGCAATGGTTCTGGAAAAACTGTCAGTGGGCCACCTGCCAGTGGAATCACTTTTATTTTTTTTTATATTTAATACCTATTCCTGGGCTCTTCCTCAAAACTACTGAATCAAAATAACTGCAGGCCAGCCCAGGATTCTGTATCTTTAGCATGTTTCCCCATACTCTCATTTAAAATACCCACTTTATTTATTTATTTATTTACTAATTATGATGACTGAATGATTTGTACATTCCCATACAAATTTGCATGCCCACCTATATGCAGCTCCCACTGCTCTCCCTGCCTGGTGACAGCAGACTCTTCCTCTCTGCTCCACACGTGTCCCATCCTCCCAACAGTCTCCTTTCCCCTCCTCTCCACCCACTCCCCTTCCTCCAGTAAGAGGTCAGCAGGATAATATCCTATAGATGCACAGAACCATAAAGTCCACCCAAGATGTGATCACTCTGCATCACCAAGTCCAATCCATTCCTGTCCGAAAAGTGGACCCTCATTATGATTTATGGGCAGGGGCAGCATCAGGGCCAGGGGGCATGCTCCCAGGGGAAACTCTAAAGCTGTTGGGCCATCAACTGCGGTCTTTTAGTGGAGAGCTCAGGGTGGACCCATATTTATTCTTGTGTTGCCAGTGAGAGTCAACTTTGTGAGCTCCATCACGGTTATTACTGATTGTGGCCAGGCATCACATGGTTCTTCGGTCACGAGTCAATGTAGACACCCACTCATGTGGGTCTCTCTGTCCTCCGGGTTCTCTTTCCCCCTTGTCATTTTGGTCCTCGGTGATCATCCATTCCTGCTGATTTGGGACCATTTGCTGTACCCTCAGATGGCAGCTTGGCAGCTTTTAAGATCCCAGATGCCACCCACCAATGCGAACACCCACTGGTTTAATGAACCACTGCCTAAATATTTTCCTGCAATAGAAGCAGTTTATTGAATAGGCTTTTTGCATAAAAAGAGGTTTTAGGAGATGATTTAGTTTCACCCTCTTGGGGTATTTTCTTAAAGGGATTTTCTTTGCCTTTCTTATTTTTCATTCTTTAGACATTTAAAATTACATTGTAAAAGAATAAAAATAAAGAACTGTGTACTTTTTAAAACAGTAGCTTCTTGCATTTGCAGCTTGGTCTAGGTCATATATAATATATGTACACAGAAATTGTTTTCATATATATATAAGTATAAATTTTGTTCAATTTATTAGCCTCATATAGTCGCTGTGGAGAAAGTACATGTGTGCAAAGGGCTTCCCTCTGGTAGCTGGCTCATGTACAACAGGTAATCTTGCACAGAAATAATTTGGAACAAAGTAAAGTTTTGGAAGAAGCTTTCTGTCTGATCTCGTTTCCTTTTAAATGATGTTTTAATGTCCTTTTTCAAGTTCCTTCTCCACTGCTTCCACTCCCCTGCCAACCACGTCCTGAAGTTTTCACATGTGTCTTTTAATATAAACCCTGAGATAAGGTCTACCCAGAACAGGATTTCCAGAGAAGCACCATAACCTAGTTTCCAGAGGACTGGAGCCCAAAGAGCCCAAGCACCTGCATGAGTTTCTTCTGGTCTTGTCTGTTCAGGCTTCCTGGACCATATTCCCTTCTAGTTTCTATCTTGCCTCCAGGCGGATGGTGGAAAACCCATAACATCTCTCCAGGTCTTTATTTTTCCCATTTGTAAAACAACAAAATTTATATCCTGTCAAAACATCATCAAAGGCACTTACAAGGCTACCCCCAAAAAGATGTTTAAAGTGTGTTTATATACAGGAGTTCCCTCGAATTAATGGGTTTGAATTTCTTCTGGAAAAGTGTTAATAAAGCCAGACTTGCTCCTCTGTTGAAGTCTAATTTTACTCCTAGAGACAATTCTCAAATGAAATTAGCACATGAATCTAAAAACATGAGGCTCTTTTGCTAAAAGTAAATAGTAGAATATAAATATAATATTATAGGTCATCCAGTTGAGTGGACACACTGAGGCAAAAAAGATAGAAAAGATTTCCTAAAATTGAGTAGCGAATCAGCAGTAGAGTTGGTACTAGATGCAAGTTGCCTGTCTCTAAGTCAGTTCTCAACCATAAGTAGCGTTGGGTCTTTTGAGCCTGCTCGTTAACCTAGATAAAGATAGAAGAAGCCACATATGGATTCCCAGGCATTAGAGATTCAGGTAGAGAGGGTGGCATCCATCAAGAAGTAGTGTATCTGAATTCTTCAAATTTTTCTGGACAGACATAGACATTTTTTTTAAATAAAAAATTGACCATTATATGCATCGTCCTTGTACATTTTATTAATGTTACAATATTGAAAAACAAATGCAGTTTGTCACTAATTCGCATAGTTGTAAGGCATTTTAATTGAAAAGTCACTATCAGTTCTAATGTTAGCTGTGCAGCATTGGTAAACCTATCTACCCTCCCTGGGTTATGTTCTCCTCATCCCCAAAACAAGCCTGAGGGGATCTGCCCTTCTTAGCTTCTAGCATAGTTGTGTAGGGGAAATGAGATCATTGTCATAAAAGTATTTCAAAAATTTAGTTATGTGAGAGTTCCTGAGATCTGCTATATTGTCATACATTTTAAAAGTACAACAGCCAGGAGAGTGGGTGGAGAGGAGGGGAAAGGAGACTGTTGGGAGGATGAGACATGTATGGAGCAGAGAGGAATAGTGTGCTGTCACCAGGCAGGGAGAGCAGTGGAAGCTGCATATAGGTGGGTATGTAAATTTATATGGGAACATACGCTTTCACTCAGTTATATTAAATTAAAAAAAAAGTACAACAGCCATGGAAAGAAAAATGTTCAACAAAAGACTATCATTCATCCTCACCTCTCAGCTTTAACACAGCCTGACTAGCTACAATGAGATATACATTTTAAATAAATGGGTAGGAAGGCCTTTCTGTACACCTTCCTCTTTCATTTCTTGGCTTTTCTTGGTCCAAGTTCAAAGTATAATTATCTCTCAAGGATATTTTATTTCTTTCTTGCCTTGTGTCTTGAGTGGAAAGTACCAAAAGAATACAGTGATTACCTAATGACATAAAATTTTCCAAAGATTCAGAGAGCCAAAGTTAGCCCAGTGAGAAAACAAATAAAGAAAATACTAAAATAACATTGAGGGCAGAGGCCCCTACAGAACCTGCCAAAAACATACGAGATTTGATTAGAATAATTATTTTAATTGACTTATCATTTTAAATCAATTAAAGGGAAGGATTTCAGTGGAAAGATGCCAACCCCTACGCATGGGATCCATCTGCTGGGTAGTGTGTCGGGAGCCCTAATAGTATGCACTATTGTGGGAGCATACCCCTGTCCTTTTTCATACACACACTCACAAAACCTCTTACAACTGATCTTCACACCCAGTGCTATAGACTTCAGCTCTGCTGAGCCCTGTAATGGGATAACTCTGGGTGATTATGCGGTTTAGTAAATATCCATAAATTAAGGACAGTTTTTGAAGTCTGCCAATAACGACCTCAGTTTCCCGGTACCCCTAGAGGGTGAATTAGTTCTTCCCAAGAGTTTGGGGCAAAGACAAGCCAGAACAGGGAAGATTAGCTCCTTCTATTTCTCCCCTCCCATGATTGGTTACCTTTCTTGTTCCTCCCAGGGCACTGGAAGTGTTTCATGCGATCTCTTGGTCTTCAAGATAATGGACTTCGAACAGGAGGCTGATTACGTTGACTGGAATTCATCCTGGCAAAAAGGCTTTGCTGCAGCTGGTTCCATTTACATTTTGAATTTTTGGAGCTTGTGCCTGTTCCAGGGAGGGATGGGATAATTGATTTAAATCAAATTATGAAATGTGATACTCTGAATTCCTAAAAACATGTTTCCTGGCACTGTATTCAGCAATGGAACCCTCTCAGGTACGGTGGAATGGGATGGGCAAAGCTGAGCAGAGTTTTGTGTGTGTGTGTGTGTTGTTATGTGTGTGTGTCCTTGTGTGTGTATGCACGTGTCTTCAGACTTCTCTTTCGAAGCTTGACTAGGGGGTTTCTCTGAAACTGTTAAGAATCTGATCTCCCTTATTGCAGGTGAGAAGCAGCCATCCTGTTGCCTCTGTTCCTCACACCAAGTACAACTATTGATTTCAATAGTGAACTTCTCGAGTTTCATCTCTTTGATCATGGAGCTGAAATTAAAGACTGTACATTGTGTAAATGACAAAGGAAATAGATGGTGGCTCAGTGAAAGATGCTAATAACTTTAAGATTTCACTGCATCACACATTCATTTCCATTTGGAAAGACAATTTGCCTCCTAGATTTTAAAAGCTATTTTAGAACGGTTTCAAAATCAAGATCCTTAATGTTGCTTTGCTCCCATCTGTAGCCTAAATTATTTGTAATTAAGTTAAATAGCTTCATATAAATAGTAGACCTATGCAGTGAGTCGATTGATTGTTTCACAGACATCCATGCTTTGTGGAACTGTAAGTAGCAACAGAATTTTAAAAGCAGCCTGAACTCTATCTGGTGGACAGAACTTTGGTGTAGAATTTGGGAAAATGATTCTTGCTCCAATTATTACTGCTGACTCATTGTATGTAGGACTCAAGACTTACATATAAATTCAGAAGTCAGCCAGCTGAATTTGAGTAACACTTCCTCTACTTGCTAGCTCTGTAAACTTGTGCAAGATATTTAACCTTTCTGAGCCTCAGTTTCCTTATTTGTAAAGTGGAGATCATAGTAATACCAAAGTGTATGAGTTAATGTACAACGCACTTAGTGCTGTTTTAGCACATGTCATTATTGTTAGCTGCTGTGGAGTCTGCCCTCCACTCATGGTAACTGCATGGTGAACACTGCCTGGTCCTGTGCCATGCCTGTGATTTGTTGTGGATCAGGCCATTGTGATCCATACCATTTTCACTGGCTGGTTTCTGAAAGTAGATCACCAGGCCTTTCTTCCTAGTTTGTCTTAGTTTGGCAGTTGCACTGAAACCTATTCAGCATCATGCGTCTGTGAAGTACTACTGAGGTGGTTCCAACTCATAGCTACGACTGTGTTCACAATTGTTAGGCTTGAGCCCATCATTGGCAGCCACAGTGTCAATCCGTCTCTTTGAGGGTCTTCCTCTTTTCTACTGACCTTGTACTTTATAAGCCTGATGACCTTTTCCAGGGGCTGATCCTTCCTGATGACATGTCCTAAGTGTGTAAGGCATAGTCTCACCATCCTTGCTTCTAAGGAGCACTCCAGCTGTACTTCTTCTAAGATGAATTTGTTCACTCTTTTGGAGGTCCATGGTGTATTCGATATTCTTTGCCAACACCACAGTTCTAGAGTGCTTTCTTTGATCTTCCTTGTTCACTGTAAAGCTTTTCATGTGTGTGATGTAATTGAAAATATCATGGCTTGGGTCAGATTTATTTTAGTTTTTCAAAGTCAAATATTTGCTTCTTAGCATCATAACCAACCCCCAGACCTACTGCTGTCAAGTCTAATAGATAGGGTAGAACTAACTCATAGAGTTTCGAGCTCCTGGTGGACTTGAACTGTCAACCTTCTGGTTAGCAGCTGTAGCACTTAGTTACTATGCAACCAGGGTTTCGGCATCGTAGCAACAAGAAAACCTCCACTGATAGCTGAGTGGTTGCTGCACATGAGGTATATTGTCTGGAATAGACCTAGTGAATACTAGTCTTTATTTTTACAACTATTGTTGAAGAAGTAAGAATAACCATCTTAACAATCTATAATTCTTGGACTGCTTCCCACTATTTATTTAGATGACTTCTTGAGCTGTAGCTGTCTTGACTTTTCCATCTTATGTGTGAGCATCCCTAAAGTTTCTCCTCTTTTCTCACAATTCAGCCAAGCTCAAGGGCATCTTAGGAAGGCAGAGGATCTTGTTACATCATAGGTTACTTTGAGCTGTTTGGGCCTTAGGGTTTAGCTCTCTGCAGATGTAAAAGCAGCAATCCATTGAAATGATGGGTCTTTTTAAAATGTGAACCTTCACTGACTTTATATTTACTAATGCGTGAACTTGTGGACACAGTTGGACCTCTCAGACTAAACATTAATTTCAGAAGACCAGTGCTTGCTGAATTGCCAGGCATTATAATTCATTCATTCAACCTTTAGTCTGTCCTAACAAAGCCCCTGGGCCATGGGAACACCTGAGGGAGCAGCAAAGAATAGACAGTCCAAGAGTAGGCTCAGGAGATAGAATGGGAAAGAATTAACATGACTTTGCCTTCTGTGGAAACCTTGGTGGTGTAGTGGTTAAGTGCTACACTTGATAACCAAAAGGTTAGCAGTTCAAACCTGCCAGGACAACCTTGGAAACTCTATGAAGCAGTTGTACTCTGACACACAGGATCTCTAGATTTGGAACCTTTCAATGCTCTAAGCTGTTTCTTCTGATATTCATCTCTGTGTTGCTAAAATAATCTGCTTTAACTATTACATTTTTGATGTATCAATATTTTAGACATTATTGACTCTTTTTATGATAGATTTAGCTCACTTAAACTATCAACACTCTTGCTTCCTCTTTCTCAATTCTACTAAATATAATTATCTAAAACTTTTTAATTCAATTATGAGTGTGATGTTCCATCACTGTAATGATACACATATTATCAACAGTAGAGTTAGTGGTGTGCTACAATTTAATGTGTTTTTACATATGCATGCATTTCTATGTATTTCTCAGGATGGGCTAGATTAGAGGGGAGTAACAAACAGCCCTAGCATCTGTTGGCTGAACACAACAGAAGTTTGTTTCTTGTTCATGTTACATGTTCACTATACTTTGACATGCTGTGAGTGGAGCAAGGACTCTTCTCATTGTCCTCACCAAGGGTCCTAAGCTTTTGAAGTAGCTATGTTCTTGAACTTCATCAGTCTCCATGCCTGAAGGAAAGGTGCTCTGGAAGATGACAAACCAGCATTTAAACATTCTGCCCGGGAAGTGATGTACATCACTTTTTCTCACAATTTCTTAGCCAGAAGTGGTCAAATGGCTCCATGCAAACACAACAGGACTTTGAAGGGCATCTACTGTGTACCTGGAAGACAGAAAGCTAAAAATATCTGGTGAACAGCATTTACAATTGCCACTGAGGCTTTTTAAAGAAGTTTCACTGATATAGAGGTTAAGAGTTTGGTTATATAGAGTTAAGAACTGCTAACCAAAAGGTTGACCCTTTAAATCCACCAGCTGCTCTTTGGAAATGCTTTGGGGGCAGTTCTACTCTGTCCTGAGTCTGAATCAACTTTCAACTTGACGGCACCTAATAACAACAGCAAAGCTTTTCTTAATTTTTCCCAGTTGATCTGTTGGATCTATTACGTATTTCTCACTTCTTAGTTTTCTCATTTAATTGAATGGTCCCAACTCAGCAGGAACAGATGCTCACCGAGGACCCAAATAGTTTAAACTCAAAGAGACCAACCTGTTCCTTGGGTAGATTTCACCCATAGCTTTGATCAGGTGTTAGCAACTTCTTCTGTAACTGTCCACACAGTAAACATTTTAGATTTTGTGACTCTTACAGTATCTCTTGCAACCACTCAACTTTGCCTTTAAAGTACAAAAGTTGTGTAGATAATACGTAAACAAGTAGGCATAATTATGGTGCAGTAAATCTTGATTTATAAAAAATGATAGAGACGAAATTTGGCCCACTGGTTGTAGTTTGCTGACCCTTGACTTAGAGCACAAGGAAAAGGGAAGGAAAGATAGAAAAGAGATGGAAACAGACACATAAGTATGAGGAGAGAAATTGTGTTTTTCAAAGCAATTTGATAAATTAAAGGAGAATAGTGCAGTGGTGGAAACCCTGGTGGTGCAGTGGTTAAGTTCTATGACTGCTAACCAGAAGGCTGGCAGTTCAAATCCACCCGGCACTCCTGGGAAACGCTATGGGACAGTTCTCTGTTCTCTAAGGTCTCTATGAGTCAGAATCAAATCAATGGCAGTGGGTTTGGTTTTGGTTTACCATGTTGACTACCAGGATGTCTGTCTTCATTTTTCTATCTGACTGGATTATAAAAATTGACCCTTGAGAAAATTTTGAGTTGCAATCTCAAGATATTCTTTCTACTCCTTTTTCCTCATGTTCTTTTTGACTTTCCTGTCTTTGGTTACATAGTGACTTCAAACTCCTTCTCTTGTTTCTATCAGAGCCTGTTAGTACTAAAGCTCAAATAACTAGAGATAGTTCCAATTATTAGCTGAGTGCTTAAGTGTTAACATCTGCTAACCAAAAGTTTGGCAGTTCAAATCCACCAGACACTCCTTGGAAACTCCACAGAGCAGTTTTACTCTGTCCTACAGAGTTGCTATGAGTTGGAATTAACTCAACAGCAGTGGGTTTTTAGGGCAATGTTCACTTCGGAAATCCTATGATATTATAGAAATAGTTGGTCTTTTTTTTAATTACTCTGCAATATGTACAATTGACACACCTCATTTATGAGCCTCATCTCATCCTTTACCACATCTGGGGTGCAGCTTAGAAACTGAGGGGGATCTGTGGTTTCTGTTGCAAATATTGCTCAGTAGTAAAAACAATGCTTCAGCAATTTAAATTGTTTTGAAATAGTTGCGTCAAAATGTCCTGTTTCATTAAAAACATTAGCTTAACTTGATTATAGAGCTTGGCTGGATAAGTCTACTAGAATATATTCCAATCACAAAGAGAACTACAAAAATTATCTTAAACCATTTTCAGTAGTCAAATATTTGGTTATAGCATTAATATTGCTATCCTGTAGTTGTGTGTGCATTTGGGATAAATCAAATGAGTATACTTACAGTGCTTTGTTTAGAACTGACATTTTTCTGAGTGGTTTAAGGCAATAAAGATTTAAAATCAATGGCATAAAGAAGAAATCTCTTGTGGTCCTGACTTTGATTTGGATGAATTAGTGTGAACTTACGGTTTTCTTAAAAAACAAACACCCCACACATCTTCAAGTTTTATTTTCTAAAAAGACATAAAAATAGTGAATATCCAGTATCAATATGTAGCTTGAGCATCCAAATTGTGTTCATTAAATACCATCGCTTACCAAGTGATCACAGCTCTTTGGAGAAATGCGTGATTTCATGTATGGGGAAAGCAATGTATGAGAGGATTTGAGAAAATCTTGTCAGACCAGGTTGCAACAAAGTTGTGAATATCCTGGGTATTATTATGGAAAGACTTAGGAAACAATTTAAATAAACTTCCACTTATAAAAGATGGGACAGTTTGAACATTCACAAGGATTTGAGTGTGATGAATTTAAACATCAAATCAAATGTGTTTAAAAATCCATAGCCCCCCAAACCAAATCTGCTACCATCAAGTTGATTGTGACTCTCAGCAACCCTATAGACAGAGTAGAACTGCCCACAGAGTTTTTGAAGAGGGCCAGTGGATGTGAACTGCCAAATTTTTGATTAGCAGCCGCGCTACTTAACTACTATGCCACCAGGGTTTCCAAAAATCCATAAGGACACTTAAAAAGAAAACCAGCCGGAACAAGCAACCAGCCAGCTAACTAACCACCACCACCAACAAAGATACCCTAAACAGCAAAAAAAAAAACAACATAAATCATACCTTTAGGGAATGTTACTTCATTTTAAAAACTGATGAGTGAGGGAACCAAACTAACAGTATCTGACTTTTCCCACATGATTAGTACCTCAGACAACCTAATAGTTGATAAGGAAAAATCTTCTCTTTACAGAAATATTTCAACTAAAATAATAATAATAAAGATAACATTATAAAATCACTATTTTGTAATCTAGAAGAATCTTACCAAGAGTCAACAAACTTCCCTGTAAAGGGTCAGATAGATATTTGAGGCTTTGCAAGTCACACAGTCTCTGTCATGGCTACTCAGCTCTGCTGTTGGGTCTTCACCCTAGGTAATGTTTCAGGAAATGAGCGTCACTGTGTCCTAATAAAATTTCATTGACAAATCAGGTGCAGGCTGTCCAGATTTTGCTCACAGGCTATGCTTTTCAGACTTTTGATCTAGCTACTGATCATCAGTGTCTGATAACATTGCAATAAAAGAGATAACCAGACTTCTTCCACGAAGGAGATCCCCAGCTCCAACTTGGGGGGAAAAGAAATCAAACTAGAAGCTGATCGTGCCTATAGATTTAAATATCTATTTTCATAAAATACTAGGGACAGAGGAAAGTGTTAAAGATCCTAGGGAGAGGCAATTTGCAAAACCCAGCCTCTGGATATAATTGGTAAAAAATTGACATGACAGTAGAAGAAATGTGAACACTGAATGGGTATTTGAGATTATTAAAGAATTTTTATTACTTTTTTAAAGCTGTGTTAGTGGTGGTTTGGTTACATTTAAAAAAGAAATGCATATGAAAATACTTATACATGTAATGTATGGGATTTGCTTCAAAATGATCTACAAAGGGAGTTGGTTGAGGTAGGGATGAAATAAGATTTTCTTTATATTGATATTTGTTGAACCTGATGGTGAGTACAAGGTAGTTCATTAGACAGTATCTCTACTGTTATATTTGTTGGAGAATTTCCATTAGCAAAAGTAATTAAATAAAACATTCCCTTAACTTGTGTCCCAAGGGTAAAATCTCAGTCATGCTGCATTGTGTAGGGAGGTTAAATATTAGAGAAGCAGAACTTTCCCAACCATCCTGAAGTGCTACCACTGAGTAGGTGGAACTTCTACTTAAACTGTGACCCTTAGGGGCACTCTTTTGGGATTAACTACACCTAGAAAATTAATGTTAAAATTATTTTTTAAAAACTCAAGTGATGTGATACTCCAGCTCATCTTCATCCATTCATATACATATATATGTACATATATATGAGAGGCTGCATTGTAAGTCAGAAAACTCCTCTTCCTTTGACTGACCAACATTTATGTCTAATCAGTTAGCTATTCTGAGTCTCCACTATCAGTATCAAATGGGGACTTCCCTAACTTCCTTGATGATGACTTTAGGTCCTAGGACAAATTAGTAACACCACTAGGAATTGGCCAGGGAACAGACTGCAGGAAGGCACTTGTCTCTTACTCGTGATCTTGAAAATCTGGGTACTCTCTAAATATTCTCTTTCTTACAGAGGATGGAAACAGATAATCAGAGAAGTTTGGTGACTTGGATGTGTTTATACAACTCAGCAGAACTTGCCTTAAAGTCTTCTCATGCTTAAGAATTAATGATTCTTAATGAAACATTGCCCTGATGGGATAGGAAGTAAGTCTTGTGATGGGAGGAGCCAGATAGCAGTAAGGGTAGGAAAGAAAAGGCAAAAAAAAAAACCCCAACCCTGTGCCCTTTACCCTCAAAAGAACATGGAGCATAGAGCCCCCGTGCTCACTAGACTCAAGATACAGCTGTCCCCTTTGGTCACCACTGAAGCTTGAAGGCTTAAATGGTACATTTATGTTACATATGTAAGATAGGACCTAGTGGGTATAACCTCTAGAGATAGTTTTTGAGCTATAATATCAGTATTGAATAGCTAAATAGCAGGTATCTCTACACTGGATTACTTCGAGAATGGACAGCTATTGCAGGCTAAAACATATGAATTTTTTTTTTTTTAAATGACACATAAACATCTTTAAAATAAAGTATAAACTATATGGGCACTGATTACTTACGCAGACCTGGTGGTCAAGTTAATAGCTCAGACTGTTAAGTAGAAGGTTGGCAGTTCAAATCCACCAGCCGTTCTTTGGAAATCCCATGGGGCAGTTCTGTTCTATCCTGAGGCTGTTCTGAGTCAGAATCACCTCAACAACAATGGGTTTAATTACTCATATTCAGAGTATTTGTAAGAATAGAAGCAACATATAAGAAATGTAGTAACTGGGGGAAATTAGGCGTTAGTTTCCACCATCTATACTTTGGCTTCCCAGACTACTAACTCTGGATTCAACCTTCATGATTAAAATCCTTCTACAGTGTCAAGGTGAAATTGAAAGTCTTCCTGACTCAAGTAGCATTTCTGGAAGCTCCCTGACTAATTAATAAATGAAAGCATAACAAGCATGACTATGAGGCACAGAGAAAGGGCCTTCACACTTCTATGTTTCTGTCTTCCAGCTGGTTATTCTTTTATTTTTCTTTCTTTGCTGATTGTAAGCTCTTGGAGGTCAAGAACTGTCTGAATTTTTGTAGCTCCATATTACCTGTTGTTGTATGCCGCTGAGGCAATTCTGACTCACAGTGACCAATACGATGCAGTAGAACTGCCCCATGGTGTTTCCTGGGCTATAATCATTACAGGAACAGATCCCTGGATCTTGCCTTCCAGGGAGCTTCTTGGGTAGGTTTGAACCACTGACCGTTTGGTTAGCAGATGAGGGATTAACCACCAGGGCCCTTCCATGTTTCTTAGCCCAGCAAGATGTGGACCATCAACACATATTTATTAAATTCTATCTTGTCTTACTTTCACGGCCCCCAGGAATTAAGCAGGAGCTACAGTCAGGCTCTGCTACGGTGTAAAAGCTCTCAAAGGGCTTTAATCACTTGCTGTGGGACCACTTAATGATATCACTAGGAACAGGCCAGGGAACAGACTACAGGAAGGCCCTTGTCCCTTACTCATGATCTTGTAACTGGGCACGCTTTCCTACAGAGGATCCAGACAGATAATCAGAGAAGTTTAGTGACTTGGATGTGTTTACACAACTCAGCAGAACTTGCCTTAAAGTCTTCTCATGCTTCAGAATGAATGATTCTTAATGCAACATCTCCCTGATGGGATAGGAGGTGCTGTCCAACTCACCGTGAGCCAAGTGCATCAGAGCAGAACTGCTCCATAGCATTTTCAGTGGCTGATTTTTCAGAAGTAGAGCTTCGGGCCTTTCTTCTGAGACACCTCTGGGTGGACTTGAACCTCCCACCTTCTAATTAACAGCCAAGCACATTAACCATTTACATTACCAAAGGATCCCTTAAACAGCTTTAACCTCTGTATTTCATTTGAAAGAAGTGTTGCTATCCCCATATCCTTCTCCTTACAAGTTAGCAGCAGGTCTTGAATTTTCACTAAGCAGCTTGAATGCTTCTCCCCCATCCCCTCTCCCCCACATCTTCTCTCTGAAGATTTGGGTTATTTCCACCTCTTGTTTACACAGTTAGGTAAGAAAATCCCATCAAACAGGGATCAAAACTCCAAACCATTTCTGAGATCTCATCTTTCTGCTAATTTATTGCAACTCATCTCACCAGTTGTCCTGGAGTCTTCTCGGCCTCATGGCAACCTTGTGTGTGTCAGAGTAGAACAAATGCCAGGCCTTTCTTCTGATGTACATCTGGGTGGACTTCAGCTTCTAACTTTTTGCTTAGCAGCCAAGCATATTAACCATTTGACTACCCAGGGACTCCACAACCAAACTAAGAACTATGAAATTCTCTCTTAGAATTTTCGTCTTTGTTTCTTATTTCTCTGTTATTAAAAAACAAAACAAGAAAAACTAATTGTCATTCCATGGCTTCTGTTTCCCTTGGAATCCCAAGGTTTTGCATTTCGTCACTTGCCACAAATGTCAGGACAAAATGGTTCAACTTTATTTTCTTTTCTGAGCTTTCTGAAACATTTCTGATTGTAATGTAATAGACCAGTAATTAAAGACTGATTTAGGGAGTGATTTTCTTTCATCCTATTTCATCATCAGGGGAAGAAAACAGTCATAGCCATCAATCTGTGGGGCCATGTGGTGCTAATGTAAGGTTTTGATTAGAATCTTTTCATCCAGTCTACTTCAACCAGTTTATCAAGCCTTGGAGAGTTCTCTCTCTTTGTCAGGGCTTCTCAGGGGAATCCCCTCAATGTCTTAATGGCTTGGAGACAGACAGGGTAATGCCGAACACCTTGGGGTTTCCTTCCATCTTCTCAAGTGCACTCATAGCTCCTGGGTCCAGGTAAAAGCTCCTGGTGGGGGTGGCTCCTTTGAAATGTGAGCCTGTCACACATCTGCTGAGGACACTGACTATGGAAGAGAAAGTGACCCTCTCTGAGTTTTATTTGGGTCGTAAAAATTCATGCTGTGCATAGTCTTTTTAAGAATCATCACCTTAAATGTGGCTGGGTCCAGAGTACACTCTGGAGGAAACTAGAAAAGACATTAAAGTGCTTAGTCTATGACACACTTCCTTATTTTTGTCATTTTGACATTTATGTTTCATTTCGTTAGGGATTTTTTTAAAGAAAAGAGACCCTCTCTCTCTCTCTCTCTTTCTTTCTTAACTTCTGCAAGAAGTTTTTTCCCAGATCTTCACGAGAATCAACAGTTTATAACAAAACAGCTGTCTGGTTTGCATTTCAGCCGAGCGGGACGCCTGCCTGCTGTTAACCTCTGGACAGTTATTATGATACAATTGTTGTTGTTTGTTTAAAAAGTTTCAGAGCTCAAGGAAAATATTCGTAAGGAATTACCTAAGCTGCAGTGTTTACTGTTTTCACTCAGCGTACAGATGGTGTTCCAGTGGCCAGCAAGAGGAGGAACTCATCTGGGGCCGACACTATTGTGCACTTGTTTTGGACACTAATGATAAACATAGGCTTGGCAGTGAGTAAGACTGTCCGCAGGCAGAAGACGTGGGCAGGGTTAGAAAAGCATTTTAAAAGGAAACATAACCATTTCTAAGGGCTGAAGTTCAGAGGCACAATCTCTACATAGTCTTTAGAACCAAAAAAAAAGAAAGACAGCCACTGTCATCCAGTCGATTTGAACTCATAATGACCCTAGAGGATATGGTGGAATGCCCCCACAGAGTCTGTAAGGAGTGGTTGGTGGATTTTAACAGCCAGCGTTTTGGTTAGCTGTAGCAGCACTTAACTACTACGCCACCAGGGTTTCCTAGCTCTTAGAAAGCATCAAAATCAACCCAAACTTACTGTTGTCCAGTCAATTCCAACTCATAGTGACTTTATATGACAGAGTAGAACTGCCCCATAGAATTTCCTAGGAGTGCCTGGTGGATTTAAACTGCTGATCTTTTGGTTACCAGCCATAGCAGTTAACTACTACACCACCAATTTCCAGTACGGCATACTGGGAACTACAAACTGAAGCTGGTAGAGTAGCAGACCCTCGGAGCATCTGTGGTTCAGCTGCCCCGTTTCAGGTCTTGCTCACCATCTGCTTTCTTCGCTTAAATGCATGCACCCCTGACGAATGGAAATGACGGCTGCACATTCTCTCAGATGGCCATGCAGGTACAATTTTCTAGGCCCTGTAAAAATCTAGTCCCTGCTCATCCTTGTGAGGACTCTGATTACAAGCCAAACTGCCTTGCCTCTGGAGTGGGTGCCAGAGAACCTGAATGTCATTTGCAGATATAGAGGTGTCACTGCATGAGTGGAAGGTGGGGTTTGGAAGGAGATTATGGACCACCAGAGAATGGGGATTTTCATGAATAGATGCTCTGTGATGATCAGAATGGCTAGTGGATTTGAACTTCTAACATTTTGGTTAGCAGCCATGCTGTTAACCACTGTACCAGCAGGGACAGTAACTATTATTATAATCTAAAGGCTAATGCTCAGTTCAGCCTTATTACAGCTCTTTTTTAACTCCTACTCACTGCCCACCAAAGAAGTAACTGCCCGTGATCTAGACGGTTTTGTGGCAGAAACTGCCCACGATTAGATAGGTTCTAGTTCTACCTCCGCTAGTAAGTAGTCAGATAAAAAAACAAAAAAACTCAGCGCTGTTGAGTCCACTCCAACTCATAGATATCCTATAGACAGAGTAGAACTGCCCCATAGAGTTTCCAAGGAGTGCCTGGGAGATTTGAATTGCCTGCCTTCTGGTTAGCAGCCATAGCATTTGACTACTACACCACCAGGGTTTGCCTGGAGCAACTTCTCTTGTTACGTAGCTTTTCTCATCTGTATATGCTGTTATTAAGTGCTATAGAGTCAATTTTTGACTCATAGTGGTTCGGTGTGACAGAGTAGAACTGCCTAATAAGATTTGCTAGGTTGTGATTTTTGTGGGAGCAGACTGACAGGTCTTTTCTCATGCTGAGCAGCTGGTGACTTTGAACCACCAATCTACGAATTCACAGTTGAGTGCTTAACCACAGTGTCACCAAGGCTCATTTTTCATCTGCATAGTAAGGAAAATAATCATGTTGGTTCTACTGTTAGGGGACATTTAGGAAAGAAGAATTATCAGAATGATTACCTTGCAAAGCTTTTGTAATTCAGGGATGACTAATTTTGAACTACCTGGTCATCTGTTAAATATACAAATGTCATGCTTGGTTCAGTTCATTTCAGTTTGACATGTGATTATTGAATCTTCAGTGTGTGCCAGATCCTGCGTGAAACACAGTGTTAGGTGCAGAAAAGGGAGCCATGGCTTCCTCTTCTGTGGGGCTCTTCATCTGCTGGAGGAGACAGTCTCATGAATTGAGCAGTCACTCGTGTGCTTGTGGATTTCATATTTAGTGGCTTTGTTCATTGCTTCATGTTGGCACCTGTAAAAAGGATCTGGTGGAAATAGAAGCTGGGACATCTGGGTTGGGATTTCTCTCTATATTTTCAATTGTAGAGAGAAATCTCTACAATTTCTCTCTCTGCTTAGGGGTGTAGAGAGAAGCTGGTAGCAGTTTGTACCAGCACCTTATTTCTCCATTTGGTTAGAGTCATTGTAGGAGATGCTTATAATCAATACTTTCACCACCTCATGTTTGGGCTCTTAGGACTCACAGTGAACTTCCGTCTCCCCTTGGAGGTTTCCTGACAGCCTTTGCATACATCACTATATCATGGGGAAACTGCTCATAAAGAGCTCCAATATAACTTATAATCAATGGATGGGGAGTGCTCTGAGAAGATGATGCTCGTCTTTTCCATTCTGACATCCCAGCACCAAGCATATGGCTAGGCTCTCAGGAAGATATTCAAAACTGTTTGTTGAATGAATGAATGGTATAAACTGAATGGACTCAACATTTACAGGGTTCCCACTCTCCTAAATCTTTCCACTTTACTTCCTGGAATCCCCATTTTAGAGTAAACTCTTTTCCATTTTCAATCTCTTGACTATCCTCACACCCATTTTCTAGTTCAGGTGAAACACCTGGCTTTCCTCTGAGTACAAAGCTTCTTCTGCAGCTACTTTCCATCACCTCATATGACATGGCATGGCTCCAGTCTGATAGGTGTCACCAACATCCCCCTGATTTCCCACAAGCCCTTCTAGAGTATGATTCTGAAATTACCATTTTACGTGTATATAAAATAATACAAAATACACATGAAATGATAGTTTCACTTTGTAGATTTGCATATATAAGGCCTGATAATTAAGTTCTCAAACTTAATTGTTCTAAGTGACTTGTTGCTGAACATCACCATGGTCACCTTCCAAGTACTCCCCTTGGGAAACTATGCACTGATTCCAGCACCCAGTTCACCCTTCAAAGCAATTTTGCAACTCTTTCTGGAATGGTTGTTGCACACAGAGGCATGGTGACAAGTTCGTGAACTTAATTGCATAGTTGTCTGCGATGGACTTATTAGCTGGTAAACAAGTAACTGTATGAGAATACCCTTCCTACTCACCTGATCTGGCCCCCAATGACTATTTTATTTTCCTAAAGATAAAGGAAGTACTGAAAGGAAGACATTTTGGTGACATTAAGGACATCAACAATAATGTGACAACAGTTCTGTTGGCCATTCAAGAAAATGAGTTCCAAAATTTCTTTGAAGGGTGAACTAGGCACTGGCATTGGTACATAGCTTCCCAAGGGTAGTATGTGGAAGTTGACCATAGCAATATTGAGCAATGAGGTATGCAGCACTTTTTCTAGGCTGAGTTCATGAACTTAACTGGCAGTCCTCGTAGATATACCAAAAAGAACTAAACCCACTGCCGTGGAGTTGATTCTAACTCACAGCAACCCTATAGGAGAGGGTAGAACTTTCGAATAGTTTCCAAGGAGAGCTCAGCAGATTCAAACTGCCAACCTTCTGATTAGCAGCCATAGCACACCACCAGAGTTTCCATTATTTTATGTATTATTCCATTAGTTTTATATAGAGTGATACGTGTATGTGTACATATATATGTGTTTGTGTTTGTGTGTGTGTGTGTGTGTGTGTATGTAGGGTCGCTACGAGTCAGATGCAACTCAGTGGCAATGGACTTTTTTGGTTTATGTGTGTGTATGTGTGTGTGTGTGTGTGTGTGTGTGTGTGTGTGTGTGTGTGTGTGTGTGTGTGTAAACCCTAGTGGTGTAGTGGTTAAGTGCTATGGCTGGTAGCCCAAAGTCTGACTGTTGGAATCTGCCTGGCCCTCCTTGCAAACTCTATGGGGCTGCTGTACCATGTCCCATAGGGTCACTATGAGTCAGAACTGACTTGATGGCAGTAGGTATATATATCTATACATATACGCACATATTTATTTATATTATATATGGAGCCCTAGTGGCACAGTGGTTAAGAGTTCAACTGCTAACCAAAAGGTGAGCAGTTTAACTCTACCAGCTGCTCCTTGGAAACCCTATGGGGTGGTTCTACTCTGTCCTATAGGGTTCTTTATGAGTTGGAATAGACAGCAATGGGTTTTATGTTACTATGCAATATAATTATATTATATATATGCATTTGCATATATGTTTGTGTTTATATATTGCCTCTGAGTCAATTTTAACTCTTAGAGAACCTATGGGGCAGAGTAGAATGGCCCCATAGATTTTCCAAGGAGTGAGTGGTAGATTAGAACAGCTCTCATTTTGGTCAGCAATCACAGCTCAAAACTAAGGTTTCTGACTATCTTCTTTTCCTCCTTTAAGGCTCATGACATCCAATTATACTGGTCTCTCCCCATCCTTGCTGTAACTTTTTGGGCTTCTACACAATGGCTTCTCTTTCACTAAAGACATTAGCATCTGACTCAATCTTCCTCTCTACTGCCTAGTTAAAATTTTATATCATCTGGGGTGATAATATCATTAAATGTATGACCCAGTCACACCCTGGCTGCCTGGGTTTTCAGTTACTCCAGTTGCTAGTATTAGCCTCTACTAGGCTTCATCCGTCTACTCCTGTGGCTACTCTGCTTAGAAGACTGCTGCTGTTCTACAACCTGACCTTGGCTTTCTCTCCCTCTGGGCCTCTCAAAGTCTCCCTTCTTCAGATTATTTAGTGTTTTCCAACCCCTTGTGTTCTCAGATCTCTTGTTCACACTTTCTTTTCTACTTACCTTGGTTGTGGTCCATTTTTCAACCACTGATTTGAAAGCCTCTTTGACTCCTTGGGTTCACTGCTCTTTATCACATCTTCTAAGTAAAATTTCCATCATGAAATTTTGACTCTCGTTTGTTGCTGAGAGATGAGTCTGCTACCAATTCGAGGTCTCCAATCTTCATATTATCTTTATGTTTTCCTGCCAAGCCAAGTGCCGTTGAGTAGAATCCGACTCATGTTTTCCTAGTTAGCTTTTTATCTCTTTATCCTATTTTACATATGAGGTATCACAAAGCTCCTTCACCATCTTTCCATATCTGAGCCTACCATCTTTTCATTTTCTTAGCAGATGACCTTGCTTCTGATTTCACA
This sequence comes from Heterohyrax brucei, assembly GCA_028571685.1. Lineage (NCBI taxonomy): Eukaryota > Metazoa > Chordata > Mammalia > Hyracoidea > Procaviidae > Heterohyrax > Heterohyrax brucei. Next base: position 48,106,715 of record CM053162.1, read on the forward strand.
GAGAAAATAGAATAAGTTAGTAACCTTTAGCTTTTTTCCCACTGAACCAGCTTACCTGCCTGCACATTGACTATCTTTTCTGTATTTTTCCTTTCATAATGGGAGAAGGATGCCTTTTTCTCCTGAAGGCAAATCAAGTAAGCTGTTTTCTCTCTACCAGAGCTGCCCAATGGAACATCCTGCTATGATGGAGAAGTAATTTATCTACTTTATACAATATAGTAAAATGGGAATTCTAGAACACTTAATTGTGCTCTTAAGGAAATTGTATATGGATCAACAGGCAGTCATGAGAAGAAAACATGGGGACACTACATGGTTTAAAGTCAGAAAAGGTGTGTGTCAGGGTTGTATCCTTTCACCATACCCTTTCAAGCTGTATGCTGAGCAACTAATCTGAAAAACCAGATTATATGAAGAAGAAAGAGGCATCAAGATTGGAGGATAATTCATTAATAACCTGTGTTATGCAGATGACATCACCTTACTTGCTGGAAGTGAAAAAGATTTGAAACACTTACTAATGAAGATCAAGGAACACAGCCTTCAGTACGGATTGCACCTCAAGATCAAGAAAACAAAACTGGGCCAAGAAACAACATTGTCATAAATGGAGAAAGAATTGAGGCTGTCAAAGATTTCATTTTACTTGATTCCACAGTCAATGCCCATGGAAGCATCAACCAAGAAATCAAAAGACACACCACATTGGGAAAATCTTCTGCAAAGGATCTCTTTAAAAGCGCTGAAAAGTAAAAATGTCACCTTGAAGACTAAAGTGCACCCAACCCAAGCCACGGTGTTCTCGATTGCATCATATGCATGTGAAAGCTGGATAATGAACAAAGACATAAGAACTCGTGTTGTTGAATTGTGGTGTTGGGGAAGAACACTGAATGTGCCATGGACTGCCAAAAGAACAAACAGATCTGTTCTGTACAAAGTACAGCTAGAGTGTCTTTTTGGAGCAAATATGGTGAGACTGTATCTTATATACTTGGGGCATGCTGTCAAGAAGGATCAGTCCCTGGAGAGGGACATCACGCTTTGTAGAGTGGAGGGTGAGTGAAAAAGAGGAAGACCCTCAATGAGATGGATTGACACAGTGGCCACAACAATGGCGTTAAGAATAAAAATGATTGTGGACATGGCACAGGACTGAGCAGTGTCTTGTTCTGTTGTCCCTAAGGTCACTGTGAGTTGGAACTAATTCAATGGCACCTAACAACAACAACAACATGCAATGTAGTGAAGCCCTGGTGTCACAGTAGTTAAGAACTCAGTTGTAACCATGAGGTCAGGAGTTCAAATATTCCAGCTGCTCCCTGGAAACCCTATGGGGCAGTCCTACGCTGTCTATAGGGTTGCTATGGGTCAAAATTAACTGATGTAGTAGACATGAGTAGTCACATGTGGCACCTAAAATGTGGCTACTCTGATTAAACAGCTGAATGTTATGTTTTGTTTAATTTAGTTACTTTAAACGGCCACTTGAACTCTGGTGGCAAAGTGGTTAAGTGCTGTGGCTGTTAACCAGAAGGTTGGCATTTCATATCCACCATGTATTCCTTGGAAACTCTACTGGGCAGTTCTATTCTCTCTATAGGGTCATTATGATTTAGAATCGACTTGACGGCAGTGGGTTTGGTTGTCTTATTGTATAACTCACTCTAGACTCCTTCCTGCTACCTCCTCAGAGAGCTTGCTCTTTATCCTGTATTCTTCATCCTTCCTGTGATTATTTATGTAATCAAGTAAGTCTGGATAAATAAAACACCACAACAATAACTCTTGACACTCCACTATATAGCTGTAAGGCTACCTGTCCCCTTATCTTCACTGCAGACTTCTGGAAATGATTAGCTACTACACTTTGTTCCTTCACCTTTGTATCCATCTCAGTGAATTCCTGCTTTCACCTTGCACGTGTGTGCGCATGCTCAGAACATATCTGCCTTTCCTGATTTCAAAATTCTCACTTATGTTCTTGGCACATCTGGCTCTTTGTTCTGGTAATAAGTGAGGGGTTTAGGCACAGAAACAAGATATCTTGCTCTCTTTATTTCTCCTGCCAGACTTGTCTTTTCCTTAGTTCTTCATGGTGCTACATTTTCCACAACTTTTGAGCTGCAGCAGAGACATGATCTTATTCAGTCAGCATTAATTTTGCAAATATTTATTGACTGTCTACCTTGAAGAAGGTGCTCTGCTAGGCACTAGGGAGGCAAAGGGAAACAACTCTTGCCTTCAAAGATCTTACTGTGTTTTCTAAACAGGCGATTGTGATACATAACAAGAAATGCCAAACGCAAAATAAGCACTACTGCAAACAGTCTTCTGTTTCTACCATTCCCCAGAAAGTGCTGCCTTCATATTACTATATTAAATGGCCACTTCTCCTCTATGGCTTGCTGTAGGTGAGTATTGGAAGCTGTAAATCAATCCCCAGCACATAAGCTCCTTACTTCTCTTGATATTGATGAAATTACATTTTTCTGGATTATCTTTCCTACTTCTGGCTGTGCCTGACAACCTTTCTTTGTGGAGTTTTCTTCTTCTGGATTTATAAAAGTTGATGTTCCTCAGTATTCTACACATTCTTAGTACCCTATAAACAGAGTGATTTCATTTGTCATTCCAAATCATACCTCCAACTCAGATCCTTCTTTTGAATTACAGCTCAAGTATCCGTCTGCCTACTGGATGTTTCTACTTGGATGTTTCCCAGGCACCTCTGACTCATCATATTTCCAAACTAAATCCATCATACTTCTACTTCTCTTGTCTTCTCTGTCACTGGGTGGCACTGTCAACCCTCATTTGTTACAGTCAGTAATCTATGTATTACTTTTGTCTTCTCCTTCCCTGGTTTCAGGACCCAGCCAAACTCAAGTCCTGCTGAGCCTGTTTCTCGAATACATCTCAACTCTGTCAACACCTGTTCTCCCCTACGTCACTATTCTAGTTCCAGCCATTATGATCTCCTGCCAGGAATCTGATTCCTCTGCTCTCTCTTCTACCCTCATTGGACCATCTTCCTCATCACTGCCAGAGAGATTTTTCTTTCTAAAGTTCACATAAAATCATGCAGCTCTTAGACTACTGTTGTTTGTTGATTGGTGCTGTCAAGTTGGTTCCAGCTCACAGCAATCCTGTGCACAACAGAACGGAATACTGCCAGCTCTTGTGCCATGTTTGCAATTGTTTTTATGCTTAAGCCTGTTGTTTTAGCCACTGTGTCAATCTATCTTGTCAAAGGTCTTCCTCTTTTCGCTGCCCCTCCACTCTACCAAGCATGATGTCCTTCTCTAGGGACATGTCCAAACTATATAAGACACAGTCTTACCATCTTTGCTTCTTCTAGAATAGATCTGTTGGTTCTTTTGGTGGTTCATGGTATATTAGACATGCTTCAACACCACAATTTAAAGGCATCAGTTCTTCTGTCTTCTTTGTTCATTGTCCAGCTTTCACATGCATATGATATGATTGAGAACACCGTGGCTTAGCTCAGGTGCACATTAGTCTTCAAGGTGACATCTTTACTTTTCATACTTTAAAGAGATCCTTTGCAGAAGATTTTCCCAATGCAATATGGCTTTTGATTTCTTGGTTGCTGCTTCCATGGGCATTGAGTGTGGAATCAAGTAAAATGAAATCTTTGACAGCCTCAATTCTTTCTCCATTGATGACAGTGTTGTTTCTTGGCCCAGTTGTGAGTAGTTTTGTTTTCTTGGTCTTGAGGTACAATCCGTACTGAAGACTGTGTTCCTTGATCTTCATTAGTAAGTGTTTCAAATCTTTTTCACTTCCAGCAAGTAAGGTGATGTCATCTGCATAACACAGGTTATTAATGAATTATCCTCCAATCTTGATGCCTCTTTCTTCTTCATATAATCTGGTTTTTCAGATTAGTTGCTCAGCATACAGCTTGAAAGGGTATGGTGAAAGGATACAACCCTGACACACACCTTTCCTGACTTTAAACCATGCAGTGTTTTGTTGTTCTGTTCACACAACTGCCTCTTTATCCATATACAGATTCCTTAAAAGCACAACTAAGTGTTCTGGAATTCCCATTTTACACAGTGTTAGCCATAATTTGCTATGACCCACACAGTCAGAGGCTTTTGCATAGTCATTGAAACAGAAGTAAACATCTTGCTGGTATTCTCTGTTTTCAGCCAAAATCCATCTGACATCAACAATAATATTCCTGGTTCCACACCCTCTACTGAATCCAGCTTGAACTTCTGGCAGTTCCTTGTCAATATACTGCTGAAGTCACTTTTAGACTACATCCTTTCAAAACCTGCCTTCTGCCTGTGGAAAGCCTCCGGATTGTTAATGAGATTAAAACGATTCTTAATGACCTGCCTCCTATTTGCCTTTCAAGCTTCCTTTATTACTAACCACCCACCATCATACCAGCTCCTACTCTGTAGTGACACAGACATTGTGAAGCTCTATGTCCTCTCTGGAAACTCTAGTTGGTATAGTGATTAAGTGCTATATTTGCTAACCAAAAGTTTGGCAGTTCCAATCTTCCAGACACTCCTTGGAAACTCTATGGGCCACTTCGACTATGTCCTACAGGGTCGCTATGAGTCAGAATAGATTTGATGGCAGTGAGTTTGTTAGGCCTTCTCTTACCTCCTTGCCCTTTCATATAATATTTCTGAGTTTTTTTCTTGTTCCCCACACCACCCTTGTCTATGTAATTCCTTCTCAAACTCCTACTCCTCTTTGATGCTCTAACTAAGGTCATGCTTCCCTGAGAAAGCCCCCAACTGCATGAAGCCCCCAGTGTTGTATGCTCTTCCTCTGTGCTTTTTCTCCTTTTTTTTTTTTTTTTTTTTGAAGCACTTATTGTGTATTTTAGATACCCTGGTGGCATAGCTATGTCTGCTAACCAAAATATTGATAGTTAAAATCTGTCAGGCACTCCTTGGAAACTCTATGAGGCTGTTCTCTGTCTTATCCTGTCACTATGAGTCAGAATTGACTTAACGGCAGTGAGATCATTTTAGATTGTGTATTTCATTTTCCTTCTTGTCTATAAAATACATTCAGTTCTTCGAAGGCCAAAGCTCTTGTCAATTTTTGTCTCTCTAGTACAAATGTGGAAACCCTGTTAGCGTGCCTTGGAAACTCTGCGGGACAGCTCTATTCTGTCCTGCGGTGTTGCTGAGTTGGAATTGACTCAGTAAGTATTGAAAACTAAAATACACTTTTATGTAATTTTTACATGTGAAAAAATGCTAAGGTGTGGGTTCTTACCACCTGGCAAAGCCTCTGCTATTTGTTAGCCACTCAATAAATATTTGAAGAATTCATAGAGGGTGGTAACAGCATGTCTTAGCTGAAATTTGAAAGATGAGAAAATGTAGCAATATGAAGAACTATGGAAAGGGCATGCCTGGCAGAAGGGATACAGTGAACGAGATACGTCATGGGAGAGGACAGGAATTTTGTGAGATGGATGTATGGGAGCCTAGACAATTTCTGAGATGTGTGAGATTTGGGTTTCTGGAAGTTGTAGAGCCAAATTTAATGATCATTTCATTGAACCAGCAGATGGTTGACTGAAATGATGAGCTGTCCGATTAACTAGTCAGTCCAGTGAAGTAAGATAGTTGCTTGTGAACTTTAGACTGTAAAACTCAGTGATGGACACACAAATATCCCAGTAATATTCTTAAAATAAGGGATAGTTAAGAAGCAGAGTGTTAAATGTCTTATACTACTAAGTCTTTGCTTAATTCTGGAAATTTCTAAGTTATTACTTCTTCAGACATAGCTTTCTGCCTGCCCCTCTATTCTTTCAGTCTGAAACTGGGATGCTAGAGTAGGGATTTGCAAACTTTTTCTGTAAAAATCAAGTGGTAAATACAAATAGCTTCCATAAACAATAATGTCTGTTTCACAAATACTCATCTCTGCCACTGTAACACGAAATGAGCTCTAAACAATACGTAAGCCAACAAGTATGACTTTACTTGTGGGTATTCGAATTTAAATTTTACATATCACAAAATGTTATTCTTCCTTTGATCTTTTTCCAACCTTTAAAAGCTGTAAATGTCATTCTTAACTCAAAAGCTATACAAAGGCCAAGCCAAGTGCCGTCGAGTCGCATCCAACTCATGGTGGCCCTATATAAAAGCTGTACAAAAAAGTGGCAGAAGGCTAGATTTGGCCCATAGATGATAATTTGCTGACTCCTTTGTTAGAGCAACTCGGTCTATATTCTGTCTCATTTGCCTGTTCTTTCCTGCTCTTAGCTTGATTCTGTGTGCTTTGGTTTGTGTGAATTCCTTGATAAAACTTCCAGCTTAAGAGAGGAGGGGATAGGAGATTGTTCGGAGGGTAAGACCTGTATGGAGTAGAAAGGAAGAGTGTGCTGTCACTGGGCAGGGAGAGCAGTGGGAGCTGCGTGTAGGTGGGCATGTAATTTATATGGGAATGGACATTTTCATTCAATCATAATAAAAAAATTATCTTTTGAATTTTGTCCAGTCTAGATTTTAGCTTATTTAAAGACTTTGCTTTATATTTTAATGACTATATATTATTTCTGAGTTCCGTTATTCTACATATTCCTATACTGTTTCTGCCTGTTCTTGTTTCACAATTACTCTTTAAAAGAAAGACTATTACTTTATTTTCAGTTGGGTGCCTTACAATCTTTATCATGTTGTTATATAATACTAACTTTATCCAGAATGAATTCATATTCCTACTGCTAATTTTTGGGGTGCTTTAATTAGCACTAAATTGTCTCACATATTTTTAAACTTTGTTGTATGGGCTCATTTTCAGTGAATTCCCTTCCTGTTTCTGTTCCTGAGCTACCACCTATCCTTGCCTGGTACATTTTTGGTCACCTCTATTGTACTCTTTACTTTGTTTCTGCTCCAGGCTCAGAACCAGATTTTATAGTGATAGTATTTTGGGCTTTTCCTCAAGATGATGTCAGAGATGTGACAGATCCAGTCACTGAGTCAATGAACGGCTGAGCTGAGTTTTTGTTTGTGAAACTAGGTATGTGTCTCTGCAGCTCCTTAATGCTGAAGCCATAGTCCCAGACAACATAAGTCAGTAGCCTCCCCGCCTCACTGTCAGTTTCATTTTATCAACAGGGAAGGGAGCCTCACCTCAGCCCCAGCTCCAGTGTCTTATTTTGTAAGGACCTCATACAGTCGAGCCATCTACCTGAGCTGGATTCTCGAGATCCCGTGCTGGCCTGCAGAGCTGGAGCATCATCAGCCAGTCACTCCAGCCAAGTTCACCACTTTGCATTTCCAGTCTGGGGGTATGTTTCCCTTAGTATTGAGCTCAGTTATGTTTCTGTATTATTTCTAAGGATTTGGAGAGGGAAAGTGCATAGAAGTAACATCACTCTGTACTATGATGATTAGAAATGTGTGTACAACACTTGAACATCCCCTTCTGTAATATAAGCAATTTGAGGATAGGGACTGTGTCTGCTCTGTTGACCACTGTAATGTTAGTGTTAAGCACACAGCAGCTGCTAAATGAATGCTTATTAAAAAAAATAAAACAAGCTCTTGAGGAAGTAATATAAATCCCCCTTGCCATAGAATCAATTCTGACTCATAGTAACCATGTGGGGCAGAGTAGAGCTGCCCCATAAGGTTTCCAAGGAGCAGCTGGTGGATTCAAACCACCAACCTTTTAGTAAGTAGCTGTAGTTCTTAGCCATATGTCATCAGGTTTTCCAAGGAAGTAATACAGATAGTAACAAATGAATGATCTCTTTTTCACCTTCCGTTGCCACAGAGTTGATGCTGACTCATGGTAAGGTCCTGTGTTGCAAAATAGAACAGTCCTCCATAGAGTTTTCATGGCTGCAATCTTCCCAAAGCAGATTGCCAGGCCTTTCTCCCGAGGTGTCTCGGGGTATGTTTGGACCTCCAACTTTTGGGTTACTAGCTGAGCATTTAGCCATTTGCAACACCCAGGAACTCCTGTGGATGGTCTAGTTATACATTAAAATCAAATCTCATCTTTATGTCAGTTGAAATTTTATTTGATGACAGGTATAATTAGGGCCACACCCACCCCTATATTTATTTCATGTACTCAGTGCTTCCAGACGATATTTATGGAGTGAGGGTGTGGCCATGTGTTTGTAAGTTAGTCTTCTGCTTCCCACTAGCATTTATCTTTGCACCTGTGAGACAAAATAAGTTGAACTATATAAATACAAATTATCATCATCATTTTTATTACCTCATTATTATGCTCCCAGTGGTGTCACTCAAGAGGTAGAAATAGGGAAACTGAGGCAGTAACAGAGGCATTTCTTTCTCTTTTTTTTTATTTTGCTTTAGTTGCAAATTTACAAAGCGAATTCGTTTATCATCCAGCAATTTACACACGAACTGTTTTGTGATGTTGGTTTCAATACTTGTAATGTGACAACACTCTCCCCTTCATCACCCTGGGTTCCCTCTTTCCACTCTTCCCATTTCCCAGTCCATTCTTGTCTTCTCTGCGTTGGGGCACAGGGTTTCCACCTGGTCTCTTGTACATAGCTGAGCTAAAAAACCACATTTCTCACATGTATTTGTTTGTAGTTAGGTGCCATCAAATGAGTTCTGAGTCAGAGACCGTAAGCACAACAGAAGGAAACACTGGCTGGTCCTGCTCCATGCCCATGACTGTTTTCATGTTTAAGCCCATTGTTAAGCCACAGTGTCAGTCCATCTCCTTGAAGATCTTTCTCTTTTTCACTGACCCTCAACTCTACCAGCCCAATGTCATTCTCCAGGGATTGATTGCTCCTGACAACATGTCCAAAGTATGTAACATACAATATGCCACCTTTGCTTTCAAGGAGCACTCTGGTTGTACTTCTTCCAGAACAGATCTGTTTGTTCTTTTGGCAGTCTGTGGTATAGTCAATATTCTTCTCCATCACCACAATTCAAAGACATCATTTCTTCTTCTGTCTTCTCTATTCATTTTTCAGCTTTGGCACAGATGTGATGTGATTGAGAATACTGTGGCTTGGGTCAGGCGCACTCTAGTCTTCAAGGTGACATCTTTTCAACACTTTAAAGAGATCCTTTGTAGCAGATTTCTCCCAATGCAATTCATCTTTCGATGTCTTGACTGCTGCTTCCATTGACGTTGATTGTGGAACCAAGTGAAATAAAATCCTTGGCAACATTAATCCTTTCTCCATTTATTGTGATGTTGCTTATTGGTCCAGTTGTGAGGATCTGTGTTTTCTTGATGTTGAAGTGCAATACACACTGAAGGCTGTGGTCTTTGATCTTTGTCACTAAGTATTTCCAGTCCTCTTCACTTCCAGCTAGCAGGGTTGTATCACCTGTATAATGCAGGTTGCTGTAGAGTCTTCCTCCAGTCCTGATGCCTCATTCTTCTTCACACAGTCCAGCTTCTCAGATTATTTATTCAGTATATATATTGAAAAGGTATGACAAAAGGACACAACACTGACTCATTCTTTCCTGACTTGACACCATGCAGTGTCTCCTTGTTCTGTTCAAAGGATTGCCTCTTGATCCATGTACAGATTCCTCATGAGCACAGGTAAGTTTTCTGGAATTCCCATTCTCCACAATGTTAGCCGTGATCTGTATTATCCACATGGTAGAATGCCTTTGCATAGTCAATGAAACACAGGTAAACATCTTTCTCATATTTTCTGCTTTCAGTCAAGATCATCTCATGTCAGCAATGATACCTCCAGTTCCACATCCTCTTCTGAATCTGACTTGAATTTCTAGCAGTTCCCTATCAGTACAGTGCTGCAGTCACTTTTGAATGATCTTTAGCAAAATTTTATTTGCATGAGTTATTAATAATATTGTTCAATAATTTCTGCACTCCATGGATCACATTTCTTGGGAATAGGCATAAATATGGATCTCTTGCAGTCAGTTGGCCAGGTAGCTGTCTGAGCGCTTTCAGTGCTGTGTCCATTTTTTTAAACATCCCAGTTGAAATTCCTTCAGTTCCTGGAGCATTGTTTTTTGCTGGTGTCTTCTTCCCTTGGTGCTATCGGTTCATGATCAGATGTTACCTCTTGGAATGGTTAAATGTCAACCAGTTCTTTTTGATATAATGACTCTGTATTCCTTCCATCTTCTTTTGGTGCTTCCTGAGTTGTTTGATATTTTCCCTGCAGAATCCTTCACTATCGCAACTTGGGGCTTAAATTTTTCTTTTAGTTCTTTCAGCTTGAGGAATGTAGAGTGTGTTCTACTCTTTCGGTTTTCTGTTTCCAGCTCTTTGCACAAGTCATTACGACACTTTACTTTGTCTTCTGGAGCTGGCCTTTGAAATCTTCTGTTCAGTTCTTTTACTTTGTAATTTCTTCCTTTTGACTTAGCTATTAGACGTTTAAGAGCAAGTTTCAGAATCTCTTTGGACATCTGGTTTGGCCTTTTCCTGTCTTTTTAATGCACTCTTATTTTCTTCATGGGTGAGGCCTTTGATGTCATTCTACAACTTGTCTGGTCTTTGGTCACTGTAGTGCTCAGTGCATCAAATCTGTTCTTGAAATGGTCTCTAAACTCAGGTGGGTATACTCAAGGTCATGCTTTGGTTCTCATAGACTTGTTCTAATTTCTTCAGTTTCAATTTGAACTTGCATATAAGTGATTCATGGTCCATTTCAGTCAGCATCTGATCTTGTTCTGACTGCTGATATTGAGCTTTTCCATCACTTTTTCCACATATGTAGTCTCTTTGAGAGCAGCTCCCACCTTTCTGTCAGTGACGGCTTGCTTGTTGCTGTGATGTGGGAAGCTATGCCACCAGTATTTAGGTACCAGCAGGGTCACACATGGTAGATAAGTTTTCAGCTGAGCTTCCAGATAGACTAAGACAGACTAGGAAGAAGTACCCAGCAGTCTACTTCTGAAAGGAATTAGCCAGGGAAAACCTCGTGAATAGCAGATGAACATTGTTAGATATGATGCTAGAAAGTGAACCAGCCCCAGCTGGAAGGCACTTGGAAGACAAGTGGGGAAGAGCTGCTTCCTCGAAAGAGTCGACCTTATGGCATGGATGAAGTGAGGCTTCCAGGATCTTTGTTCACTGATGCGGCATGACTCAAAATGAAAAGAAACAGCTGCAAACATCAATTAATAATGGGGACAAGGGATGTATGAAGTATGAATCCAGGAAAATTAGAAATCATAAAAAAAGAAATGGAGTGCGAAAACATTGATATCCTAGGCATTAGTGAGCTGAAATGGTCTGGTTTGGGACATTTTGAATCCAACAATCATACGGTCTACTCTGCTGGGAATGAAAACTTGAAGAGGCATGGTGTTGCACTCATCATCAAAAAGAACATTTCAAGATGTGTCCTGAAGTACAATGCTGTCAGTGATAGGATTATACCCACATGCCTACAAGGAAGGCTGATTAATCTGACTAAAAATTCAAATTTATGCACCAATCATTAAGGCCAAAGATGAAGAGACTGAAGATTTTTATCAGCTTTTGCAGTCTGAAATTGATCGAACATGCAGTCAGGATGCATTGACAATTACAGGTGACCGAAATGCAGAAGCTGGAAACAAAGAAGAAGGATTAGTAGTTGGAAAATATGACCGTGGTGATAGAAATAATGCCAGAGATCACATGACGGAATTGTGCAATACTAATGACTTCTTCATTGCAAATACCTTTTTTAACCAACACAAATAGTGACTGTACACACAGACCTCAGCAGATGGAATACACAGAAACCAAGTTGACTACATCTGTGGAAAATGATGATGGAAAAGCTCCATATCAGCAGTCCAAAGAAGACCAGGTGTTGAACATGGCACAGATCATCAATTTGCTCTTGTGCAAATTCAAATTGAAACTGAAGAAACTTAGGACAAGTCCACGAGAGCCAAACTACAAATGAGTATATCACTCCTGAGTTTAAAGACCATCTGAAGAACAGATGTGATGTGTTGATTGCTAATGACCAAAGACCAGACAAATTGTGGAATGACATCAAAGACATCATCCATGAAGACAGCAAGAGGTCATTAAAAAGACAGGACAGAAAGAAAGATCAAATTGGATGTCAGAAGAGACTCTCAAACTTGCTCTCAAATATCGAGCAGCTAAAGCAAAAGGAAGGAATGGTGAAGTAAAAGACCTAAACAGAAGATTTCAAAGAGCAGCTCAAGAAGACAAAATAAAGCATTATAATGACATGTGCAAAGAGCTAGAAGTAGAAAACCAAAAGGGAAGAACATGTTCTGCATTTCTCAAGTTGAAAGAACTGAAGAAGAAAATCAAGCCTCAGTAGTGAAGGATTCTGCAGGGAAACTATTAAATGACTGAGTAATCATCAAAAGAAGATGGAAGGAATGCACAGAGTCATTATATCAGAAAGAACTGGTTGATGTTCAGCCATTTGAAGAGGTAGCACATGACCAGGAACCAATGGTACTGAAGCTGAACTGAGGCATTGGCAAAAAACGAGGCTCCAGGAATTGATGGAATATCAACTGAGGTATTTCAGTGAACAGATGTGGTGCTGGAAGTGGTCACTCATCTATGTCAAGAAAACTGGAGGACTGCTACCTGGCTAACTGACTGGAAGAGATCCATTTTTATGCCCATTCCAAAGAAAGGTGATCCATCCGAATGTGGAAATTACTGAACAATATCATTGATATTACACATAAGTCAAATTTTGCTCAAGAGCATTCAAAAGCAACTGCAGCATTATGTTGACATGGATCTGCCAGAAATTCAAGCTGTATTCAGAAGAGATGTAGAATCAGCTATATCATTGCTGATCTTGGCTGAAAGCAAAGAATGCCTGAAAAATGTTTGTGTTTCATTGACTATGCAAAAGCATTGGACTGTGTCAATCACACTAAATTATGGCTAACATTGTGGGGAATGTGAATTCCAGAACACTTAATTGTGCTCTTAAGGAATCTCCATATGGATCAAGACGCAGTTGTGTGAGCAGAACAAGGCAACACTGCACGGTTTAAAGTCAGGAAAGGTGTGTCTCAGGGTTGTATCCTTTCACCGTACCTTTTTAATCTGTATGCCAGGAAATTAATCTAAGATGCTGGATTGTATGAAGAAGAACAGGCATCAGGATTGGAGGATGATTCATTAAACAACCTGCATTACCTAAACTACACCACCTTACTTGTTGGAAGGGAAGAAAATCTGAGACACTTACTGATGAAGATCAAGGACCACAGCCTTCAGTATGGATTTTACCTCAACACCAGAAAAACAAAAATTCTCACAACTGGACCAGTAAGCAACATCGTCATAAATGGAGAAATGATTGAAGCTGTCAATGATTTCGTTTTACTTGGGTCCACAGTCAACGCTCGTGGAAGCATCCGTCAAGAAATCAAAAGACGCATTGCATTGGGAAGGTCTGCTGCAAAGGACGTCTTTAAAGTATTCAGAAGTAAAGATGTCACCCCGAGGACTAAAGTGTACCTGACTCAAGCCATGGTATCTTCAATCACATTGTATGCATGTGAAAGCTGGACAATGAGCAAAGAAGACAGAAGAAGAATTAAAGTTTTTGAACTGTGGTGTTGGATAAGAATGTTGAATGTGCCATGGACTGCCAAAGGAGCAAACAGATCTGTTCTGGAAGACATACAAACAGAGTGCTTCTTGGAAACCAAAATGGAAGACTACATCTTACATACTTTGGACATGTTGTCAGGAAGGATCAGTCCCTGCAGAAGGACATCATGCTTGGTGGAGTGGAGGGTCAGTGAAAAAGAGGAAGACCCTTGACAAGATGGATTGACACAGTGGCCACAACAATGGGCTTAAGCATAAAAATGATTGTGGACATGGCACAAGAGAGGGCAGTGTTTCGTTGTGCTGTTCATAAGGTCACTGTGAGTCAGAAACAACTCGATGGCACCTAACAACAACTGTCAGTATGACCCCTGTGTATTCTGTCTGATGAAGTCCATGTGTCTAGTCGCTGTTTATGTTGGTGAAAAAAGTTATTTGCAACAAAGAAGTGATCGGTCTTGTAAAATTCTGTCTTACAATCTTTGGCATTGTTGCTATCACCAAGGCCATATTTTCCAGCTATGAATCCTTCTTCTTCGTTGCCAACTTTTGCATTGCAATCACCAGTAATTATTAATGGCTCCTGATTGCATAGTCAATCAATTTCTGACTGTAGAAGCTGGCAAAACTTTTCAGTTTTTAATCTTTGGCCTTAGCATTGGTGCATAAATTTGAATAATAGTCATATTAACTGGGCTTCCTTGTAGGTGTATGGATATTATCCTATCACTGACAGTGATGTACTTCAGGACAAATTTTGAAATTTTTTTTTTTGTGGGTGAATGCAGCACTATTCCTCTTCAAGGTGTCCAATTCAAAGTGGTCAATATCACTCTATTTGTGCCTACTTGGCTTTGGCTGGCAATGCCTAGGTTATAGATGTTTATTTGTCCTATTTCATTTTTGATGATTTGCAGTTTTCCTAGATTCCAACTTTGTGCATCCTATATTCTGATTATCAATAGATGTTTGCAGCTGTTTCTTTTCATTTTGAGTCATGCCACAGCAGCAAATGACGGTCCTGAAAGCTTTACTCCGTCACATCACTAAGGTTGGCTCTACTTCGAGGGGAAGCTCTTCCCCGGTCATCTTTTGAATGCCTTCCAACTTGGAGGGCTCATTTGTCATGCTGTGGGAGCTTGTACATTGCTGTGATGCTGGACTCTATGACACTGGTATTCTGATGCCCTCAGAGTCACCCATGGTAGACAGGTTTCAGCTGAGCTTCCAAACTAAGACAGATGAGGAAAAAGGACCAGGTGGTCTATTTCTGAAAATGATTAGCCAATGAATACCTCATGAGTAGCAGTTTGTTTTCTAGATCCAGCTATTCTTTGGCCAAAGGTTAACATTTAGCGAGTGACTTTTGTTATGAGTTAAAAATGTAGCTGGGGGACATAATCTTGGAGTTCCTTCAGGTTCTGTCAGATCAATTAGTATGGTCTGTTTGAATGTGAACTTTGTTCTATGTTTTTGTATTGCTCTGTCCGGGACCCTCTATTGTAATCCCTTCAGAGTAGTTCGTGGTAGTACCTGAACACATCTAGTTGTTTTGGACTCAGACTAGTGGAGGCTGTGGTGCTTGTGGTCCATTATTCCTTTGGGCTAATATGTTCCTTACATCCTTGGTATTCTTCATTCTCTTTTGCTCTGCACAGGATAGTTCTAGCAGACATATCTTAGATGGCCACTCACAAGTTTGTAAGACCCCAGATGCTACTCACCAAAGTCCAATGTAGAATACTTTCTTTATGAACTATATTATACCAGTTGACCTAAATATCCCCTGATGCCATGATCTCCAGCCCTCAATCTATTAACTCAGTCCTTCAGCAGAGGCATTTCTTTGTGCTTAGTTTGGCTGGTCTTGTCCTGTAACAGGCATAAACCAATGGAGACCTTAAGTATAGTTCTAGTACATCTGTAGCTTTTTAAAGTTGCTTACTGCTTTAGTTCAAAAGCATTTGGGAAACATTCATAGTCAAGTTCCCACCCCCACTTCAAGACTCCTGCAAGTGCCATAGTCATTACTGCTCACTTAAGCAAGTGGGTTCCAGGCTGCTCTTTGGAATATCAGTCTGGTGGGATTCTACAGACTAGAAGACTGGGAGACTGGCCAGAGAGGACCACATGTTGCTGAGTCCAAGGCTGTCTGTGGTGCCTTCTTTGTCCAATTTGAAAAACCTCCAGAGAATAGTTCCCTCTTTTAAAATCTGCTGTCTTTGGATCCCAGAGAGTAAAGAGTTCTTGCCTCAGCTCAGAACTTCTGAGCAGGTTGACAGGCTTTCCTGGCGAGGAGGTATAACCTGTCTAGTGTCTGTGCCTTTGTTGCATATGTGAGAAGCTTGTTGAGCATATCACAGGGAGATCTATCTAGTAGAGAGATAATGAATACATGTTACATATTATTAAGAGCTAGTTTGCTCTAGTTTGAGGTCATGCTAAGCGTTGGAGAACAATTTATATTGCCATCTAAAATAGTAATATTGGGAGCTTACAGAGATGATAGAGTACTCTTGTTAGTGAGGCTACTCTCCCATATTGAAAACATAAAGTATTCTGCATCAAATCATATAATCTACATTTTCTCTTTCTCTCTTTAATTTGATTATGAACTATTACAGTGCTTTGCCATAAAATATGAAAGTTTTACATTTTGATAGTTTTTCAAATGCTGATTTCACTTTCTGTGCAAATACTTCATATCTTTCCAGCATAATTATTTAGCAGCCTTTTCGGGTTAATTATTGTCATTAACAATATGAGTCCTATGAGGGAATATCAATTAAAATATGCACAGCTGAACTTTCAAATGAGTAAATAATTTAGTTTTGGAAAATGACTGGAAACAGCAGGGTAACAGTCAAAAGGGGAACAATTATTTTAATGCTTATTTGACAAATGAGTCATTTTTACAGCAAATTAGATTCTTATCATAGCACCCCTACTGGTTACCACAGGAAAGCTGTTAACATGAGTTTTTAAAATAAAAGCTGTTAAGTTATGCATGCAAAGTTAAGGAAATCATTTGTATGAAGAGAAGGTGATTAGGATATGCATTGTTAGCTGATGGAATACTGCCACTGGGATCTAATTAGGGCCATAAATCACACAAAATGATATGTGTATACAAGGCTTGAAGCATCGGAGTGATGCATGCCATTGACAGTGAGATGGATGATTTTTCCCCCTGACTTTCATGACTGTCTTTGCCTTTGCGCTGGCCAGACCCTAACATCCTACTTAATGATAAGGCAGAGTGGGCACCTGAGCCACAGGCAGTTACCACTGCAAAGGATGCTGGGAAGATTCCCAGATGTATCTCTATTCCTTCCCATTAGGAAAAATCTCAGGAAAACTAGAATGGTTGTGTTCAGGATAAACAGCCATGAGACTGGTTCCAGCTTGTACTTTTAAGTTAATTTTTTATTTAACTTTTAATTTAGTGATTCTGGAAGGGAAGAATAAAGAAAACATGAAGAGAGGGAAGGAGGCAGGCATTTATAGAGCCCATGTATTGTTTCTAAGATGTGAATAATTCATACTTCAGGACCATTTCTTGAGTTCAGCATAGGACCACAGCAAAACTGGCTGTCAGTCTCTTGGAGCTTTGAAAGCAAATGAACACATGTACCACTTCCTCAGCTCTCTTGCTTCTGTCTAGAGTCAGTTGCCCTGGATCCACTTTTCCTCTCATACCTTGGGCATCATGCTCCCAGACACTGCCTTGGCACCACGTTCCTACACCTGTGTGGGGAGCTGTCCCGTCTCACTGTCCTCAGAAGAGTAAGGCTGGAATGAGACAATGTATCAGTCATGAACTTACATCCCAAGAAATGATCTGAGAAAACAGCTTCCAAGAAATAATTAAGGCCAGTCTCAGACAAGCAGCATCAACATCCCCTGGAAGAGAGTTAGAAATGCTGATTCTTGGGTCCCACCCCAGATCTACTGAGTCAGAATCTCAGGGGTTTGCAACAATCTGTTTTAACTGGTTCTTCAGGTGACTGGTCCTGCTGAAGTCTGAGATGTCCTGATCTAGGAGAATACCTGGAGAACGGAACTGACACAGCTTCTTCCAAGTGGTTTTCGAGTGGTTCTGAGAAGTCTCCAGGATTTAACAGCATTTATGAAACATCACAAGTAACCTGGATGGTAAAGTAATTAAGTGCTTGGCTGTTAACCAAAAAGTTGGCAATTTGAACTCATCAGCCACTCCTCAGGAGAAAGGTGTAGCAGTCAGCTTCCATAAAGATTATAGCCTTGGAAACCCTACTTTGTTCTATAGGGTCATTATGAGTCAGAATTGACTCCATGGTAATGGGTTTATGAAACATGACATCAGTCTTAATAGCTTCCAATTTCCTATGTAATTTGCTGTTAACTATAGGAAACCTTGTTGGTGTAGCAGTTAAGTGCTGTGGCTGCTAACCCAAGGATTGGCAGTTTGAATATACCAGACACTCCTTGGAAACTCTGTGGGGCAGTTGTATTCTGTTCTACAGGGTCACTATCAGTGGAAATAGACTCGATGGTGGTGGGTTTGGTGGGTTTTATGGATGTTTAACTTCTTCAAACGATCACTTCTGATCCATTTTCCTTCTTGTACACTTTCTCAGAATAGTTTCAATTTCAGCTTGAATAATCCACTTTCAGCTCATAGTCTTGTGTCAGCTTTTCTGGAAATATTAGCCTTAGAAAAAACTACTCTATCACCCCCCCCTCCTTATGCTGTTCCATCCAGTGGGATTTTGACTTCATCCCTTTCTCATTGTTGAGAAATATGTGTTTGTCTTTCTCTCTCTCTAAATTCTGTCCAAATCACGTTCTTTTAATGTGTATCTTGGCTTCCCACAAAACACTGAACCTGAGTGGCTTTCTTGAACCAAAACACGTTGACGAAATACACTCCCCCACCCAGCAACTTCACTAAACCAGTTTTGAAGACTCTCTTAGTTTATTGAGATGTCAGTGGGAAGGGGGATGGGGGTCAGATGCGGTCTACATAGTTTTTAGCAGCTACTAAAAGGTGAGAGGAGCCCTACTAGAGCAGATGTTAAACATTAGACTATTAACTAAAAGCTTGGGAGCTCCAGCCCACCAGCAGCTCCACAGGAGAAAGCAGACAGCTTCATCAGTCTTGGAAATCCTGTGGGTCAGTTTTGCTGTGTCCTGTAGGGTTGTCAGAATCATCTCGACCACAGCGGGTTTGCTTTTTAATAAAAAGACATGGGAGGATCTATCAAGAATCCAGTAAGAGAGGTGGACATGAGGTTTACCTTTTGGAAATGTTGTGTTTAGACTTTTCACTTTGGGCAAAGCCTGTAGTTTTTGTTAAGTATCGTTGTTAAGTATTGTTGGCTGATTTTCAACTTACAGTGACCTCATGTGACGGAGTGGAACTGCCTTATAGACTCATGGAAACAGTAGTCAACAAATGAAATGACACGTTGCATTGGGCAAATCTGTTCCAAAAACCTCTTTAAAGTGTTACGAAGCAAAGATGTCACCCTGCAGACTAAAGTACTCCTGACCCAAGCCATGGTATTTTCAGTCGTCTCATATGCATAAGTGGACGTCTGAAGAATTGATGCCTTTGAATTGTGGTGTTGGTGAAGGATACTGAATATACCAGGACTGTGACAAGAATAAAACAACTATGTCTTGGAAGAAGGGCAACCAGAATGTTCCTTAGAAACAAGGATGGTGAGACCACGTCTCACATGTTTAGGACATGTTATCAGAAGGGATCTCTCCCTGGTGAAGGACATCATGGTTGGGAAGGCAGAGAGTCAGTCAAAAAGAGGAAAACCTTCAAGGAGCTGGACTCACACAGTGGCTGCAACAATGGGCTGGAGCATAATTGAGAGGATGGCACTGGACAGGACAGTGTTTCATTCTGTTGTACACAGATTTACTGTGAGTTGGAACCAACTTGATGGCACCGAACAACAACAATCTTTATGGGGCAGCCTACAAGGACTTTCTTCTGCAGAGGCTCTGGGTGGGTCCAAACTGGCAACATTTTGGTTTGCAGCTGAGTTATTAACCTTTGTGCTACCAGTGTTCACTGGGCAAAGCTTAGGAATATGTGGCTCATGTTTAATTGTCTTTGACGAAGATCCTCAAGACTTTCTTGGTGTGGTCCCTCTAAGGCCATCATGACTTCCTCCAACTTCTTTCAAAAAGAAAATATTCCATAGAAATATTGATGTATTACAATTAGCTACTCATATGTCATTGAGGAAAAACTTTATTTTGACAGATGGGAAACTAAAACCTAAGGAGACAAAATGACAAAATGAAGGCTATATGGCTAATTTATGGCTGAGCCAGGTATAGAATCCAAATTTCCATAACGAACAACACTTAAATGATCAAATTCTTAAAACAGCTCCACAAGTCAACTTTTCTTTACTCACATTGTCCACATGAGGAATGGAGAATTAGCTGCATTATGGAAATTTCCCCTGTACACAACTGACTAGTCATGGAACCCAGACTCAGACTCATATCTGATCACCTTGCAGGCTATTTGTGAAACTGTGTTGCTGTGTATTGATAGAGCTGTGACTTATGGATAAAATGGGCACCACAATTTACTTTTTCAAATTCATCACTTAGTTCTAGGATTCATATTTCATTATTTATATATATATATATAATATACATATATGTATGTTTGCTAACCTTTTGGTTAGCACTTAACCACTACACCACCAGGTTTTCCATTTTATATATACGTATATATGTATATACTTCCATACACACACACACATACACACACACACATGCACTTGATCATGATT
Organism: Heterohyrax brucei; assembly: GCA_028571685.1. Lineage (NCBI taxonomy): Eukaryota > Metazoa > Chordata > Mammalia > Hyracoidea > Procaviidae > Heterohyrax > Heterohyrax brucei. Next base: position 48,127,105 of record CM053162.1, read on the forward strand.
ATAGCATGATACGAAGTGACCATTTTCAGGACAAGAGCTGTAGAGATTAGCACATAGAAAGCTTGACACAAATCTATTTATTGTATGTGTACAAGTAAAGATAATAAATAACTCAGTCGTTTCTCATCCTTCTAGGAGTATTTTTCCTAGAGATAAATGACCCTCAGTGGCTCTAAGTTTTTATATGTACACAATTCTTAAGTCACTCTGGCTCTGTCAAAGAAACTCAGTATGACACATAAATATAGTAGCTTACACCAGTTCCTGCTTTGCCAGAGAAGTTGGGATTCACAGAGAATTCTGGTCTCTGTTGAAACATAAGCACGGATGGAATTGTGTGAATTTCCAGCACCCCAGGCAGATTCCCAGCACATTCATCCTAAAGACCTTTTGACAGAGAAAGTGTTTTGGCAGCAGCTGCCAGAGCTAATAAATGCTGGAATAAGGGTATTTGGGGGAGTGCTTTCAAAGTGTATGGATTAGAAAAGGAAGCTGAATGAAAATTTACTGTATAGGCCATTATTTGTCTTTTTTAAAAAACTCTTTTCAACCAATTCATTAATCAATCAAATCAGCCATGCATCTTGGTAGAGCACTCAATCCACCAACCAAGGTGATGTGATAAGCCGTGTGGAAACAAGTTTCAGACATTGTTCCTACCTTAAGGATTCCACAGTGTGATCAATGCAGGAATTCTCGAAGAAGTATGGTATGAGGTAGGGAAAAAAGGTGATCTTTCATCAGAATCATCTGAAAAGCTTTTCCAAAACATGATTTCCTTGGCTTCACCTTAGATCTTCTGGATAAAGTAACAGAAGAAAAGTTGTCCCGTCGTTTATACTTTGAAAGTACTCTTCTGGGTAATTGGAGTATAGATCTCTATTGAAAAACCTCTAGGTTAATGAGATAAGACATATAGTTACATGAAAGTTTAATTGGCAACATGAGTGATAGGAGACACAGCTTAGTGCTAAGTGGAGGTAAGTGGAGGCAAGAGCTTTGTGGATGGGAGCAAAGAGAAGGGCCAACTTCAAGGTCTGACGATTAAGTCTGCGAAGTTAAATTGTTTTAGCTGCTACATACCTCGTTGCTGAGTATCACTACAGTCACCTTCAAAGTACTCCCCTTAGGAAGCTATGCACAAATACCAGCACCTAGTCCACCCTTCAAAGTAATTTTGGAACTCTTTGTGGAATGGCCGTTGGGCACGGTGGCACGGTGGCAAGTTCACAAACTTAATTGTGAGGGAGTTTTTAGCCAATAAACAAGAAACTATTGGAACACCCTCCCTACTCACCTGGTCTTGCCCCCTAGTGACTTCTTTCTTTATCCAAAGGTAAAGAAAATATTGAAAGGAAGACATTTGGATGACATAGAGGACATCAAGTGTAATATGATGAGAGCTCTGATGGCCATTCCAGAGAAAGTGTTCCAGAATTGTTTTGAACGGTAGACTAGACGTGGGCATAGGTGCAGCGCTTCCCAAGGGGAGTATTTTGAAGGTGACCATAGTGATATTCAGCAATGAGGTATGCAGCACTTTTTCTAGGACAAACTTAATTGTCAGAGCACTTACATAAGAAGATGTAACTCAGATTAGAAAGACTTTCGGGTTTTAAAGAGAATCAAGACAGAAGAAGGGCATTTTTTCCTCTTTACTATTTTTCATTATTTATCAGATTTGTTGAGCAATTAAAGCTACCCTGGATAACAGACAAAACATCCAAACTTGGATTTCCAAACACTATCCCAGAGCAAAGCATTGTTTGTTTTTGAGCAGGTCCTGGAAAACTCTCCCAGATGATTCCAATAGTTAAACAAGTTTGTTAAACATTGCCCTTTGTCTTGACTTTGGGAACCTGTTTGGGATTACTCAAGTTGTACTTACGTCGTAGGAAAAGTAAAACAATGTGACACCAAGGTTAAACTTGAAGAATACAGGTGCACAACGATGGAAGGGCAGTTTGTGTTTAGAATATTCCAAGTCTTTAGTGCCAATTTACGAAGCTTGAATTTCTAGGCATGGTAGTGCCTTTGAACTTTTTTGAACAGGAAAAAACAAAATAATACGTCATTTTCCAACAAATCCTAGTTGGGTGTCCAGACATAGAAATGACATAAAATGTGAGTTGAGGCTAGTAGGCAGCAGGTCTCCTGTCTTGATTTTGTTCAAAGCCTGCCAACTCTTTCAAAGCCTATCCCATTCTTCTTGTGTAGGAGATCCTTCGCACCACTCCCACTCAACATGCTCTCGCCTTGCCTTACCCTCAGCTTCACTTGGCACTAAGCTGTGTCTCCCATGACCTGTGTTGCCATGAAACCTTCCATGTAACTGTGTGCCTTATCTTGTTAATCCAGAGGTCCGTCAACAGTGACATAGCACAGCCATTTTCATTTGTCATCCCCTGGAAAGGTGTGTGAGGCCCTGGAAGAGCTGGACACTCTATGGGTCATGGTATAGGAGAGGAACTCTGCTCTATTGGTTCTCTTCCTTTTCATAAGGATTTTGGGAGTGGGAACCCCCTGGCTAAAAGTATAAGAGTGAGGACTTTTGTGGTCATGAAGGTGACTCTGTTAGAGACGACAGACATTTTATGACTGCTTAGAAGAATGACATGCTGATGTTCACAGCACCTCTGAATGAGAAGATGAGACAGCTAAGGGCAAGGAAGGCACTGCACCAGCTACCTCTTTGCAAAGCAATCCAGAGAAAGCCGCAAAACCAGCTAGGAGTTAACCTACTTATTGCTTTTCGGGCAGTCACCCAAGGTTGAGAGGGCGGAGCTACAAATGGAGGGCTTATTTTTCTCTAATACTTGTCCTTAATCTGATTGTTGTGCAATTCCATAAATGCACACTTAAGAAAGAAAACTTTCCAGGAAAGAGTTCAATGGAACCCTCTTCTCCATCTTATGTCATGGGTGTTTCAACAGGTAGAATAATCTCTGAAAAATTTTAATTACAAGAAACCACACCTTCAAGTAAGCCTTTCTTCAAATTCCTTCCCAAGAAAACTCTTCACTCTGTAAATAAACTTGAAGTGACTTTTCTATAAAAGTATATAATAATCTAGCATCTTCCATGAAGACTGTGACAAAAGAACATTGACAGGCTCTCTTTTTGTCAAGATTCTATTCTTCAGTATGTGACAGAAAGCTGGATTTTGCAAGCTTAAACAAATTAGGGATTTGTTTTTCTCACATCAGAGAAAAGTCATTCAGGAGAAGGTGAGGCTGAAGTTGACTGGGATGTTCAACAAGGTCTAGGCTGACGGACCTGAGCTCCAGTTGGCCTCTTACCATCTGTAGTAGGTCCAGACACACATCTGTGTTCAAGGCAGGAAGAAGGGTGACAGAGAGGAGTTGCAGCTACATTTGTCTTATTTGTCACAAAAATAAAAACACTAAAAAAGCTTCTCTTCCTGTAAGCCAGCAGACATACAAGATCTGACAATTAATTTCACAAACTTATCCTAGAAAAAGTGCTATATACCTCATTGGTAAATATCACTATACTCATCTTCAAAGTACTCCCCTGGGGAAGCTGTGCACCAATGCTGGTGCCTAGTTCACCCTTCAAAGCAATTTTGGAACTCTTTTTCTGGAATGTCCATCAGAGCTTTTGTCATAGTAGTCTTGATATCCTGAATGTCATCATATGTCTTCCTTTAGATATTTCCTTTACCTTCAGGTAAAGAAAAAGGTCATTGGGGACCAGATCAGGTAAGCAAGGAGGGTGTTCCAATACAGTTACTTGTCTGCTGGCTAAAATCTCTCTCACAGAAAACTATGCAATTAAGTTTGCAAACTTGCCACCTTGCCACTGTGAGCAATGGCCATTCCAGAAAGAGTTTCAACATTGCTTTGAAGGGTGGACTAGAGGCTGGCATTGGCATATAGCTTCCCAAGGGGAGTACTTGGCAGGTGACCGTAGTTATATTCAGCAATGAGGTATGTGGCACTTAGAACAATTAAATTCAAGAACATAGTTGTCTGACCTTGTGTAATCCATGGGCCAGACCTGGACTTCCTGTCCTGTCGTGGATGAAATTGTGTCCCCCACTAAATAGGTGTAGCCCTGTGGCTGAGCCATGACTCCCTGTATTCTACGATTGTCCTCCATTTCGTGATTTTGCTGTGCGGTATGTTAAAGGATTAGGGATCACCTCCCTGCTCCATTGTAAGGAGAGTTTCCCCAGAGTGTGACTTGCCCCACCCTTAATCCTTTCATCCTGCAAGAGCTAAAAGGAAAGGGAAGCAGGCAGAGACCCAGGAACTTCACACCATCAAGAAAACAACCCTGGTAGAAGAGCGCATCCTTCAGACCTGAGGTTTCTGCACCAAGATACTCCCTGGACAAAGACTGATACAATACCAGACTTTCCTCCAGAGTTAACAAGGGGAAAGCCTTTCCCTGGAGCAGACACCCTGAATATGGACTTGTAGCCTAATGGACTATGTAAGAATAAACTTTCCTTTGTTAAAGCCATCCACTCTGTCGTATTTCTGTTGGCACGGCACTAGCTGACTAAAACGTGTCCCCACTAGCTTTAATGAAAGCTGGAAAAGGAATTCTTCTTGCAGCTTCCATGGAGGGATGTGGCAAGGAGAAGGGGCTAGACTTGACTCTGCATTTCCAAACATCACTCCTGCCACACCACTCGGACTCTTTTACCTGGACCAGTGATTCTCAACATTGTCTGCTTTATAAAACCAGCCAGGGAAGTGACTTAAAAATCTAGAAGCTGGACCACACTCTAGACCCGTTCATTCCAGTCACCGCAGATGGGATCTAGGCCTAGTGCATTTTCAAGTTTTTTGGATCAGTTTAGTGGACAGCCAAGATTGAGAACCAGTGATGTAGACCACTCCCCAGAGTATTTTTGAAGCCAATTTCCCAAGTAATATTGATGTTTACGTTGCATTTCCCACTTCAAAAAATACTTCTCATTCATTCGCAAACTTAATTATTTAATTCACAAGTCTTTACTGAATGCCTCTCATATGTATTGGTACAGGAGAAAAGTAGACAAAGACTTACGCTCTCCAGTTACTTAAAATACCTTCTGATTATATAGTGCATTATAATGAAAAGAAAATGCTTTTATAGAAAAACCCACTGCCGTCAAGTCAATTCTGATTCTATAGGACAGAGTAGAACTGTACCACAGAGTTTCTAACGACCACCTATTGGATTCAAACTGCCATCCTTTTGTTTATCAGCCATAGCACTTAACCACCATGGCAGTAGAGTTTTCACGCTGTTATATATGCTGCAACATTTAAACTTCAGAACAACGCTATGAGGCATAATTACCTGCACTAAGGAGGTAAAGTGAGTTTCTCTAAGTCACTGAGTTTTGAGTTGATGTGTGGAGAGGACATCAGTGGAACAGATGTTTTCAGACTCCATCTTTTGTGCTCTTGTCACTGAAAAATAAAACCTGTGAATAAGCTACAGCTAAGTCATTGGACCAACTGAAATTTGTTTTGCAAATATGTCCAAATATACAGGAATATGGAATAGCATCAACCAACCAACCTGCTGCCATTGAATCAATTATGACTTGCAGCAACTCTACAGGACAGAGTAGAACCCCCCCCCCATAGAGTTTCCAAAGAGCATCTGGAGGATTTGAACTGCAGATCATTTGGTTAGCAGATGCAACACTTAAACACTGCACCATCAGTGTTTCCAATGGAGTAACAGCAAATGCTAATTGACCAACTACTACCTAAAAGCAATATTCCCAGTGCTGTGTTCATCCATATTGACTTACTGGATCATCATAAACAGGTATTCTTCACCTGTACTTGACTTGCTCCCTTGGAAACTAGAGGCTTAATTACTTGCCCATAATCATAGCATTAGTAAAGAGAAGAGATAGGATTTCAGCTCATGCAGCACTTGACTACTACTAAAAGGTTGGCAGTTCAAATCCACCGAGGGGTGTTTTGGAAGACAGTCTCAGTGATCTTCTCCTAAGAGGGTACAGCCTTGTAAACCCTATGAAGCAGTTCTACCTGCACATGTGGGATCATCATGAGTCACTATCACCCTGAAGGCAACTAACAATAACCATATCTCACTCCAAACCTGTGCTCCTAACTCAGCGGCCTTGCACAGTAGAGTGGGTTTTTCACTGTGAAAAGGTGTTCAGCCAAGGTGGCTGGTAGGAGCTGAAATTCAGTCTTAGCTCAACTCTCAAGATTTTTGCCCTAGGAAGTGGTGCATCCTCCAAGAGGGGTAGCATTTCTCTAATTCCCAGGAAGGCAACCTGTAGACTATCTGTATCTGATCTTAGGCACTACTCAAAGTGCTTTTTAATATGACATTGTTTTAGTCATTCACCCCTCCACTCACAAGTATCTGTAGAGAGCCTTCAGGGTTTATGCTCACTTCTAGGGCATCTCTAGGAGATACCAATTAAAACAGATTCCAGGCCTTTGCTGCCCATATAAGCACATGCTACTGATTAGGTTTCATTAATCATACTCAAAGGTGTAGGATTCTGTGAATAATTTCTTATTCAGTTTCATGAAAGCACTGTATACACATGGCAAGAAATCAGATACTTCCAAAGAATTATGCTGAAAGTAACAGTCTCCCACCTCGATTCTTGCTAATTCACAAAATATCCGGTGCTTGGAAGATGCTTTCAGACTGTCTACCTAAGTTCTGCTGGCCATGGGACAGCATTGGGATTGAATCAGAAAACATAGTTGTAGCTTTGCTAGTATAGGTTGGGTGTTAGAAACTGTCACCAGCTATGAACCATTGTAACTTTATGTATGACCTTTTCTTCACCCAATTCTTTCCTTTCTTCTTTCTTTATCTACCACTCTTACATTCTTTACACCTAGAACAGTGTCTAGCACACAGAAGACAGTTAATAAATACTTGTGAATGAGTGATCAGTGGTTTCCTGGTAAAATTCTTGCCTTCCGTGACAGATACCTAGGTTGGATTTCTAGCCTACACGCTTCACGCAGTCTCCACCCACCTGTTATTGAAAGCTTAAATGTTACGATGATAATGAAGATTTCAGTGCGTCTTCCAGTCTAAAACAGCCTGTGAAGAAAGGCCTGGCAATCTACTTCCAAAACTCGGCCAGTGAAAACTCTGTGAATCACAATGGTCTGATCTGCAACCAGTCATGGAGGTGGTGCAGGACCAGGCAACATTTCATTGGACACAGTGTTGACATGAGTTGGAAACTGACTCAACAGTAGCTAAGAACAATAACAAAGGAAGGACTAGCAATTATGAAGAATGAATGTGTATTGCTTAAGTCTGCCACATGGGGATACTGAGTTGGAATCGCTTTGATGGTACACAACAACAATTGTCAAAGTGCTTTTGAACTAATTTTACTGATTTTAAGTACCTAATTACACTCACAAGGAACTTTGATGGTGCAGTGGCCAATCACTGGACTACTAACCAAAAGTTCCACAGTTTGAAGTAGCTAGCCACTCCACTGAGGAAAGCTGTGATAGTATACTTCCATAAAGATTGTAGTTTTGGAAACGCCATGGGCAGCTCTACTTTGTCTTATGTGGTCACTATGAATTGAAATTGACATGATGGGAGTGGATTAATTTCATTCATTCTTAACAATGAGTGCAGTTGTCCCAAATGGGTAAATACTTGGGTGCCAACCAAAAGGTCATCAGTTTGGACCCACTCCTTGACTCCTTGGGAGACCTAGCAATCTGCTGCTGTATAGATGACAGCCAAAAAAATCCTATGGGGCAGTTCTGCTCTATTACATGGGATCATTATGAGTCTGAAATGACTCTACAGCACTGAGCAACAACACTGAGTTGGGATTATTATTAATACTAATGTTAGAATATCTCATGTATGTAGAAATTTTAGTTCAGTGACTTAAAGTAATATTGCTCAGATAGCAAAATGCTGGAGAAGGTGCCTCAGCTGATCTTCCACTGAAAATAGGTTAATATGGTTCAAGAAATCTTTTTACACTTTGTCCGCGATTTTGAAAGACAGTAAGAAATATTAAGACCTAGAAATTGATGAAAGTGTGAGCCAAGAAAGGTAACTGGAGCCTGAATCCTGCTAGGGGGAAATTTATGAATAAATGTCAGCATCATTTTTTTGAGGACTTGTGGAGCTTATTATAGGTTAAAGAACAAAGCTTAGGGTCTGTCAAAGGTGAGGGGTCTAATAATGGAACATCCGGAAAGCTGGGACTCCAGAGACTACTTCCTCAGCGCAAGGTGAATTAGAAATAAAGCTAAAAATCCCCCTTTCCACTCAGGAGAGTGCGAGGAAAAGCATTTCAGACTTTAGTATCAGACTGGCAGGGAGAATCTTCCTTGAAAATTAATAATCATTAGCTACTTCTCATGAAACTTTGTAGGCCAAATTCATATGACCTGGGTGGTATGAAAACTCTCCAGCAGATAAAGATTTGTGTTTACCAGTATTGTTAATGCCCCCAGTTTCTCACAGAAACAAGCAAATATTTTAAGGGACCCGGAAACTCATCTTTATTCCAGCCCTCAAAAATTTTCCACAAATAAAATTCTGATCGCAATCAGCTTTCACAGTAAAAAAAAAAAAAAAAAAAAAAAATCACCAAACATTCCAGGAAACAAGGTGCCATTCATTAGCAAGAGCTAGCAGAAATAATAGACAACAAAATAAGACCTTAAATATCCTTTAGATTTTGGAAAGATCAGCTGTAGACTATGTAATATTTTATATTTCAGTGTATTTTGTAGGACAGAGTAAAATATGAACAAAGAATGAAAAGATTGGTAAAGTGATTCCTGGAAATAACAAATAAACATTTTGATGTTTTTACATTTAACGATTATTTCTATTATCAAATTCTGAAACATCTGTTGATATGGTATCTATTTAAGACAGTTCTATTTCTCAGGTTCAAGCTTGATTCAGAAGAGGATATGAAATGAGGGATATCATTACTAGTGTCTGATGGGTCTTGACTGAAAGCAAAGAATACCAGAGAAGTGTCTGTGTTTTACTAACTACAAGAAGGCATTTGACTGTGCGGATCATGACAAATTATAGATAATATTGGGAAGATTAGGAATTCCAGAGCACTTAATTGTGCTCATGGGGAACCCGTACCAAGAGGCAGCCATTTGAACAGAGACAAGGAGATGCTTCATGATTTGAAGTTAGGAAATGTATGCATCAGAGTTGAACAGTTTTACCGTACTTATTAAATCTGTGCGATGAGCAAATACTTTGAGAAACTGAACTACACAGAGAAGACTGGGCATCAGGATTAGAAGACTCTTTAACAACCTTGAGTATACAAGGTGACACAACCTTGCTGGCAGAAAGTAACGAGAACTTGAAGCACTTAACTGATAAAGATCAATGACTACACCAGCATTCACTATGGATTGCATCTCAACATAAATACAAGAAAGCCCTCACAACTGGACCAAAGAGCAATATTTTGATTAACAGAGAGAAGACAATTTATCAAGGATTTTACTTTGCTTGGATCCACAATCAATGCCTCTAGAAGAGCAGTTAAGAAATCAAATAAGGTGTCACAATGGGCCAAACTCTTGTAAAAGACCTCTTTGAAGTACTGAAAAGCAAAGATGTCACCTTGAGGACTAAGGTAAGCCTGACCCCGTCCATGGTATTTTGCTGCATTCATAGCAGAGGATACAAAATACTATGGCTTTGGTCAAGCTCACCTTAGTCCTGTATGTGGAAACCCTGGCATGGTAGTGGATTAAGTGCTAAATCTGCTAACCAAAAGGTTAGGAGTTCAAATCTGCCAGAAGTTCCTTGGAAACTCTATGGGGCAATTCTACTCTGACTGCTAGAGTCGCTATGAGTTGGACCCTATTTGATGGCAGTGTGTTTTTTGGGGGGGGGTGGAGAACTATGTATGTAAAAGCTGGACAGTGATTAAGGAAGACTGAAGAGGAATTGATTCTTTTGAATTGTGGTGTTGGAGAAGAATATTGAATACCATGGACTGCCAGGAGAACAAACAAATCTGTCTTGGAAAAGGTAAAGCCAGGATGCTTCTTGAAAGCAAGGCTGGTGAGACTTTGTCTCATGTACTTTGGACATGTTACCAGGAGAGATTAGTCCCTGGAGAAGGATGTCATGCTTGGTAAAGCACAGGGTCAGTAAAAAAGAGGAAAAGCCTCTATGACATGGATTGACACAGTGGCTGCAACATTGGACTCAAGTATGCTCGTGAGGACTGTCCAGGATAAGGCAGTCTTTCCTTATGTTGTAGATAGGATCACTACAAATTGGAACCAATTTGATGTCATCTAAGAAAAGAAACATTTCTACCTGGGTATAAATTTGTTCGCGATCATGATGTTCTTGGTTTCTGGAGATCGGATGTCTTAAAGAACCAACTACAGTGAGAAGTTATGCATGTTTCTGTTTAACGACTTGATAGAACTTTCTGGGAGGTAACTAAAAGTACTCATTTCCATCGTGTCTATGTACCACAGTTTGTTGACTTCTTCATCTCTTCATTTGCACTAAGATTTTTCCTGTTGTTTTACTGTATAATTTGTTCTGAAATCAGGTAGCAGGAGGCTTCTTACTTTGTCCTTCTTCTTCAGTACTGCTTTATTTATCCAGGGCCTCTTTCTTTTCCATGTAAAGTTGATTAGTTTTTCCACCTTGGCAAAGAATGGTGCTGGAATTTGGATTGGTATTACACTACATTTGTAGATCATTTTGGGTAGTACTGACATTTTCACAACTTTGAATTACCTTATCCATGAGTGTGGTATGTTTTTCCACTTATGTATGCCTGTTTGTTTCTTGTAGTAGTGTTTCGTAGTTTTCTTTATACAGGTTTTTTTATACCTGGTTAAATTTATTCTTAATTATTTCATTTTACGGGGGGATATTGTGAATAGTATCATTGTATAGTAATCGTAATCTAACTGATTTGTGTGTGTTGATCTTGTATCCTGTTATTTCGTCGAATCTCTGTATGAGTTCCAATAGCTTTCTTGTGTAATCCTTGGAGTTTTCTATGTATAGGATCATGTTGTCTGTGAATATGGATAATTTTATTCCTTCATTATCAGTTTATATTCACTTTATTTCCTTTTCATGCATTAGTGTTCTAGCTAGGACAATGTTGAGTCAGAGTGGTAATAAAAAGTATCCTTATTTGATTCCTATTCTCAAGGAGACTGCTTTCAGACTCTCTCCCCTGAGAATAATTTTGTTGTTAGCTTTGTATAAATGACTTTTATGGTGTTGAGAAATTTCCCTTCTATTCCTTTTTTTTTTAATTAAGAATGAGTGTTAGACTTTATACAATGCCTTTTCAGCACTGATAGAGATGATTATATGGCTCTTCTATTTATGTAGTGGATTGCATTGACTCATTTTCTCATGGTGAACCATCTTCCCATGAGTCCCATCTGGTCATGATGTTTTAATTCTTTGATACGCTGGTGAAGTCTCTTGGCTAGAATTTTAGTTGAGAATTTTTACATCTCTAATCATGACAGATGTTGGTCTATAATTTTTTTTTTCATGGTGTCTTTGGCTTTGATATCAGGCTAATATTGGCTTCAAGGAATGAATTTGAGAATACACTTTCCTTTTCGATGGTCTGAAATAGTTTGAATAGTACTGATGTGAGTTCTTCTCTGACTGTTTGGTAGAATTCTCCAGTGAAGCCTTCTAGACCAGGGCTTTGGTTTTCTTTTAAGCACTACAGTCTCTTCTTTTGTTATGGATCTGTTCTGATTTTCTGTCTCAGTTTGTCTTAGTTAAGGTCTCTAGAAATTTGCCTATTTCCTCTAAGTTCTCAAATTTATTAGAGAACAATTTTAATAATATTCTATTATGATTCTTTTTATTCCAGCTGGTACCATAGTACTGTCATCCATTGTTTTTCTCATTTTCAGAAAAGAGATAGTAGTAGTATATGTCTCATCATGTTAACTGAGGAGGAAAAAATATAATGCATAGAAAGTGCCTTGCTTATGGCCAGCACACAATAATCAAAAAAACAAAAATGAAACAAAACCCAAAAGTGTTGCTGTTTGTGTTGATTCTGACTGATAACAACCCAGATTAGCACGACCCCACAGGACTTCCAAAGAGCACCAGTTAATCCTAATCTTTTGATTAGCAGCTGTTGATTGCAACCATCATGCCACCAGGGTTTCCATCAATAGGTATTACCTATTGGGGGCCCTTTAGGAGTCCGTGGGTGGTACAAATGGTTAAGCACTGGACTACTAGTCAAAAGGTTGGTGGTTTGAACCCACCCAGAGGTACCTTGGAAGACAGGCGTGGTGATCTGTTTTTGTGAAAGGTCACAGCCTTAAAACCCTGTGGAACAGTTCTACTTTGCTACGTGCCGTGAATCAAAGTCCACTTGATGGCAACCACCACCACCAACACATGGTGATTATGTATGTGTGGGAAGTGTTTGTAGTGTTTGGTGCATAGCAAGCAAGTCATAAATTGGATTACATTAAGAGTTATTATTCTAAATAGGATGTTACTTGGACTTAGTTTGTTATTTTGTTAATTATGGCATCTATCAGTTTCAAGCTAGAAGCTGCCCTTCAGTTCAACTAGTCTAGACCTCTAACTTTATGGGCCCCAAATGTTAAGATCCAGAGAGGTGGAGTTCCTGTCTGAGGTAGGCTTTCTGTGTTTCTAGACGGAAACCCTGGTGGTGTAGTGGTTAAGTGCTACCTCCACTAACCAAAAGGTTGGCAGTTCAAATCTGCTAAGCACTCCTTGGAAACTGTATGGTACAGTTTGACTCAGTTCTATAGTGTTGTTATGAGTTGGAATTGACTCAGTGGTACTGGGTTTGGTTTTTAGTTTGGCTTCCATATCACTTTGCTGTGTAAATGCTGGTGAAGGTGAGAGAAGAAAATAAGAGGATCTTAAACCTTAGTGGGCAAATGCTTTATTTTTCTAACATAAAAAAGACACATTTGTGTCATAACTGATTTTTTTCCTTTCAGACTGTCAGAGGGACTGGCTTGGAACAGGCAGCAGTTTTAGGAGATGGTGAATCCGGGAGCTGTTGTCATCTCCTAGGAAGCTGCCTACAAGTAGACTGCTTGGTGAGCCAGTCAGCAGAGGTGCAGCTAAAGCCAGTCGTTGAGGAAAATTCAAACAGCCAAAGGAAAGGTTCATGAAAGATGGGTGATAGGAAGACCAAGGAGAAAAGGGGACTTAAAGGGTGAGGACTAATAGCGTAAAAGAAGAAAGGGGAGACTTAGCATCTAGTGTTAGAAGAGAAAATCAGTGTCAAATTTATTAGTACTATTTTTAAAATAATCTTATTTTTATTTTCATCTAGAGGCTATGTACATAATAGTTTTGAGGAAGCATAAATTATAAATAGGCCTCTAAGTAATGTGGAAAACTCTTCTGTTATGAAACCAACTTAATGCTCTGTTCAAAAACACTGCATAACTTTTAAAAGAATATCTGCTTTGTGTAAGGGGTTTGGTGGTTTCAGAAAACAGTTTGTGAGGCTACAGTTTCATTTCTAACTATCATTGAGGCAGTTTACAAGCTGAAAGATCTGAGTAGATTGTTAGGTAGTTGAGAGCTTGATGCCACTAATTAAGTCCTCTACAGAAGTTAGTTTTTATAAGAGGCTCTTATTGGAAATAACTGCTTGGGAATTATGAAAATTGAGACAAAATGAATAAAGTGTAAACTTCGTTCCTTGCAGTTGTAGAGAAATAGAAAAGTTAGCTGTGACTCTGTGTACTCTCTGCTCTGTCATGAAGATAAAGGAAGAAGAGGCTTTCAGCATAGAATATCTGCTACTGAGACTGAGACAGAAAGGGGGTATGTAGATGTTAGTGAAACCCAGAGCACTGTTTGAATGAATCTGAAGGAATTAAAGAAGCTCTGGACAAACTTCTGAGAAGGGATTTTGTTGCCAAGCTTAGCAATTCTTATAAGGTAATTGAGAGAAAGGCTAAGAATTAGTTATTCTTTTTTTAGACGTTTAGGTGTATCTTAGATATACACTTCCTGAAAAGTTGCTCTAAAATGTAGTCATTGAGATTATCCATTTAAAAATGGCTATTAGTATCTCACATATGTAAGATAATTCTGCTCCTATTTAGCATTTTCATTAGGAAGGCATTTATGCCAGCCTACCAGAGAACATATTATTAGGTTGCTGCAAGTGTTGCTATTTTCAGTGTATCAATAGTGGGAATTTAAGTTTGTAAATAGGTGTAGTAAGTCTCTAAATAGAAAGATGTAAGTATAAATAAGCTTTTGAAGAATTGACAAAGCCAACAGTTTTTAAATTAGAATCAGGTGACTATAGTAGAACTGCCACTTGGTGGCAGCATACTTAAAATGTGCCTACTAGTTTTTGAGGTAGGGTGATGAATAAAGTTCTTTTTAAAGTTGAAACTATAAAATAAAGGTTATGAAGTGACAAAAACATTATAGCAGTAGCGCTTGAATGGCTTAAACATGGCCAAGAAAATATAAAGTATCTCTTGTGCTGCTAAGAATGAACACAGTCCTAGAAGAGATTTTTTTTCTTGCTATATTTTGTTCAGTTCTTTACATTTTGTATATTTATTTTGGATGTCTTCCTCACATCTTTTTTTGTTTTACATATCTATAGGCCTTATATTTGAGTTATTTTTAGAGCTGTCACATTCTTTCTCTTTTTGAGGTTAGGGAGATTAAAAACAGAAAACACACGTAGAGACGTGTAGACAGGGAAGTGATTCTCCCTTTTGGCTCTCTCATCACCGGATCACGTAATTTAGGTTAGGATAAGCTATGAATATTCCCTGTACTTTTGCACTTTTTTATCTTCTGGAGGGCAAATATTTCCACAGCAGAGCCATGTTTTTTTGCTTTGTTGCTTGTTTTTGTTTGCTGCAGTGTGAAAACCCTTCAGTTGAACTAAATGCACTACTGACTTACTTTAGGTTTGGCTCAAATGATATTTTGTTGTTTCAGGTTTGTCTGGGTCAATGATATGAGAAAAATTTAGAAAGTTAACACTAACTGAATCAAGGTGCTGGCACTGAGTTTAGATTTGGGGACGAAAAAAAGTGTATTTCAGCTGGTGGCTGGTAATGTCAACATTTATGTTTCCTGCATTTTATTCTCATTTTGTGTTCTTTGTTTGGCATTTTCAAGCCCCTCGTAGGAAATAACAATAGTGTTGACAACATAGATATGAAGCATTTTGTTTACAGGATCCTGAAATAAATTATTTGTGCTGGTATTTATCACAAGATACTTAGCGCCTCTTAGCCTTCTCCTGTATTTTAACACATGATGGTCTGTAATCTTAGAATTACTGGGCAAATCTTTTACAAAAAGAAAGACCTGAGGCATGGGGCAATACTTGACTCATAAGCAAAAATCTTCCTGTGGCAAGGGGGTCAGGTGATGATTTCTGTCCACATATCAAGCGTGGCCTTATCATCTAGACCATGTCGTTGATAACTTAATTGTTGTAAGTATTCAGCATACATCTGGCTCAGAGTAGCCTATAAATCAGTGCCTTGCAGGAAAGCAAACACCTGAAAAGTCTCTCTGGACATCTTCTGAGGTTAAGCCATACATTTCAGTGACAATCATCCTCTAAAATGGAGGGAAAAAAGAATATTTGATTTAGAAAGTATTATTTAATACCAACTTTAGCTTGTTCTGCCTGGTGTGAGGAGTGATACATATAACTCACATTGGCAGAGTTGGTCTCGCTGACACTGAATCTTTCCAATAGCTTAGTCTAGAGGACACTGGAAAAGTGAGGCTTGGAGCAGAGGTAGGAAGACGTCAGGGAGGTTGCTGGTGTAATCACAGTCTAGTCTGGGGGCTGGGACTCTAGAGAACAGAATTATTCTAATAAATAAAATGGAAGATTTGTATTTGTTTTTAGTTTTTAGACATTAGAGTTACTGTCAGAGTGGCCAAAAAACCTTCAAGAAATAGGAGAGTCTAACCTTGAAAGGTGGCTCCAGTTGTATATTGATAGAGGAACCAGGGATATCATTACTGATGTCAGGTGGACATTACACATGGCAGCACAGTGGCAAGTTAGAGTTTTTAGCCAGTAAACAAAAACTGTATTGCAACACCCTTCCTACTCATCTAAACTTGACCCCAGTGACTTTTTCTCCACTGGAAGATAAAGGAAATATTGAAGGGAAGACTTTTGGATGACATACAGGACATCACGGTAACATGACAACAGCTCTGATGGCCGTTCCAGAAGAAGAGTTACAAATTGCTTTCAAGGGTGGACTAGGCTGGGATGGGTGCATGGCTTTCTAAGAGGAGTACTTTGAAGGTGACTGTAGTGATTTTTAACAACAAGGTATGTAGCCCGTTTTCCAGGATGAGTTCACAAACTTAATCGGCAGTCCTCGTTTGTGCGCGTGTGTATAGCATAAATGAGTCAATTTTACCTCTCTTTTATATTACATATTGTTGTTAGGTACCATTAAGCCTGTTCCAATTCACAGCAACCCTATGTACAACAGAACGAAACACTGCCCAGTCTTAACCATCCTCACAATCATTGTTATGGGTTTTGAAGTTAATATGGAAAGAGAACAAGCCTAAGTGTTGAGAATTTGTTTACTTTTTTTACCATGTGGAAGAAATGTTTCTGAGAAAGAGAGCATGAGGTCCTCTAAAATTGTTTGCCTCAATTTTCTCTTGCACAAGCTTCAGCTATTGTATTTTCTGACTACACAGAATGAACAGACAAGGTTTTAAAAATGGGCAGTTTGGAAGGAATCATAAATGCCACATGTCTGAAGTGAAATTAGACACGTTTCGAAATCGGTTCACAGACTATGCAAGAGCTCTGAAAGTCTATGAAGTGAATAGAAAGGCGAATTCTTTTAATTTTATTTTTGAACCCAAGAACTGGGCTTGGCTTCTTGGTGGTGTTTCGTTCTTCTGGAGGCAGACCTAATCAGGGGATACATTCCACACCTGTTGGAGCCCTGTCCAAGTCATCAGACAGGCTTGGGGAGAACTTCCCTCCCAGCTAAGGGGAGATCTGGTTGTTTTTGTAACTAACACTGTCTGATTCAGGAATAAGAGCCTATTGGGTTAGTCACCCTTAGGAGCACACCTTGTACCCTGCCTGAAAATACTGCACTGAGAATAGAAAAGGATGCAGTTAGAGATAAAGATAAAATTCTGTTCTAATAAATGTCATTATGATTCCTCACATTCTAAGGGATAGTCATACTGACCAAGTCTGTTCAGCAGGAAATCATACTGAGCAAGGTGCCTGCTTTCTTATGGTCTACACAAATTCAGGACTGTCTATAAAATGAGCACTTGATAAAACCTATGAAAGGATTGTGTGAGAGTCAGTCTCTAATATCCTCAGCAAGATCTTAGTTTCTTTTTAGCTGCATTCATTCATTCGTTCATCCAACAAATATATGCTAAACATCCTCTCCTTGCCAGACACTATTTTAGCCCCTGAGGATGGAGAGGTGAATAAGACATGCAGGTTTCTGCTCTCGCAGGGTTTGTAGTCTGGTATGAAGATGGAGTGCAGGGCAGGTGGAGGTGACAGATCATAGACCATGAAGCAAATATACAAAGCATTTCCAGATAGAGAGAGGAGCATGGAGGAAAATAGAACAAAGACCTATGGAGCATTTGATTGGGATGGAGCTAATTTGGGTTATGCAGACAGAAAAACGTGAAGAGATCAGAGAAAATTTGAGAATGTTTGAATAACAGGAAGTCAGGCATGCAAAGCATGAAAATATCTGGGGATGGAGTAGTCCAGCCAAGGATAGTGAGTGTCCTGAGACAGAAATGTCTTACGTGGGTTGAAGGAGCCCAAAGAGAGCTAGCCAGTCTAGAAGAATGAGATGAAATGAGATTGAGTGGACTGTGATTAACTTGTAACATTATTATAAATATAAATGGATAAATAAATAAATTCATAAGTGGAAAATGCTACAGGAGAGTAAACCAAGAACTATAAAAACTGTGCTCATAGCAATATGGGCAAATCTCCAAAACATAACATTAAGTGAGAGAAGTGAGTCATAGAAGAACACATAAAGAATGATTTCATTTATAGAAAGTTTGAAAACAGAAAAAAAAATAAACCATCCCTTTTGAGAGAGCAATTTGAGTTTTTTGAAGCATAAAAATAAAATAACAAGAGGCCTGGTGATCTACTTCTGGAAAATCAAGCATTAAAAATTTTTGGAACACAGCTCTACTCTGACACACCTGGGGTCACCATGAGTCAAAAATGACTCATCAGCAGCTTGTTGACTGATATTTTTGTACAGTTGTATAGAAAAATGACAGGACTGACAAAAACCCAGGACTTCAGATAATCGAAATGCATGGAATGAGGTGGGAGACAAGAGGATAGTCGAGAGGTATTCAAATCATATCTATATTTATAGTTTCAAATTTTGTGCACTGACATTGCAAGCATTAATTTCCTGTGGCTGTTATAACAAATTTCTATAAACCTGGTTGCTTAAAACAGCATGAAGTTATTCTCTTACTGTTCCAGAGAACAAACAAAAAAACCAAACCCACTGCCATCAAGTCGATTCAGACTCATAGCCACCCCATGGGACAGAGTAGAGCTGATCCATAGAGTTTCCAGGGAGCACTTGGCAGATTTGAATTGCCAACCTTTTGGTTAGCAGCTGCAGTGTTTAACCACTGTGCCATTCAGAAGTCTGAAATCAGTATTGCAGGGTGAAATACTAGGTATTGCCGGGATCCGGCTCCCTCTGGGGTCTCTAGTGGGGAATCAGTTCCTTGCCTCTTTCAGCTTCTGGGGGCTATTACCATTCCTTGCCTTGTGGGTTGTACTGCCTTTTCCTTTTCTGTCTGTGATCTCCTTCTGCTTCTCTTGTATATGGCACCATGATGACATATTGGGTCAACTCATATAATTCAAGATAATCTCCCCACCTCAAAATCCTTAACTTAATCACCTAGGAAAGACACTTGTTCCAAATAAGGTAATATTTATAGTTTCCAAATAAGATAATATTACAACACAGGTATGTTCTAGATGGCCATGTTTTCAGCTTACCACAGAGTATTTACATGTTTACAGTGTAATTAAAAAGAAAAAACTGACACTTTGAAGGGTGGGTGGAAAAAGATGCTTCAGCTGCTGTGTGAAGACATGGTAGGAGGTGGTTGCACCTACCCCTATGAGAGGTGATGGGAGCTTGGACTCATGAGGTGACAGCAAAGATGAGAAGGGTGGGAGGAATTGAGATACAATTTAAAAACAGTTTTTGGGAATTGCTAGTAGTTCGGATGTACCGGAAGAAAAACAAAAGAGGAAACATGTGTAACTTTCAAGTTCTCAATTTGAGATGCTGAGTACTGCCATGTGCCAACATGTGCCAAGACAGAGAACACATAGGGAGGGGTAAGTTTAGAGGGAAATTCCGGAACTTAAGACACGTTATACTTGTAAAATGCTAACTAAGAAGCTTAGGTGGGTCAACTGGTTTTCTACAGGCTGCTAACCTAATTGTTGGAAGTTCAAATTCACCTAATGATTCCAGGGAAGAAAGTCATGGTAATCTGCTTCTATAAAGGTAATATCAGAGAAAACTCAATGGAGCAGTTGTGCTCTAATGCGTGGGTCTCTGTGAGTCAGAATCAACCAGACAGCAGCAGATTAATATGTTAAATATATTTTCAGTCTTTTGAAACATGGTTAAAATTGTGGAGTCAGATATGTTTGACCTGTGAATAAATTTAACAAATTGTTACTTAGAGTTATCAAGATTTGATGTTATAACAAAGGCAGACATTTTATAGATGAGTTGCAGAGCCACTGGCTCCATCAACAGACTATGTACAAATGATTAGGTTCTTAGCTGCTAAACAAAATGTCTGCAATTCAAGTCTTCCAAAAGGTACCTTGTAAGAAAGTGATAAAGATCTACTTCCAAAAGATCAATCATTAAAAACCCAGTGGACCCAACAAAAAGGAACTACAGACCAATATCACTCATGAATCTAGATGCAAAAATCTTCAGCAAAATTCTTGCCAACATAATACAACAACATATCAAAATAAATAATCAATCATGACCAAGTTGGATTCATACCAGGGATGCAAGGCTGGTTCAACATCAGAAAAACAATTAATGTGATCAACTACATAAATACCACAGGAGACAAGAATCACCTGATCTTGTCTATTGATGCAGAAAATCATTTGATAAATTCCAACACACAATCATGCCAAAAACTTGCAGTAAAATATGAATAGATGGCCAATTCCTCAATGCAATAAGGGCCATTTATACAAAGCCAACTGCCTATGTCACTCTGAATGGAGAGAGACCAAAACAGTTTCCCTTGAGAACAGAAACTAGACAAGGATGCCCACTCTCACCTCTCCTATTCAACATTGTACTAGAAGTTCTAGCCAGAGCAATTAGACAAGACCAAGGAATAAAGAGCATCTGCATCAGCAAAGAAGAAGTAAAAATCTCCCTATTTGCAGATGATATGATTGTGCACACAGAGAATCCCAAAGAATCCACAAGGAACTGATAGAAGAGTTTGGCAAAGTCTCAGGGTACAAGATAAACATAAGTAAATCAGTAGGATTCCTCTATACCAGCCAAAGCCAAGTGCCGTCCCGACTCATGGCGACCCTAGGGCAACGAGATTATTAAGGGAGAAATCACCAAGTCAATATCATTTACTATAGCTCCTAAGAAGATAGAGTACCTAGCAATAAATCTAATCAGAGAAATAACAGACCTTTACAACAAGAACTACAAACCCTTACTACAAGAAACTGAGAGTTACATAAATGGAGAAACCTACCCTGCTCATAGATAGGAAGATTTAACATTGTGAAAATGTCTATTTTACCAAAAGCAATCTACTTATATAATGCAATCCCAATACAAGTTTCAGTGACATTTTTTAATGAGATGAAGGAATGAATTACCAACTTTGTCTGGAAAGGGAAGAAGCCCTGGATAAGGGAAGTATTACTAAAGAAGAAGAACACACTGGGAGGCCTCTCATTATCTGACCTTAGAACCTATTACACTACCACAGTAGTCAAAACAGCCTGGTACTAGTACAAAAACAGACAGATAGATCAGTGGAACAGAATCGAGACCCCAAAGATGACATCATCTGTCTATGAACAGTTGATATTCGACGAAGGCCTTAAGACATTAAACTGGGATAAAAACAATTTCTTCAACAAATGGTACTGGCACAATTAGATGTCCATCTGCAATAAATTAAAACAAGACCCATATCTTACACCTTATACAAAAACCAACTCAAACTGGAAAAAAGAACTAAATATCAAATCTAAAATTATAAAGCTCATCCAAGAAAAATTAGGAACAGCAATGGAAAGTTTAATACACAATGTAGACAGACTTCAAAATCTGTCAAACAAACCACAAACAAAGGAAAAGAAAATAGATAAATGGAAACTACTAAGAATCAAATACTTTTGCTCATCCAAAGACTTTATTAATAGAATTGAAAGGCCACCTACAGAATGGGAAAAAATATTTGGCAACTCTATGTCAGACTGATCCTTGATCTCCATAATCTACAAGGCACTACAAAATATCAACAAGAAAAACATAAATCATTCAATTAAGCAATGGGCAAAGGAGATGGACACACAATTCTCTAAAGAGGAGATCCAGGCAGCCAAAAAACACATGTGGACATGCTCATGATCATTAGCTATTAAAGAAATTCAAATCAAAACTACAATGAGATACCATCTCACTCCAACAAGGTTGGCCATGATCCAAAAAATGAAAAGCACTAAATGCTGGAGAGGCTGTGGAGAAAGTAGAATTCTCCTACACTCTTGGTGGGATTGCAAAATGGTGCAACCTCTTTGGAAAGCAATCTGGTGCACCCTTAAAAAATGGATATAGATATGCCATTTCATCCAGTAATTCCACTGCTCAGAACATATCCTACAGAATCAAGGCCGTTCACACCAACTGCTACATGCACATGAATGTTCATCACAGCACAGTCCACAATAGCAAAAAGATGGAATCAACCCAGATGCCCAGCAACAGAAGAATGGATAGCTAAACTATGGTATATATACTCAATGAAACACTATGCAATGATAAAGAACAGCAATGACAGCAGGAAACATCTCTTAAGCTGGTTTCAACTGGAGGACATTATGTTGAGTGAAAGTAGTCAGTGACAGAAGGACAAATATTGTATGAGACCCTTACAGTAAGAACTTAAAAGCAGACTCATCCATAACAGAAAAGACTCTTTGATGGCTTCAAGGGTGGGGAGGGCGGAAGAGCAAGGGGGGAGGGGTTAGGTTAGATAGTTGTTAGAAATTTGGTTGGGTGAAGTTGGTGATGGTACACATTAATAAGAAGATCAATATTAACGGGACTTCTACACAACTTGTGTACTCCTCCCATCTCAACCCAATATTGCAAGGACAGAGTAGCTGGGGAGGGGGGCTGGGGACCGTGCTCTCAGGGGAAATCGAGGCCAATTGGCACAACTAGCATTTTGCTAATGAGGTCTCTCAGCACCCCACATTGGTGAGTGGCGTCTGGGGTCTTAAAAGCTTCCAAGCTGCCATCTCAGGGTACTGCAAATGGTCCCAATATAACAAGAACGGATAATCACCAAGGTCCATAACGACATGGCGGAAAGAAGTTCAGAAGTCAGAGAGACCCACGTGAGTGGATGTCTACATCGACTTATGACCAGAAGAACCAGATGGTGCCCGACTACCACCAGTGATAGCCACGATGGAGCTCAGAAAGTTGAGTCTCATTGGCAACACAAGTATAAATAGGGGTGCACCCTGAGATCTCCAGTAAAAGACTGCAATTGATGGTCCAGGGGCCTTAGGGCTCTCCTGGGAGCAGGGCCCCTGGCCCTGATTCTGCCCCTGTCCGTAAATCGTAATGAAGGTCAACTTTTCAGATAGCAATGGATTGGACTTGATGATGCAGAGTGACCATATTGTATGGTCACTAGAACCACTTTATGGTTCTAGGCATCTGTAGCAGGTCGTCCTGTTGACCTCATACTGTAGGGAGGGGAATGGGTGGACAGTAGAAGGTAAGAGACTGTTGGGAAGATAAGTCATGTGTGGAGCAGAGAGGAAGAGTGTGCTGTCACCATGCAGGGAGAGCACTGGAGGCTGCTTGTAGGTCAGCATGCAAATTTATATGGGAATGTACATTTTCATTCAATCATCATCATCATCATCAAAAAGTTAGTCAAGGAAAAAACACAAAAAACCCAATGGAACAGAGTTCTACTCTGACAACATGGGGCCACCATGAGTCAAAATTGACTGGATGACAACTGATTATGGACAACGACTACCCAAATGACAGAATGTAAGCTAGAAGGTCTTAAGTGCTGATGAGTGAGTTCTATTAAAAACCCATTGCTGTTGAGCCGATACCAACTCATAGATGTCTGAGTACGTGTAACACCTTTGCACCTGACCTTAGGTGTTCACTGTCTCCAAAGCAACTGGAGCTCACATTTCACAGCTTCCATCTGTCTACAAAACTGCAAGACAGAAGATAATTTAATTTGCATATTCCCACCTTTCTCTCCCAATATCAGTGTTGTTTAGAAAGCAAATTGCTCTAGTTTACGATATGTTATACTAGCAGAGTCTTTGGAGTCAGACAGATCCAGGTGGGAGGTCCGATCTGCCGTTAGTCTTATACCCTGGGTTGTTACTCAGTCTCTCTGGACCTGCCCTTCCTTGTGGATTATTGTCGAAGTCAGAAGACGTGCCCAGTAAATGTGTGATAATATCATTATTACTACCAACTCAGCTTTACGGCCTTCAAAGGCTCCCTGTAGTTGACTTGTATTTGGAAAATCCTGACATATTTCTTTTATATTGAAACCAGTCCCAAACAATCCCAGTACCTTTGATTCTCTACCCTGGGCAGAGGATAGGGAGTTTAAAGATTGTTTATAAATGAATAGTTGTAATATTCCTTCCAAGTTCTTCAACTCACATATAACATTTTCAGTTGTAAATGGTAGTACTGTCACTCTGTACAGATATGCTCCAATTTAGTTATCCCAGTCATTGTTGGAAAACCACCCACCTGTGATAGCCTGAATTATCCTGATCCCCGAGGCTAAAAAGGGGGGGGTAATTACAGAGGGAGATTTTCAGAAAACAGTAATATCATCACCTCACTCTTCTCTAGGGTTCCTTAATGCAGACTTTGCAAACAAATCATCACAGGGTCTATGAAGTTCCTTCTGGCCCGAGAAGTCCGTCTTTGTTTCTGAAGCTAAATAACGTCCTAATAATCTCTTTGACTCACCCACCTCCTAATTTCTTTTTAAAGAAATCCAGCAAACAAATTCAGCACAACCATTGCTGTCTATGAGTTTACACCCAAGTGTGTAGCTTATGATTTGCAAGTGAATACAACTCGAGATGAACTCAGAAACATTGATTTTGCATCTTATTTGCCAGTTATATGGCTAAAATAATATGACAGTTACAGAGATGTTTCAAGATAAAAGACTCAGTCATCCTGAACTGCTACTGTTCCTATTTCCTTATTCTTTCCTGGCCCTTTCATGATGGAATTTTTCCACCGTGAACATAGGGACTTCAACAATAAAGTCCACCACCTATTTATCAGTTTTTCATACTGTGGTGGCTTGCATCATACTCTGGTTCTGGAAGCTATGCCACTGGCATATAAATACCAGCAGGGTCACCCACGGTGGACAGGTTTCAGTAGCGCTTCCAGGCTAATACAGACTAGGAGCAAAGGTCTGGTGATCTACTTCTAAAAATTAGCCAACGAAAACCCTGTGGATCACAACAGAATATTGTCTGATATGGTGCTGGAAGATGAGCTCTCTAGGTTGGAAGGTGCTCAAAATAAACAGTGGCCTGCAATGATGGACTTGAACATACCAACGATGATGACAACGACCCAGGATGAGGCAATGCTTCGTTCTGTTGTACACGGGGTGGTCATGAGTCAGAGCCCACCTGATGGCAGCTGTCGACCACAGCAATAACAGTTAGGTGCCTTTGCTCTCATATGCTAAAATGTCTGAGTTCCTGGGCTTCTTCTTCCTCTCTCAGTTAACGGCAATATCCTTCCCACAGCAACATCAGCGGGGGGCTCACTACCAAGACAGAAGACTGTTTTAGTAGGATTTCTTTCCTGAAAGCAAACAAGCTGTAGATGGGCCTCAGTGAGCCCTAGTCTTTCCCTCTTACTCCCTCCCATTTATTTCCCAACATATCTTGGATGGGCTCTAAGAATTCAAAGTCCTAGAGGTCACGATTTAACTGTATCTAAAGGAAATACAGTGGGAGAAGATATGGTAGCCTGCTACATAACGATTTACAGCATTGGAAACGCTACAGGGCAGTTTTACTCTGTCCCATGAGGTCCCTGTGAGTTGAAAACAGCTTGGTGGCAGTTTGTTTGGTTTGGTTTTGGTTTAAGTGAATAAGGTGTCCCTAGGTAGTATAAACGGTTAAGTGCTTGAATACTAGCTGAAAAGTTGGAGGTTTGAACCCACTGAGGAGTATCTCATAAGAAAGTCCTGGTGATTTGTTTCTGAAAGGTTACAGCCTTGAAACTTTTATGGAACCGTTGTACTCTGCACATGTGTGATCTCCATGTGTCAGAACTGACTCCATAGCAACTAACCACAATAGCAAAGAAACAGTGGCATCACAGGCTTAGCTCATGGAGTCTCTAAACACAGTCCCAAGGCCAGCAGCATTAACATCATCTGCAAATTTGTTACTAGTACCCGTCACCACAGGTATGACCCCAACTCATGGCAACCCAGTGTGTGTCAGAGTAGGACTGGGCACCACGGGGTTTTTAATGGTAGATCATCAGGCCTTTCTGCTGAGGTGCCTCTGGGTAGACTCAAACCTCCAACTATGATTAATCGTTAAGCACATTAACCATTTGTACTATCCAGCGACTCTTGGGAATTTGTCAAAAAGGCAAATTGTAGGATCCTATCCTTGGTCTCGGCATCCTTGGTCTCCTAAATCAGACACTCTACGTTTGCAGCCAGGTAATATGTGTTTCAACAGGCCCTGAAGGTGATCCTGATGTATGCTGAAGTTCTAGAGCTGCAAGCCTGGTTCTTGCAAAAAGTTCGATCAGCTCAGTCAGTGTTACTCATTCTCTGACCTACTCCCGGTTCTACATTTAGAGACACCAAGTCTGGCAAGCCGAGTCAAACAGCAGACAAAGTGTTTTATCCTGGCAGGTCACCCAAGGCTGACAGGAGTGTCCCTCATGGGATCTGATTTCCCAACAAGACAGACATCTGTAAACTTTATTTCTGTATCTTCAGCCCAGGTGAGTTGGTGGTAGACGGGAAAGTAACTATCCCTTTTCTGGTTGAAAATATTAGCTTGAGTGGGGTAAACATTTTAGTAGACCTGTGGCAAGATCAAAGACTACAAATTATTTAACTGTGATGCTTCTTTTGTGGAATTATTTAAAGAATCATAATTAGATTTCAACTTCCCAGCCTTGATTTTCTAGATTGGAATTCTGTTGGAAAGTCTCATAATCACTGAAGAGTGTAATATTATAGGCTGGGTATAAAAATATCTTTCTAATGATGAGCAAATGAGTGAAATGTCTTGATCTGAATGGAGACAAAACAGAGGATGGTGTTTTGGGGAAGGGATGTGGGGAGACACTAAACTGTCACCACATTGTTATTCTTGTTGAATTCACGACTCCTTAAAATGTCAATTGATTAGATAAAATTTGTAACACAGCACATCATCTCAAGTGATGAAGGGCAGGGTGGCATACAGAGGCATCTTGGAAAACGCGTGGTTTTGTTTTGGCTTAGTTTCAGCCTGCACAGTCTGGTGGTCATTCTCAGGTGACTCACTGCATTGCGCTGATATGCATGGTTCTGTGAGTTCTTCATGCGGGACCAGGTCAGTAGGGCCAGGGCTCCTGGACAAATGGACTTTCTAAGACACTGAATAAGTAGATCCCTTTACAATTTTATCCTGTAAATCAAATAGTTACTTGCACGTATTTTTCACTTTCCGTTTTTAAACTTTTTTTAAAATTTATTTGTTATAGTAAATGAATACAATTTCTTTCTTTTGGGGGGGTTATTTATTTATTTAACATGACTGAGTGAAAATGTACATTCCCTTATAAATTTACATGCCCACCTCTATGCAGCTTCCACTGCTCTCCCTGTCCGGTGACAGCACACTATTCCTCTCTGCTCTGTACTTGTCTCATCCTCCCAACAGTCTCCTTTCCACCCACTCCTCTTCCTCCAGCCAGAGATCAGCAGGATTATATCCTACAGATGTGTAGAACTATAAAGTGCCTCCAATATATGATCACTCTGCATCGCCAAATCCAATCCATTCATGTCTGAAGAGTGGACCTTCATTATGATTTATGGGCAAGGGCAATTTCTAACACCTATCAACTATCTCATCTATGAAAAACCCTCACCCCTCCCGCAGTCATTGAAGTTATTTTCTTCTGTAGATAATTCTATTTTTAAGTCCTTATAAGAGGAGTCTCATACAATATTTGTCCTTTTGACATTGACTGATTTCACTCAGCGTGATATCTTCTGGTTGAAACCATATGAGGTGTTTTCTAAAATCTGCATTGTTTTTTTTTTGTCATACTGTAGTGTTCCATTGAGTACATGTACTATAGTTTGTTTATCCATTCATCTGTTGATGGACATCTGGATTTACTTCATCTTTTAGCTATTGTGGACTGTGCTGCAATAAACATTCATGTACATGTGTCTGTTCATATGACAGCCTTTGTTTCTGAAGGATAAATTCCAAGCAGTGAAATTATAGGATCAAGTGGTATATCTATTCCCAGCTTTTTAAGGAAGTGCCAGATTGCTTTCCAAAGAGGTTGTACCATTTTGCAATCCCACCAACAGTGTAGGAGAGTTCCAATTTTTCCACAGCCTCTCCAGCATTTGTTGTTTTGTGTTTTTTGGATCACGGCCAACCTTGTTGGGGTGAGGTGATGTTGTAGTTTTGATTTGGATTTCTCTGATAGCCTGTGATCATGAGCATATTCTCGTATTTGGCTTCCTGGATGTCCTCTCTAGCGAAGTGTCTGCCCATCTCCTTTGCCCATCATTTAATTGGGTTATTTACCTTCTTCTTGTTGATGTTTTGCAGAACCTTGTAGACTGTGGAGAACAGACAATGGTCTGACATGTAGTTGCCAAATATTTTTTTCCATTCTGTAGGTGGTCTTTGGATGAGCAAAAGAGTTTGATTCTTAGTAGTTCCCACTTGTCTATTTTGTCTTCTGTTAATTATACTTTTGTTTGTTAGATTTTGAAGTCTTTCTAAGTTGTATATTAGAAAATTCATCATCAATCCTATTTTTTATGGCATGATTTTTATCATTTTAGGTTTGATATTGAGGTCTTTGACACATTTAGAGTTAGTTTTTGTGTAGGGCATGAGAAAAAAGCTCCAACCAAGAATCATATATTCTGTAAAACTGTCTCTCAAATACAACAGTGAAATTAAGACACTTGGCAGATATACAGAAACTTAAAGGCTTTGTAAAAACCAAACCAAATCAAAACTACAAGAAATACTAAAAGATGCTCTTTGCTTAGAAAAACAAAAACAGCAAGTGTATACCTAAGGTTGCAATGTAAGACACAGCATCCAGAATCCTACTTGCTTAGGGAAGTCAATAAGCTCTATCAAAACTACATTATTAAAGGCAGGGAACCAGTGATGGTAACAAGAAAACTATGACATCACCACACTAAAAAGAGGGATATATTTCGGTAGGTATAACCCTTTCAGATGGAGAAGAAAGTAAAAAGATACACAGAAGTTAAAGTGTGGTTTAAACTTAGAATAGTAAGGGGGATCACGGGGTAGCTGCAAAGCAAAACAACAATGCAACACATCAAAACAAAAAACATAATACAAGAGTCTCAACAAAACCAATACCAACACTGAAAAAGATGATGCCAACCCATAAATAAGAATCTCCTGGAATAGAATATTAAGAAAAACATGGAAAAAATCAACAACACAAAAATAAATGCATCAAAATGACAACACTAAACACGTGTCTATCAATAATCATAGTGAATGTAAATGAAGTGAATGTTCCAGTGAAGAGACAATGAGTGACATGGTGGATCAAAAGACACGACCCGTCCATATGTTGCTTATAAGAAACACACCTAAGACTCAGAGACATAAACAAACTGAAAATCAAAAGCTGAAAAAATATATATGAAGTCAACAACATACAAAGACGAGCAGGAGTGGCGATACTAATCTCAGATAAAAGAGACTTTAATGTAAGATACATCATAGTGGACAAGGATGGTCAGTATTCATTGCTGAAAGGTTCAATAGATAAGCAGGATATAACAATATTAAATATGCAGCCAATAACAAAGCATGTAAACAAACAAACACTGACAACTCTGAAATATGAGATAGATCACTCCACAATAATAGTTGAAGACTTCAATACTCCACTTTCAGTCATGGGCAGACATCCAGAAAAAAGCCCAGTAAAGATACAGAAGATCTTATTGTAGCAATCAACCATCTAGACCTTATAGACATATATAGAAATTTTCACCCAGCAACAAAATAAGTACACCTTCTTCTCCAATGCACTTGGAAAATTTTCCAGAATAAACTATGTGTTAGGACGTGAAATCAGTCTCAACAAAATCCAAACCACTGAAGTATTGCAAAGCTTCTTCTCGGACCATAAACCCGTAAAAGTTGAAATCAATAGCAGAAAAATCATAGGTAGAAATTAAAACTCACAGAAACTAAATAGCACCTTGCTCAAAAAGCCATGGGTTGTAGAAGAAATCAAAGCCAAAATAAAGAAATTTATGGAATGAAATGAGAAAGAAAACACATCTTATCAGAACCTATTGGATACAGCCAAAGCAGTGCACAGAGGTCAATTTATCTCTTTAAATGTGAACATCTGGAAGAGAGAAAGGATCCAAACCGAAGAATTAACCCTACAGCCTGAACAAGTAGAAAGAGAGCAGCAGAGGAACCCCTCAGACACCAGAAGAAAACAGATAATAAGGATTAGAGCAGAACTACATGAATAAGGGACTAGAAGAATAATTGAAAAAAATTAATAAAACCAAAAGCTAGTCCTTTTTAATAAACCGTTAGTTAAACTTGCAAAAGTAAAACAGGAAACAAACAACCTGAATAAGAAAGGAGATGGGAAATTTCAGACCCAACTGAAATCAAAAGTATTATAACAGAATACTACATAAGACTGTAACAGATTTAAAAACCAAGAGGAAAAAGGCCAATTTCTAGGTTCACATCACCTACCAAAATTATCACAAGGAGAAGTAGGACAACCTAATAAATCCGTCACAAGAGAAGTGATTGAAAAAGTCGTCAAAAAACTACCAACCAGAAAGAGTCCTGGCCCAGACGATTTCACCAGAGAATTCTACCAAACTTTTAGAGAAGACATAACTCGAATACTACTGAGATTATTTTACAGTATAGAAAACTATGAAGTACTCCCAAATTCATTCTATAAAGCCAGAATAACCTTGATACCAAAGCCACAGAAAGCCCCCACAAAAGAAATTACAGATCAGTATCACTCACGAACCTAGATGCAAAAATCTTCAATAAAATCCTAGCCAGTAGAATTCAACAGCATATCAACAAAATAATTTACCATAACCAACGTGGATTCATACCAGGGATGCAAGGCTGCTTCAGCATCAGAAAAACAATTAATGTGATCAACCATGTAAATAGCACAAAGGGTAAGAATCACCTGATTTTGTCACTTGATGCAGAAAAGGAATTTAACAAAGTCTAACACTGGTTCATGCTAAAAACTCTTAGCAAGATAGGAGTAGAGAGGAAATTCTTCAATGCAATAAGGGGCATCTATGCAAAGCCAACTGTCAACATCATCCTGAATGGAGTGAAAGTGAAAGAATTTCCCTCGAGAAAACTATACTGTCATAAATTCGAAAACCTAGAGGAAATGGGCTATTTTCTGGGAAAAGATCACCTAGCTAAACCAGTAAAATCAGAGATAGAACAGCTAAACAAACTCCTTCCAAAAGAAGAAACTGAAAAGGTAATTTAAAACCTCCATCTAAAAAAAGGCCTGATCCCGATGACTTCACCACAGAATTGTATCAAAAGTTCAGAGAAGAGTTAACTCCACTACTTCTAAAGATATTCCAGAGTATAGAAAAGGGTGGAGTACTCCCAAATTCGTTCTATGACGCTAGTATAGCCCTGTACCCAAACAAGGTAAATACAGCACAAAAAAGGAAAATTACAGACTAGTATCTCTCATGAACTTAGACACAGACATCCTTAACAAAATTGTAGCTGGTAGAATTCAACAATGCATTAAAAAAATAGTACATCAGAACGAAGTAGGTTTCATATGAGGGATGCAGGGATGGTTTTACATAAGGAAACAGTGAATGTAATCACCCACATAAATAAAATAAAAGACAAGAACCACTTGATTCTATCAATTGACACAAAAAAGGCATTTGATAAAACCCAACACCCATTCATGTTAAAAACTCAGAAAAATAGGAATAGAAGGGAAATTCTTCAACATAATGAAGGTCATCTACACTAAACCAACAGCTAACATCCTACTTAATGGAGAGAAGTTAAAAACATTTCCCTTAAGAATAGGTACTAGACAAGGATGCCCATTGTCACCACCTCTGTTCAAAATTGTTGTGGAGTTCCTAGCCAGGGAAATTAGACCTGATAAAGAAATAAAGAGCCTCCAAAGTGGCAATGAAGAAGTGAAAGTATTGCTGTTTGTGGATGATATGATCTTATACACAGAAAACCCTAAAGAATGCACCCCACAACTACTCAATCTATCAGAAGACTTCAGTGAAGTATCAGGATACAAGATAAATACTTAAATCAGTGGGATTCATTCACATCAACAAAGAGACAACCAAAGAGGAAACCACTAAATAACTATCATTTGCTATAGCCCCCACGATGACAAAATACTTGTGGATAAACCTAACCAGAGATGTAAAAGACCTATGCAAAGAAAACGACAAGTCTCTACTGCAAGAAAAGAAAAATGACTTACACAAGTGTAGAAATCTACCTTGCTCCTGGATAGGAAGACTTGACATTGTGAAAATGTCTACACTACCCAAAGCAATCTATATGTGCAATGCAATGTCAATTGAACTTCAAATGACATTTTTTAAAGAGATGGAGAAACAAATCACCAGTTTCATCTGGAAATGAAAGAAGCCATAGATAAGTAAATTATTACTAAAGAAGAGGAACAAAGTGGGAGGCCTTACTGTTCATGACCTTAGAACCTACTACATTACCACAGTAGTCAAGACAGCCTGGTACTGGCACAAAAACAGACACATAGGTCAATGGAACAGAATTAAAAATCCAAATATAATTTCATCCACTTATGAACCATTGATATTTGATAAAGTCTCAAAGACAGCAAATTGGGGTAAAGACAGTCTCTTCAACAAATGGTGTTGACATATTGGATATCCACCTTCAAAAAAATGAAACCCGATCCTTATTTCACACCATACACAACAGCTAATTCAAAACATGTAAAAAACTTAAATATAAAAGCTAAAACAATAAAATTATTGGAAGGAAAAATTGGTCAGATGATGGAAGCACTAATCTGTGACATCAACAGTCTAGCAAAAATTACTAACAACCTTCAATCGTCAGAAATGGAAATAGATAATTCAGAAGTCTTAAAAGTTA
The DNA here is from genome assembly GCA_028571685.1 of Heterohyrax brucei. Lineage (NCBI taxonomy): Eukaryota > Metazoa > Chordata > Mammalia > Hyracoidea > Procaviidae > Heterohyrax > Heterohyrax brucei. The sequence continues at coordinate 48,159,956 of CM053162.1, forward strand.
AACACTTATGCTCATTCAAAGCCATCATCAAAAGAGTAAAAAGACTCCCCACAGAGTGGGAATGAATATTTGCCCACCACGCTTCGACCGCTGCCTAATCTCTCTAATCTACAAGATACTGCAAAACCTCAACAAGAAAAAGGCAAACAACCCCATTAAAAAATGGGCAAATGACTTGAACAGGCACTTCATCAATGAAGACATATAGGTTGCTAACAGATACATGAAGAAATGTTCATGATCACTAGCCATCAGAGAAATCCCAATCAGAACCACTGAGAGATATCATCTCATCCCAACAAAGATGGCAATAATCTGAAAAACACAGAATAGGAAATGCTGGAGAGAAAATCAATTTGGTGTTTTCTTAAACAACTAGAAATAGAAATACCATATGATTCAGCAATCTCACTCCTTGGAACATGCCCCAAAGAAATAATGAATACCACTGAAACAGATACTTGCACTGCACTGCTTATTGCAGCTGTCTCCACAATAATAAAAAGTTGGAAAAAAGCCTAGATGCCTCTCAACAGATAAATGATAAAATAAACTGTGGCATGTTCATACAATGGAACACTACACAATGATAAGAAACAACAATGGCTTAAAAAAATACCTGTCAACATGGGAACATCTAGAGGAAATTATGCTGAGCAAAATTAGCCAGACACAAAAGGACAAATTTTGTATGAAACCATTATTATAATGATACCACTAATTATTTTAGCAAGGTAGAAATCAATGTTTGATGGTTACAGCAAGTGGGTAGGGAGGGAGAGGGATTTTTTACAAACTAGATAGTGTTTAGGATTAGGGATGGGTATGGGATATGACAGTACATACCAGAAGTGGGGTACCCAAAACTACTCAACTTCAAAACCAAATCGTCCCCTTAATGTGGACCACCTCTTTAGAAGAACAGAAAAGTGGGGTCTGAGATTGGAGGCCATGCTCTCAGTGAACATTCAGACTAATTGGGATGCCAAGCCAAGCCAAGTGCCGTAAGGTATTTGTCTTTCCCTCGCTCAAGGTATCGCTCCACGTACCACCTATGTTAGTGGCAACTGAGGTCTTAAAAAGTAGCAAGCTGCCATATAAATAGCACCAAATGGTTCCTATCTACCTGGACCTGGGGCAAATGGAAGACATCCAGGACAGGAGAAAAATATGAGCCCACCAGACGGAAAGAGCCATATGAGCCATAGCCTGCTTCAGCATGGGACCAGAAGAACTAAATGGTGCCAGCCTCAACCAATGACAGCCTGGATGGGGTAGGTGGAACAGAGATCTGGACACAGCAGGTGATGGAATAAAGGGCAGAGTCAGAACCCTACCAAAAGACCACACTTGATGGTCCTTCTGAACTGAGGGCCTCCTGGGAGCATGGTCTCTGGACTCTGTAACCCCAAACTGCATCCAGCACCAGGGCCAGCTCCCCAGACAAAGACTGACCTGGACCATACAAAACATACAGTGATACTGGAGGCAAACCAACCTTTAAAAATGTACATGGGGTTGTCTGAGGGACACTTTGCTGGAGCCAAGCTGATTGGGCAAGGAGGGGCAGACCTTTATCAAAAGATTACAGGAAGTTCTGAAGAAAATGGGAAGCATGCTGTCATGTGGGCTGGAGGGGGCAGCTAGAGTAGAATAGAGGTGAGATTTCTAGGTATTATATGGCAACATGATACAGACTGTAAAATTTTTCTTAATTCATAATTAAAAGAAAAAAAAAGATTAAATACCTAGGAATAAATCTAACTAGAGAAGTAAGATACCTATACAGAGAGAACTACAAGACCTTACTATAAGAAACCAAAAGAGACTTACATAAACAGAGATATCTACCCTGCTCATGCATAGGCAGACTTAACATTGTGAAAATGTCTATTTTACCCAAAGCAATCTATGTATACAATACAATTGCAATACAAATTCCAGTGTCGTTTCCCTCATGAGACGGAAAAACAAATCACCAACTTTCTCTGGAAAGGGAAGAAATGCTGGATAAGTAAAGCACTTCTGAAGAAGAGGAACACAGTGGGAGGCTTCGCACTACTGAACCTTAGAAACTATTACGCTGCCACAGGAGTCATGACAGCCTGGTACTGGTATAAAAAGAGACTTACAGACCAATGGAACAGAGTTGAGACCCCAGAGATGCCACCATCCTCTTATGAACAGCTGGTATTCAGCAAAGGCCCTATGATTGTAAACTGGGGTCAAAACAGTCTGTAATAAATGGTGTTGGCAAAATTGGATATACAGCTGCAAAAAACTGAAACAAGATCTGTATGTCACTCCTTACACAGAAACTATCTCAAAATGGATTAAAGACCTAAATATCAAACCTAAAATGATAAAGATCATGCAAGAAAAAATAGGGTCAACAATGCAAGTTCTAATAGATAGCTTAGATGGACTTCAAAATCTGACAAAGCACGATCAGCAGAAGAAAAAAATTGATCAATGGGAACTACTAAGAATCAAACAATTTTACTCATCCAAAAACTTTATCAAAAGAGTTAAAATATCACCTACAAAATGGGAAAAAATACTTGGTAACTACAGGTTGGGCCAACATCTGTCCTCATAATCTACAGGGTACTGTAAAACATCAACAAGAGAAAGCTAAATAACTCAATTAAGTGATGGGCAAAGGAGGTGGCCAGAAACTTCGCTAGAGAGGACATCCAGGCAGCTGAAAGGCTCATGAGAAAAAGCTCAAGATCAGTAGCTATCAGAGAAATCCAAATCAGAACTACAATGAGATGCCATTTCACCCCAGCAAGGTTGGCCATAACCCCCCCAAAAAACACAAAACAAATGCTGGAGAGACTGTGGAGAGACTGGAATGCTCCTATACTGCTGGTGGGATTGCAAGTTGGTACAACCTCTTTGGAAAGCAACCTGGCACTTCCTTAAAAAGCTGGAAACAGATACACCTTTGATCCAGTAATCCCACTGCTTGTAATTTATCCTACAGAAACAAAGTCTGTCACATGAACAGACACATGCACACGAATGTTTGTTGCAGCAGAGTCCATAATAGCAAAAAGACAGAATCAACCGAGATGCCCATCAACAGATGAATTAAATAAACAAACTATGGTAGATATACTAAATGGAACACTATGCAATGATAAAAAACAATGATGATTTTAGGAAATATCTTGTAACCTGGTTTCAATTGGAAAACATTTTGCTGAGTGAAATCAGTCAGCAGCAGAAGGACAAATGTTGTATGAGACTCCTTCTATAAGGACTTAAAAATAGGTTTATGTACAGAAGAAAAGACTCTTTGATAGCTACAAGGGTGGGGTGGGGGTTGCTAGGGTTGATCATAGATTAGACAATTGATAGAAATTTGGTTAGGTGAAAGCAGTTCAAGCAAGGCGATCAGCTTAACTGGACTTCAACAGAAACTGAAAGCTCTTCTAATCTCAACCCAATATTGCAAGGATACAGGAGCAGGGGTTGGGTGTAGGGACCATGCTCTCGGGGGACTTCAAGGTCAATTGTCATAACTTCAGGGCAGGGCTGTGTTTTACTCTTTTGTATATAGGATAACCATGAGTTGGAACCAACTAGATAGCACCCAACTATCTAACTAACATGGTGGTTCAGTGGGTAAGAGCTCAGCTACTAACCAAAAGGTTGGCAGTTTGAATCCACCAGCTGCCCCTTGGAAACTCTACTGGGAAGCTGTATTCCTATAGGGTATCTCTATGAGTCAGAATCCACTACAAGTTTATTTGTTTGCATGTTTGTTTTTTACCTACCAGTTTGCTGTACTGTAGCGGCTTGGTGCTAATGGCTATGACACCAGTATTTCAAATATCATCAGAGACACGGATGGTGGACAGGTTTCAGTGGTGTTTCCAGACTAAGAGAGGCTAGGAAGGAAGGACTGGTGGATCTACTCTCAAAAACTAGTCAAGGAACACCCTATGGATTACAACAGAACAGTGTCAAATATGGTACTGGAAGAGGAACACTGTAGATTTGAAGGCACTCAAAATACATGGTGGTCGCAACAATGTACTCGAGCATACCAATGATTGTGAAGATGGTGCAGGCAACATTTCATTCTGTTGCACATAGGATCGCTGTGAGTTGGAGACAAGTCAAAGGAAACCAACAACGAGTTGTGCAGAATATTGGGAAAGTTATTTAAATTTGTTGAGCTTCAGTTTCTCCATCTCTTAAATAGGTATGATACTTACTTTGGAGAGTTAAATGACAGGACATATGTAAAAGCTTTAATATAAAGTATATACTCAAGAAATATTGTTTTCCATCATTCTCTTTCCTCTGTCTTATTAAAAAACAAAACCCTAAACCCACTGCCATTGAGTTAAGTCCGACTCCTAGTATTGCTATAAGCACAGTAAAACTGCTCCGTTGAGTTTCCAAGGAGTGCCTCGTGGATTTGAGCTGCTGACCTTTTGGTTAGAAGCTGTAGCAGTTAACCACTACACTACCAGGGTTTCCTCTTCTGTTATATAGGGTAGTTCATTTCTCTCTGTTACAGGATAGCCTTCCTAGGACATGTAGGCATAATGCTGATTGGAGTAGTAACAACATAATGGATTGAGATTTCAGTGTTTATCTAGGGACTTGGTCTGTGTTACCTCTAGGCTGATTTAGCTACACAGTGACTTCCTTTATATCATGGACCCTTGAGGCATAACAGAGTTATTATAACAACAGAAGGAAGTAAGTTTCAAGTGAGCCATAGGAATAAACCTTGTTTCTGTAATCAAAGTTTTAAGGCTGATTATATACACACTTTCTGACACGGGAATCAGAATGAATATTGTTTGCATGGTTGAATGTAGGAAATTCTATTTCTAGATAGCAGAAAACGTAAAAATAATTGGTTCTGGCTTGTATCACAATAGCCCCTTTCAATTCAATCGTAAAGTAGTGGCATTTTAGCATAACCTCTTGTCCTAGTTATCCAGTGCTGCTTTAAAAAGAAATACCACAAGTGAATGGTTTTAACAAAGAAAAATGTATTCTCTCATGATCTAGGTGGCAGTTGTTAGGTGCTGTCTTAGTCATCTAGTGCTGCTTTAACAGACATTCCAGAAGTGGGTGACTTTAACAAAGAGGAATGCATTTTCTCATAGAAAAGCAGGCTAAAAGTTCCAATTCAGGGTCTCAACCCTAGGGGAGGCTTTTTTTGCTGGCTGTGGAGGAAGGTCCATCCCCTAGACTGGGAGCCTCTAAGGTACAGGGATCCCATGCCAGAGGACTCACTCTGCTGCTGGCACTGTTTATTTGGTGATAGGCCTCCCAACTCTCCTATAGCTTCCCTTTCCTTTATATCTCAAGAGATTGCCTCAAGGCACTGTACAGTCTTACACACTGAGTCCTGCCTCACTAACACAACCACTGCCTGTCATCCCCCATTAACATCATAGGGGCCGGGTTTACAGCATATAAGAGCTACACTCAACACCAAGAAAAATGGCCCAGCCAAGTTCCTACACACAGTTTTGGGAGGAAATAATTCAATCCATAACACTACTTTTTAATTGCTTACCATGTAATGGGAACATCTACGACATCTTGTTTGTTTTCTAAAACAGCTTGTAACAACTCGATGGCACTTGGCTTTGGCTTGGCAAGGTAGCTTTTCAGATCCTCATATGACAAATGAGGAAACAGACTCCAATTAAGAGACTTGTGGGTTGTGTCTTCCCCTAATTCCAGTACTGTTTCTGATACCATAGCTGCTTTTATTGAGGGCCTTTCCCTGGGTTACAGCCCAGAAGAAAGCACATTCAGATGCAGTAAGCACTGGAATTCAGCAGGCATCTCTGAAAAGTCAAGGCCTTTTGCATGTGGTCATAGAAGCCACTGGAGACCATTCCAGTCACATCTAAGCCAGTCTTATCATTCATGGTCTGTCTGCACAGTAGCGCAATTGGCAGAAACACAAGAGTATTGCTTTCTCTGATTACAGGGACTTTGGGGACCATGACTGATCAGTTTAGGCCAAAATTCCATCCTTGGTAGTTCTGGATACTTGTACTGCCGTAGCGAATGTAGTAAGAGCCTGAGTCAGAAACTGCACCAGTCACCTATAGATTTTATTCATTAGTGGAACCTGGATGGACTGGAGGTTTTGACTTTCCACAGTCACCATTACACCTAAGACAAGATTTTCAAAAGCAGCTCCCTGGAGGCCCTATGGGGCATTTCTACTTTATCCTTTAGTGTTGGTATGAGTTGGAATTGACTTAATAGCCGTGCTTTTGGTTGAGTGAAACCATCTCTTTGAGGGCCTAAGGACTTACTCTATGAATAAGATTATCAGTGACAGGCTTGGAAAATTCCCTCTAGATTTCTAACTGAACTGAGGTGGAGGAGAAAGGGACTTCCCTTATTGTAACACGGAGGAGACTGTTGCTTCAGGAAGACTCTTCTATTATCGCTGCTTCCTAGAACATTCTAGATTTCTCATTGTTTAGCGACTTCAATGCATGAAGGTTCTCTTGAGGAGCCCCAATCATCTGGGAAAGAGCCTGCTATGAAAATTGTCTGTTGAAGTGAGAGGAACTGAATCGTTTACTGCTGTTGTGTACAGTCTAGCCCACCTTGCCAACGTTCCCGTGTGGGAGAAGAAAGGATGTCAGACATAATCAAACAGACGCCAACTCATCTTATCTGTCCTTTATTTTAAGTTTTAAAATGGCCTTTAGCTTGAGGGTGGCCACAGAACTTATTCAGATCCACAAGGGTCCCTTTTTCACCGTTTATTTCCCCAAACATGGCAATTTGGCATTTTGCAAAATAGGTATAGCTCTAGTGTGTATTAGATCCTTTAAGATTTGAGAAAGGTACTGGGATGGCGGTGGTCGCTTGGGTTGGCTCAGGTACCATACGGAATCCTGTCATTTCTTCTTTCTTTGACTCAGTCTCAGATTTAAGCTGACATTCCCAGCCGCCTGGGGTCTTTGTGGCAGCTGCAAAACGCAGATGTCCAGCTGCAGAATTGTGGTTTCTATCCTGCTAATCCAGCAGACATATGAGTCTGGGACAGGGAAGCTTCACAGCTGAGTTGTCCCTCCTTGTGTTCCTTTGACTTGGGCACAAATAACTACGGTGGGAGTTTCCAGTATGTTTCTTTCACATCTAGGAAGATAAGAGTAGAGAAAAAGAAAGTGAATTGTCTGTTCAAACCCAGAAATACTCTGGTTTCTACCAGGGTGACTGTCAGTGGTGAAAAACAGACAAGAAATAATTTTTTCAAAATTATTCATTTTCCAAAGGAGAAAGAACAGCATTTACATTAATAGGAAAAATGAAAGATTCAAGTAATAAATGTGATGGGATCCAGAAAAGAAAATGTGTGCAGTAAATCTGAATATTTAGAAGACATTAATGATATAAAGGATTTAAAACATTTCTTTATGTGCTACGGTCAAGGTTTGAACCCTAATTCATGCCAAGAAGAGACACAGCCTAAAAACCAGATTACCCCAAAAGTTGAAAATATTTTCAATAGCTGATGTCCAATAACACGCTTTGACTAACCCAGACGTCACTGCCTTCACAATTTAGACTTCATGTGCTGCTGCTGAGAGGGATGTCTTCTTATGGTGACCACGTATTTATGAAAAATTTATCTCATTGCTTTTTTATGAACTATTTTTTCTTTCTTTTTTAATTATGACTGAGTGTAAATGTCCATTCTTGTATAAATTTGCAACTATTTTTTGAAATCTTATTGATTTATGAATCTGTCTACATCCCAATCCTGAAATCTTTCATCTTTAAAACAAGTTCCAGTGACAGATAGGAAATGGTGGTGGCGTAGTGGTTACATACCACACCCGCTAGCCAGACAATCAGCAGTTCAAATCCTCCAGGTGCTCCTTGGAAGTTCTATGGCAGTAGTGCTACTCTGACATATAAGGTTGCTATGAATTGGAATATATCTGATGGCAGTGGCTTTGGCTTTTGTCAGTGACTGACATAATAACTCCGGGAGCCCTGGTGGTGCAGAGCTATGGCAAGCTATAGCTGCTAACTGAAAGGCTGGTGATGTGAATCCACCAGGTCTCCTTGGAAACTCTTTGGGGCAGTTCTACTCTGGCCTATAGGGTCACTAAGAGCTGGAATCGACTCGATGGCACCTGGTTTTGTTTTTTTAAAATAACTATCCTGGGAACATAGTACTTAAGTTTATGATTTAGAACTGTTCAGTACTGTAGCCACTAGACATACATACCTATTTGAGTTTAAATTAGCTAAAACGAAATACAACTAAAATCTAGTTCAAGTGTACCAAATGTTGAAGATGTAGAACACTTCCACCATTGCAGAAAATCCTATTGGACAGCTCTGATTAAGAAACCTTATTGGCTTATTTAAATCTAGACCTATTCGAAAAATTATCCTCCCCCCCTTTTTTTTCCCAGCCAAGATTCTTAAGAGCAGTTAAGTCCTGTGCAGTCTAAGAGATAAAGGAAAAGCAGCTCTATATGATCATACAGGAAAATCACAAATAATCTTTTATTGTGTACGTCAAAAACATGATTTTCCATTGTTTGGTATCGTAGCAACTAGTTTGTGATAATCTGTATTAGTTTTGGGAGCTGGAATCAGCACATCTCATGTGTGGTTCCCGGTATACTAAAATTTGAGGAAGCAGCTAATCTTTTCTCTGTATCTCATGTACTTTGGACATGTTGTCAAGAGGGATCAGTCCCTGGAGAAAGACATTATGCTTGGTATGGTAGAGGGCTAGTGAAAAAGAGAAAGACCTTTAATGAGATGGACTGACACAGTGGCTGCAACGATGAGCTCAAACACAGCAAGAATCATGAGCATGGCACAGGACTACTGGCCAGTGTGTCTGTTGCATATAGTGTCCTTTTGAGTCACAGCTGACTCAGTGACATTTAGCAAATAATCTTGTCTCTAAATGGGACAGTATTTAAATATTTTAAGCTTTGCAGGGCATATCATTACTGTTCTAACTATTCAACTCTGTCTTTGGAGCATTAAAGTAGCCATAAGCAATAGGTTAACTAACAGGTATTGCTGTGTTCCAATAAAGCTTTATTTATAAAAACAAGTAATGACCAGATTTGGTCCAAACTTGCCCTTAGATACTAATAACAGCTGCCTCATTTCTCAGTAGTCAATTGACAATGCAACTGATATATTTCTGAGGCTTACTAATGCTATCTCACTAATTCTCATTACACGTATGTGAGTAACCCATTGTAAACTTGCCTTCTTTGGGATCTACACAGATAAATACATGCTGTTAGGTTATCTACAGTGTCTGTCTTTGACACTGGAAAAGATTATTTTACTTTTACTCATGCATATGCCATAGAACACCAATTGTACAGTAGAGAAAACCATAGAATAAAAGGGACCTTGGGAAATTTTATTTTATTTTTTGATATATTGAGGTCTATGTTACCCACTGACCCTACTTAGAGATGCTTTCTCAACTGTTGGGCTACTGTCTGTGATAACTACTGTTGTGTTTTCTTATCATTCTTCTGCATTACATGGTTCTGAGGGTCATTCCAGAAAGTCCAACCTAGAATCTTCTTTTTGAGCCCTTTCAGCCATTTGATAGCTCTTCATTCCCTGTTTGAAGTCTCTGTTCCTGTTTGAAATACCTATTCTGTTTCCTGTACTGAATCCTGACTGATGGACAGGTATACTTTATAAAGTCTGAAATACCGCTAAATGGTTTATCATCTTTGAAAGGTAGTATCTCCAAGTGAGCCTCTTGCTCTGTTTTTCTGAATTCTAGGTTCACCTTTTTCCTATTGTTTCTGAAGTGCCTTGGATAGAAATCCTTAGCCACTTTCTAACAGGAACTTTTTTACTGACAGCTGGAAGCCTGAACACCAATCTACCTCCAGAGAGTCAGGTACCATTGGGTCCTGTGGATACAGCCTTGGGTTAGATCCAAATGATGAAATTGATACTGAGGTCATGTGATACCAGACTGCCATTAAAACTGGAGGAGACCACGGTTCGTTTGAAGGAAGCACCTATCAATCTTCGGTAGCATGAATCCAATACAGTCCCATGGCATAATTACATGGTGAGCTTCAAAGCCTGTGCTAGGTTTGCAAAATGCATTAAAGAGACAACTCATCACCTGACTTTTATGTTTTCAAATAGATTGTTTCTGTACACTGGGGTCCAGCCAGCTTGCATGAGTTTTTGCTTTGATCTGCTGAACATTTCCCAAAATACCATCTTGACCCTCCTATTGAAGTCCCTAAAGGATCAGAGGTTTTCAGTGTGCTGCTTCTGCAGCCCTGTCCAGAAAGGATTCCAGCCTGAGCACCACTGATAGCTCTTTCTCTTTAATTGTGATTCAGTAGAATGCTAACGAGAGGTTTTTTTGAAAAAATACATTGCAAAGCATAAAGCTTGATGATTAATTGCCTTGAGTTCAGATATAATTTAAACATATTGACTTGTCTGAAATAAGTGCCAGACAGTGAAGCCGCGGAGACAGGAAGTGCCTGGGTGAGACTGCTGAAACAGGCTGGAAGAGAAGTCACCAAGTGGGGGGGACGGACATCATCATGTAACTGTTCTCCACAGCCTGGCAGAAAATGGCCACAACTGCTGATGGTCAGTGGAATCAAAGAGATGAATTACGGCCAAGCCTTGCCTTTGAAATTAACGGAGAGCTGGAGTCGATACTTCTACTTTGCACGATCCTAAAAAATTGGTTCAAAGACATCCCATTTCAAACGATTTTTTTTTTTCTTTCATGCACATGATCTGTCCAGAGACTTTTCTAAGGGCCTAGAGTTGCTTTGCAGATTCCCACCTTCCTACTTCTGCAGTGGTGGGGTTTCAGCCTCCCTGCTCTGCTGTGATCTCCCAGGCAGAACTCCAATGGCATTAACGGGAGAAGGGCTGCACATTCTTGGGCATAAATGAACCTTCAGACCAGTAAGATGGCCCTTTACTGGGGGACCCAAGCTACCGCTAATGCTTTCTGAAGCTGGGATGTGAAAAAGAACGAAACTTTTTTTTTTTCCCTCTAGCAAACTGGGACCAGATGCGTTTCTCTGTGCAGAAAGTTTAGAAATCCAACCAGCTGCTTTCAGTTTTTGTTAATGGATTATGGTGTCGCGGGGCCAGCACTAACTTTGATACCCGTGCATAGGTAAGCAGAATGTGAGCATCTGAGCTAACCTAACCGCTGGATTTTTAACACACCCGGGGTGTATGTGATTCAGTGCCCCCTGGAAGCAGAGCATAACCGTTTAACGCCATCTGTGTGACGACGGCGTCATCCTCTGAGGCCTGGTCAAAGACTCTTATTCATCCCTCAGCCTGGTCCTCCTGGAGGTTCCTCAGCTAAGCACTGGGACTTGAATTCTGATTCATGTCCCTGAAGTTCCTGGAGAGTCTGAGATCCAGCCCGCTGCTCCCCATCTTCACACTGTGTTCCCTGAAATCCGTAGCGGTGCAAAAATTTCACACATACAGAGAGAGAAGCAGCATTTGCCTGTTGGCTGAATTTTCAGATAAACTCCGCATTCTGTCTCTGGTACGGAAACCCAGGCTCCGGCTCGGGGGTAAGGAGGGCTGGTAGGTGAGTGTGTCCTTTCTGAGGGAGGTGTGGCGAAGGCAAAGAAGGAGAGGGGCTTTCAAATCCTTGAGGGCTCTGACCAAGGCTGAGCATAAATGGAGGCTTCCACACTCTTCTTTTAAACAAAGACAGAGGTCCAAGAAGACTACAGGGAATCCAAAGCAGATTCCAGGAGGATTTCCGGGACTGATAAAGTAAGATGAAGTAGAATGTAATCATATTATTAGGTAAAATTTGGAGAAAAAGTCCAACTATGAAAATATTTGATTTTCCCTGAAAAGACAACAGACAAAGTTTCTGTCACATGAGATAGGAAAACTATATATACTCTTCACACATCCACGTGTGCACACACACACATGCACACATACACACTTACATGCACACACTTATGCATCCCAGGCACACCTGTGTGAAAGCAATGTGAGTCCTCTCAGGCAAAGAAACAATAAAAAAGGGAAATCAGAGTTACACAGTCCTGTGTCCCCTAGGTAGTCACTGTCTGGATACACAACGGGAAAGTTGTCCCTGGAAACTCTCCACAATCTTCGCTCCTTCCAGGGGAAAGTGATCGTGAAGATCTGATCTTTTTACACTGCTGCAACTCCAATATCACTTTATCCAGGGAAGAAATCTTCATATAGGCAAACTCTCTTTTGCCCATGAAAAGTCCTGGGATGGTGGACTACCGCAAGGTGAATTATCTTCAAAGACTATCAAACTAGACTTAAAGTGCAACAGTGATTATCCTCATTCCAACAGGGAGAAAATCTTGGTCTGAGAAATTACAATGATTCTGTTTTTACAGATGTCTTACTTTTGTAAAGTTAATATACTTTTACAGTAAAATCTAATAATGAATGGAAAGTTGTCTCTTTTCCCAAACCCCAGAGAAAAGCACAGCAAAGACACAGTGATACTGAAAAAAACACCTAAAGGTTTTCTTTTCTTTCTTTTGAGTTTTGGCCAAGATTTGGATCACTATTTTACAGGGCTAGACCCTGGATGCTTCCATTTGTTCCAGAAGCAAGGTACCACGGGGCTGTATATAACCCCTGGAAAGGTAATTCTTTTCAATTTGGTTTCAGCTCCTTGATGTTTCTATATGAAATGTGGAGCTAGGTGGCTTATAGGTCCTTTTCGAAGTGCAAAGCTATTCATTCTGTTCTCAAATTGTTTGATTTCACCTGTCTGTGTTTATGAAGGTTTTGGTACCCTGCAGTCACAGGCCACTGAGTGGAGTGTCTAAGGTGAGAAATGGCCATTCACTCTTTTCCTCCACACTGGAAAACAATATAACCACAAGTAACCATCAGGTCACTGGCTAGTTGAATCTTGAGTAAGGTTGCCAGACCTGGGGGGAAAAAAATCCATAAAGCCTAGTTTAATTTGAATTTCAGGTGAACAAGTAACTTTGAATATAAATCTATCCTATGCAACAATTTGTACATAAACCAAATCGAGTCTGTTGCCTTTGAATTAATTCTGACTTATGGCTACCTCATGTGTTACAGAGTAAAACTGTGCTCCATAGGATTTTCTCAGCTGTGATTTTTATAGAAGCAGTTACCAGGCGTCTTTTTTCACAGCGCTGTTGAGTTAGTTCAAACCATCACCCTTTTGGTTATTTAAAAAAAAAAAAAAACAAAACAAATTGCCACTGAGTCAGTTCCAAATCGTAACAATCCTATAGAACAGAATGCCCATGGAGTTTTTAAAGAGCACCCGGTGGATTTGAACTGCCAGTCTTTTGGTTAGCAGCCATAGCACTTAACCACTATGTAACCAGAGTTTCTGTTTTGATTAATAGCTGAGTGCAAACCACTTTTATCACCCAAGGGCCTTATTTAGAACATACATAAAAATTATTCATTTGTTTATCTGAAATTCAAACTTAACTGGAAATCCAGTATCTTAACTGGCAACCCTAGTCTTGAGGAATTGGTTTCAATTGCACCACAAAGCAGCCTGACTCAGGGATCACAGCATCTTGTCTGTGGGTTTTTTCCCCCAAGTTACTTCCTTTAAAATTTCCTGTTTCTTACTCTTCCACAGAGATACCTCAGAGTTCTCACTGTTTCCCTCTTTTGGCAAGTGCTTCTTTGCTTCCCAGTCAGTGCCTTGGCTTTTATCTGTGCCTGGAATGTTTAAATCATTAGCTCCTGTTCTTTCTCAAGCCTTTTTCAGATGCCATGAAGATTGTAGAACAAGACAGAATCTGTATTGTTAGAAAGAACTATGAATGCCAATTCATTATGAAGTGATAGAAATATGGGAGTATATAAATGTTTGAAGCAAGTCAGGTGAGATGTGACGGATAGCAATAGATTTTGTGGCCAGCAGTAGCATGCATGCCCTTCCTAAGGCATTTCCAAAATGCTGTTTAAGTCTTATGCTAGCCAAACAAAGCACGTCTGCTTAACTATTATCTTGCATCTTCTGGTTTAGGGCAAATTACTTCCCAAACTCTTTTCCTTGAAACGCCTGAGTCTTACAAACTAATAAAATAAGTTCAAGAAGCATTGTCTCTATCTTAAAGGGTATCAATGCAAAGCTTTGAAAATGGTAGAAACTGTGTTCGTTACGATCACCACTTTGATCACAGAGCCTAGCATGTACAATGCTCTCAATAAATGTTCACTGAGTGAATAAAGAAAAAACAAACTCTTAGACACACTCTGTCTTCACTGTCTCATTCATTCATCATGATAAATCAATATTTTAAGTATAAACTTAGGAATAAAAGCAAGCTGCAGAAGATTGGTAAAAATATTCTGTGGTTTAGAAATTAATGAAGTAAACACACAATACCTAATCTTTTAGTCTGAGTCTTGTTAGCTGAACTTGGCCCTGGAATGTATTTAATTTGGCCAGCTTGATGTTATCAAAAATGATGACATTTTCTGTCTTGAAATAGACAAGTCGATAGTTCACAAATGTCCTCAGTACCTCCTGGTGTTTGGTTACTTGCCTGGCCTCTGGATACATTTGAGTTTTAATCTCTGCTAGGGAATGGATTGCACCTGTGCATCAGGAAAATAAAAATCCTCACAACTGGAACAGTAAGCAACGTTGTTGTAAGTGGAGAAAAGATTGAGGGTATCAAGAATTTCATTTTATTTGGGTCTAAAATCAATGCCTATGGAAGCAGAGATCAAGAAATCAAACGACTTATCGCAATGGTAAAATCTGCTGCAAAGGGCCTCTTCAAAGTATTCAAAAGTAAGACTAAAGTGCACCTGACCCAGATCATGGTATTTTTAATCCCATGGTGTGCATGCAAAAGCTGGACAATGAACAAGGAAGACAGAAGAAGAATTGATGCCTTTGAATTGTGGTGTTGGAGAAGAATGTTAAATATACCATGGATGGCCGAAAGAACAAACAAGTCTGTTCTGGAAGAAGTACAACCAGAGTGCTCCTTGGTAGCCAAGATGGCAAGACTGCGTCTTACATACTTCGGCCATGTTGTCATGAGGGATCAGTCCTTGGAAAAGGACATCATGCTTAGTACAACAGATGGTCAATGAAAAAGAGGAAGACCCTCTATGAAATGGATTGACACAGTGGCTGCAACAAAGGGCTTAAACATTAAAATGATTATGGACATGGCACAAGACTGGGCAGTGTTTCATTCTGTTGTTCACAGGGTCACTAGGAGTTGCAACCAACTTGATGGCATCTAACAACAACAAGAAATGATTTATCAACTTTAAGAATACAGATTTCAAGGTAAGACAGCCCCTCCAGATGTGCTTATTATCTTTATAGCGCTAGGCAAGTTACCTCTCTAAACCTTGGATTCCTCATTTAGAAAAATGCTGATAGTAACAATACTTATCTCATAGAGCTACAAAGAATTCCAAATGATGTAATAGATGTAAATTACTTACTACACACTTGGCAAGTAGTGGTGCATATACCTAAAGCTTGGCTGTTAATCAAAATGCCAGCAGTTCAAATCTACCAGCTACTCCTTAGAAACGTTATGGGGAAGTTTCACCCTGTCCTGTAAGGTTATTATGAGTTAGAATAGACTCAACAGCAATTTTCTCTTGTTATTGCTTTTGTTTGGTTTTTACCAAGCATCACTTTATCAACATAGAAGACAGTAGGAAGTTAGAGATCTATAATTAGAGCACCCCAGCTCTGCCAGTCTCTGTTTCTGAGTCCTTTGGTAAATAATTTAATCTCTTTGTGCTTCAACTTCCTCTTCCATAAAAGGTGATCTACAAAATTAGGGGATGAAAAATGAACCTGTAAAACTGGGCAGTAAAGGTCACACATGATGCAGGTAGAAGGCATGTTCTCCATGATGTTAAAAAATGAAATCAGTTAACATTGAATTAATTCTGACTCATGGTGATCTCTCGTGTGTCGGAGTAGAACTGTGCTTAGTCATGTTTTCAATGGCTAAACGTTTGGACATCAATCTTCATGCCTTTCTTCTGAGCTACCTCTAGGTGATTTGAATAATTGGAGAATCTTTTGAAAAACATCTGACTGTGTTACCTCTTTGTACCACCCAGAGAATCCTCTAAATAGCAGTAGCTGCAGTTATTATTACCTATTTCTTCTTCACAGAGTCCTTTTGAAGATTAAAGGATGTCACTGACTGTGGCGGGTACTATGTGATTGTTATGTACTGGGAAAAATCAGTGAGTATTTCTTATGGTGCATCTGGGTACTTCCTAAAGAGCCCTGTAGAGTGCCTTTCAAGTAGTAAGTGTTTGTGAAACAACTCAATACTTTAACCCATTTCTGTTGAATCCATTCCAACTCACAGCATCTATAAAGGACAGAGTGGACCTGGCTCATAGAGTTTCCAGGGAATGGCTGGTAGATTTGAACTGCCAGCTTTTGGCTGGCAGCATGAGCTGTTACCCACAGTACCACCAGGGATGCTCTCAATACTTAGAGTTGTTATATGTGATGTCACAAATGCTCAGTGTCATGAGTATGCATTTTGGTGGTTAGAGAATATTCCACAAACTAAAACAAAATTCATTGCCATAGAGTCAACTCTGATTCATAGTGACCCTACAAGACAGAGTAAAACTGTCCCATAGAGTTTCCAAGGGAGCACCTGGTAGATGTGAACTGCTGACCTTTTGAATAACAGTCATAGCACTTAACCACTATGCCAGAAACTAATTCTTCTAGCAATTTAGCCTGTTTCCTTCTAAAGACCTCACAATTGTATGCTTTGACTCAAATACTCTAGTCCTTCATAACCAAAGAAAGAAAAGTAGATTTTGATGCAGTCACATCATGTGTGAAGATAGGATATGCTGTCTCATTGTTCTACAAGTTCTATGAGTCCTGAAGCATTAAATACCACTGTAACTTTCGGAAACACTCTGCTGAATCACAGCTATCTCAGTGCCTTTCTGTGTCTCCTACAAGCTCACCATGCATGTGTCTGTGTGATGTCTAGTATTTGTTTGCCTGGTGACAAGCACTCTTTACATAAACATGGGAGCTTTGTTGCTTATGAATACTTCTGTGTCTACTGCTTCCACCGTGCTCTTAGTTCTCCATTTATGATGTGATGTTCAGTTGCCATGAAGACCATCATTATGTCACAAGAAGTACACTGTAGCTTCAGATGGATAATAAGTGAAAGAGCAGATGGCTGTCTAAGCAACAAAGATTCTATTATTTTTGTAAATGTGCTTAGGAATCAAAATCCTGCAAAGAGAGCCATAAACCATAATGTAAAGACTCTGGCATATCAATTGCGATTGAGTTGCTCAACCTCATCCTTCTCAAAGCTCTCTCTGAAGAACCTGCGTCTTCCTAATACAACTGGCAAAAGGTAGAGGAGGAAGCCTAGATAAAATTCTTCTTCATTTTAAGCAGCAGAATCTGAATACTCTGCTATAAATGGTCTGAAGGGTGAGTTTGTAAAGTATCTAAACCTATTGATTTGGCAAGGTTTAATCTGTAGTCTCGTTTGCCACTGTTTATTTTCTCCTATAGTTCCTTAAACCAGTGCTTCTCAAACTGTAATGTACAGGTGAATCACTCAGCAGTGTTGTTAAAAATAGGAATCATGATGAATCCAGAGAGCATTATACTGAGTGACATAAGCCAATCATGAAGGGACAAATACCATATAAGACCACTCTAATGAAACCTCATGAAAGGCTTACACACAGGAGGAAACAATCTTTGGTGGTTACCAGGGAAGGGAGTGATGGGGAGGGAAAAGCACTAGATTGGCAATAGATAAGTGGTAACTCAGGTGAATGGTAAGGCAATACACATTACTGGGGAAGTTAGTATTGGCCAAGGCAAGGGCATGAAGGCTCCACAGACACATTCAAACTCCATAAAGAATCAAATTATTGGACTAGAGGCTGGAACCATGGTCTTAGGAGACATCTAGCTCAATGAGCATGACAATTTATAAAGAAAATGTTTTACATCCTACTTTAGTGAGTAGTGTCTGGAATCTTGAAAACTTGTCAGCAGCCATCTAAAATACTCCTCTGGTCCTGTCTTATCTGGAGCAGGGGAGAATGAAGAAAATTAAAGACACAAGGGAAATATTAGTCCAGAGGACTAATGGACCACAACTACCACAACATCTAGCAGACTGCATCCAATACAACTAGATAGTGCCTGGTTACCACCATTGACTGCTCTGACAGGGATTGCAATAAAGGGTGCTGCATGGAATGGGACAAAAATATAGAACAAACTTCAAATTCACAAAAAAGTCTACACTTAATGGTCTGACTGAGACTGGGAAACCCCAAGAGCATGGCTCCCAGATAGTACCAAAGTCACTCCTGAGGTTCAACTTTTGGCCAAGGATTAGATCAATCATAAAACAAACAGTGATACACCTAGCTCAATATGGGAGATGAAATGGGCATACTACCCAGGGAGCAAGGACAAGAAGGCAGGAGAGAACAAGAAAGCTAAATGAGTGGAAACAGGGAGCCTAAAGTCTAGAAAGGGAGAGTGTTGACATGTTGTGGCGGTTGGCCACCAATGTCACAAAGCAATAAGTGTGTTATTTAATAAGAAGATGATAATCTCTATAAACCTTCATCTAATGCACAATTTTAAAAAAAAATACATGTGTATGGGTCAATATTCCACAGGTCTGGTGAGGTGGGATCACGAGTTTTAGGTCACCACGTAGTGCCAGTGCTGCTGGCCCTCAGGCCTCGCTGAGTGCTGAAGACTTAAAAATCAGAATCCACACTTACACCGAGTCAAAACAAGAATCCTACAGGATATTGGCACAAGTAGATGCAGGAGACTAAGTGGGTAGCTCCTGTCTGGAGGCAAGATGAGAAGGCACAGAGGGACGGGCTCTGCTTGAATGGACACGGGGAATTTGGGGTAGAGGGGAGCAGTGTGCTGTCACTCTGTCGGGGAGCAGCTAGAGTCACTTAACAAAGTATGTGTTAAGTGTTTGCATGAGAAATTGACTTGAATTGTAAACTTTCACTTAAGTCACAATAAAAATAAACATTTTTTAAAAAGTTAAAAGAAGAAATGAAAAGCAAAAAAAGAATCTTACGGCTGAACGCTGAGTGATATTAAATGTAACTAGTATCAGTGAACTATTTGCGTGGAAAATGGCAAATTGGGACCTAACTTCCTGTGTAAACTTTCACCCCAAACTCAATAAAATATTACTTAACAACAAAGAATCTTAAGGCTGAAAACTTCCCTGGATTTTCTGAAAACAATAATACCGTGCCCTTCAAATTCCAAGCCACATGTTCCTTCACAGTTTAACTTTTCTGAAATTAGTCTTGGCAATTATGTAAAACAAATTTTGCAGCCAATGGATAGAAAGGGGAAACCCTAGTGGTACAGTTAGTTAAGTGCTACGGCTGCTAACCAAAGGTCAGCAATTCAAATTCACCGGGTACTCATTGGAAACTCTGTGGGGCAGTTCTACTCTGTCCTATATGGTCACTATGAGTCAGAATTAACTCGACAGCAACGGGTTTAGATAGAAAGGTAAATTGTAACATACAGGTCACTATCTGAATACATGTGACAGTGATCTATAGAAATTGCTCATCCATTTGTACGTTAGATAGCTGCATTGGCAGGACCATACTGGGGCCAAATTTTAACTTACATTTGTCCTCTGGCAGTGTCGTTAAGTTCTCACTCTTGCTTACTTGTGAAATTCATCTTCAGAACTTACTATTTTGGTGACTAGGTCTCACATTTGGAAACCCTGGTGGTTTAGTGGGTTGAGAACTATGGCTGCTAATTGAAACAGTTCGCTACTTGGAGCTACCTGGTGCTCCTTGGAAACCCTGTGGAGCAGTTCTGCTCTGTCCTATAGTGTCGCTATGAGTCAGAATCAACTCGACTGCAGTGTGTTTGTTGTTTTAAGTCTCACGCTTAGAGATTCTGATGCAACTGTCCTGGGGAAAAGCATCTCCACTGCTCACTTCATGCTAACAGGCAGCAAACTTCAAGAATCACTACATTAAACTATCTTCACAATGGCCAAGCAGTGCTGAAACACTGAAAGGATAAATTGTGCACATATCAGGCAACGTGAGGCAAAAGAAATGCCACATCTTTGAAGGGACTGTAGATGCCTCAATGCTCAGAGTTTCACTACCTGATTTGTGTGCTGGGTAGTATTCTCAGTCCGGTGGTGATCTGATCTCAGTGAAGTTCCTCCTGAGTGTCTTTCAGAGATGTCACGTCACAGCCAGTGATGTCTCAAAACTATGAGTTCAACCAAGTAGAAAATGAAACTAAAAGCCTGGTCTTCTCTAGTATGCCTCAAAATCATGTCAGCCTTGAGGAGACAGAGGTGAAAGTCCTGAGCATAGGTAATAAAAAGGTACATGTCACTTTCAAACTAAGCATGGTTGCATAAGACCACAATCCAAACCAAAAACCAAACTCACTGTTATCGGGTCGATTTCTACTCATAGCGACCCTAGAGGACAGAGTGGAACTGCTCCATAGAGTTTCCGGGGAGTGCCTGGCAGATTCCGACTGCCAATCTTTTGATTAGCGCTTAACCACTATGCAACCAGGGTTACCATAAGACCAAGAGCAGGTCCAAAGAGTTTTTTAGTTCCTAATGTAAAGAAAGCTTGGACTCAGACCTAGGCTGAGATACAAAATCAGAAAGACATGTGTGAAGATTACAGAAATATGCATATCAATGTTTGTTGACAAAATTGTGTGCATTTAACATAGCATTTAGTTTTTATTGAATCAGCAGCTTGCCTTTTGACTCCAGTCACGTTAGACTTGAGGCCCAAACAAGAAGGAGCACAGCTCAACAATATCAGGAAAACTCGTTGTGTGCTAGAGACCAAGATAGCCATTTTACATTAAGATATGCTCATTTCATTCTCATGACAGACTTGTTATGTAAGTAATAGAGCCATTTTATGGAAACAAAAATTAGAGCTCTGGTGATGCATTTACACTTTTGTAAGACCTCTAGAGGCATGTCATACAGAAAGTGTCTTTGTGATTAGCTAGGATCCAACTCATGGCTAGAAAATCTCTGAACTCATCAGTAGTGAAATGGAGCAATTATCAATGCTTTGCCACTTGTGTTTCCAAGATCCCTAAGATTTGGAGGAGGCTCCAGGGATACATGGTGGCAGATAAAGCCTGAGTTGCAGGAGAGAGAGGACAGCTAGTTTTCAAATAATTGCAATCCACTGACTTCAACCATTCCAGCCAGATAGTTATCAATTCTCAAAGACCTTCAGGTCTTCTGCAGCAAAAAACCATGTTGTCCTCACTAGAATGGCTATGATAAAAGTATTAGGAAAAAAAAAAAGGGGTGAACAAAAGGTATTGACAAAGATGTGGAGAAACTGGAACCCCCACCCCCTGCCGGTACATCCCTTGCAAAATGGCATAGATGCTGTGGAAAAGGACTTCGTGATTTCTCAAGCAGCTGAAACAGAACTACAAACGAACCATGTCTAGGGATAGATGACCCAATAAGGAAGATATAGACAATTTTACTTGTGCTTATTAATATACAGTGCACAATTTTGCCTGTTTTTCACTACATCTAACCCATGCAAAATTGTGCACTGTAAATTAGTAAGTAGGCACAAGTAAACCCATGCATAACTTGCTTACTGGTTAATCTGTCCCTGTGTACATACCTCAAATAATTGAATGCAGAAACACAAACAAAATGTATACCAATGCTCATTGCTATTCATAGTAGCCAAGAGGAGGAAACAACATATTGCCTATTAACAGATGAATAGATAAACAAAATGTGATACATATGTACAATAGAATATTAGTCACAACAGAAACACGAAATTCTGACACCTGCAGCAATACAGACAAATCATGAAAATGTTGTGTTGAGGGAAATAAGTCAGTCACAAAAGAACAAATAACATATGACCTCACTTCGACTCGACGGCACTTGGCTTGGCTTGGCTACATCAAATAAGCAAATGTATAGAAATGAACCCTTATTAGTGGTTACCCAGGGTAGATGGGAGTGAGGAAGGGGGAGTTAGTTTTTAGAGGACACTGAGCTTATGTTAACGGGGGTAGAATAATTTGGAAAAGAACTGTGATAATAGTTGCACAGCATAAAGAATGTAATCAATATCACCAGATCATATACGTAAGTGTTGTTGACTTGGCAAATGTCGTTCCACTCTGTGACACATTGGGTCACCAGGAGTCAAAGTTGATTTGATTGCTGTGATGGATATGTGTGACTGGAGGTGACAACCGAAGTAAACTTGAAGCACATGGACCCTTGTTATTTAACGCTTCCTGATAGCTTCCCAGCTGGCTGGCACAGTGGTCAGCTGACCCACCCATTTCCACCCAAGTTGTTTTGGCATGCACCTCTCGTAAATTGTCTGGAGTCATCCTAGAGTGGTGATGAATTTTCTGTGCAAAATTAAAACAGTTATTAGTTTCTGAAATTCTGAGGGTATTTTGTAGAGCAGAGCTTTGTGCACCTTACTTACACCACAACACACTGGCCCATCATTTGGGAGAAGCTGCATAAACTCCGGTTAACTACTTGCTATTTAGTGTGGTAGGATATTGGTTTGGAATGCATTTACTCTCTGGTAGAAGTGACCTCTTAACTTTGGGTCTCCCAATGCATGAACATGTTATAGCTCCCCATTTATTTAAGTTGTCTTTTATTTTCCTCTCAGTGCTGTCTGATTTGCACCATACCTATTTTGCACATATTTTGTCAGATGTACACATAAATATTTCATGCTTTGGGGTGTTACTGTAAATGGTACTTTAAAAAATTTGACATCCAATTGTTCATGTCTAATAAGTAGAAGTACAAATAACCTTGTGTGTATTGACCTTGTAATCTAGTTTTTTTCTCAGAGATTTCTTAAGATTTTTATGTAGTCAGACATGTCATCTACTAGTAGAGACTATTTTACTTATTCCTTTCAAATCTCTTATTAATTTTTATTGTATTATTATCCTGGTTAGGATTTCTACCCATGACACTGAAAAAAAAAAGTAACAACAGATATTCTTTGCTTATTCTTTCTTTTAAGAGGAAATCATTCTGTATGTTAACTATAGATTTTTAATAGATGCTTAAATCAGTTGAAAGAATTTTACTTAATTCCTAGTGTGCTGAGAGTTTTATCATGAATACTCAAATCAAACCCAGTGCTGCTGAGTCAATGCTGACTCACAGCAACCCTACAGGAAAGAGTAGAACTGCCTCATAGAGTTTCCAAGATAACGGAATTTTGTCTTTTTCCTCTTCTTCTTCTTTGTACCTGCAATTTAGGTGAGATTTAAAAAAATATGTAATTTTTATTCTTTAGTTTCTTGGTCTAATGAATTACATTGATTGATTTTTGAATGTTGAATGAGCCTGGGGTGGTTTTAGAAATATTTCAGCCATTTTTAAATGCTCCTTCTTTAAGAGGTAGAGGTTTAATTTGCCTGCATTTGAGTGTGTGCTGGATATGGTGACTTGCTTCCAACGAAAAGGATATAGTTGAAGTGATGATACGTTATTTCTAGTTTAGATTATCAAAAGGTTGTTTCCATCCTGAATGCTATCTCTTGCTCTTGTGCTCGCCTCTCTCTTTTTCTCTGCATGTCTCTTATTCACTCTGGGTGAAGCCACGTTAGGAACTGCCCCATGGAGAAGCCGAGGTAACGGGAAAGTGACGTCTCCTTTCAACAGTTATGTGAGTGAGAAACTGATGTCTCCTTTCAACAGGTAAGTGAGCGAACTTGGGAGTGATGCCTCAGCCCTAGGGAATTCCTTGGAGACAGCGATCTGTAGTCTTTTAAAAGACTGAGCTAGAAACACTCAGCTAAGTCATTTCCTGACTCATCTCTAGGAAACTCGGTGAGATAATGAATGTTTGCAGCTTGAAGTTTCCAAGTTGTGGGATAATTTGGTGTATAACAATAGATTACTAAAGTACACTTGCATTCCTGGTATAAACTTCATTTGGTCATAATTTTTCATTCTACTGACTCAACTTGCTAGAATTTCCTTGAGGATTTTTGCATCTATTTCTGTGAAAGGTTTTGGATTATAGTTCTAGTACGATTAATTTGTCTGGTTTTACTGCCTGGGTAATGCTAGCCTCACAAAAGTAGCTGAGAAGGAGAAGTGCTTCTATTGTGTGGAGGAATTTGTGTTTTCCTCCTTCAATGTCAGGTATAATTCATTGGTAAAGCCTTTCGATCCTGGAGTTTTCTCAGTAGGAAGTTTTAAACTACAGATGCAACTTTAAAAACAGACACAGGATGATTCAAGTGATCTGTTTTTGAGGAAGCGTTAGTACTTTGTGTCTTTCCAGGAATTTGTTCATTTATCTAAGTAGTTGAATTTTTAACAAACAATTATTTACAGTATTTCCTTACTAATCTTATAATGCTTAAGTAATTCCTAGTGAGATCGCTTCTTTTATTCTTGTCATTGATAATTCGTGTCTCTGTTTCTGTTCTTCATCAGCTTGGTTAGAGGTTTGTTAATTTTATTGGTCTTTTCAAAGAAACAACTTTCTATTTTATTGCTTTTCTCTTGTGTTTCTATATTCAATTTTGCTTCTGCTCTTTATTAATCTTCTGCTTGATTAGGGTTCCATTTGCTTCTTTTATTCTGTTTTTTATTGTACTTCAGGTAGACGTTCATAGAACAAATGATTTTCTCACTGAGCAGTTAACACACAAATTGTGAGATTCACTGCAAACTCCGTGAGGTGTCAACACTCTCCTCCTCTCCCCTCCGGGTTCCCTGTTGCCATTCATTCAGTTTCCCTTCTTGCCTTCTCATCTTTGCCTTTGAGCTGGTGTGTCCATTTACTCTGCTATACATTAATGAATTACAAGACACAGTTCTCATATTTGTCATTATTTTCCCTATGTTCAAATAAAAACCCATTGCTGTCAAATCAATTCCAACTTATAGCAACCCTACAGACAGAGTAGAACTGCCCCATAGAGTTTCCAAGGAGTGCCTGGAGAATCAGAACTGCTGCCCTTCTGGCCGGCGGTTGCAGCACTTAACCACTACACCACCAGTGTCTCCTGTTTGCGCCATAGACCTGTCTGATCTTCAGTTGAATGGTGGA
Organism: Heterohyrax brucei; assembly: GCA_028571685.1. Lineage (NCBI taxonomy): Eukaryota > Metazoa > Chordata > Mammalia > Hyracoidea > Procaviidae > Heterohyrax > Heterohyrax brucei. The sequence continues at coordinate 48,185,150 of CM053162.1, forward strand.
TTTCATCAGGGATTACAACAGTGAGTGAAAAATATATATGGGCACCATGCACTTGGAGTTTTTCTAGTCTCTGTCAGACCAGCAAGTCTAGTCTTTACTGGGGTATGAATTTGAATCTTTTCCCACACGTTTTTCTTCTGCTCTGTGCGGGACCTTCTGTTGCAACCCTTGTCAGAGCAATCAGTAGTGGTAGCTGGGTTCCGTGTAGTTACTCTGAGCACAGCTTGGCAGAGGTTGTGGTAGCTGCGGTCCGTTCATCATCTGGAGTAATCTTTCCCTTGTGTCTTTCATTTTCTTCATTGTTCTTCGCTCTAGCCAGGATGGGACCAACAGACATATTGTAGATGGCCATTTGCAGGCTTTTAAGACCTCAGATGCTGCTCACCACAATCGGATGTGCAACATTCTCTTTAGGAACTATGCTATGCCAGTTGAGCTAAGTTGAAAGCATAAGCTTAGATAATTGATCTGAAACATTTGTTTTCTCTTCTGATAACGTTTGGTGATGCAAAGTTTCTTAGTCTAAACACTGATTTAGCTTATTTTAATATATTAGTTTTCATTTCCATTCAGTTTTGAATATTTTCTAATTTCCCTTGTGATGTCCCTTTGAGCCATGAGTTATTTAGATCTGTATTGTTTAATGTCCAAATATTTGGGGGTTTCCAAAGATCTTTCTTCTACTGACTTCTAGTTTAATTTCATTGTGGTCAGAGAACATATGTTGTCTAAATTAAAGTTTTTAAAACTTACTGAGGTTTGTTTCATTGCCCAGAATATGGTCTTGGTAAATGCTCCCTGTTCACTTGAAAAGAATGTTTATTCTGCTTCTCATATTTGAAGATTTGTTTCTGTCATCAGTATTAAAAAATGTTTGAAAGAAATTTTTCTCTTCAAAGTATACTGTCTCACATCCACTAGGATGGTTACAATCAGAGAGTCATATAATGACAAGGATTGAGAGGGTGTAGAGAAGCTGGGATCCTCACACACTGTTGGTGAGAATTTTAATGATTCTACTGCTTTGGAAAGCAACCTGGCAGTTTCTCAAGTGAATAAACTTAGAGTTACCATATCACCCAGCCATGCCATGTCTAGAATAAGCCCAAGTAAAATGAAAACATACACCACAACAAAACTTGTACGTGAATGTTTATTACAGCATTATTTATAATAGTCAAAAGATATAAAAAAAAAAAAACCCAAACACTCATTGACTGATGAACAGTTAACAAGTGTAATATATATAAATAATGGAGTGCTATTCAGTTGAAAAAAAGTATGAAGTACTGATACATGCTACAATATGGATGAAACTCTAAAACATTTTGGTAACCTATAAAACCAAAAACCCTACTGCCATTGAATTGATTCTGATTCATAGTGATCTGTTAGGTAAGAGTAAAACTTCCCCTTCAAGGTTGCAAGGAGTGCCTGGTGGATTTGAACTGCTGACCATTTGGTTAGCAGGTGTAGCACTTAACAATTGTTCTATTAGCATTTCCTACAGATATCCCAAGCCCCAAACCCACTGCTGTTGAAATGATTCCAGTTCATAGTAACCCTATAGACAGAGTAGTACTGCCTCCTAGGGTTTCTAAAGCTGTAGTCTTTCATGAATGCAGATCACCAGGTCTTTCTCCCGGCGAAGCAGTGGCAGGTTCAAACTGCTGACTTTCAGGTTAGTAGTCCAGGGTCTACCCACCGTACTACCAGGGCTTCTAATCTGCAGACACAGAAATCAGCGGCTGTTTAAGACCGCAGAATATGAGAAAGTATGATGGGGATATCTAATGGCTTGAGGTTTGTCTTTGAGGTAATGAAAATGATTTAAAATTAACTGTGGTGGTAGTTGTGTGTGTTTGTGAATATGCTGAACACCATTGAATTGTGTACTTCAAATGGATTAATTGAATGATATGCGAATTATTTATCAATAAAGTTGTTATAATAATTTAATACTGTCATCTAGTTAATAGCCCTATTCTCATCACCTCAGTAACGTCTCCTTTATAGCATTTTGTAAAAACCAGGGTCCAACCAAGATTCACAAATTGCATCTGGTTATCATGCCTTTTTAGGCTTTTTTAACCTGAAGTAGTCACAGCCTCCTCTCTTTTCTTCTTTTTTTTGTATTGTATTAATCTTTTTAAATGTTTGACTGTAACTGATACATTCTTATTTCAAGAAACTGGAAATACAAGCCTTTTGCTTTTTTTCCATTCCTTTTTCAGTTTGTTTAAAGATTTATATATAGTTATTATATAGTCTATATCTAGGATTCCAACATCTGAAGGTCCTAGAAGTCTGACTGTTTGTTGTTTCTGGTGGCTTTTACTTGATATAGTTTACTTCCTTAGGAATCTGGTAATTTTTAACTAAGAACACAGACTGCACTAAAGTGGAATCTTGAGGGACCTGAATAGAAGGTACATTCTTCTAAGAAAATGCATATTTCCTTTCACAGGAAACCCATTGAAAAGATACAGGGTCACTTTAATTTCTTAGTTTGAGGTTTTCTTAATAGCCAGCATAGTATAATTTTAAATATCAAACTATGGTTTTCTCCAACTGGAACTACAACTGAGAGATACAAATTTCCATTACAGTTGCCTTTCCTGACTTTTTTTTTCCTCTCAGCCTATTCTTTTACGTAGGGATATTGTCCCTTTATAGAGCCCCTGAGGGGTGCAAATGGCTAAGTGTCCAACTACCCACTAAAAGATGGGTGGCTGGAACACACCCAGAGCTATTTCAGAAGAAAGACCTAGTGATCTGCTGCCAGAACATCACAGCCACTGAAAACCCTATGGAGCACACTTACTCTGTAACACATAGGGTCACCATGAGTCAGAATTGACTTACAGCAACTGTGTTGTTGTTTGTCTGCCCTTTTTTTTTTTGAGGGGGGAGCATGCAGTCCATTGGACAGCACTTGTCTGTCAATCTGTTGTCTCGTGGAATCTTTGTACTGCTGTAATATTGGATAGTATGCTGACAGTATTTCAAGTACCAGCAGGGTCACCCAAGGTGGACAAGTTTCGGTGGAGCATCTAGACTAAGACAGATTGAGAAGACAGCCCTGATATTCATTTCCAAAAATTAGCCAGTGAAAACCTTATGGATCACAATAGAATATCATCCAATATACTACTGGAGGATGAGCCTCCTAGGTTGGAAGACACAATAGCCGAGATTATGGTCTCAGGTACAGCAGTGATGACGAAGGTGGCAGGGAACTGAGCCCCATGAGTTGGGGCTTACTTGATGAGATCTAAGAAGAACAACAAAGCCCTTTTGAGGGCCCAGCTTTCTGTGGGAGTCTCATGATCTTTTCCCAATCTTGTGTGAGCCTGATCTAGTCTCCTGCTTCCCCATGGAATTGTTAATCCTCCAAATTTAGACTCCTAACAGCATTGACTCCCAGCTGTCGGTACGACCCTGTTAGTTCACCATGCTGGTTTCAATCCACCAGGCATGTTACTGCCCATGAATTTTCTTCTCTTTCATGCCAGGTCAGTTGTAAATTATAAAACTTGTTGGAATTTATTCTAAACTAGGGTCACCATGAGACGGATCCGACTCGACGGCACTTGGCTGGCTTGGCAGGGGTTTGGAAGGATGAGGATTTCCACACTGCTGGAAGCTAAATTTCCTACTTCTATGACCTCTATGACCTCATCTTCTTTGATTCTCACCGCACTTTTCTCCAGAACCCCAGCGGCACAGTACTTGAGCCCTGGTGGTGGCATGGCTACAGGTGTTAATCGAAAGGTTGGCAGATGGAGTCCATCAATCACTCTTTGGAAGGCCTTTGAGGTACTTCTGCTCTGCCCTATAGGGTCGCTATGAGTTAGAAATGACTCAATGGCAATGGGTTTGGTGTTTTGGTTGATCTGTCTGCTCCAACCACACTGGCCTTCTATCACTCATGTATATAAGGCTCACGGTTTTATGTTTTCCCATAGATTTCCCCCTCTTCAGTTCTTCATGTGGTTGTACTTGATTGTTGCTTAGAACTCAGCTCCCTTGAGTCATTCCAGGCTCTTCCCTGATCACCCTTGGTTAGGTTCTTCATGTTTGCCTAATGAAAGTCTTCTCATACAATTTCCCTGAACCTGAAGTTGTTTCATTTTTTTGATTTGTTTATATTTCTCCTCTAGAATGTAAACTGTTTCAGGGTGTGATTCTTGTCCTAGAAATGTGCCAGCCACACCTAGGTGTTTAAAAAGTAAATGGTTTGTTGGCTGATTGGATAATTAACATCCTTGTACTTTCTCTTCTGCTGAGACATCTCTCTGTCTCTTTTAGGCTGGAAAGCAGGGCCATTTCCATGGTCAGAATAGCCAGCCTTCAATAGCAAGGTCACCCAAAACTGCCATGGACTGTCATCCTGTGTATTCTAAGATGCAAATTCCCAACTCTTCTGTGTGTGCATGTGAATGTGTGTCTGTTGTGTCCAGAATGTAAATGTGTTTTAAGTGTAAGAAACACGTCTCCCTGCACAACCCACAGTCACAACCCTTTGAATGAGCAAACAAAAACTACAACTTAAGCTCTGTCTTGGTGTCTCCAGGGAAGCCATAGGAAGGAGCCACTTTGGAATGATCCATCTCTTTAATGCATAATTCAGTGCAATTAAATGGCTTTTTAGAACTCTGTAACTATGGCTATAAGGCTGTCGTGGATTGAATTACATCCCCTAAAACACGTATGCATCAATTTGGCTGAACCATGATTCCTGGCATTGTGTGATTGTCCATCGTTTTGTCATTTGAGTAGATTCTCCTATGTATTGTGAGTCCTATCACTGTGACTTAATAAAAGGTATTAGCAGTAGTTTTACTGATGAGTTCTAAAGACTAGATAATATCTTAAGCCAATCTCTTGTGTGATATAAAATAATCAAGCAGAAAAACATGGGGACTTCATAACACTAAGACAGCAGTGCCAGGAGCAGACCATGTCCACTGAACCTGAGGTTCCTGGCTGAGATGCTCCCAGACAAAGGAAAGACTAATACGTCACAAGGACCTTCCACCACAGCCAACAGAGAGAGAGAGAGGCTTCCCCTGGAGCTGATGCCTTGAATTTGGACTTGTAGCTTACAGGACTATAAGAGAATAAATTATTCTTTGTTAAAGCTATCCACTTGTGGTATTTCTGCTGTAGCAACATTAGATGACTAATACAAGAGGAATCTTCCAAATTTCTCCTGATGCCCCAAACACTGGAAAGGAAGTCTTTCAGGCCACAGACAAGTATAGAAGTTTCTTCAAAACCAACGTATTTGATTAATGGTTATGAACAAATATTATCCTTTCACTGAAAGTGGAAAACATTTTTGAATGTGTAATCTAACACCAATGATGATGACAATCAGAAAACTATTTCAGCATCGTAGAATTTAGAGTCAGGATAGATACACGACTCTTACACAGAAAATGCAAACTAAAAACAAAAACAAATGGACTATTGCCATTGAGTCAATTCCAATTCATAGTGACATATAGGACAGAGTAGAGCTACTCCATAAAGTTTCCAAGGGATAAGTGGTGAATTTGAACTGCTGACCTTTAGACTGACAGCTGACAGCTGAACACTTAACCACTGTCCAAGAGGGCTCCATCTTACACAGGGGTGATATCATGTGTGTCTAAAAGTCATCAGAGTGTGGACACAGGCCAATGTCCCAGATCAGGGAGTCTCTTTTGGTGCCAGGTCAGGTTGGTGGGAGGCACCAGTGGTGTCAAGAGTGGGTCAACTTGGCAACTCCATGGTTGGCTGCTGTATCAAGTGGCAGGGGCGGGCCTGTGGTGGCTTCCCCTGCCTTGGCTCTTATCTCTCCACCTTGCGCCACCTACTTCCTGTTTGCTAGCATTGTCAGCATCCCCTGCTCTCTTTTGTGTCTGTTTCTTGGACTTGAACTAGCAGCTTTTGGATTCATCAACCCTTACAGTCAGCATTTGAGAGTCTTGCTCCCTAACCTGCCGATCCTGGGCTCGCCAGCCTCTGCAGGTCTGACTCAGCAGAGGCTTCACAGTCTCACAGCCAGCTTGGGACCTGCTGAACTGCACAGGCAGGGATCCAGAACTCTGATCTCTAACCTGCTGACCTTGGGTTCACCAGCTTATATGGCCATACGAGACTTGTGCCAGGACTTGGGACATTCAGCTTCTACAACTGCATGAGCTGTTTGCTTTGTATATAAATCTTTCCTTGTACTTTGTTTATAAGTCTTTCCTTGTACATATATGTGTTATTGGCTTTGCTTCCTTAGAAAACCCAGCTTAAGACAAATGGGTTCATGACAGCAGCTCTCCAACAATCCATACAGAAGTATTTCAGTATTTAACAACCAATATTTAGAGGTCATGCATTAAAACTGTGGTCTTGGCAAAGAATTTTGGACATACTGTGGATTGCCAGAAGAACAAACAAATCACTGCTGAAGAAATGTTCCTTAGAGGTGAGAATGGCCAACACGTTGCTTGTGTATTTTCGACACATCATTAGGAAAGACCAGTCACTAGAACAGGACATTGATGGTTGTTAAAGCATAGGGTCAATGAAAACGAGGGAAATTCTTAACGAGACAGATTGATGCAATAGCCACAACAATGAATTCAAACAAAGCAATTATCACGAAGATGAGACAGGACTGGGTAAAACTGAATTCTATTGTGTATAAAGTCACCATCCATTGGTGCCAGCTCCAAGGTAACTAACAACAACAGTACCATTTACTGGCTAAATACTAGGCCTGATCTTGTGGGATCCTGGTTGGTCTGAGTTTTGAGGAAACTTAGAAATTACATAGTCCTGAAGTTTCCACATGTGTTCTCAAATTCTGGACAGAAGTTTTGAGTTACCCTTCTCCTTCAAGAAGTCTTTCACCAGAACGGCTACGTAAATGGATATGAAGGTCATCTTCTTTCTTCCTTTTTCCTCACTGCCTGTGATATAATGAAAAAAGCCTGACTTTTGGAGTCTGAAGACTTTTGGAGAAGAACATTAAAGTAGTTTCTAGCAAGTACCTCTGGTACACAGGAGGTACCAGGATACAAATTGTTGAGCCTGAAGAGCCAAGAAAAAGTGAAAGGAGCAGGTGCTCTTAGTAATTTACAGCCTTAGATAATCAAACTCAGTACTTACAGTATCCACAAATTCATTCAACCTTTTGGCTGGAAATGGAAACAGAGTAGCTTTACTGTTGTACTATACTGTGTATGTCTTACCTGGATACGAAGTCTTGATGCTTTTCTTGGAGATCTCTAGGGATCTTCCCCAAAACACATCCTAGAATTCTAATTACAATTTTTCCAAATTTTTGGCCAACACAGAGATTAGTTTAACAACCATAGCCAGTTGCCATTAAGTTAATTCCAACTCACGGTGGCTTCCAGTGTTGAACTGTGATGCATAGAATATTCATGGAGTGAGCTTTTGAAAGCCGACCACCAGGCCTTCCTTCAGAGATACCTGTGGGAGGGTTCAAACTACCACCCATTCAGTTAGTAGTCCAGTGCTCAACTGTTTGTGCCACCCAGGGACTTTAAAATAACAACATCAAGAAGAAATAGAAACATACTTCCTATAATTTAACAGGACCTTCAGTTACAAACCCTGGTGGCATAGTGGTTAAGTGCTATGACTGCTAACCAAAAATTTGGTAGCTCGAATCTAGCAGGTGCTCCCCAGAGAACCCCCATGGGGCAGTTCTACTGTGTCCAAAATGTTGCTGTGAGTGGGAATCAACTCAACAGCAGTGTGTTTCATTTGAGTTTTCCATTACAAAAAAGAAACTAACGCCTTCATTTCACTGGCATGTGGAAACTGTGTGATGAGAAAAGGAGGTAGAATCAGTTTAGTATTTTGCAGCAGGAAAGGGACATTTAACAGAAATACTGCATCGGCAGTAAGACAAACAGCAGTTGAAGTTTGGGGGGGTATGCTAAGAGAAGGGCAGGAAAGAAAAACTGTTTTACAAATGAGATTTCTTTAGCTTCCAGAAATAGAGAAACTAGTTTACATACTCCTGCACATCTGTGTAGACTTGCAAAATGTGCTTTGCCTAATTCTTAGGTTGTGGTGTTTACGCTATTGGTATTCAAGAGACTGATGCCGTATTAATATTTATGCTCTTAACAAACTCCTCCTGTCCCAGCATCTGCTTATCAGAACAAGCACTAGAATTTCAAAGAATCATCAAATTTCGAGTCAGAAAGGACATTTAGATATCAACCATTATTCTTTGGAGGTGGGGCATCTCTTTTCTAGCTTCTGTGGAAAATGGGTTTTATTTTCCAGGAAACACCAGGGCAATGGCCACAAATTCAATGGAAAAGAAAATTCTCTGTTTGAAGTTTTAGAGTCGTACACCTGAGCTCAGAGACTCAGATCCAAATGTGTTGCCAGCTATCATAAGAAAGTTTCCCACAAGAAAATAAACACCTCCTAGATGCAACATACCTCAAGGATTTTTTCCCATTGTTTTTGTTGAAACTGACTCTGGCAATGGGTTTTTTGTTTTTGTTATCATTGCTTTGTTTCCCAAGGTTTCAAATACTACAGCAATTTCAATTATTAATGCATTTCTCCTCCCCCCTGGAGGTCTTGGTTGTGTTCTATGTTCAATGACTGCTGTGTAGTTATCTGTCGTTAGTTCCTGCTTATTGGAGGGTTCCTCTGCTATGCATAAACTTTCCACTGGCTAATTCTTTTCAGTAGACTGTTGGGTCCCTCTTCCTAGTCTGTCTGGAAGCTCAGCTGAAACCTATATACCGTGTGTGACCCTGCTGGCATCTAAATAATGGTGGCATAGTTTCCAGCATCACATCAACATGCAAGCCCCCACAGTATGACAGATGAGTGCACCAGCAGGTTGGAAAATCCTTTCTCTTGACCTAGAGTTTCCCTGACCACTTAGACGTGTGCATGCATAGGCCGCAGTGCTCCCTAGACATGAGGCCACCTCCCAAGACTCCTTCCTGGCTCCCTTCTTTCTGACTGTCCTGTCATCTGACCAGCTATTATTGGACCTCTCTAAATGTGGGCTGATGCATGCTGCCCTCCAAACAGAGAAGCCTACACACATTCTGAGTTCTTCTGTGATTTCTCAGCCTCTATTTCCTTTAAAAATAACTTGAACTAGAAAAGAAAATGTGCCAAACGACTTAATGCATTCACCAGTTCATTTCACTTTTGATCAAACAATTATCTATAACAATATAATGAGCCCCATGTTATTACCTATTCACAGAGAATTGTGTGAGCAGTGAAGGGTTGTCTTTTGTATGTAAATAAAGAGCTGGGACTCTCACAGTCCGTGACCAAGCCGTCCCAGCTCAAAACTCACCAGTGATGGGCTGTGTTAGAGACCAGAGGGACCAACAGTATCTCATTTTTGTGGCTTGAATTCTATTTCTCACATTACAGACAATTAAAAAAAGTAGTTGCTGTTGATTCATGGCAACACCATATGTGTTGTGTGTGTGTGTGTGTGTGTCAAAGCAGAACTGCGCTCCATGTGACATCAGCTGATGGCTGATTTTTAGGAAGTAAGTCACCAGGCCTTTTTTCTGCATGTCTCTTGGTGAACCTAAACTGCCAGTTTTTTTGGCTATCAGCCAAGTGTATTAACCAGTAACACTACATGGGCACTCCTCACATTCTTGAGTGGTATGTATTCCCAGAGTTCCTCTCCCCTCCTCATTCCCTGCCCCCTTGTGGTTCTCTGCTAATGCTTTATCAGAGAATTATTAAAAATTGAATGAGAACAGCAGCGAAGCAGCCAGGAGTGTCTTTTTCCTTTTCTGTCTTCTAGTTATTCTCTTTGATTGTTTTACACCCTTTGCCTTTACTTCTTATCTCAATCTCTCCCTCTGTTCCAAACTGTAGTTCTGGATCTAGAAGGGAGGTAGGGAAGCATGGTGTGAGGGTCATTGGTCTGACCTCACTACCCTATAGCCGAACCAAACCCATTGGCATAGAGTCAGTTCTAACCCACAGCAACCCCATGGAACAGAGTAGAACTGCTTTTTAGGGTTTCCAAGGAGCAGCTGGTAGGTTGGAACTGCTGACCTTTGGGTTGGCAACCTGACAGCTAATCATGGTGCCACCAGGGATCCCACATCCCCTTGAAACCACAAACCAAATTTATTACTGTTGAATTGATTCAGACTGATAGCGACTCTATAGGGCAGAGTAGAATTGCCCCATAGAGTTTACAGGGAGCACCTGGTGGATTCAGACTGCTAATCTTTCGATTAGTAGCCATAGCACTTACCTGCTATGCCCCCAGGGTGGCTATGAGTTGGCCACTCGACCACAGTGAGTCACATCCCCCTAGGGCTTCAAATACTCATTGGTACATGACCAAATGAGGCCATATACGAGCCACAGAGATACAGTGAAAGACCTACAAGAGGCATGACTGCATCACCTTGTTCAAAGTGTACTATGCATTAATTTTTTGAAAAAAAGTTCCTAGTGATCTTGTAAAGAGCAGAGTTTAGTTTTTTAAATACAAAGGTATAAAATATGTCAAAGTTTTGTAAATTTATTTTTGCCTTTTTACTCAATATCTCCCAAGGCCCCCAGCCCCTCCCAAGAAAAGAAAGGAAGAAAGAAGCAAAGAAGGACACAAGGGAAGACATGAACTTGGGCTACCCTCTGTCCTGCCCCAGGTCCTGGCTGTGGAAAGAAGGGAAAAGAGAAGGGCAGGTGGGCTTGCTGTTCCTGCCCATGTCTCCGCTGACAAAAACCAGACTCGGACCTTGTAAGCACCCCTTGCTCTACCCTTAGCTGTGGGTGGGGTTGACTGACTAGATAGGAGTCCTTGTAGTCTCCTCCAAAAGCTTCAGCCTACCATGATTTTGAGGAACCCTCCAAAGAGATGTTTTTAAAGGGAAGGCTTTACGCTCCAGTGTTTTGTGAGGAAGGAAAACAACAACTTGGTTACTTTTCCTTGCCTTGCCCTGGAGAGCCTTGAAGAGAAAGTACTTGTCAGACATCACTCAGAATAGCCAGGCTTAGCAATAAGTGAGGTTACCAGGAAAGAAGCCAAGCAAAGGATGGTGGACTTAACAGAATTCTCCAGCAGGGGCCTGGTAGACTCGGTCTTTTAAGAAGCAGCAGCTGTAGCGGGAATTGAAATGAGCTGGAGAGGCTGGTGAAAGCAGAGTTCCCCATGACAAATGAAGCTGTGACCAGCAGGGGTTTGCCTACAGGAAGAATACAGAAGGCGGTCCTCAGAGAGGCATCCATCATAACCACAAATGCATCTTTAAAAGCTACCTTTAAATAATGGAAAATGCATTTTAATGTGTGTAGACAATAAAAGCTCGGGATATGCCTTTCACTGGAGAGTACACAGAGTTATAGCAGAGTCTTGCTTTTCTGTGAGAGGCCAGGTATCTGTGGTGGCTAAAGACAGTTGGGAACATGAACCTGCTTCTCACTTTGTCCATCACAGCAATTCTGATGGTGAATAATTTCCTTTTCCCCTTCAGGGTTTTCCAGTGCTACCTTAATGTATTCAATCAGTTGTGGGTTTCAGTATTTTAATAAGTCCTCTTCACCATCTCCATGAGTTTGCTGGCTTGCCCTTGGTGCCAGGCTGTTGTGAAGGGAAAAGGTCTGGCTGTTGGGACGTAGTGGTGGGTGGGATGGTGTCATGTGAAACACAAACCGTTGTGCAGCGTACTCTAGTAGAATTGATAGTGATGTTCTCCTAGATTTGATTGTCTATCCAGAAGCCAGAAAATCAGGACAAAGTGTTAATAAAGGGAAGCACTGGGCACTTGAGCAGAAATGACTGATGCAGTCATCGTATAAGGAGAGTGTCTCACCTGCCAGAAAACGGGAGCTGCCTTAGAAGACATTCTATGTTCCCTTTAAGGATTATGATTAAAGCATGCACCCTATTCCTTAGGCTACCCAGTGCACACAGAAGAAAAAAGTACCATGTGCCAGGTACTTTTTCCACTGTGTCCCCTTTATTCCACAAAACAACTCTGTATGGTAGATGTAGTTGTGGTCTCTATCTGGCAAGTGAGAACACTGACATTTTCTAACACTGCTAGTAAGGGGTAGAACCACAGTGCATGTCCCAAGCAGACTACAGTGCCCCAGTTCTAATAGTTCTAATAGTTCTAATAGTACCCCCACCATGAGTCCTAGTTCCTTCAGAGAAAAAAGACGCTGAACAAGAACAGAGGATTAGATCACCAAAACCCAGGGTTATCCTTGAGAGTCCCTCTCCAGTCTCATCTGCTGGGTATCTGAGAAGGCAATAAAACAGCTTGTTGAGCACTGTAACTGTGGCTTGGTTCTCCGTAGAATATGTGCTTGAGAGTGATGCTGACCCTCCTTGCAGACACCCCGTGTTGCACAATCAGTATTCAATGTGGTACAGTCCGATCAACTGTCCCTGATGGGCCTTCAGTATTGTACCTCATAAGCGTTAGAAAAGCAGGTGACATTACCTATCCAGGTTCAGTCTGCATGTCAGGAGAGGCTTCTAGTGGATGGTGAGAAGGACCTATTGGCAGAGGACTGGTATGGGAAACCAGAATGTGGTATCTCTACCTTAAGGTCTTTAGAAAGCTATAGGATACCATCATGTGGTGATGGGACCTCAAGATAAAAGTGAGGCATTCAAACTTCCTTCTAGTTCTAGGATGTTCAGAAAACACATCACATTTGTGCTCTGAAATTGCATGGTAAAGTTTCTGCTCTTGTAAAAATCTCCACAGGGGCCCTGGTGGCATAGTAGTTAAGCATTTGTCTGCTAACCAAAAGGTTAGCAGTCAGAATCCATCAGCCACTCCTTGCTATGAGTAGAATGGACTTGACAGCAAGGTGTAAGGGAAATATCTGTACAGCATGGCACTCATTGTCCAGGAATCATTGGAGTTTGTACATCAGTACCTCACTCAGGTTAACATTTTGTTATCTACTTGATTATTTCAAGAGTATGTGTTTCAGCTTCATGTAGGTTATAAGATGCTGAAGATCAGAGGCCATTTTTTTAAAAAAAATTGTAATCATTTTTCCCAGTGCCTAGCATTCTCTCATATATAGATATTTATTGAGTATCAACTATGTATCAGGAACTGGGTTCATAAGAAAAAACAAGATTCAACTCCAGTCATTAGGGAGCTTGAGCTTACGGCTTAGACACATCAATAATTTGGGTCCACTGTGATTTTAAAAAAAGGAAACCAAACCCACTGCCATCAAGTTGATTCAGACTCATAGTGACCCTATAGGTCGAGTAGAAATGCCCAATAGAGTTTCCAAGGAGTGCCTGACAGATTTGAACTGCAGACCTTTGGGTTAGCAGACATAGCACTTAACCACTATGTCACTAGGGTTTCCACACTGTCAGCGTTATGTATATCAAGTATTACAGAGGGGAGGTGTTTTTGTGTTAACAGAGAGTAGAGGCTCAATAAATAATTGTTGAATGTTTGAAAGATAGCCAGTAATGAAAGATGTGCTATATTCTAACAGAGGAGATGCATTTTGGGTAAAAGACCAAAGTTTCCATGTTCATATCCCACTTATGGTGTGCCTTACGGGGCTTGCTGTCATTTTAATTGCACCTCTTCACCACTGTTACCAAGAAGGAAACCAAAAGATAGATTGACTTGCCTCAGTTTACCATATTATCATCGCAAAGTGGCATTTTCTCCTTCTTCACCAGCCCTTTCCTACACACAACGCTTCCTCAAAGGACCACGGGCTAACGCGGCATCCTTAATAACCTAGTTATTGCCTTGATTGAGCTTTGCCTAATCAAAGCACAGCCCTCGTAGAAGGGAATTTCCAAAAAGGTGCCTGAGGCTGCTGATCAACAATTCATTTTTAGCATTTCTTTTTAAATCGCTCTAAGTCGTTGCACCTGGGTCACAGTGACAGCTGAAGAAGGGGCTGAGCAGTCACGTTCAGGGCACCAGGTTGGTGAGCCCCCTCTGCCATGTATATGCATGAGCTTTCTATTTGCATAAAGTGAAAAAGCATTGCTTCCATTAATCACAGCATTCATCTTAATAATTAGTGGCAATAATGTTGAAGAGTGGTGGTCTCCACATTGATCTCGGAGGCACCATGGGCTATTTCCGTTTCAGATGACTGATCACCAAGAGTGACATGTTGATGTCTTCCGATCGACCAACCCAGTTCCACTGGCTTTACGGTCTGGCAGCTGGTCAGGAAGTTCCAGTGATCTGAGAGGCTAATGCTGTCCCTCTAACAAGACCAGTAAAAAGGAGTGATGTGACACCCCAGAGAGGGCTTGAGAAAACGCCCCGACCACTTTAAGGAGTGAACTCTTCGCCACATGCATAGTAAACTAGCCATAACTGCAAAGCAAGAGGCTATTTGTCATAAAGATGACAACTCAATGGTTAAGTACTTGAAAGGCTACCACTTGCTCTCAGACCTTCTCCATAAAAGATTGGCTTGAGGTCTGTCATTTGTCAATACTTCTGGGTCAAGAGAAAGCCATTTCAGATCAGAAATGTAATAGAATGTTTTAAGGCCTATAGTACAGTGCCAGAATGGATGGCGGTATTAATAATTTTCTTTTTCTTTTTTTAAAGGCCCTATCAAGTTAAAACGAACAAACAAACAAAAAACAGAGAAGTCATGAAGGAATTCCTTGAAGATTTGAAGAGAGACTGCAAAGGACTTTGTTAATACAAAAGGGAAAATTAGTCAGAGAACAAAAGAATAAGGAAGAAGGCAGCAAATGGAAAGCCACGGAGGGAATTACAATAATGTACGACAGAGAAGAGTGGTGAGGAAAAACTAGAGAGGAATTAAAACAAAGACCCTTCAACTTTTTAGATCCCTGAGATCATCCTGGCTGTTTCCCCCTGCTGTGAGGAGATGAAGACCAAGAGTGAGTGGCAGGGAAATGCAGGCTTTGAATGCAAATGTTTCTAAAATGCAACAATAGTTAACTTTCCCCTACAGTCTGGAAATACTGGTGGTGTAGTGGTTAAGTGCTGCTTTAGCTAACCATAAAAAAAAAAAAAAAAAAAAAACGGTGGCAGTTCAAATCCACCAGGTGCTCCTTGAACTCTATGGAGCAGTTATACCTGTCCTCCAGGGCTGCTATGAGTTGGAATTGACTCGATGACAATGGATTTGGTGTTTTTGGTTTATGGTGCTGCTTTCGTAATGTATGTTCACTGGCAAAGGAGTAACCCTGCCTTTGTGATTTTTCATCCTGCCTTTATCAGAAGGTAAGGTATGTGTTAGCTATGAAAACTTGATAAAAACTCCTAAAAACTCTGCAGGCTTTTCCAATGGGTATTTGTTTTATAAGAGATATATTCCAACATCAGCCTCTTCCCCTCGATGACATAAAGAGAACTCCCTGCCTTCCTGCCAAAGATGAGACTGTGCCTTTACACATTCTCTTCCAAAGGGACAATGCCTTGAATCTGGTGGGTGATGCCACATAAGTCTCCTTGGAAAAAGAAAAATGCCTAATTCATTTAAGCAATTGGCTGTTTTGCAAATAACTGGTTGTCTTGAGTAATTCTTTTCCTAAGGCATGTACGGGATATGTGTATGTGTGTGTGTGTGTTTCACATAGTTTAGCGTGTAGACACACAAGTCAACTTAACTTTTTGGATAAGATGCATGATTCACTCTCAAAAGTGACCACTCTGAGAGTTTTGGTTTGTTGCTTCACATGCTTTTTTTCTCTTTGCCACATTTTCTGAGTTTGGTATCTAGAGACAGCTTTATTGTATCTCTATGCTGGTACAGTTGTAAAACATCAAATCAACATGCATGTGAATAAAGACAACGGCTGACCCTGGTCCTTCTAAATGAAGTCCATAAAGACGAGGTCTTACACAATTCTCTGAGCTAGTTTCTACTCCTTCCTGGATACAGAAGATGCGGAAAACAGTCTCTTACGTACAGGTTTGGAAACAGACCAAGGATGCTGGGATGTGAACAACAGCATCCTCCAAGAGCCTTTACTGTGAGGCAGTAGGATCTGGCAATTTTGAGCCCAAAACGATAGCATTGAACCAACAAAGGAGTAGCATAATATATCCTGGTCTGGGGCCACTGGCCTGTCTCTTTCGAACGTGCAGCAGGCTGACCCCCCTCAGCTCAAGTGGCCACAGTCTGAAGGCATGGAGGCTCACTGTCTCCATGTTGCCCTGTTGGCTTACATCTTCTGGGTAAGCTCTAGGCATTCTGTAGGGCTAAATTTTCTCTTCCTACCCTCCTCGCCAAAGCTCGGTCTCGTCCCTCTGCCTCCTGCTCAGCATCTGCCATGTGTTTAGATGTTTTTAATTGGATTCTCTGAAATGTGTTCCTGACATTGATTTGGTTACATTCTATTCTATTCTGTTATCAAACAAATTTGCTGTCAAACAAAAGATCAATGTTATTGTAATGTCCCACTTGATGGATTAAATAGGGTATTATTCAACTCTTATTAAACAATCAAGAAAAACACACTGGGACATGCTTTCATTCGCAGCTGCTAACGAATACAGTGTATCTGATCTGTGATTAAGAAACAAAGCAGGAGCAGTTATTTTCAGATTAATTCAACAAACAAGTAGGATTTAGGGAGGAGGATTTTTGAAACCCAGTACAATTCTTTGAAACATGTTTGGAAAAGGACATAATTTACTTTAAGTACACGACTGAACACTTAAGAATATAAAATCTCTCAGTGACGCAATTCTGAATTAATTGCCCGGAACTATTCGTAGCGCCATAAACAAAACTGTTCAGGGATGGACCTTTCAAAGGAAATTTTTTGTTCTTTCCTTGTGAGTAAATGTCCATTTAGAGAGCTTTTCTAAATTTAGAAGCCATGTTCATCAATCATTTATAATAAGCATCGAATAACTCCACTGGTTTGCCTGCCCAAGACAAAGCCCCCCTGGTGGCACGTCCTCCCCTCTGAGACCCTGGGTTTCGAGACTGGCACTCCATTACCAGGGCTTGACCTTTGTGTTTTCCTGATGTTGCTCAAGAGATGCCCAGAGAAAGCAAATATTAAATCAGTGGCAATCTCTCTCTTATCTCCGCCTGCCTGGCTCTGTATTATCTTAAGGCTCCCTCTCCACCATCCCATCCCCCAGTCTTACACAGAGTTGGATACATTTTGGCTCCCTCCGTCTGATGCTGTTTCTGCTAATGGTTGAAGAAATGGAACATTACACCATTTAACGTGTGTGGGTCACATTAATCACAGAAAATTCTTTTAATGTCTCAGAAGTAACTGTCAAACTGGACATACTGAATCTATTTAAACTAAAGCATGCCATTTTTTATCTACAGTGATCTTTAATTCCCATAAAAGGGTCAAGAAAATGTGATTAAGTGACAGTTTTAAAATGTACTATAATATTAAATAGCTTGATTAAGTGACAACTATAAAATGTAATACAATATTAAGTATCTGGCTATGTCCCAAAAGAACTTTAAAGTATTTTTGAACGGTTTGGGAATTCACAGACTCATAATGGGTTACAAAGAATTTTTTTTTTTTTGGCAGTGGTGGCGATCGGAGGGGGGTTACATAAAAACAGTTGAACTTAAAATACACATTATAAAAAACGACGAAAGCCCTCACCACTTACAGATAACACAGAATTACCGAGTCTCTCTTTGGAGGGCCGAAGATCAAGTTTAGTGACACAGAGTCATTATTTTAAGAATCTGAGTTTATCACTGTTTGATTGGAATTGTAATGCCTGCAATACAAAGAACAGGCTCAAAGGAAGTTGTGGTAGGGAAATATTGCAGCCATAGCCACCGTAGGTTCACTCAGTGAACTGCTCAGTTACCTCAAAAGGCAGACTGTCTCCTCTCCAGGTGCCGGGCTTACTCATGCATTAATATTTCAGCTTCTGCGGGGAATCAGATGGGAAAAAGCAACTTGGCTGTGTTCAAGTCCTCAAGTTGGTCAGCTCTCTCCAACACAGTAAGCCAGTGGTGGTGACACTGAGATGTAAGTTGGGACCCATCAAAGAGACTTTATGGAAGATCTGTGAGGGAGCTGAGAATGGAAGGAGATATTTCCATGCAATGTCTATGGTTAATGTCTGGCCAGGTGTCCAGGCTGCATGATCAAAGAATCAGTTAATGCCATTATTTGAACAATTGAATAACTTTTGTTCCCCAATAACCTGGCCATAACTTAGTCTAGGTTCCTTGAGAGAGCAGAATTTGAAGCAACAGCTTTCATGCCACGATTCTGTAGGACAGTACAGTTCTAGGGAGCAAGAAAAGGAAAAGAACATGAGGCAGGGAGGAATATGAAGACTATTTTAGCACATTGGTTGCCACAGATGTCTGACTGATGGCTATATCTCTCAGGATTGCCCCCAGAAAACCACACACCACATAACCAGACAGTGTATTTGGAGATAAATGGAGAGAGAATTTACCCACCAGACTCAATCCCTCACGGGTCAAACATTTTTCCCACAGTGCGTCACTTCCTCATCAGTGCAAGTTGCTTATGGGTGGGTGCTTGCTACGTGCCCAAGGCTTCCTACACCTCTGTAGCATGAAAGCAGCCTCCAGGCAGAAGGTGAGCACACACAGCACTGATCAGTGCCCGAGAGAATACGAAGTGTCACACGAGAGGTTCAAGGTCAGAATCAGAGGGGAGCACTCTGTAGGCAGTCTGATTTACCAGAAAGTTTGCACGTGCCTCTGTAGGGAGCATCTCAGTTGAATTTGAAAGCGTCTTTCTGACTTTTCTGCAAAGCCTCAGCTCTCACCATCTTCTAGCGATTCTGGGTTGGGTGCTGTGGGGAAGTGTACCGTATCTTCTAGAAACTACAAAGTGGATGACAAGCTGTAGTGGTGATTAGTAAGTGGCTATGCCGAGAATCGAGGACACGGGCCGCATGCCCTTTAAAAGCCTTCTCGAGTCCCATAGAGATCTCGGAAAATGGTTGATTCTGACTTTTAAGGACAATCGTCAGGAGAAAGATGGAAAGCCATATTTGACATCGTTGCTGGTCCCACAGTGACAAAGACACAAATGGCCATGACACATTTATGTAGGCTCACTCTTTCTTGGGGTGATGATGAAGCTTCGTTTGGAAGATTTGCTCACCTGTCTAATAAATCAGGGAAGAAAAGTTTCCCTGATATTTACTCTGGACTTTCTCTTTCCTGTCTTCATCTCGTTTCATCCCTCTGATCTCGCAGCCTCAGACCAGGCTCTATAAATCTCTTCCCTTTCTTCTGCCCCTTTGTCAACCATTAGCCTGCTCCCCTTCTGTCATTGTTTCACCAGACCATAGATGTAACTCTTCTAATCTACCCTGATAAATCAGGCTCTCGGAATCACTCCTTGTTGCTCCCTCAAACTCCCTGGAGCTGGGATATAGGGCTCTGAGGGCCTGGTGCAGACGTTTCTTTTATAATGGGCCCTGAAAGGTTGTCAGCTGCAGATAATTAGGATCTCACTGCCCGCCACCGAGCTGCATATATCTTCCATGCAAAGAACCCCCATCACCTTCAAAAGAATTAACAGACGCAGAGGAAATATACGAGGGCCTGAATGACCGCAGGATGGGCCAGCTCTTCTGGAGGCCATGACTGCTTCATGTTTCCTAGGAGAGGGACAGAGAGAGGCACTTTGTCTGAGGAAGAGAACCTAACCCCTCTGAACGACTCTGTAGAAAAAATCTAATGTCGTGTCTGTGGATTGTAAGAATAGTAAGAGGAGCATCTAAGTGAAGTGTTTTGTGATAGTGTTTTGTCTCATGTCATATCCTACTCATTCTCTCCTTCTTGAGTTGAACTTTAGTCTTGTGATAAGAACTCATTTTTTTTTTTTAATATTTTATTTTACTGGTGAACATTTGCATAACAAATTAGATTCCCTGTTAACAATTTTTGGAAACGTTAGTGGCTTAGTCATTAAGCGCTGCAGCTGTTAACCAAAAGTTAGCTGTTCAAATCTGCCAGGCACTTCTTGGAAACTCTATGGGACAGTTCTACTCTGTCCTATAGGATTGCTATAGGATCACTACGAGTCAGAATCAACTCAATGATTTCTTTTAGTTCAACAATTTCTACACGTACTGCTCAGTGACATGGGTTACATTTTCCATATTGTGTCAGCCTTCTCCGTATTTCTGCTCTGGTTGTTCCTCTTCCATTAATCCCGTTCCCTTCCTTTACTCCCGTCCCAACCTTCCCATCTGCACCTTAGAGTTACTGGTGACTGTTTGGTCTCATACAGATGATCTATTTTAATGATTTTTTAAAAAATTGTACTTTAGATGAAATTTTATGGAGCAAATTAGTTTCTCACTAAAATATACATATATTGTTTTGTGACATTGGTTGCCAGTCTCATAATATGTCAACATTATCCCCTTCTTTACCTTGAGTTTCCCATTTCCAGCTTCCCTGTCCCCTCCTCCTTTCTTGTCCTTGCTTCTCAGCTCAGGTGCCCGTTTAGTTTCATATACACAGCTGAGCTACGTGTTTTATTGTTTGTTCTGTGGGTCTTTCTAATCTTTGGCTGAAGAGTGAACCTCAGCAGTGACTTTGGTACTGAGATCTCGAGTATTTTATTGAATTTTTATTCTCTAACTTTCATATATTTGGCCTATTTCACTTTTAGACATATTGCTCAGTTTTCATTTTTTTAACAGGTCCACAGAAATATCAGGGATATAGCTTTGGGAAAACTGGGTAGGCTGTTGAATGGACATGACATCAGAATATAACACTGGTCCCAAATGCCCAGAAAAAAGACTTCTTAGGCAAGCCATGAGTCCCCAGAGTTGGCCACATTGGAGGGGGTGATACTCAAAAAGGAGAGAGGTAGCAAGTGGGATTGATTCTGAGACCTTGATGCTCACTTCAATCACAGCAGATTGTGTACAGTTACACCCTGAGATTCCATGTGAAATTTTATATTTTAAAAGCATTGCCATCAATTCTGACTCATATAGGACAGAGTAGAACAGCCCCACAGAGTTACCAAGGATCACCTAGTAGATTTGAACTGCTGAGCTTTCAATTAGCGGCCACAGTATTTAACAACTATGCCACCAGGTTTTCCATAGAAAGGTATTTCCAAGCGGATTCCAGACCAGCTCATTACACTGTATAAGAGGAAAAAAGCCCAGAGATATCAAGACCATGTGAACTGTTAGAACTAAGCCAAGGCTAACATCCAGGACCGCTAAGCCCTGGGATTCCTCACTATTCTCCACGCCGCATCATAATGCTCATAACAATATTGCTGAGTATTGTAGTGGAATTATGAGGAGATGGACAGGACTGTATATTCATCCAGATGTAAGGATAAAGTGCTTTCTGTGGTCTTAGATGCTGTTGCTGACCCGTGCACTTGGAGTGATTTTTCTGGTGATGGGGACAGATGTCCACTGAGTCACTCTCATGTCGCCATCATTTGACCGATGATTGGTGAGTCCCTGGGGTATGCTCTTTGACCATACCCTGCAGCAAAGGGAACTGACAGCTTGAGGGAGAAAGCATGACTTGGCCTGGGCTTTGTTAGAGTCACCTCTGAGGCTCAAGGTAGAATTTCAGAGCTAGGTTGACTTGTAGCCATCCCTCAGTCCAATTCCATCCTTTTAAATCCAATGACACTGAGGCTACAAAGGTCAAGTGATCTTCTAGACAGAGGAGGAGAGAGCAGTCAGGATTGCTGGGCTACAAACATGACTTCTTGCTCTTGGCTGCTTGGGTCTAGATTTAGTTTCCTTTTTCTCTTTCTACTTGGACCAGTATAAGACGAAGATGTGGCAAAAATGTGTCTGAGCTACAGACAGAAACATGCTTTGGGCCAACTGTTCTAAGATCTAGATGGAGATAAAAAGGAGCTTGCAGGAAGGTATCAAGTCTGCCTGCTTCTCACACAAACGGTCTCCTTTCTCCAAGTCTTACCAGCAACAAGGATAGTAGTTTGGCCTCAACATCTTGACTCATTTTTCATGATTCACTAGATCAGAACTGGTGTGAGGAAGAGAGGTATTATTTATTGGATACTCTCAAATACCAGGTCACAACATCCTACTTTCTAGAATTTACAGTACTAGCGGTCTGCGTGCTGTCACCTTCTAGAATCTAAACCAACTTCCCTGTGGGGAATGGCACCAGCTGGAGTCATTATTAATAAGAAGCCCAGTGGTTGGCATCATTCCTTAAATTGGTAAAGACCAAAGTCAGAGTGGGTTTTGACTGAGATTCCTTTCCTAAGCAGGGTTTTGAAAAACATTTCTTGAGAGCAAAACTTGAAACAAATGGGAGGCCTTGTTCCCACCAGGACTTAAAATACCAACATATGTATCATGGAATCTATTCAATTTGATAAGTCAGTTCAAAGTGACCAGGAAATAGCAATGAGAAACCAGGCACAGAAACAGCATTTGGTGTTTGGAGACCATTAAGAGCCATCTGTACATGGGTTGTTCCCCAAAATCCCTAAGTTCTGAAACATTTCTCCCTCCTTCTGTTTTTTCTTTCTTGTCAGACTTTGATTTATTTTTAGAAATTCTGAGAGCTTTGTCTGAAGAGATCAAGGTGCCACACCAAAGAGCAAAAAGGAACCCACCTCACAAGAAGAATCTTGGCCAAGGACAGGATGGACCAGGAAGAGAGACACTAGAGGTCGTGAGAAGAGAGAGCAATTAATCAGTGGTTAGAAGACATCTCCAAGAATACCACACTGCTGTGAAAAGTGAGAGGGCATGGCTTTAGAAGATGAGCTTGGATCCTGATGTTCTCACTTATTACTGAGAAAGGCAGTAATTTTAAATGTTTCCTCATCTGGAAGGATGCTAATAATAGCCACTTCACAGAGCTTATGTGAGGGTTACAAGAGATAATGATGGGTAAACATTTTATGAACTGGAAAAATGTTAAAATACAAAACTGGATTAAGTGAATTATCCAAAACCCTGGAAACACCACAACTTCCTAAGGGAATGGGTTGTAAATGTTAGAATGTTCTATGAGCTGATAAAGGAGTCCTGATGGCATGGTATTTAAGTGCTCAGCTGTTAATCAAAAGACCAGCAGTTCTAACCCTTCAGTTGCTCCATAGAAGACAGACCTGGCGGTGTGCTCCTATAAGGATTACAGCCTTTGAAACCCTATAGGACAGTTTTACTCTCTCCTTCAGGGTTGCTGTTAGTAGGAATCGACTGGATGGCAAAAAACTAACATGATTAGCTAGAGGTTTTTTGGCCTGCTTTGCTTCTTACTATCTGCATAGAAGGTACAAACACCAATATACCTCCTGTCTCTGAGTGACTCTTTTGTCTGTAAGTTTGCTGCATGTAAGTGATGTATTTGACATTCATTGCCTATGACCTAGCATTCCACAACCAGCAGACAATCTTCTATTGAAGCCCTTGGAAGGACTCTCTGAACTACATGTGATTGGGAGGCTGCTAGCCCCACAACACACAGGTTTCAGTTCAGCCAGGATGAAAAATAGAAATGGACAAAGTGAGAGTGGAGGAAATGAGCTGGGGATGACCTCACGCGACTTTGCTGTCCATATGAGATTAGAGCAGGAGGATATTTTAGCTTTCTTTCTACATCTAGCTTGGTGTCAGGTGTGAGTGAATTAAATATTTTATTAACATTGAACAAAGATGGAGCACTTCCCAGAAAGCAGACATTTATTTATTCATTACATAAATATTTATTGAGCACCTGCTAGCTGTTGATCAAGGTCCCCGAGTGGCATAAACACTTCGTGCTTGAGTACTGATCTAAAGGTTGGCAGCTGGAACACACTCCTATGTGCCACAGAAAAAAGGCCTGGAGATTTGCTTCCAAAAAGGTTATAGCCAAGAAAATCCTATGGAGCAGTAGTACTCTGTAACATGTGGGGTCACCATGAGTCCAAATCAACTCAATGAGGGTTGGTTAATGGGTTACATGTTGATCGCTATGGTAGGAGTCATGAGGATATATCTGGGAAGAAAGAAGACAAGAACTCCCAGAGAGTTTATGTTCTAGTAGAATGGCAAGAAACACAGTGCAGTTTTGAACCAAGACATGATTTGCCTCTGCCATAAACTCTAACCTGTTGCCAAGCTCATAGAGAGTCTTAAAAACCTCTATAGGAATAGAGACTCTTAGAGACCCTTATAGGACAGAGTAGAACTGCCAAATAAGTTTTCCAAGATTGTAATCTCTAGGGAAGCAGACTTCCACATCTTTCCTCCATGGTGGCTTCAAACTGTTGACTTTTTGGCTAACAGCCAAGAAATTAACCCCTCTACCTACTGCTGTTGAGTTGAGTCTGACTCCTAGAGATCCTATAGGTCAGAGAAGAACTGCCCCATAGAGTTTCCAGGGAGCACCTGGCAGATTTGAACTGCCTGCCTTTTGGTTAGCAGATGTAGCACTTAACCCACTATGCCACCAGGGTTTCCACTTAACCCCTAAGTAGCAGTATCTATATGGCTTAATTTTTACTTTTAAGCAGGTAAGGTTTTTCCCTTCCTGCCTGTCAACCCATTTCTTCTTTTTGCTCGTTTTATTTAATTTTTTTTAATGAAAGAAAATTATTCACTTTCCAGTGCTATTTTAGCTTGTACTGGTGATCATCTGGCATGGGTGTTTTCCATTAACATGAAAATTCAGCAGGATTTAGGAGAAAATACCTACAAACAAGCTTCAAGGAGACAGCCACTTCGCGCAGCCTCCTGCTCCCCCCTCCCCAAGACAATGTGGCCTGCATTTCTGTAGTGTAAATAAAATGATGATTCAAAGAATGGTCCCTATTAATGAGTATCTGATTTAGAATAAAATAAAATCCATGCTGGGAAGTTGATGAGCTTGATTTTGCTGAATTGCTTCTAGCATGCAACTCCTATTTATTTGTCCTTTCCCTCTGATGATTGTCACCAGCCGTCTGCTGCTCTTTCTGCTCAGTGCAAAGGGAGAGAGCTCCCAGGCTGATTTTAGTTCTCTGTAACTGGAGGTGACGTTTGAAAGCTCAAAGCTATTGAAAAAGTAGGCGATTATTAAAATGTAATGTGTTCCTCTTTTCTTGATTATGACCTCCCCGTCTTCAATTTGCTGCTAAACGCATGCCAACACTGGAATGCAGGCTTCTTCCCAGCTTGGGGAGGGTTTTAGACCATGTTAACCACCTACTTGTTGGCCTTTCCTAATTGTTTTCCACAGCAGACATGCTGAAAACTTACAGTACAGGCAGAGAGAGAGAGAGAGAGAGATACAAGACTACTGATTACTGATGGTACTTTGAATGAAGAAGGAGGAAGGATGAGTGGGAGAGCATAGAAGAACACAATTAATCAGAAATAAAAGTTAAAAACAACTGGTGTGGAAGCACATTTCCCAGAAAATTAGTAGAACCTTTCTGAGGACAGACTCCACCTGCATTAACCACACATTAAACTTAGTGGCAATATCCTTCTTTACATTCTCTATTGGTTCCTAGTCAGATTCCAACTTTCCCCTCCAAAGTGAGAGTTCAGATGAGATGACAGGACCAGGATGCTCTGGGAATACCAGATGTAATGGATCAGGGAGAGTGGGCATCACAGCCAAGTGAGAAAATCATTTCACTGGAAGTAAATGAGGGAGGCCCAACCCAGGGGACTGAGACCCTTGAACATCAGGACACAGAACACAAACAGCCTTCTGAAAGAGCTGATGGAAGCCGACAGTCAATTTTCTGATAAGACTGTTAGAATTAGACAATTTGGAGGAACAATACTGAAAGAGCAGTTCTGTGGCTTGTTAGGCATCTGAAGTACCTTTGCCTGTGGATGACTTTGTTTTCCCATCTATAAAATGGGACTGAGAGCTATGGCATAGGAGTACATAAATAAGATGATGTTTTTAAGTGCCTAGAATAATTTCTGGTACACTGAGTACCAGGTGTGGAAAGCTGGTGCTTATTAGTTAGGAGGCTCTCTCCATAGAATATTTTTAGAACTCTGCCCTTTGGTGTTTCAACAAGAAACAACTCAGATATTTAAATTAGGATAGGTTCCAAGAGAGAACACATTCTGCTACATGTAACTGTGTCTGCAGGGACAAAACAAAAGAATTTGTATCCCAAGCTTTCTGCCTTTTGGCTGTTTTCCATTCTTATGCACCATTCATTTGATGATTGATTTATGTTCTTAAATCCCAGACCCATCACTCCTTCCCTCTCCGACCCTGAAAAGCAATTTCAAATTTAAAGCTATCAAAGCATAATCCCTGTTCCTGAATTGGGCAAGGTATACACAGAGCTACGCCACGCACTTAGCTCAAATTTATAGAGAATTGAAGAGGCTAAAATGACTCCATACTTAGAAATCCAAGTTCACGCCATCTCTTCCTCATGTGTCAGAGTCAGATGCCCTTCTGACACACAGAGGATGTTGGTCTGGACACACTAGAAAGCTGTCCTGTAGACATGAGGAGACAGCCTGGAGTCCTCCTGGCTTTCTTGCACATTGACCTGGATGGCTGAGTCTTCCTTTGCAACATAGGTGCCAGTGCAGGCTGGTCGGGAGTCCCTGTGAAGAGCATCACACAGGAAGCTTCAGAACAACACACGTAACAAAAGCCACTGCTTCCCTGAAACTGAATCCATTACTGTTCCTGGGAGACCAAGTGTCAGTTAAAGTGCTTATATACCCACAAATCACTTGCAGAACCTCAAGAAACAATGAACCCAGATTGAAAATAGCCACTAAGGTTTTGCTTCCTTGTGTATTTACATCCCTTTTCTTTAGCTTTTAAATTTGTAAAAGTGGGGATTAAAATTGTTTTGAGGGCCAAGTTGAAAGAAAAAGTCAGTCCTTAGCTTTGATCTCTGTTTCACGTTCTGTGTCATTTGAATATCAACATATTTTTGCACTCTTTAAATAAATATATACCAGCCAACCAATCAATAAACAAAAACATCTCAGAAACAAATTGACCCTTCAGAGATGTCCACTTGAAAGTTCAGAGTGGGTCAGTGGGCTTCAATGCAGAGAAAGGAAATGGGGAGAAGGTGGGAGGCAGGGAGAAAGGGAAGGAGGAATTCCCAAAACAAGGTTTTGAAAAAGAAACCACATCCCTCAAGACCTACCCACAGCCATGGGGTTCCTTATGTTGGTCGTATCTTCCTGGGCAATCCCCGCCTCTTCTCAAATTTGCACTCCCTGACAAGGGTGGATGACCCATTAAGCAAGGTAAACAGCCTTACTTATACATAATTACTAATCTGTTATGAACAATTTCACATGAATTTGTGGTGAAATCCCTGTGAAATTGTTCACTACAGATTAAGAATGCACAAGTAAGCCCATGCTTATCTTGTTAATTGACTTGTATGCCTCTTGGTGGGTCAATATGGAGAATAGAATCTAAGGAAATAATCTTTTCTGGAGATGGGAGAATACATCCATCAGTATCATCTGGGGAACTTTTTTTTTAATTAAAAGGACATCAAACACAATGTCCTATTTGCTTCCATGAACATCTGGCTCCTTTGCCACGAGACCAGAACTAGATTGTGTCTGACCACCATTACTAAACATTTTGACCAAATCTTGATAATAGACTACTGATCAAAAGGCAGAAAATGAAGCAGAGAATTTCAAATTCTCATGGAATCCAGAATTTTTTTCTTTTTGAACCATCTGGCTAAATGAATCCCTGGAACTATTGCTCTAAGATATTCTTCAAAACTTAAACCAAAATTATTCCATAAAATCTTAAGATTAAACAACACTTTAGCTTGATGAGTAAAGAATGTCAGCCTTGAGCACTGAACTCTTAAGGTCTACCTGTATAGGATCAAACTGACAACATCAAGTGGGAATATTAGACAGAAAACTTAGGGAGCAGTGAGTTTATTGATGAGGGAGGAACAGTCTGGAAAAGGTTGTACAACTTTAAGAATGGAGTCAATATCACTGGATTCTGAGTGCAGAAATTGTTGAATGGGTGAAAGTTCTGCTGTATCTTTTTTTCAAAAATAAAATGAACTATTCAAAAATATTAAAAGGACAGTCAGGTCTATAAACATCCTCCCAAGTCAGGCCCTCTGTGACTCACTGGGAGGGAGGGAGACTGGAGAGTACAGGCAGAAGCAGGTGGAAACCTGGCCTTGGAGGCTGGGGAGACCACAGCTTCAGGGAGGAGCCTCTTGACTCACTTGTGTTTCTGTTGAGCAGCCACGTCACCCAGGCAACCTTCAGCTCCAGCCACCTAAGAGATTACTGAGGAAGAAAAAGAGCAGAGATGCTGCTGTGAATCAATTATTTGGGAAAAAAGCCAACTCTTAGCCCGTTTTCTGTTGCTGTGCTATCTCTTGCTGACAGACATTTGTCACAAGGGAAGAAACGAGTCTTTCTCTCCTCTTGGCATTAATACCTATCAAGATACACTATTTCTTGACTCTGGTTTTTGAATTTTCTAGAAGGAAAGGAAAAAATGTCACTGGGGTCTTCTCATAATTGCTCTTATCATTTCCCTGTGCTCTTTCAAATCAACAGACCAGCTTTTAAGTTATCTATGGCTTTCCCTTCTTCAGTGGGATTGGCAGGAGTTCATTTTAGGGACCTGCATTTCCTAGCCAGGTAAAATCCTATGTGATGTTACTGTTTGGATGACATTTGCTATGCAATAGAGCCAAGAAGCAGATGCACTTATGGGGCCCAGTTATAAAAGCCTAGGCCAGCTTGCATTTAGCAGTCAGTTTTCCACTTAAAAATAAGAAATGTTTTCCACTCTTGCAAGACTCATCCTTATTACTTACACCAAAATGGACCTGAGTTGTATAACTTTACCTTTAGGAGGCTGGTAACAAGAGGTGAAGAAAACTTTCAAAACCTGTAACAGTTCTCTGAGTCACGGGCAAGAAAGAAAAATGGGAGACAGCGCTGGGAGGGAAGGGTGGTAGATTACCAAAGACATCTACAAATGGGAAGTAGTACTGTGAGGGAAGGGTCCTAGGTCTTCATGGGCTTTTATACATTCTTTTCTCTGAAAAAGAATTGTTCTTGTTCTTTGGCCTCATCAGCAAGGAGGTGGGTACTTAGTGGTTGCCTATTTATATTTTCATGCTAAAGTTTTGCATTTAAATAAGAGATCTTCCATGTAGTGAGATCTTTGATGTAGTGACCCAA
Source organism: Heterohyrax brucei (assembly GCA_028571685.1). NCBI lineage: Eukaryota > Metazoa > Chordata > Mammalia > Hyracoidea > Procaviidae > Heterohyrax > Heterohyrax brucei. Next base: position 48,214,306 of record CM053162.1, read on the forward strand.
TCACGGCAACGCTGCAGCAGCAACAATTGTGCAGGCTTAGATTTCAACTTGTAATACAAGACTCTGAGGGCTACCATCAAGGGGTTCAACGAGTGGACAAATGAATTAATGTCCTGATTTTGAATAGAATACACTTGAAAAGTGATAATAACAGACCCTTCATTATATCACAGCATCAAAAGAAAAAGGAGGGGAGGGGTTGTAATAAATCAAAGCATGTCACCAGAGCATAGGAGCTCAACTCCTATCTCTATCCCTATGTGAACTTGAGCAGGTTACCTATCTTCCTCGACACTTTTATGTTCATCTATTAAGTGGTAATACCTACTTAAGAGCTGTGGTACAGGTAAAATGACATGGCCAGTGATCTACAGCGGGCACCAAGCCTGTGGAACCAACGCTCAGGCAAGACTGCTATTGTTACCACTCTTTTTATTACTGAAATCAGTGCTGCTGTCATTCTTCTCTTTGAAGATTAAGGTAAGTACTATTCTGATAGGGAGTCCTTGGGTGGTGAAAGTGTTAACATGATTGGCTGCTAACCAAAAGGTAGACAGAGGTTTGAGTGCATTTAAAGGCACCTTGGGAGCAAGACTTCTTGAGTAATTTCTCAAAAAATCAGCTATCAAAAACTCCATGGAGCACAGTTCTACTCTGACACACTTAGGATCACCTTCTGTCAGAGTTAACTTGATGGCAACTGATTTATGAATCACATCGAGCTTAGTTCAAAGAACTATAAAACTTTCAAGGTTTTCCTAGAGTACTGTAGTTTCCGTCTGTGTTTTCATCTATAAAATGCAACCCCTCCATGAATGATAAACTCAACACAAGTCCTTGGTGTTGTGCTTTCCTGCAGGAGAGATCCTTCTCAGCTTTCAGCAGAGTATTGACTTTTCAGTGTGTACTACCTCATCACAGCAGGCAGATATCAAAATAAAGTTCTCGTCATTTCACTTTACAGTGTGAGAGAAAATGCAGACCCAAAGTCAGAGATGACATGAAAGCCCAAGGGCTGACTTCTCAACATCTCATCTACAAAAGTCTAAAAACCTACTGCCGTCGGGTCGAGTCTAACTCATAGTGACCCTAGAGGTCAGAGTGGGTTTCCAAGGAGCCCCTGGTGGATTTGAACTACTGACCTTTTAGTTAGCAGACATAGCACTTAACCCACTAGGCGGCCAGTGATTCCAAAGAAACTATAAATAGCAACAGAAAATCTGTTTCTGTTTTTGCAGCAACCAATGCTTCACAGCTATCTCTATGAACACGCCTTTATGGGTTGACCTTCCACAGTAAAGTTTTGTTTTGTTTTTTTTTCCCCCAGGGCTATGCTGATCTTCTTAATTTTTCCCTACATGTACCGGATGGTAGAATCTCTGGTTCATAAACAAACTTTGCTTTAGTTGCATCTGTCTTTGGAATTGATACAGTGATTGGTCTTACAGACTTGCACATTACGTTTTTTTTTTTTAAAAAAAGAGAAATGCCCGTAAAACCTACTTCAAATACCAAGATAATTTTTTTTTTTTTTTTTTTTGGTATATACTGGTGGAAAAGACAAAAACTTTTATTGTGGCATAGTTACTTCAAGAAAAATGAGTTAAAGAACCCTATTTCTATCATGTTAAACCTGGACTAAAACTTTACAGACAAGGAGTCTGCATGTATCCCACTGGATTTAGGGCATCTGGAGATGGGAATCTTACTTGAACTGTTACCACCAGTCCTTTTTAGCTTCAGGAGGAGAACTAATTTGAAGAAGGAAAAAGGCATTTCAACATTTAGGACACAAAGTAGGTTGTAGATAGAAAACGGACCAAAAATTTTGTCTAGTTTCTTGTCATCCAATATGTACCTTCAGTTTCCATGAAATGAATCAATTCTCTTGAAATAACACAGGAACATTTTATTTTCTAAGTTTGTAAAAGTTTTTTTTTAATTATGATTACACAAGTCAATTTTCCATATAAAACCCTGAGTACCCACCTGCATCTCTGCAACTGTATCTGCTCTCCTCATTTTAAGAATTTCCTTGTCCATTTGTTATCAGAAAAGATGAAGCTGCTTTTTGTTTCTGCCCAACTCAGCCAGGAAAAGTTCTCAATATAGTATTTTGACTGTGTGTGTGTATGTATGCATTTCCTTCCTTCTTTCTTTTTCTTTTTTTTAAGCTAATTCATAACACCAAGTTGGCTCTAAAAAAGGTGACAGCTCTGAGCCATGATAAGTTGAGGGATCAGGTTGGGCCATGCGGCATACTCCCGTTGATCATTCATATGTTCCTCCCAAGATGCCTGAGTAACCACGTAGCCATTGGAAGTCACTCCTCAGAGGTAACTGGCACTGATTATTCAGCTATACCTCCTGCCAAGTCTCCAATAGTCACAAACAGCGGTGGGGGGGCAGTAATTGTGCTCTGACCTCTACAAATGCTGAAGGGCTATCATCTGCTATCTCTACACCAATTAGTCAAGTCATTCTCAGCCTGAAACTACCCCAAGTCACTTAGGTGACATGTTATAAAAAGAGATTCTCATGCTGTCAAGCAAGAGGTTTTTGTTTAATAAGTCAGGGGTAGAATCCAGAAATGCACAGTTTAACAAGTATTGTGAATGCTTTTAATGCATACGGTTCCTGAACCAACCACATGGCTGGAAAGATTGGACTAGCCCAGTGGTTCTCAATTTGAACATTCTTCAGAACCATCCGATAGATTTCTTAAAATTCAAATTACTAGGCTCACCTCTCAATTTAGTATTCGACAGGTCAGGGGTAAGACCCAAGAATTTGCCTTTCTAGCTTGCTGTTGATAGGGAACAATAACCAAACAAAACACAGAAGATTTTACAAAGGGGCACCTTGGTTAAAAAAAAATACAATCCTGCTGCTTAAGAGGCAGGGGAATTAAAAATATGAGCATTTGCTGAGCATGTTCTAGGTGAAGGTGCCTGGCATCATGAAATATAACATTTGTTTTATCTTGGTAACTTTTTATTTTATTTATGTTTTTGACAGATGAGACAGCCAAAGGTTAGAAGAATTATTACCGTGTTAAAGGTCACATAGCTAGACAGAAACGGAGGCACTGTTTGACTCCGAAAGCTGTACTCTATCTAGAACTCTCCATAGCCTCCAAGAGCACTGTGTTGTGGGAACAGTATTTATTTCCTTTACTCTTTAAAGGCCAGAGGAGCTCCCCAGGACACAGCCACCACACAATCAGCCAGTCAAGTCATAGGCATTCATTTTATTCGTTTACTCATCAGTTCAATTAACAAATATTTCCCAGGAATGACTACATTTGCAGGGCACTGTGCAGACCTCTGATGAGGTGGGGGTACTAGAGGTAAGGCAATAAATCAGAATTTGCTCCTGCAAGTTCTAATAAGTCTCTTTGGTTCTCTGGGTCTGAATTTCCTTATTGGCAGAATTAAGGGCTGGGATTAGGTAATCTCCAGGGTTTCTTTATTCTGAGCACTCCCCGAATTTATAATTTAACCTGATTTTCTGTTTTTATTTTTAATTTATAAGCTTAACCCTTGTCCTGTGGAGTGTGCATGCATTTATGTTTAATAGAAACAGAATGCTAAGTCTGTGTTTGAAAACTGAAGATCAAAATGTGCACAAAGGGCATATTAGAGAAAAGAACAACTCAGTGTCTAACCCCAAGGGATGCTAGATAGTCCAGTTTCCTGTGAGTAGGGTGATCAGGGATGGTGGAAGCGATGAACTGAGACGGCTGGATTAGTGGAAAGGAAGGAGGAATGAATTCAACAAGGATGTGAGCTCAGAAACAGATCAGAAGTCTGAGAATATTAATGATTCCATAGCCCTGCATAGGACAGACTTTTCTGTGCTGTTCGTTTGGTGAGTATGTCTGGGGATACATGAGTGGTGTGCTTGTGGGTAGAACTGCTGAGTTTAGCAAACAGAAATACAGAATATCCAGTTTAATTTTAATTTCAGATCAACAATATATATTTTTAATATAACTATATCCCCAATATTGCATGGGACATATGTATAAAATATTGTGTGTTTTTAATCTGAATTTCAAATATAGCTTTATGTCCTATGTTTTCTCTAGCAATCTTAGGCTGCAGATCATCTCTCCGAACCTGAGCATGACCATAGACAGGGAGGTGACAATGACATGCATGACTCTGATGAGGACTGGCTCTTCCTAACTCTTTGACTGATGGCTCATTCTGAGTGTCTAAGCATCCAGAGTGTAGAACCCAGCTTCCCTTCCCTCTGTTACCCACCCCATCCTCAGGCCAGAGATCAAAGCAAAATCCTCTTCTCTGAGAAGCTTGTCCATCCCCAGGATTCACAGTCATCCAGCAGCATTAGATTCATCAACATCTCCCTTCCCCTTGGCCTTGGAGGCTCCTAGAAGCATATGAGGTCTGACAGTTATGTTGGCATTATACTCACTGCAGAGCAAGTGCTATGCACCTTATTGCTGAATACCACCACGGTCATCTTCGAAGTACTCCCCTTGGGAAGCTATGCACTGAAATGACAGCTCTGGGGAACAACTCAGGGTTAAGGATGAGGTTTAAGTGGGAGAAACAAGGCAGAGGCCCAGTTACCTGAGATAGAGAATAACCATACAGGGGCAAAACAGGCCCACAGGTTGGGAGCCACACTAGATGTAAGTGGCTTGGGGGAGGATCAGAATCTTGAGATAAATGAAAACCAAAAACACATTAGTATCCAATTGATTCTGACTCATAAGCCACCCTCTAGAACAGAGTAGAACTTTTCTATAGTGCTTCCAAGGAATGCCTGGTGGATTTGAACTGCCAGCCTTTTGGTTAGCAGATGTAGCCCTTAACCACTATACCACCATGCTCTAGAACTTTTTAAATTCTACCTTTCCAAAACCAGAATTGCTTCCTTGAGTTCCATGAGCCTCAGCCTGCAGGTGTCCGTTTAGTGGCTGTAAAAAGGGGCCAAATGAGATGGGTGGGAGCTGGGCAGGACTTCCTACTACTATTAACCCCTCATAGGTTATGATCGCAGGAATTTAATGAGCACTTCAGGCATTAAAAGCAATTTCCACTGGGTAAATCAGTCTAATCAGACCAAGCATCCAGAAAATCTACAGGATAGCAAGTTTAAAACTTTATTCAAAGTGAAAAAACAGATAAATAGGATCTGGCTTTCTCTGCAAGAATGGGCTTTAACTAGGTCCCAGGGTAAAATGAAGAGAGTAGGAAATGATCCTAGAGGAGATCACTGAGGTCTGTCTCAAGCTGAGTGTCTTCCCACCTGGAGTGGAAGCTGCTGTCACCAGAATGCAGGGGTCTTCGCGCAGCCTGGGGCTGATGAGAGAAACTTGCTGTGATCAGGCTTTCTGACGATGAATAAAGGTGAGAGGCTCCAGTCATGGCCTCGGAGGCCAAACAGGCTAGCTCCTCAAGTAGCAAGGAAGCAAAGTGTTAGCAGGTGCTTCTCACGATGAAACTCCTGGAGTCAGTGTGTGAAGCCAGCTGTGTCCCTGGTGATGAGCGACAATTACCCAGTTCTCCGGAGTGAAGTTATCTGAGCAGAAAGATCAGGCTACGGTTGAATGCAAGTAGAGCAGAAAGCAGGGTGCTGAAATAGCTTAAAGGTCTGGATGGAGGACACGCAGGAAGGACAACTCTGCTGTTTTCCCCTGAGAGGACACAGAGGTACACAGTCCTGGAGGACTCGCCACAGCTTCAGGGGCCATCGATAGAGACAGCACTGGGCATCATCTTTACAGAGAACAGTAATTGTGGCAGCGGCTGCTCTCCTAAGCCTTTCCTGCTTGCTGTATTCCAGAGAAGTCATAGAGCCAGCCCTAGGTGGAAAGAGGATCTAAAGTTTTAGATACACTTAGGATTTTGGTCAATATTTTGAAAGATTCCCATATAGATATTGGTAGGTGAGGCTTCCTGTTATTATAACTTACCTGATTTAAGAAGGTTCTAACAGTGTATCTTGAGTGTTCACTGTGTTCATCCATATCTTGGATCTAACAGCTATACCAGACCCACCCAGCCCAGCTTGCTTACAGGGAATTAGTGAAGATTTGGCTGCTCACGGCTGGGTTCTGGAGTTCTGCGTTTCGGAGGCAATAAACTTTTTGTGATAAAATTCTGGGGTGCAGAGTCACTGTCCTTCATCCTCTCATGTTGAAAATCCTTTGTTTTGGGATTGGAAAGAGTTAGTGCAATGTCAAAAGACTCTCAGCCTGGAAGAGGATAAAATTATAATGATCTCACACACCTGCCTAAGCCTTTTGACTTTGCAAAAATATAATGACATCTAATTACTCCATTTGATTCTCACCATAATCCTGTGAAGGAAGTAAGGTCATTATTGTTATCTCAGTCATTTGAGTGAGGAAACTGAGGCCCAGAAAGGTTCAGTGACTTGCCTGAGGCCATATAGCTAGGACTTAAATGGGTCAGCACAGCTCAGGGCTCTTCTCAACACATCATGGACACTCCTAAAAGCAGGGACATGTTTCAAACACATGCTAGATTGCTCTTTCACACTGTTCCTTACATTTTTTTTCTGCAGTTGTTTGAAAGAGGTGAGTAAGACAATTGCCTCATAGCATAGGCTGGAACCTCCAGGGCTGTTTCTTCCCAAGGATTTTGGTTCCTGAGCTACTTCTTCATGCTTTCCATTTAATTCACAGTTTTAATCCCGGGCAGAAATTGGAATTTTTATGGAAGCTCTTATTGTATGTAAGACACTGTTATTAGTTCTTTGCAAATGTTAACTCACTTATTCCTGGTAGTAATCCTGGGAGGAAGACGTTGATATTATGTCCTTTTTACAGGCATAAACAAAGACCAGGGAGGTTAAGTAACTGCCCAGAACCACACAACAAAGAAGTGATGAGTGGAATTTGAATTTAAGTTGGTGGCAGAGTCTGTGCTCTTTAATTTTTTGTTTTATTGTGATGAAGTGAAAGTTTACAATCCCAGTCAATTCACTGTGTAAAACCCCAAGCACCCGCCTCTCTGCAACTCTATCTGCTCTCCTCACCCTATGACAGAACCTGTCACAGCACATTCTTCCTTTCCACTCTTGACTTTCAGTATCCACTCACCCAGCACTTGTCCCCTCCTCTCCACTCTCTCTTCTCCCCTCTAAAAAGAAACCAGTTGGACAGCCTCATAGATACATTGCATCGTAAAGTACACATACCACATCACTCAGGTATGTGTGTTTAATCAGCGTCATCTCTTTTAATCCAGGTCAGAAGTTCTCCAACCTTCATGTGCATTAGGACCTCTAGGGAGTGTGTTAAAACACGTGTTCCTGACCCCATCCCCAGATACTTGGATTCAGTGAGTCTGAGGTGGCCTGACAATTTGCATTCCTCACAAGTGATGATGCTGATGCTGATGCTGATACTGATGTTACTGGTCAGGAATCTACACTTTGAGAAACAGTATCTAGAGGCTGTCAAGTACAGCTGCTTGAGAATGGACCAAGAGTCTTTGAGAATGAAGATACCAGGCTCCATTCCTAGACATTCTGATGTAACAGGTCTGGGAGTGGGGATTGTCAATGCAGAGTTTTACAAAACTGTACTGGAGATTCTGATTTGCAAACAGGTATAACGATTTCTGGTTAATGTCTTGGTGACTCAGTTTCCCTTCTAGAATATTAGCAATCACATTGGATGGCCTAAATAAGATAGTGAGGAGATCAAGTGAAATAACAGCGGTTGCAGTGCTTTGCAGATAAAAGTTCTAGAAAGAAGCAGTTTACTAGGGTTGTTTAAGAAGGTTATCATGAGTTTTGGAGGTGAACCAGTCTGGTTTTCTTCCTAGCTTCCCCATTATCACCTGTCATCCTCATCTCTAGAATAATAATAATGATGGTGTTTGTATAGACAGGCTCATCTGCAAGGATTAGGTGAAAGAATGATGCCATTGTGTTTAGGATGTAGTGCTTAGTGTAGCTCAGTGTAGCTTTATGTGGTATTGTTTTTATTGTCTTTTCTTTCATAGTGAGAGCTGTATTTGTAAAACTTGGATAATTAATGTTCCTCGATAGACTCCTTCCTTGTTTCCTAAATGCTCATCTGTTCCTCAAACTAGTCCAGTTCTTCTGCTATCAGTTTCCTTGTATGCTAGTCAATCTTCTTTTAAGCATTTTATATGTCCATATATGTGATTTCAGGATCTTATTCTTTGTTTTGTTTGCCTAATATACATATATATATATTTATACTGTTTTAAATGAAAGATTAAAATCAAGTCAATTTGTCAAACAAAAGCTTACACACATCATATGTAACTCTAATTGCTCTCTCCACCTTGTGACAGCACACTCTTCCTTTCAATTCAGTATTTCCAGAATCTGTTCAACTGGTTCCTGTCCCTCTGTGTCCTTTCTTCTAGCCTTCTCTGCACAGGTGCTGCCCAGCTAACCTCTTGTATCAACTTAAGCCAAGAAGCACCACCTTTGCCAGTATTATTTAATGTCTTATAGGCCAGTCCTATCTTGGACTGGAGAGTTGGCTTTGGGAATAGTTTCAGTTCTAGGCTAACAGAGAGTCGGGGGTCTACTTTTGGATAAGAGCAGTAACGACCATTTGTATTTGTGCTTAGAGCTTTGCAGAACATTTTAACATGCGTTATCTCACTGGATGCTGTGATGGACAGTGATAACGAAAATGACAGCGATGATGATGACAACAGCGAAGGTGACAGTGGCTCCATTTTCAAAGCCATAGAGGAGAGACGTAGTTTTCATCAGATCCTTCAGATTTTAAGTGTTAGAGATAGAACCTGATCCAGTCCATAGGATTTCTCTCTGTGCCGGATGACAGAGAAATATTTTGTCTGTTGTAGGTTTATTCTATTGAATGCACATTTAGACACATTTTTCCATTCCTCTTCCCTTGTAAAAAATACAGTTGGAATTTTTATGCTGAATTCCAATAAGCTTATCAATTAGTTTTGTAACTTTGAAACTTTCTACTCCCAAACATGGTTTGCTTCACTAGTTACCTAAGTCTTCTACATTTTTTGGTGAGGCTCTGCATTATTCTTTATACACGATGTAAAAATAACTTATTTTGACTACTTTCAGAAATCCTCTATTTTTTTGCTCCTTTTTTATGCTATTTCCTAGCCAGTTGCTGTTAACATCTAGAAAGTTCATTTAATTTGTAAATTTATTAATTTTGATTACTGTTTTTAAACAGTTACTTTAATTAAATTCTGCAGAATAATGTTTTTTCTGTAGATTCTTTTAGGTTTCATAGATAGAAAAACTATATAATTTTCAAATAATGATAATTTTTATCCTTTTCAACTAAATGTCTTTTCTTGTTCTAGCATGGGGATACTTTTATAGAATTTGAGTGAATAAAGAAAGTGGCTTAGGTTTACTTCTTATTGGCAAGACTATGTATGCTCTGATGGTTAAGTCATGTAAACAAAGTTCAGTCCCATGAATTACAAATATCTCCAGAGTAACAGTTTTTGAAAGGTTCCTTGTATTGACAGATTTCCTACTATGTAGTTGGGTGTATAATATAAGCTAATTTAATATTAAATAGGAAAAAAAAGAGGATGTTATTTCTTCATTTAAGTACCCAGTTAATTATCAGCTTGAATGCAGGAAAACAAACAAAATTATTCCTGGAATTCTGAAGTGGTGCACTGGTTAAGCATTTGACTATTAACCAGAAGACTGGCAGTCTGAATCTACCAGCTGCTCCTTGGAAAATCTATGGGGCTGTTCTATTGTGTCCGATAGGGTTGCTATGCGTGGGAATCAACTCTGTGGCAAAAGGTTAGGTTTTTGTTCTTTCCTGAAGTAAGAATAGTGGTAAATACAGCAAGGCTTGGTTATTTTATTTTGCTTTATTGATAATACTTGGTATGCTTTCATAAACCCAAAAAGGATACACTTGTATAGAAATTTGTTTTCTATATTTCCTGATACAAGACTTGTTGTCAAAATTACAAAAAAAAATAGTTTCTGTTGATTAGCAATGTTTAAACATGCATATATATCAAAATAAAGTAAAACTTAAAAACTTGAAAGGATTTCAGAATTTAAGGAAACTAGAAGCCAGATTTATTGATTCTTTGTATTCATCTGCATTCAGTTTCTAAAAAATGCCTTACTGATTGTTGCAGTTGTATAGGTTTGAAATATGGTTAATTGCATTACTGGTCCCCAATCTTGCTAAGTCCTCATGACCTCAAACCACCATTACTTTACAGATCATTGTACTTTGAATATATGTTTACAGTTTCCAGGGTCGTTTAGAAGTAGACCGCAGCCCAGGCCTTCCCAAACCATGCAGGTCTGCATCTACTCCTCCGTAGAAGTAGAGTGAAGACACAAGAAGAACTTTCCTCATTGCTCTATGTCTACAAAGTATGATTACTGTCCCCATTGGGCTACATCTATGAAGTATGACTACAGGTGAGGAACCATCCCTCTTCCCCCAGTCATGACTAGGAGGAAATCATTAGATCTTGTTTCCTGGGAATGCGTTAGTATTACAATTATACTTACTAGTTATCTTTGAAACCCCCTAACTAATCTGTGAAAAGCAAATCAAAGCTCTTCTACCTCTACTTTATTAAATCATAAGTGGCTCTCTACCTTATTAGGTCATAAGTGGCTAACAGAACTAGGTACATTTTATTTAATAATCCTTATTGAGAAGGTAATATAAACTGACTCACTCGATATCCACTCTTGCTCTTTTAGCTTGTTTTACTCTTCTGTGCAGACTGCACTTTCCAGACTGCTTTGCAGCTACTATACAGGTAAATAGCCTTCGTCCTACTAATTGCAGCCATCCCATTTGCAATTTGGAGCAATGAGAGGAAGCAACTATGCAAAGAGAAACTGGATTTTTTGGTATGGCGACTTCTTTGGTAGCAATAACCATAAAGCTTTTAGAGTTCAGTCTCAAGGGTGGTCTGTTCCAAGAGATATGCTGTGGTGTTTCATTATAACAGTCCTATGTAGTTGAGTATTATTTGCATCTGGTTATATAATGAGCAAGACTGAGTTTCTGCTTACCCTAAAGATTCTGTGATCTTAACACCCCTTAATATCCCTTTGTGTTTAAACCCTGGTGGCACAGTGGTTAAGTGCTATGTATGGCTGTTAGTCAAAACATGTCAAAGTTCAAATCTACCAGGTGCTCATTAGAAACTCTATGGGGTAGTTCTACTATGTTCTATAGGGTTGCTAGTTTGCTGCTGTGAGTTGAAATGGACTTCACAGCAATGGGTTTGGTTTGGTATGGAGCTATGACTTGTTGCTGTTGAGTAGATTCCAACTCATAGCCACAGTGGTGTAGCCAAGTGCTGTGGCTGGTAACCGAAAGGTCAGTAGTTTGAATCCACAGGGTGTGTGTGTGCGTGTGTGTGTGTGTGTGTGCATGTACACGTGCACATGCATGTGTGCTTAAATTGGTATGCTTGACTCTCTTGAATACAATTAAGAATTATGATTTATATAGTCCTCTTAAGAATATTAGTAATAATTACAACAGCTAACATTCATCATAATGTATATTACTATATACCGGGCACTCTCCTAAGTACATATATTAATTTATCTAACCCTCATCTTCATCCTTAAGAGACTGATACTATCATCTCCATTTTGCTAATAAGGAAACACAAATAAAGAAAGGAAAAAGATGTAGCAAGCAAGGAAGAAGTTCAGGTTTAAGTCTAAGCAACTCGGCTCTGATTCCCATGGCGACTGCGCTCCATAGTGCTCTGCTGCTAGCCAGTCTTGTGAAATAGATATTCATTTATAAAAATAGCTTGGGAGTAGGGTCTGACCTCCTCCAACTTCTTGAGGTGAAGGTGAATCAAGATCAACAGCCCAAAGCTGATTCCTGTGGGGAGGGGAAGGTCAGACATATCTCCCCTCTCCACCTTTTCTACCAGTTCTCACACCAGCTGTCCCTCTCACAGCACTGTCTACTAAGTTCAGTAATTCACTCCATGGCCACACAGAACTCACAGAGCATACTCAAAATTAAGGAGTTTACTAGGGAAGTAACAGTTTACAACTCAGGCTCAAGAATACTCAGGATACACCTCTTCCATCAGGATAGCCTCTCCCCAGCTGTGCTTGCAAGGCATAGCTTTCCTTGTTCCTCAGGCACTCAGCTTTCTCTCTCCATGAGCCAGGAAGCCCACTACACCACCTTCCACTGCCAGGTCTCTGATGCTGGTCTTTCCTTTCTTGAGAGTGGGATTCTCCTCCCTGCTCTAGAACCGGCTCTCTTTTAAGGCAAAACTGACCAGTCCCCTTGCTGGACCACAGTTATTCTGTCACATAGTTACCCGGGTGGAATAAAGAGACCACGGTTAGAAAGCGCACCCCTGAAAGTAAATACACTACACCATTTTACAAATACAAAGGTGAGATGCTTTCAGAGAAGTTCAATGACACAGTTACAGAAGTACTAAGCAATTGAGTATAAGCGGCGCCCAGATATTTAGACTCTACATCCAGGGATCTTTCTGTTATACCTACTACTGGTCAGTGTTTCACTTGATTATTTATTTTTATCCATTTATTCAGAGTATCAATTATTCATGCATCTCCCTATTCAGTCAGTTGTATTATTCCTTTGGGACTGCTCTGGTCTTTTATATTTGTGGAAGAATATGGAACTTGTATCCCAGGGCCTCTTCCTATAATGTGCTAAGATCCACACCTCATTTCCTTAGGGGTCCTACAGAGGTGTAGCATGGCCCATAAAAAACATCGTCTCTGCTCATATCTCATGATTTTTGCAAATTAATGATCTAAGTAAAATGGACCATTGCCTTTAAAAGTGTGCAATAAAAAATGATAATAAATGCCAGGCTGAGGATCGTAATGGAAAAACAACTGTTTGGGGCGTTTTGCTATGGTACAATTCTCCAGCCTGAGTGCTGCAAGTGGAGCTGCCTGGCTTTTTTTTTTTTTATTTTTCCTGGGTTCCATGTTCAAAGCCTCGAGTCTTCACACACGGCTGGGTGCAGAATAAGAACTGCTGGTGAAGTCAGAACAGGCTTAAATCTGAGGCCTGCCAGTAGGCATATCAATTAGACAGTGACCCAGAAAGTCTTGAAAGGGTGATTTTGCACTCCTTTCTATCTGCTTGAGGGCTCTTTCTCCTTCCAGGACTCCTTGGTAGAAACCTGAGAGAGTCAGGATTTTGGCCAGGGAAGGTTTAGGAAAATAAAACTTAACCGCTGTAGCTTTGAGAAGTAAATCGTTCTGAGTCAGAGGAAAAATCAAAGACCTTGAGAGAAAAACAAAGCTGCAGTTTCAATTATATGTCACCAGGTTTTGATCCAGCATTGGGCCAAGGTGGCATCAGAGAAATGTTCTGACAATTTGGTTTCCATAATGCATGATGCTCTTGTAAAACTATTTTAATGACATCTGGACACTTCAGTCAGCTTCAAATTCTAGACTATTTTCCAGGTCAGGCAAGGACCATTACACCATCTCAACCAGTGACCTCTTTCATTTTGTAGGAGCTTAGGGAAACCTTAAACTCTCAGATGCAATTATTGATTATATAATAAAGCATTGATTTACTAAGAAACCCTATAACATTTTCTTCTTCATACTTAGCATTACAATAAACACATCCAAGAACCTTCATAGAGGATTAACCACCTATTGCCACTTGAATGAGATCCTTAGGATGCTGGTTTCAAAACATAAACAAGGTTAGAAGACTGCTTAGAGTTCACAGAATTCCAAATCAAATGCAAGTCACAGGGAAGTTTCTCAAAATACCCTGGTTCAGATTGTAAAATAGTTTTGATATGATATAAACCACTCTGAAAATGGCATTTAGAAGTAAATTGAATTATCCTCTTGTAACTGAGACAGACTTTCATTTTGCTTGGCTATGGAATAATTTGCCTACTCATCTCTGTGGAAAGTTTTCATCTATTAATGCATCAGAAATAAGAACACTGAACAATCGTTTAAAATTTTTTTTTAAAAAAGAAGGAAGTCCTCCTAAAGTCAAAGACATTTTCAAGTACAATTTAGAAACAATTTCTGCGATGTAGACCATGGAGGCTATTTAATACTTCATGTGAACAAAGGCTCTGATGACCCTGAATATATGCATGGGAGCAAAGAGAAGACTTATAAATAAGTCATCTGAACAAGATGTTTCCCCACGTGTTTCTGTTTGCTCCTGTTAAAACTAGGGAGTGCTTTCATGTGCTTGGTGTGGTCTGTTGAATTTGTCTCCTGTGTATGTTGAAAGTAACTTTGAGGGAACTTCAGACACCAAGGCTGTCCCCCCAAAACATATTAGCCTCAAGTCATTTCTGATTCGTAGTGATCCTATAAGACAGAGTAGAACTGCTCCACTGAGTTGGTGGACCTGAACTGCTGATCTTTTGGTTAGCAGCCATGACTACGTCATTTCCAGTTTGGAGAAAGAATGCTAACATCAATAGAATTCCAGCCAACCTGGACTCCAATTCCAATGACAGCACTAATGAGCTCTGCTTCTAGAAATTTTGCCTGACCTTAGCTCAATGCTTCAACTCTACTGCCCAGGCAACAACTCAGCACTGACCTTGGATTCAAGGAAACATAATACCACTTGTTCCTTCTGTCTTTCCCAAGGGAGAGCAAAAGACATTCATTTGATCAACCAAAAGATTTTGTTGAGCACCTCCCGTATCCTCAGCATTGCATTGAATGGGATATAGAGACACATTTAGAAAGAAGACATAGGTTTTTTTCTTTGGGTAACTGACAATAATATGTCAAATACATGTGTGCAGATGACCTATCTAACACAGGTAGAGCTTTTGCTCATACTCTGCTCTTTGTCTGCAAGTATTTCCTGTATTTATTCGGCCAATTAATTCTAGTCACCCTTCAAGACGTAGCTCAAATCCTCTTCCCTCCAGGAAGCTTTCTTCAAACCTGATGCTCATGTCTGCAGCAATTCCCAAATTATGCTGAAATTGTCTTTGTGTGGGTCTGGCTTAGTCACTAGAATCTAATGTCCCCCAAACAATGATAAATTATATTCCTCTTCGTATCTCGTGGTTCAGCACCTACCTTTCAATGGTAGTAGATACACACCTGGCGAGTAGTCATAGCCATCTTCTCAGCATACATAAGTACATAGCTAATGATAAGCTCCACACAACTACCTTGAATTATAGTTACTTGATCATGTGTCATCTCTCCTAAGACACTGAAGAGTTAGTGATGCTTTGTAGAAAATGGAACTATGTCTGAACCCTGGCTCTACCACTTAATAGCCAAGCAATTTTGGACATCTAACTGGGGTATCAATATTTACTTTGTAGTGTTGTTGTGAAATTTAAACGACAAAGAAAGTGCCTAGCGTAGTGCAATAGGGCAATCTAGAAAAACTGAATAAGTTACATACATACACATATGTACCTATATATAATCCACTATGGTTGAGTTGATTCTGACTCACAACGACCCTAGAGGTCAGAGTAGATAAATATATATATGTGTGTGTGTGTGGAGAGAGAGAGCAGAGACTTATTATTCTAAGGGACTGGCTCACAAAATTACAGGGCTTGTAAGTCCAAAATCCACAGGTAAGGAGACAGGCTGAAATTCTGGTAGTCTCGTGTCCCCAGATTGGGAGGTCAGGTGGTGGAGGAGAGAGGAATTCTAGCAGGGTGTCTATTTATAGTCTGGGGCAGAATCCTTCCACCCGGAAACCTCTGGTTTCACATTTAAAGCCTTCAAATGATTGGATGAGGCCCACTCACACTGTGTCGTATAATTTGCTTTACTTAAGACCAACTGATTTAAATGCTGATCACATGTAAATTCTTTATAGCAAATCTAGGCTAGTGTTTGACCAAACAACTGAGCACTGTGGCCTAGCCAAGATGACACATGAAATGACCCATCACACGCAGTGTTTGACAAGCTACTTATACTCCTCCCTAAGTGTTTTCTATCCCTATCTCCTCTTGGATGGAAAGAAATGTGTCTTGAATTACGTACCTTGCACATAGTACACATTCAAAAAGAGTAGATGGAAAGATATGAAACCCAATTAATTGTTGAGAAAGTTAATTGCATGAAAGTTTAGAGAAAGGGAATCACCTTACAGCTACAGTGCTCATCAAAGACTTCATATATGTGGGGAGAGTTGAGTGAATATTGAACATTGTGTGGAGCTTTTAAGAAAAATCACTACCATTTACTGAGTTGCCTAGCGGGCACTATGCAAAACACTGCACATGTATTATCTCATTTAATTGTCTTAAAGAGATATAAAGTAAATGTTACTATACTTACACACATTTTTACCATGGAGGGAATGGAAAGTTAAGGAAGTTACATAATTTAACTTTTTATCATTTCAAATTCTAGCTAATACATTAGGAAACTATTGCCAAAATCATGCGATGTGACGAACTACCCCAAAACTTAGTGGCTTGAAACTATAATTACTTCTCCTCACGCTCTTGGATCTGAATACTGGCTGTAACTCAGCTGAGTTAAACTAAACTTTAGACTCTGGGCTCCAGCTACTAGGACTAGCTTGTCTACCTTCAACCAGTAGAAACAGAAAGTATATAGCCAGTACTACACAAATCTCAAGACACCACACTAGAGCATATTCTTTTCCTGCTGTATCACTGAAGCACTACAGGGAAAAGTCCAACTGTGCAAATCTATTCCAAGCCCCTTTCATAATATACCAGCTATTATCCTATTGGCCAAAGCAAGTCAGATGGAAGACCCCAAAGACAAGCAATAAGGGAATCCTCTCTACTCACCAAGAAAACTTATCAAGGGTACGATTGTGCCTTTCTTTTGTAGGAGAGTGAGGAATTGGGACCAGTAATTCATTTCCCCAGGTAATCATTGGAAAAGCCAGGATCTAATCCATATTTATCTGAAGTCAGATAACGAGGTCTTAATCTCTACCCTATACCATCTTCACAAAGAGACAAAAGGGGCTCAAAATGGAGAAATAGCACACTAAAAGGTATATCAGAAGAACAGTAACAGAAAGAGAGTAGAGACATTCAGCCTGGAGCAAAGCATATGCAGAAGAATGGTGAGACTCAAGACTTGAAACCATCACAGGGGCCAGAGGGCCAAGAGCCACAAAAGCAGATACTGCAGTACGCAGTCTTGCAGATACTTATGATTTCATTACTGGGCCAGTCTTGAAAACCCCAGTAATCCCTAAGTGACCCCATGAAGTTTTGCTGTTGCACCCAAAGTCTTTGCTAGTCTATATGGTCCATATGTACAGACTAGAGAAAGGTTTTCTGTATTAATCAGAAACTCAGCTATAAATAGGTGCCACAATAAAAAGTGTTTAAATGAATAGCATTTATAAAGAGACTTTACACAGGAGTAGACACTGTGAAGGAAACCCACCAGGAATGATGAAACACCAAGGACTAGCAAAAGAGAAAACCATTATTACCTCCAGGCCTAAAGGAACCAGGGGGAAGGACCAGTATTATTGGAACCCAAAGAGAGCTAAAGCTATGAAGGAGAGGCTGCTCAGGACTACTGTCAGTGCTCTAGAGAAGCAGGGAGGGAGTACAGGAGAAGGAAAAAGAGCAGGAAAGCACAGGGGAAATAAAAAAAAAAACAAACATAGTTATCTCTTTTGCTTCACCTCCACCAATCTACTGGTGCTTCTCACCAGCCAACGCAGGTGGAAGCCAGAAGACAAGGGAGCCCCTGATACGTTGTCTAGAGCTGTCTGTCTGTACATAGAGTGGGGTGGTGAAAAACAGTGGAAGGATCTGGGAAAAGGGATGTAGAGAATCATTAGCATATACTCTATCCCAACAATTAGACAAAGTATTTCCTCTGGGAAGATGTAGCCCCCAAGGATGCAAAACGTAGGAAAGGTGCTGTGATGGGAAAGAACATATCCAACACAACAAGGAGCCAAGGCTTAGTGAGTGGAGACGAGGCTGAACTCCAGCACTGGGTGCATTGACAGCAGCAATAGTTGCACAATGATATTGACATCTTGTCTACTCCCATGGCAATTTGTTAGATGGGACTACTAGCATACATAAAATAAAATCCAACATGGTCTTGATTAGAAGTTGAGAACATAGATACCTAAGGAATCCTTGAAATAGTTCGGCTCCTATTACTAAAGGAGTGAAGCATTCTTTGCTGTCTTGTCTCCATCTGCTCAAGTTCATTTACCCAGACAAGAACTTACTGCCTTGGGCTTCTGTGGACCCCATGTGGCTGGTTGCTCAAGCGATTGTCAAGTCTTGTGGGCTGCCTGGCATCCCAGCCTCTATTCCCACCACAGGTTAGATCACAAGTTTAGAGACTGCCAGTGGGTTCATTTAAACACTAAGGAGGAGCTTCCATGTATTCAAGCTTTTTTTTTTTAACCTAAAACTTGTTACAAATTCCCTGTTGTTTTGTAAATGAATTAATACATCTTTCTGTTGATATCAGAATCCCATTGGCTTAAGGAGTTTAGAAAGGATAGAGTCAAGTTTATGCCTACAAAATGACCATTTCAGATAGCCTTAAGTCTTTGCTAATCTGCACAAACAAGACAGCCTTGCTCTTCAGGGAATAATTGCATTCTTACTGGTGTTCTCAGGCCACAAGCTTTTTGAAAGTGTCCCCACCTGTCTTCCTTTTCCTCATTGCTTCTGAAAACCATGCTGTTGGCTGGGCCCCTTGGTATGCAGAACTGTCTGGCTGAATCTCATTCTTTGGAAAACAATGTTAATTGGGGAGCTGCACTGTGGTTTATTTGCACAAATATATTTTGCCTTGAACATTGCAGTTACCCTTATTTAATCACATATTCAATCCAAGATGAATGAGTTCTACCAAGTCCTGAGATTATTGAAATAAAAATAAAGTCTCTGCCTTTAGGAGCACACACAAAAACATCTTTGATTATAGACCTCTAGACTGGGAAGAGCTTAGAGTTCAACTAAGTTAGGCCCTTTCTTTGCAGTAACTAACTATTGTTATCCTACTTCATAGATGGTCTGTGGTAGGGTCAGAGAATTAACGGATGGCTTTGTCAAGACCTCATAGCTACTTAATAGCAGAGACGAGGCTAAAGCATTGTTCTTTTTGTCTTGTCACAATGTCTTGGTTAGCAGAGAGAGGGATTACCCTTGGGTGTGCTGAGAAACTCTCATCACCTGGCCTGGCATTACTGCAGGCTATGTCACCTCAATCACAAGTGACACCACAAACAGACCATTCTTCTTAGATGTTGCGTTGGTCTGCAACTCTTCAGGATTTAACGGAAAAATCAGAAAATCTGAACTGAGTAGTGACCTCATTTTCAAAGCTAGCTCTAAGGCCTGCAAGGAAAGATTTTCCAACTTAGGCATATTTACCTCAGTCTATGGGACCAGAAGGGAAGTGGCTTTTGGCTTTTACCTGGTAGCCCAGCTGCCTCTATATTATGCCAGGTTTTGTTAACCTCTTGGCTGAGGCGAGGCATCTGAGGACCTCTGACCTAGAATGAGGTCCTGGGCTAAGTGATACTATTCTTGCTATGAGAAGGAACCAGAGAGGTGGGTCCTTACAGCTATAAACCAATAAGTACCTTGGTGTTCCTGAAACAAGAGCAGAATCCTATTCCAGGCCGTGTGGTTATACTTAGTTACATAGCAGTGTAATTAATGCCACTTAATGTAAAGTGAAAACAGAATTTCTGTAGCTGCCAACTTCCTCTGGCTCAGCCAGTACTATATGCTGACTTCACTTATAAGCATTATTTTCTTTTTCATCATCCTGATTGCAGAAGGAAAATTGGTCCAAGAAAGAGAAACAGACACCAAACTTCAACTGGCAGCACATGAGGTACAAAATTTAGATTGCAGGTATTGATTTCCATTTGCATCATGCCAACTGCCCTGTAAAGCTGAAGACCTATAAACCAACTGAAATAAAAAGAATCATAATGGAATATTATGAAAACTTGTACTCCAATAAACTTGAAAACCTAGCAAAAGTGGAAAAATTTCAACACACTATCCACCTTAACATAAATTCAGGTAAAAAAATGTAGACAGTCACATTAAAAAAAGAAAATTAAGATGTCATTTAAAAAGAAAAATAAAATAAAATAAAAAAGCTCCTTCTGAAAAAGCTACAGCCCAGATGGTTTCAGTGGAGAATCCTACCCAAGATTCAAAGAGTTGAATTCAAAGAGTTGAATCTACTCAAATTATTCCAGAACCTAGAAAAGGGTGGAATACTCCCTAATTTAATCTAGGAAGCCAGTATAACTCTGATACCAAAGTCAGGCACAGATGCCACAAAAAAAAGAAAATCACAGACAAACATCCCTCATGAATATAGATGCAAAAATTCTCAACAAAATTCTGACCAATAGAATTCAACAGAGTATCAAAATAATAGTAATAATAAAAATACATCAGAATCAAGTGGAATTCATACCAGAGATGCAAAGGCAGTTCAACATTTGAGTATTCCAACTCACAGCATAAATAAAACAAAGAAAAATAATCACATGATTATCTCAGTTGATGCAGAAAAATCATTCGATAAAATCCAATACACTTTCCTAATAGAAACTCTCAGCAAAATTGAAATAGAAGGGAAATTTCTTGATACAATTAAGGGAAAACCAGAAAGCCAACTTTGTTTTCTCAATAGTGAAAAATCCAAGGCATTCTCCTGCTCAGAGGAAGTGTGATCCCTCTTACTCAGTATTGTGCTAGATGTGCTAGCTATAGCAATAAAGCAGGAAAAGAAAATAAAGCCCATCCACATTAGAAATGTAGCAGTAAAATCACCCTTATTTGGGGATGATGTAATCATGTATATAGAAAATACCAGACACCCCACAAGAAAGTTACTGGAACTAATAGAGTGATTCAGCAAAGTTTAGAGATTAGATACTTATCTGATATGTTGTTACCAAAGATCTCTCCCCGTTTGCAGGTTCTCTTTTTAGTCTTTTGGTAAAGTCTGTTGATAAGTGTAAGTGTTTAACTTTTAGGAGGTCCCAGTTATCTAATTTATCTTTTGCCATTATACATACATATACATATAACATCAACACACAAAAATCAGTTGGGTTCCTTTACACTAACATAGAAAAAGAAATCAAGAAGACAATTGACCATACATTGGATGCACTTTATGGTTCTATGCATCTATAGAATATCATCCTGCTGACCTCTAGCTGGAGGAAGGAGAGTGGGTGGACAGAAAGGGAAAGGAGACTGTTGGGAGGATGAGACATGTATGCAGCAGAGAGGAGTAGTGTGTTGTCACCAGGCAGGGAGAGCAGTGGAAGCTGCATATAGGTGGGCATGTAAATTTGTATGGGAATGTACATTTTCACTCAGTCATAATAAAAATAAAATAGTAAAAAAAAAAAGAAAACAATACCATTTACACTAGCCCCCCCCCAAAGGATAAAATACCTAGGAATAAAACTAACTGGAGACACAAAAATGTCTTATACAAGGAAAACTATAAAATACCACTGCAAGAAATTAAAAGAGATTTACATAAATTGGTAAACATTCTGCATACTCATAGATTGGAACACTTAATGTTGTGAAGACTTCAGTAGTACCAAAAGCAATCTATAAGTAGATTGCAATACCAGTTCAAATCCCAACAACATTCTTTAATAAAGTGGAAAAACTAATCATCAAGTTTATATGGTAAAGGAGGCTCCCAAATAGCTAAAATAATATTGAAGAATTAAGTAGGAGGCCTCACACTTCCTGATGTCAAAACTTGCTGTACAGTCACAGTAATCAAAAGAGCACAGTAGCGTGTCAATGGCAGACACAGACCAGCGAACAGAATTGAGAACCCAGAAGAAAATCTGTCCATCTACAGGCAGCTGACCTTTAATGAAGGGTCAAAATCCATTCAGTGAGGAAGAAAACAGTCTCCGACAAAATGTTCTGGCAAAACTGGATATCTATTTTCACAAAAATTAGATTTGTGTCTCCCACCGTGAACAAAAGGTAATTCAGAATGGATCAAAAAACCAAAGTGTTAAACCTAAAACTATAAAGTTCCTGGAAGAAAATATAGAGTCAATGCTAGATGACTTAAGCATTGGCGTACATCATATGTTAAATAAATAAATAAATAAAAATTCAATGACAAAAGATAAATTGGATAACTGGGACCTCCTAAGAGTTAAACACTTATGCTTATCAAAAGACTTTACTAAAAGACTGAAAATAGAACCTACAAACTGGGAAAATCTTTGGCAACAACATATCAGATAAAAATCTAATCTCTAAAACATATTGAAAACTTCAACAACTCAACAGCAAAAAGAAAAAAATCCAATCAGAAAATGAGTAAAGGAGTTGAATTCCATCAAAAAGACCATTCATGAGGGCAATCAGCAAATACACAAAAAGATGCTTGAGACTATTAGCCATTAGACAGATGCAAATCAAAACTACAATGAGATATCATTTTACCCCTGTAAAAATGGCAATGATTAAAGAAAAAATATATACATACAAAACAGCAAATTTTAGCAGGGCTGTGGCGTGTTCGGAACCCTTGTACAATGCTGACAGGATTATAAAAAAATGACTTAGCTCCTATGGAAAAGACCTCTTTAAAGGATTAAAAAGCAAAGATGCCACTTGAAGAGTAGGGTGAACCCAACCCAACTCATGATATTTTTAATTGCCTAATATGCATGGCAAAGCTGGACAATTAATAAAAAAAGACTGAAGATGAATTAATGCCTTTGAATTATGGTGTTGGCAAAGGATATTGAATATGTTGTAAACTGACAGAACCAACAAATTTGTGTGGAAGTAGTATACCAGAATGTTCCTTAGAAGTAAGGATGGTGAGACTTTGCCTGATATAATTTGGACATGTTATCAGGAGGGATCAATCTTCACACTTCGTAAAGTGTCAATGAAAAACAGAACACCCTCAATGAGATGAATCAACACAGTGACCGCAACAATGGGCTCAAGCATAACAATAATCATGAGAATGGTGCAGGTGTGGACAGTATTTCTTTCTGTTGTGTGTAGAGTCACTATGAATCTGAAACAACTTAACAGCACTTGAAAACAATTATGGAAAACAGTATAATGTTTCCTCAAAAAGTTTGAAATAACAATACCTTATGATCTAGCAATCCCACTCCTAGGTATATATCCTAGAGATGTAAGAGCAATGACATGAATACTGACATGCATGCCTATGTTCACTGCATTGTTATTCATAATAGCAGAAAGGTGGAAACAACCTAAGTGCCCATTAATAGATGAGTGGACAAATTATGGTAAAT
This sequence comes from Heterohyrax brucei, assembly GCA_028571685.1. Classification (NCBI taxonomy): domain Eukaryota; kingdom Metazoa; phylum Chordata; class Mammalia; order Hyracoidea; family Procaviidae; genus Heterohyrax; species Heterohyrax brucei. The sequence goes on from CM053162.1 coordinate 48,237,629, forward strand.
ACACACAATGCAATATTATACAACTATCAAGAATAATAAGGGGTCTTTGAAACATAACCATGAGTAAAATTGGAGGACGTTATACTCAGTGAAATAAGTCAATGACAAAAAGAAAATATTGGTGGTCTCACTATCATGAACAGTGAATATTAGACAAACACACAGAAAGCAAAGTTCTTTGATGGTTACCTGGTATGGGAGGGAGAGAGAAGAAGAACCACTTTCTAGATAGCAGACACTTGTTATTTTGCATGATGGGAAAAGCAATCCCAAATATGGATGAAGTCTGAAAACTTGACTAAGGTCAATAAAGACACTCAGAAGTACATGAGAAGCAGGGATAATTTTTGTGAATGCTATCACATATATAATTTTGTTACAACAGTTAAAATAATGAAAAATGTATATGGTCATGTAGGTAGATATGGATGTATGAATAAATGCACTTGTGTGTATAACTGTATCTGTAGGCATATATGTATACATATAGGTGTGTGCTACATAAATATCCACATATTTAACAAATTGCCCATATATATAGGACACAGTTACGGAGGCTTTTTGGACATATTCCAACAACTTTTGGGTTTGGTTTACTAGGTCAAAAGGCTTTAAGTCAGTAGTTTCAGAAGAAAACTTAGTCCATTCTCCACAACATAATCCACAAGAATAGTGCTACACATCTTGATTTGGTGAGTAGCATCTGTGGTCTTAAAAACTTGTGAGCAGTCATCTAAGATACAACTATTTGTTTCTACTCATACGAGAAGAAGAGAGTGAAGGAAATCCAATGGTCAAAGAAGAAACTAGTCCATGGGACTAACAGCCCACACTAACCACAGTCTCTTTTATCTTGAGACCAGAAGAACTAGATGATGCCCATCTACCACTACCAACCCTTGTGACCAGGGGCACAACAGACAGTCCTGGACAGAATGGAAGAAAAATGGAAACCAAAATTCTCATTCTTAATAATAGCCAAACCTACTAGACCAACAGATACTAGAAGAATCCTCAAGACTATCTCCCTAAAAAGCTCTTTGAACTTGGAACTAAAGCCACTCCTGGAGGTCACTTTTCAACCAAGTTATAGATTGGCTTACAACACAAACAGTGTCACTCTTGAGTAACGTGCTTTTTTAAACAGTTAACTATATGAGCCTAAACCATCAATGTTTACTCGAAAGCAAAGATGAAAAGGCAAGGAGGGGAAGGGAAGCTGTATCAATGGAAACAGAGCAAACAGAATGAAAATAATGAGAATACTGACACATTGGAAAAGTTTTAATCAATGGCATGGAACAAATTGTATAAAAATTACTAAATGGAAGCCTAATGTGCTGTGTAAATTTTCACCTAAAACACAATAAAATATTATTCCGACATCTTGACCAATGGTCTATTTGGATGCATCAGGCCCTCAGGGTTCTGGGGGATCCCAGATGGGGATTTGGCCAGATGTCACATTCTCTACAACTTTAAGTCATTGTTTAACCTCACCCTAGACTCTCTGTTAAATGTCTACGAAAAGCTTTAGGAAAATAAATGAACTTTCGCTTTTCTAGTCATTTAGTCATTGCTATGGTTTCATTTAGCAAAGGCTTGGCTGTACCTGCAGACATTTTTCTACATTCTGTTTCCTGCTCTTGGGTGTGGATTCCATGAGTCAGCAAGACTTGGATGGGGCATGATTGATTGCCACAATGTGAGGCCTCTTCAGAGTCAGAGCAAAGTGTGGGTCTTCCCAAACCTTGCTTCATGATAATACAGAAGACATGAGTTTTTCCATGATGTTATGGTTAAGCATGGATTTGATCTCCGTTCTGAGTCAATTTTCTCACTAGTGTGTGTGGTTTGGGGCTGGGAAGGTAACAAGGAGGGACTTACTCATCTTTCATAATACGTGTGTTAATCGAAGTTTCAGAAAAACAGATGGGATCTGACCAGATACCATGTCTAGCTAGGAAATACTCCAGCCAGTCAAGATTCTAGATCTGGCTCCAGTTCTTTAGAACAATTCTTTTTTTAAAATTGAGAGAAAATTTATGGGTGACATTAATGGATAAGTGTTCAGCTACTAGCCGAAAGGTTTGTAGTTCAAACCCACCCTGTGGTACCTGGGAAGATAAGCTTGGAAATCTGCTTCTGAAAGGTTACAGCCTTGAAAACCCAGTGGAGCAGTTCTATCCCGTAGATATGGGATCACCATGAGCTGGAATTGACTTAAGAGTATTAACAACAAGAGAAATAACATGCATATAACAAAACATTTGCCATTTCAACATTCTTCACATGTACAATTCAGTGACATGTAATCTTGTTTATCTTTTTTTAAGTCTTAATGTAGTAATTTCTAAGAAGCAACTTGTTCACTGCATTAATGGCACAGATCATAAAAAGCAGCTACAACCAGTTGCTGTCAAGCTGATTCTGACTCATGGCAACTTTGTATATATCACAGTGGAACCGAGCTCTATTGGGTTCTCAATGACTGATCTTTCAGAAGTAGATCACCAGGCCTTTCTTCCAAAGAGCCCTTGGGTGGAGTTAAACCTCTAACGTTTCAGTTAGTGCATTAACTGTTTCCACCATCCAGGGACTCCAAGGCACAGATCTAGGAAGAGGACAAAGAACATTAGCATCAATTGTATGTGACTTCACTCTTTAGCTTCTTTGCCATACACTCTATACCTTTTGTGAGTCAGTGGGAAATTCCCTAGTAAAGCAAATACACTGAGGTGGGTGGGTGGATGTGAAATCATAGCATCCCTGGAAATGAAACACCCCCACTTAGAGTCTTTGTCAACACACATATTCCAAAGGCCCTGGAAACCTTAGAACGGTGCAATTAGAGTAGCCTGCTCTTCAACAATCGGATTTCCCACATCTTGCTTTAATGTCCAAGACATATGAAAATGCTAATGTCTATTGTTATAGAGAGAGAAAGATGGGAAAATTCCAAACTTGACTCCAGAAAATAACAGCAAAAGAATGCCCTCCACCCTCTCCCTCACTCTGCTGCACCCCAATGGTCCCTCATTTCAGTGAACAGTTTACAGCCCCAGTAATCAATTACATTCCCAGCTTTGTCGTCTGTGCCCCCACACCCACTCAAGGCAGAATCAAATCAGGCTGTTGGAGCCAAATCAGGCTTTCAGAGCAGCTGTGGCATCAGGAGAGTTGCGCATGGGGAATAACAGATCTCTTTCGTACCTCATTTCCACATCAAAGAGGATGTCCTCTAGCCTCCTGAATGTGTGTTCTGTGAGAGGTTTCCACTGTACTTGTGCAACACCTCAAACTAGCATTTGCCAGGCACAGAAATAGACACATTTCCTTTTCCTGCTTTCGTCCTCTTCCTTAGAGATCATATCTTTCCACAGCAATCCCCAACTGTGTCTTGTTGAAGGTGTCTGATTCATACACCCATACCTCCGTAACTTCTTGTCTCTGCTTTTTTCTCACCTTCTCTCCCCTGACAAAAGTTACTTTTTCTGAATTCCATTTTCTTGTTCTTGCTCCTTTTAACTGTCGAACTGATTTGGACTAAAGTGTTCGTGGATGAAAATGACTTAAAGTGATAGTCCAGCTGGCTAAGTTATATGTAAGGAAGTGAAAATTCTACCATCTCAACTGCTATCGTAATCTCTATTTTTAGAGAGGAAATGTCAGGAGTTAGAAAGGAACTAATGTATTAAGCCACCTAGGGTAGAAAGTGAGACTCTGAGTATAACAGTTTTAAAAAGAATGTAAGTTGTTTTAAAAGATGTTTGAAGTGCTACACGTGAAAGAATGAAACACGTATGTTTTGTTCCTGAGAAGAAGGGGAGGGGAGAGAGTGGATGGGGGGAAAAGTGAGATGGACAGAAGAGGCCACGGCATGAACCTTGGGTCTTTGTGAGATGAACTAGTGACATTTCCCCATGAGGCGGAAGGAGGACAACACAGATTTTTAGAGGGAAGATGTCTCATATTTAACATTTGATTTAAAATTGTGCTCTCTTCCAGCACGCTCCAAACCTTGAAATACGTCTAGGAAGCACACAACACCTATGTCAGTAGAACTTGGGGGGAAGCATTAAAAAAAGGTGTCTCAACATTTCATCAATTAGGTGCACGCAGAAGGAAAGCCCAGGAAGCCAAGGCGAACTGGGAATAAAAATCTCCTTTCTCTACTCTGAGGAATTCAAAGGACTCTTTGAAAGGCTTGGACTTCTCAAAGACTATGCACTTGTGGGTTTTAACCAATGTAGTTGTTGTTAAGTGCCCTTTAGTCAATGTCAACTCGTAGTGACTACATGTAACAGAGTAGAACTTCCCCACAGAGTTTTCTTGGTTGAAACATTTACAGAACGAAACCACTAGATCTTTCCTGCTGAGAACCTGCTGGGTGGGTTCAAAATGCCAGCCTTTCAGTTAGCAGCCAAGAGTTTAACCAATGTGCAACCAGGGCTGCTTTTCCCTCCCTTCTTTTTAGTATTTTATTGTGCTTTAAGTGAAAGTTTACAAGTCAATTTGTTATACAAAGACTTACACAAACATTGCTGTGTAACTCCAGCTGCTCTCTCTCTACACTACGTCAGCACTCTCCTTCCTTCCACCCTTATTCACTACGTCTCTTCAACTTGCTCCTGCCTGCCTAGGCCCTCTCATCTCACCTCTGGACAGGAGCTGCTGGGTTAGCCTCATGTATCTACTTAAGCCAAGAACTACACACTTTGCCAGTATCATATTATGTCTTATAGTCCAATTCAATCTTTGTCTGAAGAGTTGGCTTCAAGAGTCCATGGGCCATGTTTTCAGGCCTTTGTCCTTCAGTCTATTGGACTATTCAAGTCTGGACTTTTTTTTTTTTGTTTGTTTGTTTGTTTAACATGACTGAGTAAAAGTGTACATTCACGTATAAATTTACATGCCCACCTATATGCAGCTTCCACTGCTCTCCCTGCCCGGTGACAGCACACTATTCCTCTCTGCTCCATACATGTCTCATCCTCTCAACAGCCTCCTTTCCCTTCCTCTCCGTCCACTCCCCTTCTTCCAGCAAGAGGTCAACAAGATGATATCCTATAGATGTACAGAACCATAAAGTGCTTCCAATATATGGTCACTCTGCATTGCCAAGTCCAATCCATTCTTGTCCAAAGAGTGGACCTTTGTTATAATTTATGGGAAAGGGCAGCATCAGGGCCGGGAGCCATGCTCTCAGAGGAACCCCAAAACCGCTGGACCAGCAATTGAGGTCTTTTAGTGGAGATCTCATGATGCACCCCTTTTTATTCTTGTGTTGCCAGTGAAACTCCTCACTGTGAGCTCCATCGTGGCTATCACTGGTGGTGGCCGGGCACCATCCGGTTCTTCCGGTCCCAGGTCGATGTAGGCACCCACTCTTGTGGGTCTCTCTGTCTTCTCGGTTGTCTTTACCTCATGTCATTTTGGTCATCGGTGAGCATCTGTTCCTGCTGAGTTGGGACCATTTGCTGTGTCCTCGGATGGCAGCTTGGCAGCTTTTAAGACCCCAGATGCCACTCACCAATGTGGGGTGCAGAGAGCTCTCTTAGCAAAACGCTAGTTGTGCCAATTGGCCTGGAATTCGCCTAAGAGCATGGTCCCCCGCCCCCCGCCCCAGCTACTCTATCCTTGCAGTATTGAGTTAAGATGGAAGGAGTACTCAAGTTATGCTGAAGTTCAAGTCTGGACTTTTTAATGGAGATTGAGTTCTGTACCCCATTTTTCTCCCACTGTGTTAGGGACTCCTAGTTGTGTTCCCCATCAGGGCTGTCACTAGTGGTGGCCAGGTACCATCTCATGCTGATGTAGTCTCTGGATTATGCGGCCCTTTCTCTCTCTTGGGCTCATAGTTTCCTTACTGCTCTATTGTCCTTCATTCTTCTCTGCTCCAGGTAGGTTTGGACTAACTAATACTTCTTAGATGGCTGCTTGCTGGATTTTGAGACCCTAGAAGCCATTCACAAAAAGTAATATGGAACATTTTCTTTAAAAACTTTGTTATGTCAATTGACCTAAATGTTCCCTGAATCTGTGATATTCAGGCCCCACCAGAGCTCTTTTTTAGCCAGTATTATCTAGATTTAAAGCAGCTAGTAGGGTAGTTAATATCTAAGTAATATTTGTAACCAAGTGAAGTGAAAGTGTAAGGGAGTTTGCTGATGGAGACAGGGGGAAGGGAACAGAAGCTTCTCCAGATGTGAAACAAGCCTTATGCATCATTAAGACCACACCCCGCTGGGATGAAAAAGAGAGAAGAGATTCTACACTTCTGGCTCCTAGCTTGGGGGGAAGCTGGAAGGACTCCTAGTGGTGTGACATAGGTCAAGCGGCCTGGATATGTGCAAATACCTGAGTGATGTATGTAGCTCGGATGGGATCATTCTGCCTCACTGGGTGGAACTTTTGGACAACAAATACTAGAGCCAGGACGGGCTCAGTAGCATGGGATATGATGGTACTAGGCAAGAGCAGCAGCATGGTGGACCCAGATAAGCCAGAAATGGTGGAGGATGTTTCTGCAGAAAGCAGTGTTCTTTGATGGTTACCAGGAATAGGTGGAAAGGGAAGGGGAACCATTTTTTAGAGAGTAGGCATTTATTATTTTTGGTGATGAGAAAGGCAATACCCAACAAGGGTGAAGTCTGCAAACTGGAAAGAAAGAAATAAAACTATCTCTGTTTACAGATGCATGATCCTATACATCAAAAATTCCAGAGATTCCACAAAACAAGTAGGCACGTGTTATTTTTGATGATGAGAAAGGCAATATCCGGTATAGCTGAAACATGCACAGCTTAGCCAAGATAAAGGAAGACACTGAGAAGTACAAAAATGGGAGGACAATTTTTGTAAATGCTGTACCACATATAATTGTGCAGCAACAGTTATAACGACATGAACATGTGCGTGATTGCCTAGGTAGATACAAATGCTTGTATGTTATCATGGGTTCCACTGCGTCCCCTAAGAAATGCGTATAGCCATTTGGCTAAGCCATAACTCCCAGTATCCTTTGATGTCCCTATGTGCTCTATGCCCTTCCTCTATGCTGTTAAAGATGGACGATGAGTGGCACTTGTGTTGGGGGAGGTAGGGCTCAATAAGTAAGACCTGTATTGTGCGTTGAGGCAATCCCTTGAAATATAAAAGGAAGAAGCTAGAAGAGAGAGTGGGGGACTTCACACCACCGAGAAGCAGTATCATGAGCAGAGCTCCTCCTTTGCAAAGGATCTAGAGTCCCTGTCCCTCAGAAACTCCCAACCCAGGGGAAGATTGATGACAAGGACCTTTCTCCTGAGCCACCAGAGAAAGGCTTCCCCTGGAGATGATGGTAGCTTATCAGGCTGTGACAGAATAAACTTTCTTTATATAAAGCCATCTGCTTGTGGTATTTCTGTGTGGTATTTCTGTGACAGGTGTTAGATGACTAAGACACAGGTATGTAGGAAGGCGTGTGCTAGTAAATGAACCGGCATGTTCAGGTGTATCTATGGACATGTATATTTACATGTTTGTGTGTGCTGCATATATATTCATATGTATAATAGAGTTCATAGGAGCACACTGATAGATACTTCCTACACATATCTAGCACTTCACAGGATTCATTTGCTGGGTTAAAAAGTCTTACAGCCATAGTATAGTGAGAAAACTCAGGCAATTGGCATAACACGGTTAGTAAATAAATGTTCTATATCCTAGTTTGGTGTAGTGTCTGGGGTCTTCAAAGCTTACGAGCAGTCATCTAAGATATAACTGCTGGCCTTTACACATCTACAGCAAAAGACAATGAGGGAAATCACAGACACAAAGAAGATACTAGTCCATGGTACCAATAGCCCGTATGAAGCACAGCCTTGTCTACACTGAGAGCGGGAAAAATACATGGTGCCTGATTGTGACTACTGGCCGTTCTGACCAGTGACGCAAGAGAAAGTCTCAGATAGAATGGGAAGAAAATGTAGAACTCAGCTCAAATTCCTCAAGAAAAGCAACACAGACTGGAGGAAACCCTGTGACTATCACCCTGAGAATACCCTTTGAAACTGGAACTGTAGGTAATTTTTTAGCAATATTCCTCATGAGTGCTGTGGTCCTTTAAATAACCAACTACACAAGCCCAAGCATTCAACATTTACCCTAAAGCAAATATGAGAAGGTAAGGAGGGGCAGGGAAGCTAGATTAATGAAAGCAGAACAAACGATATAGAAATAACGAGAACGTGACATATTGTAAAAAACATAACCAATGCCACACAACAATTTATATAAGAATTGTTAATGAGAATGTAATTTTGTGAGTCAACTTGACCTAAAACAAGTAGAATATTATTTTTTAAAAAACAGAATCTGATGGAGAGAATCACACTGTGACATAAAATCAAGGAACATGAGAGTTCATGAGACAATTTCCAAGTGTCTCCTCCCATTCCCTCCTTAGTAGTGGACAAAATCTGGACTGAGCTGGCTTTTCCTGCCATTGACAAACACAGTGAGTAGATAATTAGTCTATTACAGAAAAATATGTTCCCAGGTGTAGCTTGGAGAAAAATATCTGCTGTGTCAACAGTTTCTAACGCTAATGAAATGTTTAGGAGAAAAACAGCCTTTCCCACCACACCCCAGCCCTACCGTTTAGGAGGTAACTTCCTCCTGCCAGGTACTTGGATGGAAGTTTAATATATTTTATTTCTTGTCTTCACAACAGCCTGTAGAAGTGAACATTATTATATATTTTACAGATGAGAAAACAGAGGATCCAAGAGTTACAGAATATCTATTCCTAATGTCAAAAAGCAGGATGTATCCAGTTGTAATTAAAGTTTAATCAACTCCAAAGTTGATTCATCTTCAATGCAGGGATTGGCAAATTGCAGTGAAGGTCCACAGCCTGTTTATTTATGGCTTATGAGCTAGAGCAGCTTTCGCATTTTTAAATGAACATTTAAAAAAAAAAAAGGATTGTGTATGTCCCACAAAACCTAGAATATTTACTACCTGGCCCTTTCCAGAATAAGTTTGCCAACCCTTGGTATATTGCATGAACTAACAACTCTTCATCTGAATCAGGACAGCCCTGACTATAACTTTGAGAAATGTGTTGCTAACTCTGCTTAATGGTAAAATAGCTCAGGTATCCCAGGTATTTGGTGATTCTTGGTATGTTCTTGTTTGGCCCAAATGCTTTGTACTTAGCTGCTAACCTAAAGCTTGGCCATTTGAATTTATGTATGCCTGTGAAAACTGGACAGTGAATAAGGAAGATAGAAGAAGAATTGACACCTTTGAATCGCAGTGTTAGCGAATGTTGAACATACCATGGACAGCCAAAAAAAAGGACTAGATCTGTGTTCCAAGAAGTACAATCAGAATTCTCCTTAACAGCAAAGATGGTGAGACTACTTCTTACGTATTTTGGATATACTCAGTCCCTGGAGAGGGGCATGATGCCTGGTAAAGCTGAGGGTCAGCAAGAAAGAGGAAGACCTTCAGTGAGGAGTGACACCGTGGCTGCGACATTGGGCTCAAACACACAACGGTTGCATGCATGGTGCAGGACTGAGCAGCGTTTTGTTCTGTTGTACACGGGGTTGTCATCCGTCAGAACTGACTTGATGGTGCCTGACAATAGCCGTGGAAGAAAGTAGGAGATCTGCTTTTGTAAAGGTGACAGTTAAGTAAACCATACAGTGCGTAGTTCTGTTCTGCAACACATGGGACCGTCATGCATCTGGGTAGACATGACTGCAGTGTGTGTGCATGTACGCTTTTTGAAAATACTTGCTGGACCATCAAGCTTGCTTTCGTTAGACTCTAAAATACTAAACTCACTAAAACTCAGTGTATACAATATGTTATAAGAACAATGGAAATATCAGGGCAGAGACATCTTCCTAGAATAGTGTATCCCCCGGGAACCAGAAACTAAGGGTTCTGGGGATAAATTTTAGGGGAGTGGAGTCCGTGCATTTACACAAACTGCATATGTACAAAAATGTATTTTTTCTGGGGATCAGCCTCTAAATCTCCACTCATTATGAAAGGAGTGGTTATTTCTAAAAGGTTAAGAACTCTTCGTCTAAGCTCATGAAACTATGCAGTTACTATTGGAACTGGGAAGGGCATTGAGCTTAATCTCACCAGTTTTGGACCTAGGGTTTTTGTTCTTTTCAGCCTAGTCTCTTCCCCTCATTGACTTCAGCCACAGCCATGGCTTCCTTTACATTGTAGATACACGTCTTCATGGCTCAGATTCCACAGTCAAAGTCCTTCTTCAAAAGCCACGCGGGTTTTTCAGCTTGACAAGTACCAGGAGTCCTCTTTGATGTGTTATCTCTATCATTACTGTTTCCCACACTTGATTCATCACCAAAGCCTATCATTTTTATTTCTCTCTCCATTGCCAAAAATCCGACAGTGACTATCTTTGGTTCACCGTTTTATGGACTCCATGTGGACTACTAGTAACACCACCAATCACCCTCCTGATGATTCTCCTTGTTGCATCTAGACTGTCACCACTTGGGTTTCTTAGGAAGCAGACTTAAGGTGAAGGGGAACATGAAAGACATGGACAGGACATTATTTCTTATGGAAAGGAAGGGAAAGATGTACGTTTAGGCAGAAGGAGAAAGTGGGTTGCAATACAGTCTCAACTGAAGCTCAGGCAATTTTGTGGTGAAAGGAGACTGTTGGGAGGATGAGACATGTATGGAGCAGAGAGGAATAGTGTGCTGTCACTGGGCAGGGAGACCAATGGAAGCTGCATATAGGTGGGCACATAAATTTATACAGGAATGTACATTTTCACTCAGTCAGAGGCATCCCAAGGTGGGCAGAAGCACAAAGACTTTATACTTCTGAGAAAGGGCATAACCTCAGACTTGATGGCTCTACAGTTTAGACAATTCCTGAAGGGGGCTGGCAGCTTAGGGTTGTCTTCTGGCAGCACTCCCAGAAGCTAGGTGATTTTTTTTCAATTTTGATCATGCCATCTTCTTGTTTAAAGCCCCTCAATGGCCTTTCAGTGCCTCTTAGGAAAAGCCCAAACTCCCAAATATGATCTGCAAAATTGCATGATGTGATCCTGGCTTGATCTTTCCAGTCTTGTCTCCCATCCTACTCAGCCTTGTTCTTAGGCTCCAGCCACACTGACCTGTTTTCCAACTTTTGTATTTATCTAGCTACCCCCCTACCCACCCCCCCACTGGACCTTTGACCATGCTATTCCTTCTTTTGGAATTGTTTCCCACCGCCCCCAACACTTAGTACAGCCTTAAGATGTTACCTTCAATGTCTCTTACTTAACTCTCTGGCTGGGCCACCCCGTCATTGTGTATTCTTATAACATAAGTGTCTGTTTGCATTTGATGTATGCTTATTTCATAGTAATCCACATCGCCTTTGAAGGAGAGGCTCCACGAAGACTTGTCTAGTTCTCTCTGTCTCTCTCTCTATTGGCTCACCATTGAATTTCTAGAGCTTTTCATAATTTCTGATGCATAGTGAATCCCAGAAAATATTGGTTGGGTAAGAAATGAATGAATGCCTTTATTTTATGGGTTGCAGCACACAACACTGAACTAATCACATGGACTCTCCAACAGTCAAACAGCTGCTTAGTGTTAAAGACAGAAGGATTTTGAAAGTCAGGTTTACTTGCATATTAGTTAGAAATTTTACGGCCTATTCATAGACAACTTTAAAGTTAAAATTTGATTATTGCTTTTGCTTTCCACTCCTCTCTTGAACTGGACATTGATTTTTCTCTCTCAGGTGCATGCCCACATTAGTTGTAGTCTTCACTTAAATGATGACTGATTTCAATTTCTAAGAAAAATCTCAAATTGGTTGATAGATTAAATGCAATCACAGAAGACTTTTTAAATTCTAGATGGATAGATGATAGACAAATAGATATATGATTGATAGATGGATGGACAGACAGATAGACAGGCAGGCAGGTAGACAGACAGATAGATAACTTTCCATCAGGTGGACTCCAAATCAGGACAACCTTGCGTACCAGAATGCGTCATCCTCGCTGCTGCTAGAAGATTTGAATGCTTTGTTGTGGTTATTGTGCTGGCCCATCTCACTAACGGTCTGTCTCATTCTTTTGTCCTTCTCCTCACCAACCATGATGTCTTCCTCCAGCGATTGTTCCTTTCTGATGACGTATTCAAAGCAACTAAGTCAGAAAAATGTTCAGTAGTGATCTATATCAGTTTTGTTGGCTGTATTTTGAAAGTAGATTGTCACGCCCTTGCTCCTTGTCTGTCTTAGGTCTAGAAATGCTGCTAAAAGCTGTCTCCAATGGGAGTCTTAGTTTCACAGTACAGCTGTTACAGAAATATCACAAATGAGGGACTTCGAAGAACAGAAATTTATTTTCTCACAGTTTAGGAGGCTGGGATTCTGAATTCAGAGCACAGGCTCCAGGGTATGGCTCCCACTCTCTGTAGGCTCTGAGGGAAGATTCTTGTCTCAGTTTCTGTGGCCCTGGCTCCTTGTGGTGGCTCATTTTTCTTGGTGATCTTCACATGACATCTGTCTTCCCTCTTTGTGAGTACTCTTCTATTTCTAATCTGCTCACGTTATAACTCAAAAGTGACTAGGTTTAGGTCATACCCTACACAGATGTGCTTCATTCATATGACAAAGAAAACTCTATTCCTAGATGGAATCACAGTCACAGGTATAGGGATTAGAATTCTAAAACATTTTGAGGGAATGCAACACAGTCCAAAACAATAGGTGAATTCGCTAGTACTTAAAACACCAGTGGCATAGCTTCCAGCATGAAAATAGCATGCAAGCCACTCTAGTATGACAAGCCAATATATGCACGGTGGCTTCAATCCTATGTTGTTGTTAGATAGGGTTAAGTTGAGTCCAATTCATGGGAATCCCATGCATCAGAGTAGAAGTGTCCTATACAGTTTGCAAGTCTGTGACCTTCTGGAAGCAGACTGCCAGGGCTATCTTCCAAGGCCTCTCTGGGTAATTTTGAACTGTTAACCTTGTGGCTAGTAGGCTCTTAACCATTTGTGCCACCCATATGACACTGGCTCTTCAACTTGACAAATTATTTTTCTTTTCATCTAGCTGCTTAACACAGTGGAGATACAGTCTCTATTCCACCACCCCCAGTTCAAACTACATGGTGAAGAGAGACAGAGAGAAATAGGCAGAAGAAAGGAGGTTAGACCACAAGGTATATTTCTGGGCTCAAGTTTAAAGAACAATGATTTGGAATCCTTGGCTGTAATTCACCAATCAGGCTACATATGCAAATGAGAATATCCCAACTAGTTCAAAAGAGTTCCGTAAATAATATTATTCATCTTCTAGAAGCAAGCCATATTTTTACTGGACTTTTTACTTCAGCCCTGCATTGCTAATGAGACTATATATATTTAAAACTCTGTTATTTATTTCCCTTCTGCTTAATATTTCAATCAAACATACATTTACTGTATTAATCATGCTACATGATGGTTTTAAAACCTCAGAAATCATTTTAATTGAATACCTCATGTCCGTTTAATCTAAAGTTAATAAAACTTTTTTTTTCTAACATCATTTTACCCTATTTTAACTTCTAGCTATAGGACGTTCATCCTTCCCACTTAAATTTCAAATTACAAAAAAGAAATTCAATTTTATTTTGAAATAAAAGCTAGATTCCTCTTACGATAATAATGCTAGCTTATTATTTACTAATATTGATGCAATAATTAATAACTGTAGCATTGTGTCCCAGTGATACAGAAAAATTTATAATTCATCAATTCAACATACATTTTGAAATCAACTGATGCCAGTTATTTTCAGACATGAACACACTTGGAGGAGAAAAGTTCCAATGTAAGACCTTTGGATATGTCTGAGCATTGGTGGGTTTCTGGGGGTGGGGAGGGGGTAGAAATAAATGATCCTACAAGGCAGCAAATGAAATTTCTTGCATTAGTTTGGCTACAAATAGTGTGGGTACAGCAGTAGCAGATTAGAGACTGAAGCAATGGAACTCATTGTTCCACAACATCTGCAGTTTCACATTCTTTCTAATTGACTTTTAGGGTTATCTATTTGCCCCTTAGAAACCTTAACAGTGGTTAAGACCTGTGGTTGCTAACCAGAAGGTCAGAAGTTTGAACCTACAAGGTGCTCCTTGGAAGCCCTATAGAGCAGTTCTTCTCTGTCCTATATGGCCCCTTTAAGTTGAAATTGATTTGGTGTCATTTTTTTCTTTTTAGTTGTTCCTATCTACAAATAACAGGCTATGTAAGTCTTCCTTGATTAGAGTTCTCTGGCTCTGTGTTCATGCTGTAATATGAAAGAAAATGTGAATAGAAAATATTTTCTCTCAGAATTATTTGGCACGTATTTTCTTGGTGCTTCATGTATTGGAGTTCAGTTAGCTGGGTAAGCATCATCTGTATTTTATATTTTTTATTCATTAGTACCTAAATAGAGAACCTCACTTATGGCTTTTCTTGTGTGAACGTGTGCTTTACCTGATCAATCATATGTGAAAGCCAATGAAACCATCCCTTTTTGACAGTAATCTACAAATGCCAAATAGCCAGGGTGCCACTTACAGTTTGAAGAGCCGGCACCATTATGTCATGGCAACCTGTAGACTACAAATGTCTACAGAAAGACAGCAACTATGGTTACTCTACAGAGTATCTGGAGAACTGACCTCTTCTTTCCTCTAAAGAAAATAAGCTTTCATGAACACTTTTCTACAGTATGAGTTTAATCCATGCTCCACACCATGTGAACTCAGCCTGACCGAAGATTCTCAAAAATCCCTTGAATCTGTTTATTTTTTATTACAGTGGGCAGTTGTGAAACTTCAAGAAATGATGTCTATAGTACATATGGGGACCGTTCTAGTCAGCTAGAGCTACTCTAACAGAAATACCACAAATTGGGTAGCCTTAACAAAGGAGAGTTTATTCTCACATAGTCCAGTAGGCTGCAAGTCCAAATTCAGGATGTCCACTCCAGGGGAAGACCTTTCCCTGTTGTCAGCTATGGAGGAAAGTCTTTGTGCTGCATCAGTGTCATGGATTGAATTGTGTTCCCCGCAAAATAGGTGCAGCCATGTGGCTGGGCCATGATTCCCAATTTTTTTGTGATTGTCCACCATTTTGTGATTTTCCCATGCTGTATGTTAAAGGATTAGGGTGGGGCTACAATACCTTCATAGGATTACATCCCTGCACCATTGTAAAGGGAGTTTCCCTGGAATATAGCTTGCCCCACCCTTAATCCTTTCATCCTACAAGAGATAAAAGGAAAGAGAAGCAAGCAGAGAATGGAGAACCTCACACCATGAAAAAAGCAGCTCAGGGAGAAGAGTGCATCCTTCAGACCTGAGGTTCCTGCACCAAGACGCTCCCTGGGCAAAGACTGATGCAATACCAGACTTTCCTCCAGAGCCAGGAAGGGGGAAATCCTTCCACTGGAGCAGACATCCTGAATTTGGACTTGTAGCTTACCGGACTACGTAAGAATAAACCTTCCTTTGTTAAAGCCATCCACTCTTGTATTCCTGTTAGAGCAGAACTAGCTGACTAAAACAATCAGTCTTTGTTCAGAGAGCATCTTGGCTGAGGAACCTTAGGTCTCAAGGACCTGCTGTACACCCAGTACTGCTTTTTTTGTGGTGTGAGGTTCCCAATTCTCTGCTTGCTTCCTTTTCCTTTTGTTGCTTATAGGATGGTGCATGGTACAAGCCACACTCCAGGGAAACTGCCTTTACAATGGAGCAGAGAGGTGATATTATGAAGGCATTTGCAGTCTCACCCCAATCCTCTAACACATAGCACAGAAAAATCACAAAGTGGAGGACAATCATAAAATATCGGCAATCATGGTCCAGCCACATAGCTACTACCATTTTGGGGGGGGGACACAGTTCAATCCATGACAGAGACCATTATACAGTCTTTCTGGACAGAGCCCCATTTATGATCTTTCAATCCCATAGACTCCTAGCTCCAAAATTGCAAGGATATGGTTATTAAAATCAACTTTTTGTATGTACATGATAACTCGTTAAAGGAACCCAGATGACATAGTAGATTAAACACTTGGCTGCTAACCAAAAGATTGGTGGCTTCACGAGAGAAAGACAAGACAATCTGTTTCTCTAAAGATGATAGGCTAGAAAACTCTATGGCAGTGATGCCTGGTCACATGGGGTTGCCCTCATAATAGCTCATCGAATGGAATGATCATCATTTACCCATTATCAATACCACTGTTGTTCATTTTCAGTTGTTTTCTGTTTTCCTACGTTAGTGGCATCTTCTTCCCAGGATGCAAGGATCACAGGGTGGGGCATCATAACACAGCATCAGCTTTTCTATAGCCTGACTTTTATTTCCTGGGAGAGTGTCTGTACACCAGATTGAGGAAGCGTACAGTCAGTGGAGTATGAGCTTACCCATCACCTTGTAGGCCCTTCCATTACTGTAGAGACAAACTTGTGACCAACAAACTAGCTCATAGCTATTTTTCCTAGAGGTATACAACCTTGCTCTAAGACTCTGAGGTCAAATAGTATGATCTGAAAAAAAAAAATTTTTTTTGAGGGACACATTTTTAGGAGTTTTTCTTCCTGAGAGAATCTTTTGTTTAGATGCAATCAAAAAGTATGAGTTACTGAAGAATTTTTCTGGCAGGGTCCAATGAACAACAAAAATACAGTGCCTTTATGACCTATGGATGTTCATAAAGACAAGGACAATAAGTTGCAGATAATTAACCTGTTCATAATCCAAGTACTAGAGAAAAATCTCTTTAGTCTGGAGCCCTGGGGCTAAGGGAGCATGTTTCACAGGCTAAGCTGTGAAAAGAAGGGAAGAGATGAGAGTGAAAATATTGTGGCTAATATTTCATCTGGTCTTCAACCCAAGGAAATTCCAGACTGTCAAAAGGTTTCCTTCTTGCAGTGCAGATCTATCCTAACAGAAATGGCAGAACCTTTACAATATTGAATATGAGGCAATTGAATCATGATATGCCTACACTACTTCTGAATGGCTGCTTCCGGTAGTGAATTTAACAGCATCACAGAGGAGGTGATATGGTACAATTTTGTGGGTGATCTTTGTCAGCTGGTACTTCAAGTAACAAATAACTGTTTTGTTGAAAAGAGATTTAAACTGTCACCCAATACTGAATAACAGAGAAGACAGTGAACAAGGTAAAAAAAAAACAACTAAAACTTGAGCTACACAGAGCCAAAATGCCATGCTGCCATTTTTATTAATAAGTAGTCAAGCTGTCACTAATCATTTGCAAAATGTGTTGGAGGGAAGATGAATTTTTTTAATAGGTGAAAATTGGTAAAATTTTCATTCTTAAAATTTGGCAAGTGTAGACAGAAGACTTTTTGATGTCTACAGGGGTGGGGAGAGAGAGAGACAGTTATTCATAGGTGAGACAGTCAACAGAAATTCAGTTAGGTGAAGAGAGTGACAGCACACAGTAGAAGCCAGGTCAGCATGACTGGACTATACCATAAACTAAAAGATTTTCTAAATTCAAGCCAACATTTCAAAGGACAGAATAGCAAGGACAGGGGTCTGGGGACCATATTCTCAGGGGATATCGAGGTTAATTGGCATAACTGGTCTTTTGCCAAGAGAGTCTTCTGCACCCCAGATTGGTGAGGGGCATCTAGGGTCTTAAAAGCCAGAAAGCTGACATCTGAAGAACATCAGTTTATTCCAACCCACCTGGAACAGATGACAATCAAGAACATCAAAGACCTGAGGAAAAATGAGCCCACGAGACAGAGGGACCCATATGATTGGTAGACTACATCAGCACAAGACCAGAAGAACCAGATACTGCCTGGCCTCCACCAAAGACAGTCTCAGTAGTGGACACAATATAGAGTACCTGACATAATGCAAGAAAAAGAGGTGTGCAGGTCAAAAACTCTGTTAAAAGATCTGAACTGATGGTTTGACAGCCTGGAGGGTCCCTTGGGAACATGGTCTCTGGACTTGCTGCTAGCCCAGATCTGAAGCCAGTACTGAAGTCAGCACTTCAGACAAAGAATAAACTGTACTCAGGGACACAGAGTGAGCATGTGGTGTGTGTAGTTTACGGTTTCATACATGTATAAGAGGTTGTCCTACTGGTTTCTTTCTAGAGGAGAGAGTAGAGGGTAGTGAATAGGGGACAGGTGTTTGTTAAGTGGATACTGGAAGTAAAGAGTGAAAAGGAGGAATGTACTGTCACAGGGTGAGGAGAGCAGACAGAGTTACAGAGGGAAGGGCATGCAAAACTGATTTGGATTGTATACTTCACTTCATCATCATCATCATCATAAACTGTCAAGTGCAGAGAGGAAGACTGTTATTTTTTTTCTAGGATTAATAGAGACTTAGAGTCATTATCAACTTTTCAATGTAGAAAGCTTGAAACAATACAATCTGAGACATGGAGAAGAGACTAAAAGGTGGTTCCTTTATTTACTTTCACTTAAGATTTGTTAATGAGTAGGCAGAGCAGAAGCAGAATTCCCATTTTTCATAGGAAGTCATTAATTGCAGTGGAATAGATTCTGATTCATGCGACCCCCAATATGCAGAATAGAACTTCTCAATAATGTTTGCAAGGTTGTGACCTTTTGGAAGCAGATCATCAGACAACCCTGGGTAGGTCTGAGCTGCTAACTTTTTGGTTAGCAGTCCAGTGTTTAACCACTTGTGTTAGGGACCTGGGCTTAATTATTCTCCACCAATATACCTGATGGGCAGCCACCACTCATCTGTCAGCAGAGGCTTGCACGAATAGGTTTCAGAGGTGCTTATAGACCAAGAAGTTCCGAGAAGAAAGACCTGAGGATCTACTTTTAAAAACTATTCAATGAAAATTCTATGGATCACAAAGGTTTGATCCCCATTCAGTCATAGGGATAGTATAGGACCAGAATTTAAATCTGTCATACCAGGAGTCACCATCGGTGACTGGAGCTAACATGACAACAACTAACAATAATAACTATGAGTGGGCAGTAGAGACTGAAATTAGGATTCTGTTTGGTTCGTTTCATATAAACATTTACTCACTGTACTCATCACTAAGTAGTATTTAATATTCCCAGATGATTTTACTTTTATCTTCACTAAGGTCCCTCGGTGAGGAGTGAATAACTCAAGAGGCTGGATTGTATGAAGAAGAACAAGACATCAGGATTGAAGGACAACTCATTAACAGCCTGCCTTACGCAGACGACACCAACTTACTTGCTGGGAATGAAGATTTGAGACACATACTGATGAAAATCAAGGACCACAGCCTTCAGTATGGATTGCACCTCAACATCAGGAAAACAAAAATCCTCACAACTGGACAAGTAAGCAACACTGTCAAATGGAGAAAGGATGGAGGTTGTCAAGGATTTCATTTTATTTAACTCTACAATCAATGCCCTTGGAAGCAGCAGTCAAGAACTCAAAAGACACGTTGCATTGGGAAAATCTGCTGCAAAGGACCTCTTCAGAGTATTAAAAAGTAAGCATGTCACCTTGAAGACTAAAGTGTGCCTGACCCAAGCCATGGTATTTTCAATCACATTATATGCATGTGAAACCTGAGCCATGAACAAAGAAGAGAGAAGAAGAATTGACGCCTTTGAATTGTGGTGTTGGAGAAGAATGTTGAAGGTACCATGGACTGCCAAAAGAACAAACAGATCTGTTATGGAAGAAGTACAACCACAGTGCTCCTTTAGAAGCCAAGATGGCAAGACTGCGTCTTATATACTTTGGACATATTGTCAGGAAAGATCAGTCCCTGGAGAAGGACATCATAGTTGCTGGAGAAGGACACCATACTTGGTAGAGTGGAGCGGCAGAGAAAAGAGGAAAACCCTCAATCAGATGGACTGACACAGTGGCCGCAACAATGGGCCTAAGCATAATAATGATTGTGGACGTGGCGCAAGACCAGGCAGTATTTCATTCTGTTGTTCATAGGGTCGCTGTGAGTCAGAACTGACTCAACGGACCTAACAACAACAACAAGCTCCCTCAATGCTGCAAAAAGTTAAGCACTTGACTGTTAGTCAATGAGTTGGTTGGTCTGAACTCACTCAAAGGCACCTAGGAAGACAGACTAGATGATCAGCTTCCAAAATGTCACAGTCTTAAAAATTCTGTGGAGCGTGACTCTACTTCGCACACACTGGGTGGACACGAGTAAGCATCCAGACGGCAACTAGCAAGGTCCAAGTTAAACTAATAATACAGATTTTTTTTTCTGTAGATTCCAGAAATGCCAAGCCAAGCAAGAGAAATGATATCTAATTCTGGTACCCAGAACATACAAATATGAGTAAATAGTAGTCCACAGAGAATTGAGCATAAGGTATACATTACAAAAAAATCAGGTATTTGAAATAAAAGGTAGTATTTCCTTCTTTATTCCAAACTATAATCCCCTTTCCATGGGTCACAGAAAGGTGTGAATACAAAATATACCCAGGAATATAACCAAAATCAGTTTGTTTTGACTCAGGAAAGTCATTTAGAATTTTCTTTCCCCACTTTTAAAGTTACCAGGAATTCTAAAGAGACTTAGCAATACCTGGATTAATGTGGAGTTTAACTGTTTTTCAAATTCTTAATCTGTTTACTGCTGACTCAACTTTTTGAGGTAAAAATGGTATTAAGATTTCCATTTTGTTAGAAACTAAGGCCCATGATGGTGTAATGCCATCTCCAACATCTCATGTGTCACCAATGGCAGAACCAAGACTTGTCTCTCAGACTCCTCTTCATACTTTGTCATGTTTTATACCACAGTACAAAGACCAGGCTTCCCCTCCTCTTTTTGGAAGAACAAGGCATTCACACTGTCATTAGTAATGTGGAAAGCAAAAGGCCTGGATAGAATGTACTGATGGCTAAATAGCCAAGCCAAGTGCCGTCGAGATGGCTAAATAAGCTAAGCTTATAAAAGTAAGACTACCTAAACCTCATGGCATATTGCTTAGCGAGATTGTTTTCCAGGAAAAAAACTACACTGGCATAGAAAATTACTCATGGAAATAGTAAAACCAAACCAAACACACTGCCAATGAGTGGAGGCCAACTCATAGAGCCCCTGATAAGATAGAGTCGGACCACCTCATCATGTTTCTAAGGCATGCTGGTGGATTTAAACTGCTGACTTTTTGGTTAGTTGCCATAGCACTTAACTGCTATGCCACCAGGGTTTCCATGAAAGTATTAAAGCATGATTAAAATAGACAATGACAACAAAGTGTTACTAAGTGAAAGACTAGGGGGATACAGTGGTCAGCCCAGAGAGGAATAGAAGATGAGAAAATTTGGATTTCAATTTTTATTACATCTCATACTTGATTAAAGTTCTTAAGCAAAGCATTAAATCTCTCTGGACCTCAGTTTCCTTATGTGTTAATGTGCTTTTCTGTCTTGCCTGGTTCTGTTAGAATCAAAAAAGAGAATGAATGTGAGAGCACTTTTACAATTTTGGAGGCCTGGCACAGGTGAGAAATTATAGAGCACATAGTAGGTACTTAACAAATATTCACTGAACTGAAAAGGCTATTTCAAAGGAAATTGTTCACTGCTGCACACAATGATTCCTAAGATCAGATGCCAGTAGTTATTGCTTTAATGGAAATGGCTAAGTGAATTAACCTGCTGCCAGAATTATGGATTCAGTAACATTTTAGAGTATTGTAATTGTTCAGCCCTAGTTTAGCTGGGTATGGCAAGCAGTAACAAACATGCAAATTCGGGCCAACAGCCTGGGCGTTTTTGCTGCTTGATAAAATTGGAATGCTCGAATACAGTTATTCCATCTGAGAGACACATTACAAAACATACACCAAGGCAAGTTAGGCATTTGTCTCTGGCGAGGGAATTAATCAGTTGTACAGAGGAAGAAATCTATGCACTATACATTTTAGTGCTCTGTTGTCACACACGGAGACTCAGTGCTGTATGAAAATACCGTGTTTATAATTCCTGACATATGGCCTGTCCAGTAGGCTACCACAGTTGGTATTGCTCAGGACAAACTAACCTGAAATTTAAAACTTTGCTAAGCCTCCGTTTAATAATCTAAGGACATGTGCATTCTTGTTGTTAGGTGCTATAGGGTTGGTTCCAAGTCATAGTGATTCTATGTACAACAGAATGAAACATTGTCAGTCCTGAGCCATCCTATGCTTGTTTTACTCAAGCCCATGGTTGCAGCCACTGGGTCCTTGCATCTTCTTGAGGGTCTTCCTCTTCTTCATTGACCCTCAACTAAGGATGTGTGTATGAGGTCTGGCAATTATGTTCACCAACTCATCCTAGAAAAAGTGCTACACACCTAATTGCTGAACATCCCTATGGTCCCCTTCAAAGTACTCCCCTTGGGAAGCTATGCACCCAAACCAGCAGCTAGTCTACCCTTCAATTTGGGGACACTTTCTCTGGAAGAGACACCAGAGCTGTCGTCACATCACCTTGATGTCCTGAATGTCATCCAAATGTCTTCCTTTCAGTATTTCCTTCATCTTCAGATAAAGAAAACAGTCACTGGGGGCCAGATCAGGTGAGTAGGGAGGGGGTTCCAATACAGTTATTTGTTTACTGGCTAAAAACTCCCTCATAGACAGCGCTGTGTGAGCTGGTGCATTGTTGTGACACATAAGCAATGAGTTGTTGTGCAAAGGTCAAATGTTTTTTGTCTAACTTTTTCACCCCTTTTCAGCACTCCTGAATAGCAATCTTTGTTAAGTGTCCATTTGGTACAAATTCATGGTGAATGATCCTCTCTGTCATAAAAAAATGTTAGCAACATGGTTTTGACTGTTGATTTGGACTGACAGAACTTTTTTGGTCACAGAGAATTCGCTGACTTCCATTGTACATTTTGACTCTTTGTTTCAGGGTGATATTGGTACACTCATATTTCATCACCAGTGGTAACACATCCCAAAACATCGTCTTGTCTCTCCAAAAAGTCTTAACAAACTTCACTCTCCTTTGCTGTTGTTCATCAGTGAGCTCCCTTGATATCAGTTTTGCACACACCTTTCTCATGCCAAGGCTTTCAGTTAAGATTTTCCTGTTTCTCTGTCTATGTTTACTTGGTCTGTTGTGCTTCTCACACTCAGCTGACAATTGTAATGCACAGCTTACCAAATCTTTGCAATGTTTTCTTCGGTTGTGCTCGTTACTGGCTGTCCTGACCTCTCTTCATCAGTGACGTTCTCTCCCCTCAGATAAATGTTTAATGCATTTGTATAGTGCCGTTTTCTTCATGGCATTATGCCCATAAAAGTGCACTGACATGCCCCTGATTTTACTTCCACTCTTACCAAGTTTAACAAGAAGTTTAACATTTGTTTATTGCTCTAATTCAAGCTCCAACATTCTCACAATGGCACACACACACACAAAAAAAACGCTCAACAATAATGAACGCCACTCAGCAAATCACTGCCCCATGTCGACATGGACACAGCTGTGTGACACTGATATACGAAGGTTATGAAACTTTACCAAGTTGTTTAATGCTGCCAACATAAGTGCATGGTGGCAAGTTTGCAAACTTGTCAGATCTCTTATTGGTAACTTTAAGTCATTCTCCATTTTTTTCATTTAATTCTTCTGTGAAATTCCAAAGTCTAGAAGACATAGAAACTCTAAAATGTGGTTGAGCACTAGAATCATCTGGAAAGCTTTGAAAAATAAGAGTTCTTAGGAACCCATGCTAGACTGATTGAAACCAAATCTAAGAGGTGAAACTCAGGCCATGAACTTCCTGATTATTAGCTCTCAAGGTTATTCTGATTTATAGCTAAGCCAAGAATTACTTATGGCTTTCAAGATCTATGCTACAAGTTAGCAAGATGTATCAATTTGGTCAGTGGCTACCCCTGTCCAATCAGCAAGCCTATCAGGTGAGTGCCTTCACATTTCAAGCATGTACAAGACTATTAACAAGACTTTTAGGTAGGACTGAGGAGTGAAAGGATTAAATCAATGGCCTGCAGTGCTATTTACATTTTTACATCAAAGGTGAACTTTGTTTATGTGGTTTTCCCACAGCTGCTGGCACCTGTGGGGACAAGGATATCATTTACCGTGGTTTCTCTACTTTTCCACCGACTCAGAATTCTTGAACTTGACCACATTATGCTTCCCAAATGACATTCCACAAAAATATTACAACATCCAGTACTCCTGATTTTGCTCTTCTCTGAAACTATAGCCTGCAGTGAGGTGTGTTTGCTTTCATTCACACTTTTATGGACTTTTTTTCTCACAACGAAATAGCTAAAAGTTCTATCACATGTCTACGGGTCAATAAATCATCCAAAGAAGCAAGTCAAGTCCAGCAAGAATCTCTCAGATGTCATCTATGGAATAAATTCACTTAGATTTACTCCTCGCCTCCCCTGCCTCTCACATACCAAACAACAGTTGACAGCACCATGATTAGAAACAAAGCTCGCAGTTGATTGAAAGTGGTGACATTTGGAGAAAAGCAGGACCTTCCTCATTAGCTGCAAATCCATAGCTATGAGAAAGAGTATGAGCCACATATTAGCATTTCTGCATACTTCTCCCCTTCTCTGCAACCTTTAGCAAGGCAGCTTGCCTTATTAGGAACACGTTTGAGATTAGTAGCTTTGCTGTTGTGTTAGCATCCCTGTCATTACCCGGGGAGAGAAACTGGCAGGTACTAAGCTGGTGACTAACAGACAGACCTAAAACAGTGCCCACCATGAAGTTCTTACAGTTAACCAACCTCAGAGCCAAAACCTCACAGCTACAAGCAAGGTATGCCCGTTGCCTTTAATAAAACAGGGCCTTATAATTAGGGTAGGGAATTTTGTTAATGTGCTGAAATTCTCACATCACATTAAAAAGAAATGCTATTCAGGCATTTCAAAAGTAATGGACTCCCGTTCCCATCTGCTCTGGCTTCCTTTCAATGCCTGTCCTCCTTCATCAGTGCCAAAAGGAGAAAAATTTGAGGCAAGCAAGGAAAGTGGCTGCAACTATGAAAAGTGTCTGGTGGGTGCAAACAGGTCCCTTATGCTTAAGGGATTATGAGGTTGGACATGGAGGGAGCTAGCTCTCAAAAGCTACAGCCATGGACACTGACCCGAAGCTCTGGCTGGCACAGGCAGCAAAGAACCTACTGAGTAAGCCCAAGGATAGAAGGTGGGCTGTGTTTACACCTCATACAGTTTTTAATACAATCCAACCATTCTGCGGACAGTCCCATCCCTGGAGCACTTTCTCATAAGTCATATAACACTATGGAGTGGCAATCAGGAGACACAGGGGCTGTAGAGGTGCGAACACATCATTCTGGTATATGCCTGGGTTGATTTGAGGATCTCTATTTTGGTTATCCCATGCTCTGGTTTTGGACTTGCAAAAAATCAAAAGAGCCCCTCTATGCATATCCTCCTTCTGTTCTCAACAGCAGCCACTTCTACGTTTCTAATTGGGAAGCTCAGAGTCTGAACAGACCTTCCCTGGGCCAGTCTAGGAATCCCTGGGTAGTGTAAATAGTTAACATGCTTAACTGCAAACCAAAAGTTTGGAAGTTTGAATGCACCCAGAGGCACCAAGAAAGAAAATTCTAGTCATCTGCTTCTGAATAATCAGACACAGAAACCCTGTGGAGTCCAGTTATATTGACACACATAGAGTCACAATGAGTAGGAATCAACTTGATGACAACTGATTTTTTTGGTTTGGACCAATCTGAGGCTTAATTAAACAATCAGGCAAGGGATTTCTAGTGAAAGTTTCCAGTTTCAAATTAGTGTGCTGTTGGCCAGAGCTCTCAGGACCTTCCAAGGCAATGACAGAATGACTAATGACGTGGTATTATGATTTCTCATGGTGATGTAGTAGATGTTTTGCCCTCCAGTTTCTTCCACCACCTTCTGCATAGAGTATAACATTCTTCTGCATTAGAAATAAGGTTTGCATTCAACACTCCCAAGTTCAAAGCCAAGAGGCAACCCAACATTAGGATGGGATGACTCATCTTACACTCTTGTGCCTGGGAGCCTGTGGTGAGGCTGGAAGCACTGAATGTCATAGCAATATGGAAAGCTATCCTATGGAATAAGAAGAGGAGGGATGAATGGCCAGTCAGGTGACTTGAAGAGTAAACTTTATTTACTTTGCCATTTTTCCCAAGGTTGATCCAATTTGTAGTTTCTGGATCTGGTGATGAAACTTCATGAACCAGAAATTTCAGCACATGGTCTGAAGGGATTTTCTTCAATTTGTGGGTTTTCTCATTGGAAAAGTCTACAAACCAATAAAAACCTACTCCCATCAAGTCATCTATTTAACAGACCCCTTTGGTGAGAAGATTAAAACCATGTAAATGGGGGCTGGGCTTTGAAATTCTGAGGACACTGTTACATTTAGGACCACAACAAGTGTATGCAGGTATTTGGGGTTTCAGGCTCTATTCAAGTCACATGTGAATCTGACAACAGCTCATCTCGTGATGCACTCACTCTCCTTTCAATGTTTTTTTCTCTTGCAAGGTTTTCCCCAGATGAAAGGTAGAAGGTGGTTCTCTCTGGGGTTGGATATGTGGGTCAAATCAGTGCATTCTCTCTGGTTACTCCCACTGCTTCTGGAAGTGCCTGCATCCCTGCCTTTAATTGGCTTGATTGGAAGGTGCATTTCTGAGTCTCCAAAAGTCTCACCTTGTCTCCTCTTGCTGACAGTAACTCTGTGAAAACCATCAGTCTAGAAAATAGAGCTAGTAAAAGCTAGATGGTAGGCTCCAAGGGAATCTGGTACCTGAAGGCAGAGATCCTGCAACCAGAATGGTTCAATCTCCTGCGCATGACAGAGGTCTAGGAGATGTCATATAGACTTTCATCAGGGCTGAGGACTGCCAGTGTGTGTCACTTAGCTTAAAGACCACCACAGTAGTATCAGGGCAGAACCAAGATGGCAGAGTAACAACACATCCCTGCTAAATACTTGAACAACAAAGAACCTCAAAATTAATGAAAGCTACCACATATAACAATCTAGAAAGATTAAACTGTGCTTAGGGAACCCTAGGTACACAGGAAGAAAAAGAAGATCGTAGGAGCCCTGAACCACCTTGAATAAAACAACATGGCCTGGGCAGAGATACTGCGTGATCTGAAGGCAACCCAGGTGGGGAAAAACCCACCTCCAGTGACTCTCAGCAACCAAGTAGAGCCAAGAAACAAGAGCTGGAGCAACCTTGAATTTGACTAAAGAGACCTGCTCTAGCCTAAGCATCACATCTGCAGCCCACAGCCTAAACCTGAAGACCTCCATGCAGGTTAGAACACTCTAGGACTAGGCCAGCTGTAGGACAGTGCCCTGCCAGATCCATGATTGATCTGCCCAAACCAGAGACAGCTGCACCAACATAATTTGAGTCTTGTCTGTGTTGGAGTGGCTGCAAAAGCACAGCACTTGTGCAAGTAAACCATCCCCCACCCCAGCCCAGAGCCAGAAGTGGTAGGGGTGCTGCTGAAAGCAGGAGAAACACCCTCCCCCCCAACGTGGGAGCTGTGCCAGCAGCGGCAGCAGACCAGTGCAGGACAATAAGAGCAAGCAACAGAAAACAGTCAAACTGAATGGAGAATCTATAGCCCAGTCCCAAAAGAGAGATGATGGTCAGGCCAACTGAACAATTAAGTCTCCTTCATTGCAATGACTCTGGATAGCTTAGAGATAACAATCTTTAAATACTTGAAGAAGAAGACTACCTTGGGTTCTGGAAACTCCCAAAAGAAATGAAGAAGATTTATACAACTATCAGAGACAGAATGCGAAAGATTGATGTACAGAGCTGAGCAAGATACCAGGAGAGAGATCAGGCAAAATGAAGCAGAGCACACTGAAAAATTAAATAAGCTGCAAGAAATGCTTGAGCAGCAACGATCCGAAATTTGACGGATTAACAATAAAATCTCCAAGCTTTATAATACAATAGAAAGTCAAAGGAGGACAACTGAGGACATAGAAGGCAGAACTAGTGAATTTGAAGACAAAGTAAATGACACCGGCATACATAAAGAAAAATCAGATAAAAGATTCAGTAAGAGGGAAGAATTCGTAAGGGTGATGCGGGATTCTATTAAGAGAAATAATATCCATGTGATTGGAGTAGCAGAACAAGGTGGGATAGCTGAAAATAGAGAGCAAATAGTTGAAGACCTGCAGACAGAAAACTTCCCTGATATCATGAAACAATAGAAGATCTCCATTCAGCATGATCATTGAACCCCACTCAAGATAGATCCTAAAAGAAATACATCAAGGCACATCATAATCAAGTTCAATAAAACTAGAGATAAGGAGAGACTGCTGAGGGCAGCCAGAAATAAGCAAAAATAACCTATAGAAGAAAATTATTAAGATTAAGCTCAGAGTACTCAGCTGAAATGATGCTGGCCAGAAGACAGTGGAATAACATATACAAAGTCCTGAAGGAAAAAAAAATCCAAAAAACTGTCAACCAAGAATAACATATCCTGCAAAATTGTCTCTCAAATATGAAGGTGAAATTAAGACTTTCACAGATAAACAGAAGTTTAGAGAATTTGTAAGAACCAAACCAAAATTACAAGAAATATTAAAAGAAGATCTTAGATTAGGAAATCAATAGCATTAGATGTATATTTAAACATCTAGCACTCAACAGAGCATCTGGATAACTTCTGGAAAGGAAATCCAAAAATGACAATTAAAACTAAATCACAAAAAAACAGAAATTCAGAGATCTCAGGATATAATCAACAGCTATATTAAATGAAAAAGAGAGTAAAAAAAAAGGAACATACAGACCTTCCAGACATGGAGGAAGACACGGAGATACACAGACACTGAAGTCTGGACTACTTTTAGATTAATAAAAAGGACTAAGAGTGTAACTACAAAAGAAACCTGTAATTCTGCACATCAAAAAGCAACATACAAAATCACAGTTTCAAGAAAACAAACACTGAAAGTCACTAAGTGAAAATACCTGAAGAAAAAAGACTCAGCACAGAAAATGGAATGCAACAGAGGAACTATCCACACCACCTCCAAAAAGGCATCAAAATCACAATGCTAAGTCTCCTATCTTACTAATGTGTGCTGTCACCAATTTCACTCAATCAAATTTCTAACAGCTGTCTAATCTAAACCCTCCCACCCTCTCTCCTGCCCTCCCCACTCTTGCAGCCATCAAAGAGTCTTTTCTGTTATGCATGAGTGTTATGCATGAGTCTGCTTTTAAGATCTTATTGTAGAGGTCTCATACGACATTTGTCCTTCTGTCACTGATGACTTTCACTCAACATAATATCCTCCAGTTGAAACCAGGTTAAGAGATGTTTCCTGCTGTCATTGTTGTTCTTTATCATTGCATAGTGTTCCATTGAGTATGTATACTGTAGTTTACCTATCCATTCTTCTGTTGTTGGCCATCTGGGTTGATTCCATCTTTTTGCTATTGTGGACTGTGCCGCGATGAACATTTGTGTGCATGTATCAGTTGGTGTGAATGGCCTTGATTCCACAGGATATATTCAAAGCAGTGGAATTACTGGGTCAAATTGTATATCTATATCCATTATTTTAAGGTAGCGCCAGATTGCATGTATGGAGCATAGAGGAAGAGTGTGCTGTCACTGTGCAGGGAGAGCAGTGGAAGCTGCATATAGGTGAGCATGTAAATTTATGTGGGAATGTACATTTTCATTCAATCATAATAAAAAAAATCACAATGCTAACATGTATGAATAATCACATTGAATGTAAATGGACTAAACACAACAATTAAGAGAAGGATAGTAGCAGCTTGGATATAAAAACATGAGCCATCTATATGCTATCTATATGCTGCCTACAGGAGACACACCTTAGACTCAAAGACACAAGCAAACTACAATTCAAAGGTTGGAAAAATATATATATCAGGCTAATAACATTCTGGAAAGAACAGATGTGGCAATACTAATCTCTGACAAAATAGACTTTAAGGTTAAATCCACCATAAGATATAAAGAGGGTCACTAGTGCTCAAAGGCTCAATTCAACAGGAAAACATACCCATACTAAATATCTATGTACCTGGTGACAAAGCTCCAAAATACATAACACAAGCACTAGCTGCACTGAAAACAGAAATAGACAGCTCCATAATAATAGTAGGAAACTTCAACACACCACTCTTGGTAAAGGACAGAACATCCTGAAAAAAGCTTAGTAAACACAGAGGATCTAAATGCCACAATCAAGCAACTTGAACCTACAGACATATTCAGAACACTTCACTTAAGCCAAGTATACTTTCTTTTCCAATAGTCATGGAATGTTCTCCAGAACTGACCACATACTAGGTCACAGAGCAATATTCAACAAAATTTGAAATACTGAAATAATACAAAGCTTCTTCTTAGACCACAAAGCCATAAAAGTAGAAACCAATAACAGAAAAAATATGCAAATTAATTCAAAAAACATGGAGACTGAATGACATTTTGCACAAGAACTATGGGGTAATAGAAGAAATCAAGGATGCAATAAAGAATTTTATAGAATTAAATGAGAATGAAGACACATGCTACCAAAATCTATGGGATGCAGCAAAAGCAATGCACAGAAGTCAATTCATCTCAATAAACACACACATCCAAAAAGAAGAAAGGGCACAAATCAAAGAATTAACTCATCAACTTTAACAACTAGAAAGATCTCAGCAAAAGAGCCCATCGGGCTCCAGAACAAAGCAAATTATTAAAATTAGAGCAGAAATAAATGAAATAGAAAAAAGATTGAAAGTATAGACAAGTCCAAAACCAGTTTTTCAAAAAATCAACAAAAATGCTAAGCTATTGGTCAAACTAACAAAAGAAAAACAGGAAAAGAAACAAAAAATCTGAATTAGAAATGAGATGGGTGATATCACAACAGACCCTGCTGAAGTTCAAAGAATCATACAAGAATACTATGAAAAATTGTACTCTAATAAGTTTGAAAACCTAGAGAAAACGGACAATTTTCTGGAAAAGGACCACCTACTTAACTAGTAAAATCAGAGACAGAACAACTAAGCAAACCCATTACAAAAGAAGAAATTGAAAAGGTAATTTTAAAACTCCCACCCCCAAAACAGCCCTGGTCCAGGTGGCTTCACTATAGAATTCTATCAAATGTTTAGAGAAGAGCTAAAACTGTTACTTATAAAGTATTCTAGACTATAGAAAATGATGGAATACTCCCAAATTCTTTCTATGAAGCTGGTATAATCCTGGTACCTAAACCAGGCAAAGCCAGCATGTAAAAGTAAAGTCACAGACCAATATCTCTCATGGACTTAGACACAAAAATCTTCAACAAAATCCTATCTGACAGAATTCAACAACACATCAAAAAAAATAGTTCATCATGACCAAGTTGGTCATGATGAAGTCCCACACACATCTATGTTAAAAACTTCAGAAAAATAGGAATAGAAGGGAAATTCCTCAACATAATAAAGGACACCTACACTAAACCAACAGCTAACATCATACTTAGTGGAGAGAATTCGAAAACATTTCCCTTAAGAACAGGTACTAGACAAGGATGCACATTGTCACCACTTCCATTCAACATTGTTCTAGAGGTCCTAGCCAGAGCAATTAGACATGATAAAGAAACAAGGGGCCTCCAAATTGGTAAAGAAGTCAGAGTATTGCTATTTGTGTATTATATGATCTTATACACAGAACCCCCTAAAGAATCCACTAAGAAACTACTAGCTCTAATAGAAGACTTCAACAAAGTATCAGGATATGAGATAAACATACATAAATCAGTGAGATTCATTTACAGCAACAAAGAGGAAATCACTAAGTCATTACCATTTGCTATAGCCCCCAAGACGATAAAATACCTGGGGATATATCTAACTAGAGATGTGAAAGACCTACACAAAGAAAACTACAAGTCCATATTGCAAGAAACAAAAAATGACTTACTTAAGTGAAGAAATCTACATTGCTCCTGGATAAGAAGACTTAACATTGTGAAAATGTCTACACTACCCAAAGCAATCTATACATACAATATAATTCCAATTCAACTTCCAATGACATTTTTTAACAAGATGGAGAAATCAATCACCAACTTCATATGGAAAAGAAGGAAGTCACAGATAAATAAATCATTACTAAAGAAGAAGAAATACAGTTTCTTTAACAAATATCATTGGCATAATTGTATATCCACCTCCAAAAAAAAAAAAAAACAAGACATTTATCTCACATTACACGCAAAAACTAATTCAAAGTGGATCAAAGACCTAAATATAAAAGCTGAAACAATTCATCCAATGGAATACTATGCAGTTATAAGAAATGATGGCTTAGAGAAATACCTGTCAATGTGGGACCATATAGAGGAAATTATGCTGAGCAAAATTAGACAGACACAAAAGGATAAATTTTGTATGAGACCATTATTATAAGGATGCAACTAATCATTTAAGTGTAGTAGAAATCAATATTTGACAGTTACAAGTGGGAGCAGGGAATAAGAGGGAATTTTTACAAATTAAATAGTGATTAGGATTAAGATGTGATAGCACACACCAGAAGTGGGGTACCCACAACTACTCAACTTCAAAACCAAGTTGTCCCCTTAATGTGGACCACCTCTTTGGAAGAACAGAGAAATAGAGTCTGTGATCTGGGGGCCATGCTCTCAGGTGCCATCCAGACTAACTGGGATATCAAAGGTTTTTCTCTCTTCTCTCAAGATATCACTACACATACAGCCTGGGTGAGTGGTGACTTGGGTCTTAAAAGCTAGAAGGTTGCTGCCTAAATAGCACCAAATGATCCACCAGGACCTGAGACAAATGGAAGTCATTGAAGAGAGGAGAAAAATATGAGCCTACCATATAAAAGAGATCATATGAGCCATAGCCTGCTTCATCATGGGGCCAGAAGAACTAGATGGTGCCAGGCACCAATGACAGCCTAGATGGGGTACATGGAATGGAACTCCAGACATATTCAGACAACCATTTACCTGTATGCAACCGGGTCGTAAGCTGTAGTGGATTGAATAGTGGCTGGCCCAAAGATATTCCTCTCCTGGAAACTGTGAACACAAATTTTGGGGGGAAAAGATCTTCGCAGATGTAGTATAGGTATGGATCTTGAGATGAGATCATCTTGGATTAGGTTAGGCCCTCAAACCAGAGAAAATTTCACTGTAAGAAAGAAAGGAAACATAAGCACACACAGGAAAAGGTGACATGAGGTTGGAAGCAGAGATTTGAATGATGCATCTACGAGCCAAAGCACAGCAAAGATTGTTGGACATGCTAGGAGAGAGGCCTGGAATGAACTGTGCTTCAGAGTTTCTAGAGGGAAACTGCCAGCATCTTCTTTTTTGGGCTTCTGGCCTCCTGAGCTGTGGGAGAATAAATTTTTATTGTTTTAATCCACCACGTTTGTGTAATTTATTTACTCAGCAATAGGAAACTAATATATAGGCCTGTCATGGATTTAACTGTGTCCTCCCAAAAATGTGTGTAGTCATGTTGCTGGGCCATGACTGTCAATATTTTATGATTGCCCTCCATTTTGTGATTTTCCTATGTTGTATGTTAAAGAGGATTAGAGTGAAACTGTAAATCCCTTCCTAAGGTCACCTCCTCGTTGCATGGTAAAGGGACTTTCCCTGGAGTGTGACATGCACCACCTTTCATCCTACAAGAGATAAAAAGAAAGAAAGCGAGCAGAGAGTTGGGAGCTTTATACCAACAAGAAAGCAGTACTGGGAGTAGAGCGCATCCTTCTGACCTGAGGTTCCTGCACCAAGATGCTCCCTGACCAAAGACTGATGCAATACAAGGATGTTCCTCCAGATCCGACAGAGGAAAAGCCTCCCCCTGGAGTGCACATTCTGAATTTGGACTTGCAGTGTACTGGAGTGCGTAAGAATAAACTTTTTTCAAGGTCATCTACTTTGTGGTATTTCTGTTACAGCAGTAATAGCTGACCAAAACAAGACCCAAGCTTCTTATTTGCCCATGAGAAAGGCTACAAAGAGAGGGTCCAGATGATGGGAGTGGGGGTTCATGCTGGCTAACATCGGTGCCACAGTGTCTGCACTCAAAATCCACTGTCTGAAACAAACAAATGAGCGGTAAGAATTGAGTGCTTCAAAAGTAGAGCAGCTCTCCATAAGAGCTGAATTCTGAAGGCTAAGAAATGGAACCTGGCTCAAGTCAGTCAGTGCTCTTTATTTGACTCCCTTCCTTGACATCCATCCCCAGTAATTCAGTTGAATATTTCTGATTCTTTTTCCCAAACTGCTTGTTTTGTCACCGTAAATTTAATGTATTTAATAATCTACCACTATCACCACCAGTGGCCATCCAGTTGACTTCAACTCAGGGACACTCCATGTGTGTCAGAGTAGAACTATGTTCCATAGCTTTTCAACGGCTTTTTCAGAAAAACGATATTGTCAGCTCTTTTTTTCAAAGCATCTTTGAGTGAGCACATACCTTCAACTTTTGGTTGGTAGTCAAGGTTGTTTATCTATTTGCATCAACCAGAGATTCCATTCAACAACTAAGTTCCTACAAGGTTTTCCTCTTCCAAACAGTCGAGATTTGGAGGGAGAAGAGGGCAAAGTCATCACTGCCCTTCCACTGATTTTGTTTCCATTAAGCCTGATCCTTCCTTCTGCAGGAGGCTGGAAATAATGCCTGAGACAGAGTGGGCAACAGGGACTGTAAGCATCACCATCCCCATTGCAGGCACCTAAAAGTAGTGCTTGCTTTTAGTTATACCCACAGAGACTCTTGTAATACTCCAATCCCATTTCCATGTTGGTCTTTAAACCCAAGAGGTAGAACTGAATGCCCAGGTATCAGGTTCCCAATGGAGGAAGAATTCACCTTGTCTTTTTTTTTTTTCCTTTGTTTTGCTTGTTGTTTTGTTTGTTGAGATGGGAGTCCCTAGGTGATGCAAACAGTTACTGTGCTCAGCTGCTAATTGGAAAGTTGACACTTCAAGTACAGCCGGAGGAAACACAAAAGAATGGTCTGGCAGTCTGCTTTCAAACAACCAACCACTGAAAATCCTTTGTAACACAGCTCTACTATGACACACACAGGGTGGTCACTAGCCAGAGTCCAGTTTTTGTTAAGATGAACTTTCTAAAGTCTCTGTTAGATCAGGTTATTGAACTCACTTCAGCCCAGAGGAAGTAGCTGTTGCAAGGAGGATCAAGTAGCCAAATTTCAAAGTGAAAACCCTTAGGAGGCTGATGAAGAGATACCCATTTTGCTGACAGAGGCTATAATTTAGAAGATTGGTTCTTACTCCTGGACTTTTTCAAGTATTTTAAACTTTAAAGATGTTAGAGTTTACAGTGGAAAAACACATACTTTGATAAAAACCTGTATTTTATAATTCCATCATTTTTCTCTTCTGGTGTACAATTCAATTTTTTTAAGTGACATCAGAAATCACAAGCTATATTGCACGCGAAAGGTGGTCTTACCAGCTACCTGTGGCTTTCTTAGGCTAATGAAGTAAGCTCTATTGAAATTGAGTCAACAATCATATCCTCGAAGGTTTTCAACATGATTTCAAAGATTAAAATTAGGATTGCCTGACTTTTCACTAACATATGGGAGGATGGGAAGGTGAGGTGGCAAATAGAGCCATTGGACAGATTTTGTTCATTCTTTGCAGTTAACAGCCCTCACAGGTGTTTTTGTTATTGTCGTTGCTGGATCTTGTTTTCTGGATGAATTCATTACTAGCATACAAGGGTGGGATTTTTTGCATAAAGCTACATTTCTGGCTTTTTTTTTTCTCTTGAGAATGCAAAACATCTAGCAACACTAGGCCTATGTTCTGTACAGTGACAATATTTTGAAGAAACCTTGTAGATGTTGCCTCTTTTTATGGGTTCATCCTCTTGTTGCAATCGACTTTTGACATACATGATAGTCAGATAGATTTGCATCATCTCCCTCTACTCCGTATTACTTCTGGCCAAATGTCAATTGCCAAGAGCCCTGGTAGCACAGTGATTCTTGGGCTGCTTACCAAAATGTCAGCAGTTTGAATCCATCAGCCACTTCTTGGAAATCCTGTGGAGAGTTTTACTTTGTCCTATAGGGCTCCTATAGTTGGAATCAACTTAACCATAAGGAGTTTTTTTGTTTTGTTTTGTTTTTTGTTTAGCTATCACTGTACTTGAGCTGCTGTTTTTCTTATCTAGAAGTTTCAGTCACTTATAGTAATTGCCTAGACCCTAAGGACATTTCAGCTTACCATAAATAATACAGAGTGGCTGGACTTGTCCCTAAATATCTGTGTCAGGTGTGCCTGAAATTCTACTCATCACTTTGGGTTAACCACTTCCTCATTGGATTGTTTATATAAAATGAATACCAACTCTTCTAAAAGGGGTAACATAGTATTATTGTCATAATATTTCATTGGAAAAGATTTAATCAGATCCCCCTCTGTGCTTACTTGCATCCAAGAAGAGACATTTCTCCCGTGAGGACAAAGATTGCATGGAAGGGCACCAGTCAGAATTCCCAGGTTCTATGGAATTCTTGCACCTGTTTTTCAGACAGGTGCTTCCAAGTAAAAGCTACAGGAGGTTGACCTGGAACACAGGTTGAAGCAGGGGCAACCTATAGTGCTGGAGGTGTCAAAAAAGCACTGAGAGTTAGGGAACCCAAAACATAATGAAGAGTCCCTCTTCCCTGCTCATATTCAGACCCATATGACAGGTAAGCACAGGAACTGAACAAGTAGAGATCCCAAAGTCAGTTTTGACTGGCTAAGCTGGATTAAGTAATATGGCTTAGAAAAGGTCCAAATGGACTTGCCAACACTTTACTCAGTTGAATTTGAGCTCCCATTGAAATTACTGGCCTGACCCCCAGTGACAATCCCTTACTCATGGTCTACAAACAGAACAGATACATTATTCTGCAGGCAGAGGTGTCCAAAGAAAAGAGGGAAGAGCCTGAACTAAGTTTACCCACTTTTTGTTACAAACTCACAATCAGGTAACTCACCACTCTGCCAGAGTTGGATGTAGGAGTGCATGACGAACGAGTAGTGGAAAGGAAACTACATCTTTCAGTGCAT